>CM067262.1:13500751-14200751 GCA_034195605.1 Santalum album | reverse complement strand
TCGTTCAATAATCCGGGTAGAACTTTTCGTTAGCTTTCCGTTGATATCTTATGGCCGCCGCAGTTCCTCTCGGATCAAAACTTACGCCGCTAGGAAGTGCGAGGAGACCTCGGGGCCCCAGTTCCGATCGTCCCGCCCACAGTGCTACTGGAACGCCGCCCGTTTTCCCCCGTCCAGCCCGAGCAGCCCGTGTGCTAACACCAGGGCGAGGGAAGACACGTGCACGCATCGGCCGAAGCCGGACAGGGTCAGGCGTTCCGAATCGCAGGGGCCTCGGGGGAGCAAAACGCAAAAAGGGGCGCAACACGAGGACTTCCCAGGAGGTCACCCATCCTAGTACTACTCTCGCCCAAGCACGCTTAACTGCGGAGTTCTAATGGGATCCGGTGCATTAGTGCTGGCATGATCGCACCGGCCAGTCTTATGGGCGTCAAGATACTTAAACGCCTCCGGGGCACGTTTCTGCAGCTCTTTTGGGGTCGTCGTGGGGGGTTATTTAACTTCGTTCAATAATCTGGGTAGAACTTTTCATTTGCTTTCCGTTGATATCTTATGGCCGCCGCAGTTCCTCTCGGATGAAAACTTAAGCCGCTAGGAAGTGCGAGGAGACCTCGGGGCCCCAGTTCCTATCGTCCCGCCCACAGTGCTACTCGGACGCCGCCCGTTTTCCCCCGTCCAGCCCGTGCAGCCCGTGTGCAAACACCAGGGCGAGGGAAGACACGTGCACGCATCGGCCGAAGCCCGCTGGGGCAGGCGTTCCAATCGCAGGGGCCTTGGGGGAGCGAAGCTCGAAGGGGCCTTTGGGGGAGCGAAACTCAAAAATGGGTGCAACACGAGGACTTCCTAGGAGGTCACCCATCCTAGTACTACTCTCGCCCAAGCACGCTTAACTGCGGAGTTCTGATGACATCCAGTGCATTAGTGCTGGTATGATTGCACCCGCCAATCTTATGGGCGTCAGGATACTTTAATGCCTCCGGGGTGCGTTTCTGCAGCTCTTTTGGGGTCGTCGTGGGGCGTTATTCAACTTCAATCAATACTCCGGGCCAAACTCTTCGTTAGCTTTCTGTTGATATCTTGTGGCCGCCGCAGTTCCTCTCGGATCAAAACTTACGCCGCTAGGAAGTGTGAGGAGACCTCGGGGCCCTAGTTCCGATCGTCCCGCCCACGGTGCTACTCGAACGCCGCCCGTTTTCCCCCGTACAGCCCGAGCAGCCCGTGTGCTAACACCAGGGCGAGGGAAGACAGTGCACGCAGCGGCCGAAGCCGGCTGGGGCAGGCATTGCAATCGCAGGGGCCTCGGCGGAGCGAAACTAAAAAATGGGTGCAACACGAGGACTTCCCTGGGAGGTTACCCATCCTAGTACTACTCTCGCCCAAGCACGCTTAACTGCGGAGTTCCGATGGGATCCAGTGCGTTAGTGCTGGTATGATCGCACCCACTAGTCTTATGGGCATCAGGATACTTTAATGCCCCCGGGGCACGTTTCTGATGCTCTTGTGGGGTCGTCGTGGGGCGTTATTCAACTTCAATCAATACTCCGGGCAAAACTCTTCGTTAGCTTTCTGTTGATATCTTGTGGCCGCCGCAGTTCCTCTCGGATCAAAACTTACGCCGCTAGGAGGTGCGAGGAGACCTCGAGGCCCTAGTTCCGATCGTCCCGCCCACGGTGCTACTCGAACGCCGCCCGTTTTCCCCCGTACAGCCCGAGCAGCCCGTGTGCTAACACCAGGGCGAGGGAAGACAGTGCACGCAGCGGCTGAAGCCAGCTGGGGCAGGCATTGCAATCGCAGGGGCCTCGGCGGAGCGAAACTAAAAAATGGGTGCAACACGAGGACATCCCAGGAGGTCACCCATCCTAGGTACTACTCTCGCCCAAGCACGCCTAACTGCGGAGTTCCGATGGGATCCGGTGCATTAGTGCTGGTATGATCGCACCCGCCAGTCTTATGGGCGTCAAGATACTTAAATGCCTCCGGGGCACGTTTCTGCAGCTCTTTTGGGGTCGTCGTGGGGGGTTATTCAACTTCGTTCAATAATCCGGGTAGAACTTTTCATTTGCTTTCCGTTGATATCTTATGGCGGCCGCAGTTCCTCTCGGATCAAAACTTACGCCGCTAGGAAGTGCGAGGAGACCTCGAGGCCCCTAGTTCCGATCGTCCCGCCCACAGTGCTACTCGAACGCCGCCCGTTTTCCCCCGTACAGCCCGAGCAGCCCGTGTGCTAACACCAGGGCGAGGGAAGACAGTGCACGCAGCGGCCGAAGCCAGCTGGGGCAGGCATTGCAATCGCAGGGGCCTCGGCGGAGCGAAACTAAAAAATGGGTGCAACACGGGGACATCCCAGGAGGTCACCCATCCTGGTACTACTCTCGCCCAAGCACGCCTAACTGCGGAGTTCCGATGGGATCCGGTGCATTAGTGCTGGTATGATCGCACCCGCCAGTCTTATGGGCGTCAGGATACTTTAATGCCTCCGGGGCACGTTTCTGCAGCTCTTTTGGCGTCGTCGTGGGGAGTTATTCAACTTCAATCAATACTCCGGGCAAAACTCTTCGTTAGCTTTCTGTTGATATCTTATGGCCGCCGCAGTTCCTCTCGGATCAAAACTTAGACCCTCGGAAGTGCGAGGAGACCTGGGGGCCTTAGTTCTGATCGTCCCGCCCACAGTGCACCTCGAATGCCACCCGTTTTCCCCCGCCTAGCCCGAGCTGCCCGTGTGCTGGCACCAGGGCGAGGGAAGACACATGCACGCATCGTCCGACGCCGGCTAGGGCAGGCGTTCCGATCGCAGGGGCCTCGGGGGAGCAAAACGCAAAAAGAGATGCAACACGAGGACTTCCCAGGAGGTCACCCATCCTAGTACTACTCTCGCCCAAGCACGCTTTACTGCGGAGTTCTGATGGGATCCGGTGCATTTGTGCTGGTATGATTGCACCCGCCAGTCTTATGGGCGTCAAGATACTTAAATGCCTCCGGGGCGCGTTTCTGCAGCTCTTTTGGGGTTGTCATGGGGGATTATTTAACTTCGTTCAATAATCCGGGCAGAACGTTTCGTTAGCTTTCCGTTGATGTCTTATGGCCGCCGCAGTTCCTCTCGGATCAGAACTTACGCCGCTAGGAAGTGCGAGGAGACCTCGGGGCCCCAATTCCGATCGTCCCCCCGACTGTGCTTCTCGAACGCCGCCCGTTTTCCCCCGTCCAGCCCGAGCAGCCAGTGTGCTAACACCAGGGCGAGGGAAGACACGTGCACGCATCGGCCGAAGCCGGCTGGGGCAGGCGTTCCAATCGCAGGGACCTCGGGGGAGCGAAACTAAAAAATGGGTGCTACACGAGGACTTCCCTGGAGGTCTCCCATCCTAGTACTACTCTCCCCCTAGCACGATTAACTGCGAAGGTCTGATGGGATCCGGTGCATTAGTGCTGGTATGATCGCACCCGGTAGTTTTATAGGCGTCAGGATACTTAAACGCCTCCAGGGCACGTTTCTGCAGCTCTTTTGGGGTCGTCGTGGGGGGTTACTTAACTTCGTTCAATAATCCAGGTAGAACGTTTCGTTAGCTTTCCGTTGATGTCTTATGGCCGCCGCAGTTCGTCTCAGATCAAAACTTAGTCCGCTCGGAAGTGCGAGGATGACCTGGGGACCCTAGTTCCGATCGTCCCGCCCACAGTGCACCTCGAACGCCCCCGTTTTCCCCCGTCCAGCCCGAGCAGCCCATGTACTAACACCAGGGCAAGGGAAGACACATGCATGCATCGGCCGACGCCGGCTAGGGCAGGCGTTCCGATTGCAGGGGCCTCGGGGGAGCAAAACGCAAAAAGAGATGCAACACGAGGACTTCCCAGGAGGTCACCCATCCTAGTGCTACTCTCGCCCAAGCACGCTTTACTGCGGAGTTTTGATGGGATCCGTTGCATTAGTGCTGATATGATCTCACCCGCCAGTCTTATGGGCGTCAAGATACTTAAATGCCTCAGGGGCGCGTTTCTGCAGCTCTTTTGGGGCTGTCATGGGGGGTTATTTAACTTCGTTCAATAATCCGGGTAGAACGTTTCGTTAGCTTTCCGTTTATGTCTTATGGCCGCCGCAGTTCCTCTCCGATCAAAAGTTACGCCTCTGGGAAGTGCGAGGAGACCTCGGGGCCCCAGTTCCGATCGTCCCGCCCACAGTGCTCCTCGAACGCCACCCGTTTTCCCCGTCCAGCCCGAGCAGCCCGTGTGCTAACACCAGTGCGAGGGAAGACACATGCACGATCGGCCGACGCCGGCTATGGCAGGCGTTCCGATCGCAGGGGCCTCGGGGGAGCAAAACGCAAAAAGAGATGCAACACGAGGACTTCCCATGGAGGTCACCCATCCTAGTGCTACTCTCGCCCAAGCACGCTTTACTGCGGAGTTCTGATGGGATCCGGTGCATTAGTGCTGATATGATCGCACCCGCTAGTCTTATGGGTGTCAGGATACTTAAATGCCTCCGGGGCGCGTTTCTGCAGCTCTTTTGGGGTCGTCATGGGGGCTTATTTAACTTCGTTCAATAATCCGGGTATAACGTTTCGTTAGCTTTCCGTTGATATCTTATGGCCGCCGCAGTTCCTCTCGGATCAAAACTTACGCTGCTGAGAAGTGCGAGATGATCTCGGGGCCCCAGTTCCGATCGTCCCGCCCACAGTGCTCCTCGAACGCCCGTGTGCTAACACCAGGGCGAGGGAAGACACGTGCATGCATCGGCCGAAGCCGGCTGGGGCAGGCGTTCCAATCGCAGGGGCCTCAGGGGAGCGAAACTCAAAAATGGGTGCAACTCGAGGACTTCCCAGGAGGTCACCCATCCTAGTACTACTCTCGCCCAAGCACGCTTAACTGCGGAGTTCTGATGGGGATCCAGTGCATTAGTGCTGGTATGATCGCGCCCACCTGGTCTTATGGGCGTCAGGATATTTAAATGCCTCCGGGGCGCATTTGTGGAGCTCTTTTGGGGTCGTAGTGGGGGGTTATTTAACTTCGTTCAATAATCAGGGTGGAACTTTTCGTTAGCTTTCCGCTGATACCTTATGGCCGCCGAAGTTCCTCCCGGATCAAAAGTTACATCGCTCGGAAGTTCGAGGAGGCTGCGGGTGCCATTTTCGATCGTCCGGCCCACAGTGCTCGTCGAACGCGGCTCGTTTTCCCCCATCCAGCTCGAACAGCTCCTGAACTCACACTAGCCAGACGGAAAACTCGTGTACGCATTGGCCGAACCCTGCTAGTACGGGCGTTCCCATCACAAGGGCCTCGGGGGAGCAAAACGCAAAATGGGGTACAACACGAGGACTTCCCATGCTAGTACTACTACTGCCCAAGCACGTTTGGCTGCGGAGTTCTGATGGGATCGGGGGCATTAGGGCTTGTATGATTGCAGCCATCAAGTTTATGGGCGTCAGGATACTTAAATGCCTCCGATTCGCATTTGTGAAGCTCTTTTGGGGTCGTCGTGGGGGGTTATTTAATTTCGTTCAATTATCCGAGTAGTACTTTTTTGTTAGCTTTCCGTTGATGTCTTACGGCCGCCACAGTTCCTTCCGGATCAAATGTTACGCCACTCGGAAGTACGAGGAGACTGCGGGGCCCCATTTACGATCATCCCGCCCACAGTGCTCGTCGAACGCCACTCGTTTTCCCCCGTCCAACCCAAGCAGCCCGTGAACCGACACCAGGGAGAGGGAAAGCACGTTTACGCATCGGCCGAAGCCGACAAGGGCAGGCATTCCGATCACAAGGGCCTCGGGGGAGAAAAACGAAAAAAGGGGTACAACACGAGGACTACCCAGGCTAGTACTACTAGTGCCCAAGCACACCTAATTGCTGAGTTTTGATGCGATCCGGTGCAGTAGTGTTGGTGTGGTCGCACCCGCTATGTTTCTGGGCGTCAGGATACTTAAATGCACCCTGGTCGCGTTTCTGGAGCTCTTTTAGGGTTGTCGTGAGGGGTTATTTAACGTCGTTCAGTAATCCGAGTAGAACCTTTCGTTAGCTTTCCGTTGATGTCTTATTGCCGTAATAGTTCCTCCCAGATCAAAAGTTACGCTGCTCGGAAGTACGAAGAGACCGCGGGGCCCATTTCCGATCGTCCTGCCCATAGTGCTTGTCGAACGTCACTCGTTTTCCCTCGTCCAACCCAAGCAGCCTGTGAACCTACGCCAGGGAGAGGGAAAGCACGTTTACGCATCGGCCAAAGCCGACAAGCGCAGGCGTTTCGATCACAAAGGCCTTGGGGGAGCAAAACGCAAAAAGGGGTGCAACACGAGCACTTCCCAGGAGGTCACCCATCCTAGTACTGCTCTCGCCCGTACTACTCTCGCCCAAGCATGCTTAAATATGGAGTTCTGATGGGATCCCGTGCTTTAGTGCTGGTATGATCGTACCCGCCAGGATTATGGGCGTCATGATACTTAGATGCCTTCAGGGCGCGTTTCTGGAGCTCTTTTGGGGTCGTGGTGGGGGGTTATTTAACTTCGTTCAATAATCCGGGTAGAACTTTTCGTTAGCTTTCCGCTGATACCTTATGGCCGCCGAAGTTCCTCCCAGATCAAAAGTTATGTCGCTCAGAAGTTCGAGGAGGCTGTGGGTGCCATTTTCGATCGTCCCGGCCATAGTGCTCGTCGAACGTGGCTCGTTTTCCCCCATCCAGCACGAGCAGCTCGTGAACTCACACTAGCCAGATGGAAAACTCGTGTACGCATCGGCCGAAGCCTGCTAGTACAAGCGTTCCCATCACAAGGGCCTCGGGGGAGCAAAACGCAAAATGGGGTTCAACACGAGGACTTCCAATCCTAGTACTACTACTGCCCAAGCATAATTGACTGCGGAGTTCTGATGGGATCGGGGGCATTAGTGCTTGTATGATCGCAACCTCCGATTCGCGTTTGTGGAGCTCTTTTGGGGTCGTCGTGGGGGGTTATTCAACTTTATTCGATAATCCGAGTAGAACTTTTCGTTAACTTTCCGTTGATGTCTTACGGCCGCCGCAGTTCCTCCCCGATCAAAAGTCACGCCGCTCGGAAGTACGAGGAGACTGTGGGGCCTCATTTCCGATCATCCCGCACACAGTGCTCGCCACTCGTTTTCCCCCGTCCAACCCAAGCAGCCCGTGAACCGACACCAGGAAGAGGGAAAACACGTTTACGCATCGGCTGAAGCCGACAAAGGTAGGCGTTCCGATCACAAGGACCTCGGGGGAGAAAAACAAAAAAAGGGGTACAACACGAGGACTACCCATGCTAGTACTACTACTGCCCAAGCACACTTAATTGCTGAGTCTTGATGCGATCCGATGCAGCAGTGTTGGTGTGATCGCACCCGCTATGTTTATGGGCGTCAGGATACTTAAATGCCCCCTGGTCGCGTTTCTGGAGCTCTTTTGGGGTCGTCGTGGGGGAATATTTAACCTCGTTCTATAATCGGGCTAGAACTTTTCGTTAGCTTTTCGTTGACATCTTATGGCTGTCGCAGTTCCTCCCGGATCAAAAGTTACGCTGCTCGGAAGTATGCGGAGACCGTGGGGTCCCATTTCCGATCGTCCCGCCCATAGTGCTTGTCGAACGCCACTCGTTTTCCCCCATCCAGCCCAAGCATCACATGTACCTGCACCAGGGTGAGGGAAAACACGGGTACGCATCGCCCAAAGCCGGCTAGGTCAGGCGTTCCGATCACGAGGGCCTCGGGGGAGCAAAACGCAAAAAGGGGTGCAACATGAGGGCTTCCTAGGAGGTCACTCATCCTAGTATTATCCTCACCCAAGCACGCTTAACAGCAGAGTTCTGATGTGATTCGGTGCATTAATGCTGGTATGATCGCACCCACCAGGTTTATGGGCGTCAGGATACTTAAATGCCTCCGGGTCGTGTTTTTGGAGCTCTTTTGGGGTCGTCGTGGGGGGTGATTCAACTTCGTTCAATATTCCGGGTAGAACGTTTCATTAGCTTTCCGTTGATATCTTATGGCCGACTCAGTTCCTCCCGGATCAAAAGTTACGCTGCTAGGAAGTTCAAGGAGACCGCGGGGCCCCAGTGTTGATCGTCCCACCCACAGTGCTGTTCGAACGCTGCTCGTTTTCCCCCGTCTAGCCTGAGCAGCCCGTGTACTTATAGAAGGGTGAGGGAAAACACGTGTACGCACCGGCCGAAGTTGGCTAGGGCAGGTGTTCCGATCACGAGGGCCTCGGGGGGGCAAAACGCAAAAAAGGGAGCAACACGAGGACTTCCTAAAAGGTCACCCATCTTAGTACTACTCTCGCCCAAGCTCGTTTAACTGTAGAGTTCTGATAGGATCCGGTGCATTAGTGTGGGTATGATCACACCCATTTGGTTTTTGGGCGTCAGGATACTTAAAGGCCCCCGTGGTCGGGTTTCTGGAGCTCTTTTGGGGTCGCCGTGGGGGGTTATTTAACCTCGTTCCATAATCTAGATAGAACTTTTCTTTAGATTTCCGTTGATATCTTATGCCCGACGCAATTCCTCCCGGATCAAAAGTTACGCCGCTAGGAAGTTCGGAGAGTCCGCAGGGCCCTATTTCCGATTGTCCCGCCCACAGTGTTCCTCGAACGCCGCTCGTTTTCTCCCGTCCAGCCCGAGCAGCCCGTGTACTTACACCAGGGTGACGGAAAACACGTGTACTCATCGGCCGAATCCGTCCAGGTCAGGCGTTTCGATCTCAAGGGCCTCGGGGGAGGAAAACGCAAAAAAGGGTGCAACACGAGGACTTCCTAGGAGGTCACCCATTTTAGCACTACTCTCGCCTAAGCTCACCTAACTGCAGAGCTCTGATGGGATCCGGTGCATTAGTATTGGTATGATCGCACCCATCTGGTTTTTGGGCGTCAGGAAACTTAAAGGCCCCCGGGTCGCGATTCTAGAGCTCTTTTGGGGTCGCCGTGGAGGGTTATTTAACCTCCGTTCCATAATCCGGGTAGAACTTTTCGTTAGCTTTCCGTTTATATCTTACGGCCGATGCAATTCCTTCCGGATCAAAAGTTACGCCGCTAAGAAGTTCGGAGAGTCCACGGGGCCCCATTTCCGATCGTCCCGCCCACAGTGTTCCTCGAACACCGCTTGTTTTCTCCCGTCCAGCCGGAGCAGCCCGTGTACTTGCACTGGGGTGAAGGAAAACAAGTGTACGCATCGGCCGAAGCCGTCCAGGTCAGGCGTTCCGATCTCAAGGGCCTCGGGGGAGCAGAACACAAAAAGGGGTGCAACATGAGGACTTCCCAGGAGGTCACCCATCCTTGTATTATTCTCGCCCTAGCACGCTTAACAGCAGAGTTTTGATGGGATTCGGTGCATTAATGCTGGTATGATCGCACCCACCAAGTTTATGGGTGTCTGGATACTTAAATGCCTCCGAGTTGTGTTTCTGGAGCTCTTTTGGGGTCATCGTGCGGAGTGATTCAACTTCGTTCAATAATCCAGGTAGAACTTTTCGTTAGCTTTTCGTTGATATCTTATGGCCGACATAGTTCCTCCCGGATCAAAAGTCATGCCGCTAGGAAGTTCGAGGAGACCGTGGAGCCCCATTTCCGATTTTCCCACCCACAGTGGTCCTCAAACGCCGCTCGTTTTCCCCTGTCTAGCCCATGCAGCCCGTGTACTTACACTAGGGTGAGGGAAAACACATGTACGCATCGGCGGAAGCCGGCTAGGTCTGGCGTTCCGATCACAAGGGCCTCGGAGGAGCAAATCGCAAAAACGGGTGCAACACTGAGGACTTCCTAGGAGGTCACCCATCCTAGTACTATTCTTGCCCAAGCACGCTTAACTGTAGAGTTCTGATGGGATCTGGTGCATTAGTGCTGGTATGATCGCACCCACCAGGTTTATGGGCGTCAAGATACTTAAATGCCTCCAGGTCGCATTTCTGGAGCTCTTGCAGGGTCATCGTGGGGGGTTATTCAACCTCGTTCTGTAATCGGGGTAGAACTTTTCGTTAGCTTTTCGTTAATATCTTATGGCCAACGTAGTTCCTCCCAGATCAAAAGCTATGCCGCTAGGAAGTTTGAGGAGACCGCGGGGCCCCAGTTCCGATCGTCCCACCCACAGTGCTCCTCAAACGCTGCTCGTTTTCCCCTGTCCTGCCTGTGCAGCCCGTCTACTTACACCAGGGTGAGGGAAAACACGTGTATGCATCGACAAAAGCCAGCTAAGTCTGGCGTTCCGATCAAAAGGGCCTCAAGAGAGGAAAACACAAAAAGAGGTGCAACACGAGGACTTCCTAGGAGGTCACCCATCCTAGTACTACTCTCGCCCTAGCACGCTTAACCGAAGAATTCTGATAGGATCCGGTCCATTAGTGTTGGAATGATCGCACCTACCAAGTTTATGGGCGTTAGGATACTTAAATGCCTCCGGGTCGCGTTTCTGGAGCTCTTTTGGGATCGTCGTGGGGGGTTATTCAACCTCGTTCTCAAATGGGGGTAGAACATTTCGTTAGCTTTCCGTTGATATCTTATGGCCAACGCAGTTCCTCCTGGATCAAAAGTTATGCCGCTAGGAAGTTCGAGGGGACCGCGGGGCCCCATTTCCGATCGTCCCACCCACAGTGCTCTTTTAACACCGCTCGTTTTCCCCTGTCTAGCCCACGCAGCCCGTGTACTTACCCCAGGGAGAGGGAAAACACGTGTACGCATCGGCTGAAGCCTTGCTAGGTCTGGCGTTTCGATCACAAGGGCCTCGGGGGGAGGGGGGGGGGGGAAACGTAAAAAGAGGGTGCAACACAAGGACATCCTAGGAGGTCACCCATCCTAGTACTACTCTCTCCCAAGCACGCCTAACTGCAAAGTTATGATGGGATCCGGTACATTAGTGTTGGTATGATCGCACCTGCCAGGTTTATGGGCAGTTAGGATACTTAAATGCCTCCGGGTCGCATTTCTAGAGCTCTTTTGGGGTCGTCGTGGGGGAATATTTAACCTCGTTCTATAATCAGGGTGGAACTTTTCGTTAGCTTTTCATTGATATCTTACGGCCGACGCAGTTCCTCTCGAATCAAAAGTTATGCCGCTAGGAAGTTCAAGGAGACCGCGGGGCCCTATTTCCGATCGTCCCACCCATAGTGCTCTTCAAACGCCGCTCGTTTTCCCATGAAGAGAGAAAAGAGAGGAACAAGTGGGTTTACTTGGGGAATCCATGAAGGAAGCTGTGAGTTTGCAACAAAGAGTTCAAATTCTTCCCAAAGCAAAGTTGTAAAGGTAGGAAATTCACCCTTAAATCTCCATTTTGAAGTCTTGATTCCAACTATTGTCATGCTTTCTTTTGGTAAGAAGTTTTATGTTGATTTTGAGCCATAATCATGGTTATTGGTGGTTTCCGTGATAATTTTTGTGTTGAATGATATAAGAGTTGTTCATGGACGTATTATGTGATTACTCATCTCACTTTGTTGTGTGTTGGACCCAAAAATGGTTTAGTTGGGTTATGTTGGCTAAGTTGTATTTATGTTGTTTTTTTGAAATTTGTGGTTTTGTACACCATCTGAAAAGGCAGTAGGGTTTTTAGGGTTTTTCACCTGAAAGGATTTCGAATTGGAGAATTCATTCTTCTGAGAAGTTTTAGTTCTAACAAAGAGCTACAGCTTTGGTTTTGGAATCAACTCAATCCGAGGTGTGTGGAAAAAGTTTTGAAACTTTAAAAATTCTGCAGGGAATCCGGATGAACAGTATTTCCAGCACAGATTTGTGTTTTTCGTTTGGATTTTTACCCATATAATTGATTGATTTTGTGATGATGTTAAAAATGAAAATTGTTCTTCTTTGAGTGCTTCAAAATTTCTCTTTTGGGAGAACCTTTTATTAAAAGTTGTTGCATTTCAAATGAAAGATATCCAAACTGAAATTGCTGTATGGTTTAAAGCTGCAGACAGCCACTGTTTGCTTTCATATCACTAGAGTGTGAATCACTCTTTGGGGTCAAAAAGGGAGTTGTAGCTCCATTTCTCATCTAAGTATCTTATTTTGGCTGCAACTCAAAAAGGAGTGTGTACTAGAGTATAGCTCAGTTTTTCTGAAAATGGTCCAAACTAAGCTTTCGAGGGACCAGTTTTCTGTGTCCACTGTTTTTGGCCTGCTTGGCCTATCTGGAGGTTGAATCACTTAAGGTGTTCAACATGAAAGTAGTAGATAACTGGATAATATAACTTTGTTCTTTTGGGGGCAATTCCAAAAGAGCACTTTATGAGAAGTTGTAGTATTTTAACTTGAGGTGGCTGGTTTACAAAAGTGCAAGGATTTTAAATGTTTTGGGAGATGATTAAGAATAATACTTCCCATGAATGGCTGATTTCATTGTCTATCTTTCTGAACCCTTATGGGTGTTTGTTGGAGAGTCATTGATGGCTACTTTGTGTGTGGTCAAGTGAATGACCATTGTTGGAGTCTTATACAAGACTTGCGGTTATTGTTAAGTCGTGATTTGTATAGCTGGGTGTTCATTTGTTTTCTGAATACCTACTATTTTGTGTTGAGTTGAGGTGAATGAAATCGTTGGATGTGCGAAGCCCTAACCTAGAGAAGGCTATAAGGGAGAAAATAAGTTGAATTGAAACTTAAGGTAGAACGGATGGTTGTTTTGAGTGGACAATTCAACGTAAGGTTATGAGAGTCCTCTTAGTATCTAGTTGTTTCTACAATGATGATATATGACGGTGTTGGAGGTAGTAGCAGTCGAATTGTCGATGGAAGCCGTTGATCGTTGATGTTGAATAAAGGGATTGATCAAGTTCTGTAGCACAATAGTTGATTAAGTGGACCAGTCCCGTCGACGAATAGTAGAACAACGTGGATTGGAATAATCGGTTGTTGTTAGTTTATGATAGGCCGCCGTAATTCGACACGGTGAATTACAACATGTTGAATAGAGGTTGCTGAGTGAACCGTCTTGTTATTAAGCTTAAGACTATTTCTTGTTCTATGTCTTAAGTTGATTTGAGTTGGACTATCATTTATTGAGTAATACCTTTTGAAGTTTGAGTTAGATTGTGTACTCGTTTTTGAGGTACCTTTTAATTGTTGGTTGTGATCGAACTGAGTTGAACAACCCCATACTGTGAGGGATTGAATTGACGGAAAATGTTTTGCCCATGTCGGCAAACTGTTGGACCCCGTGCTTGGGTTAAATAATGCACACTGTTAGACCCCATGCTTGGGTTAAATAATGCACACCGTTGGACCTCGTGCTTGGGTTAAATAATGCACAAAATGTTTCTGCCTATGCTGGCAGCCAATGGATCCATTTGACAAAACTGTTAAGGATTGCGTGCTCTACTCCCAAAGTTAGAGCACAACTAGCTAAGTTTAGCTAAAATGTTCATGATCTTATTACAAGTCGCTTAGTAAGATCACAATTTTTTCGAATGATTGAGTGTTTTTTTTAAGTTGTAGAAGAGAGTTGTAGATTGGTTTGATCGAACGCTAGGCAGATGAAAGGCGTAGTTTAAGGAGATGGACAATGTTGTAATGAGATGGACACTGTTTCTCTTATAGTCCTCTGAAATGATAAGAGATAGTGTTGGAGATTATTGATTGGTTTGAAGGACGCAAGTTTGGTTTGAAGATCCCAGGATATTACTTTAGCATAATCGACCCATGCTATTAGTTATGCTTGATTATATCCGCGGTGATTGGTCTTAGTTGACACCTCGTTGACCTACCGAGGGTGCGGGAAATTAGGGTGTCACACTAGGTCTGGCGTTCCGATCACAAGGGCCTTGGGGGTGCAAAACGCAAAAAGGGATGCAACACGAGGACTTCCCAGGAGGTCACCCATCCTAGTACTATTCTCACCCAATCACGCCAAACTGCAGAGTTCTGATGGGATCCGATATCCGAGGCTTTAGTGCTGGTATGATCGCACCTGCCAGGTTTATGGGCGTCACAATACTTAAATGCCTCGGGTCGCGTTTCTGGAGCTCTTTTGGGGTCGTCGTGGGGGGTTATTCAACTTCGTTCAATAATCCGGGCACAACTTTTCATTAGCTTTCCGTTGATATCTTATGGCCGATGAAATTCCTCCCGGATCAAAAGTTATGCCGCTAGGAAGTTCGAGGAGACCACGGGGCCCCATTCCAGATCGTCCCACCCACAGTGCTCCTCAAACGCTGCTCGTTTTCCCCTGTCCAACCCAAGTAGCCTGTGTACTAACACCAGGGTGAGGGAAAACACGTGTACGCACCGGCTGAAGCCGGCTAGGTCTGGCGTTCCAATCACAAGGGCCTTGGGGGTGCAAAACGCAAAAAGGGATGCAACACGAGGACTTCCCAGGAGGTCACCCATCCTAGTACTATTCTCACCCAATCACACTTAACTGCAGAGTTCTGATGGGATCCGATGCTTTAGTGCTGGTATGATCGCACCTGCTAGGTTTATGGGCGTCACAATACTTAAATGCCTCGGGTCGCGTTTCTGGAGCTCTTCTGGGGTCGTCGTGGGGGGTTATTCAACTTCGTTCAATAATCCGGGCACAACTTTTCATTAGCTTTCCGTTGATATCTTATGGCCGATGAAATTCCTCCCGGATCAAAAGTTATGCCGCTAGGAAGTTCGAGGAGACCACGGGGCCCCATTCCAGATCGTCCCACCCACAGTGCTCCTCAAACGCTGCTCGTTTTCCCCTGTCCAACCCAAGTAGCCTGTGTACTAACACCAGGGTGAGGGAAAACACGTGTACGCACCGGCTGAAGCCGGCTAGGTCTGGCGTTCCAATCACAAGGGCCTTGGGGGTGCAAAACGCAAAAAGGGATGCAACACGAGGACTTCCCAGGAGGTCACCCATCCTAGTACTATTCTCACCCAATCACACTTAACTGCAGAGTTCTGATGGGATCCGATGCTTTAGTGCTGGTATGATCGCACCTGCTAGGTTTATGGGCGTCACAATACTTAAATGCCTCGGGTCGCGTTTCTGGAGCTCTTCTGGGGTCGTCGTGGGGGGTTATTCAACTTCGTTCAATAATCCGGGCACAACTTTTCATTAGCTTTCCGTTGATATCTTATGGCCGATGAAATTCCTCCCGGATCAAAAGTTATGCCGCTAGGAAGTTCGAGGAGACCACGGGGCCCCATTCCAGATCGTCCCACCCACAGTGCTCCTCAAACGCTGCTCGTTTTCCCCTGTCCAACCCAAGTAGCCTGTGTACTAACACCAGGGTGAGGGAAAACACGTGTACGCACCGGCTGAAGCCGGCTAGGTCTGGCGTTCCAATCACAAGGGCCTTGGGGGTGCAAAACGCAAAAAGCGATGCAACACGAGGACTTCCCAGGAGGTCACCCATCCTAGTACTATTCTCACCCAATCACACTTAACTGCAGAGTTCTGATGGGATCCGATGCTTTAGTGCTGGTATGATCGCACCTGCCTAGGTTTATGGGCGTCACAATACTTAAATGCCTCGGGTCGCGTTTCTAGAGCTCTTCTGGGGTCGTCGTGGGGGGTTATTCAACTTCGTTCAATAATCCGGGCACAACTTTTCATTAGCTTTCCGTTGATATCTTATGGCCGATGAAATTCCTCCCGGATCAAAAGTTATGCCGCTAGGAAGTTCGAGGAGACCACGGGGCCCCATTCCAGATCGTCCCACCCACAGTGCTCCTCAAACGCTGCTCGTTTTCCCCTGTCCAACCCAAGTAGCCTGTGTACTAACACCAGGGTGAGGGAAAACACGTGTACGCACCGGCTGAAGCCGGCTAGGTCTGGCGTTCCAATCACAAGGGCCTTGGGGGTGCAAAACGCAAAAAGGGATGCAACACGAGGACTTCCCAGGAGGTCACCCATCCTAGTACTATTCTCACCCAATCACACTTAACTGCAGAGTTCTGATGGGATCCGATGCTTTAGTGCTGGTATGATCGCACCTGCTAGGTTTATGGGCGTCACTATACTTAAATGCCTCGGGTCGCGTTTCTAGAGCTCTTCTGGGGTCGTCGTGGGGGGTTATTCAACTTCGTTCAATAATCCGGGCACAACTTTTCATTAGCTTTCCGTTGATATCTTATGGCCGATGAAATTCCTCCCGGATCAAAAGCTATGCCGCTAGGAAGTTCGAGGAGACCACGGGGCCCCATTCCAGATCGTCCCACCCACAGTGCTCCTCAAACGCTGCTCGTTTTCCCCTGTCCAACCCAAGTAGCCTGTGTACTAACACCAGGGTGAGGGAAAACACGTGTACGCACCGGCTGAAGCCGGCTAGGTCTGGCGTTCCAATCACAAGGGCCTTGGGGGTGCAAAACGCAAAAAGGGATGCAACACGAGGACTTCCCAGGAGGTCACCCATCCTAGTACTATTCTCACCCAATCACACTTAACTGCAGAGTTCTGATGGGATCCGATGCTTTAGTGCTGGTATGATCGCACCTGCTAGGTTTATGGGCGTCACAATACTTAAATGCCTCGGGTCGCGTTTCTGGAGCTCTTCTGGGGTCGTCGTGGGGGGTTATTCAACTTCGTTCAATAATCCGGGCACAACTTTTCATTAGCTTTCCGTTGATATCTTATGGCCGATGAAATTCCTCCCGGATCAAAAGTTATGCCGCTAGGAAGTTCGAGGAGACCACGGGGCCCCATTCCAGATCGTCCCACCCACAGTGCTCCTCAAACGCTGCTCGTTTTCGCCTGTCCAACCCAAGTAGCCTGTGTACTAACACCAGGGTGAGGGAAAACACGTGTACGCACCGGCTGAAGCCGGCTAGGTCTGGCGTTCCAATCACAAGGGCCTTGGGGGTGCAAAACGCAAAAAGCGATGCAACACGAGGACTTCCCAGGAGGTCACCCATCCTAGTACTATTCTCACCCAATCACACTTAACTGCAGAGTTCTGATGGGATCCGATGCTTTAGTGCTGGTATGATCGCACCTGCTAGGTTTATGGGCGTCACAATACTTAAATGCCTCGGGTCGCGTTTCTAGAGCTCTTCTGGGGTCGTCGTGGGGGGTTATTCAACTTCGTTCAATAATCCGGGCACGACTTTTCATTAGCTTTCCGTTGATATCTTATGGCCGATGAAATTCCTCCCGGATCAAAAGCTATGCCGCTAGGAAGTTCGAGGAGACCACGGGGCCCCATTCCAGATCGTCCCACCCACAGTGCTCCTCAAACGCTGCTCGTTTTCCCCTGTCCAACCCAAGTAGCCTGTGTACTAACACCAGGGTGAGGGAAAACACGTGTACGCACCGGCTGAAGCCGGCTAGGTCTGGCGTTCCAATCACAAGGGCCTTGGGGGTGCAAAACGCAAAAAGGGATGCAACACGAGGACTTCCCAGGAGGTCACCCATCCTAGTACTATTCTCACCCAATCACACTTAGCCGCAGAGTTCTGATGGGATCCGATGCTTTAGTGCTGGTGTGATCGCACCTACCAGGTTTATGGGCGTCACAATATTTAAATGCCTCGGGTCGCGTTTCTGGAGCTCTTCTGGGGTCGTCGTGGGGGGTTATGCAACTTCGTTCAATAATCCGGGCAAAACCTTTCATTAGCTTTCCGTTGATATCTTATGGCCGATGCAATTCCTCTTGGATCAAAAGTTATGCCGTTAGGAAGTTCGAGGAGACCACGGGGCCCCTTTCCCGATCGTCCCACCCACAGTGCTCCTCAAACGTTGCTCGTTTTCCCCTGTCCAACCCAAGTAGCCTGTGTGCTTACACTAGGATGAGGGAAAACACGTGTACGCATCGACTGAAGCTGGCTAGGTCTGGCGTTCCAATCAGAAGGGCCTTGGGGGTGCAAAACGCAAAAAGAGATGCAACACGAGGACTTACCCAGGAGGTCACCCATCCTAGTACTATTCACACCCAATCACATTTAACTGTAGAGTTCTGATGGGATCCGATGCTTTAGGGTTGGTATGATCGCACCTACCAGGTTTATGGGCGTCACAATACTTACATGCCTCGAGTCGCGTTTCTAGAGCTCTTTTGGGGTCGTCGTGGGGGGTTATTCAACTTCGTTCAATAATCCGGGCACAACTTTTCATTAGCTTTCCGTTGATATCTTATGGCCGATGAAATTCCTCCCGGATCAAAAGTTATGCCGCTAGGAAGTTCGAGGAGACCACGGGGCCCCATTCCAGATCGTCCCACCCACAGTGCTCCTCAAACGCTGCTCGTTTTCGCCTGTCCAACCCAAGTAGCCTGTGTACTAACACCAGGGTGAGGGAAAACACGTGTACGCACCGGCTGAAGCCGGCTAGGTCTGGCGTTCCAATCACAAGGGCCTTGGGGGTGCAAAACGCAAAAAGCGATGCAACACGAGGACTTCCCAGGAGGTCACCCATCCTAGTACTATTCTCACCCAATCACACTTAACTGCAGAGTTCTGATGGGATCCGATGCTTTAGTGCTGGTATGATCGCACCTGCTAGGTTTATGGGCGTCACAATACTTAAATGCCTCGGGTCGCGTTTCTGGAGCTCTTCTGGGGTCGTCGTGGGGGGTTATTCAACTTCGTTCAATAATCCGGGCACAACTTTTCATTAGCTTTCCGTTGATATCTTATGGCCGATGAAATTCCTCCCGGATCAAAAGTTATGCCGCTAGGAAGTTCGAGGAGACCACGGGGCCCCATTCCAGATCGTCCCACCCACAGTGCTCCTCAAACGCTGCTCGTTTTCCCCTGTCCAACCCAAGTAGCCTGTGTACTAACACCAGGGTGAGGGAAAACACGTGTACGCACCGGCTGAAGCCGGCTAGGTCTGGCGTTCCAATCACAAGGGCCTTGGGGGTGCAAAACGCAAAAAGGGATGCAACACGAGGACTTCCCAGGAGGTCACCCATCCTAGTACTATTCTCACCCAATCACACTTAACTGCAGAGTTCTGATGGAATCCGATGCTTTAGTGCTGGTATGATCGCACCTGCTAGGTTTATGGGTGTCACAATACTTAAATGCCTCGGGTCGCGTTTCTAGAGCTCTTCTGGGGTCGTCGTGGGGGGTTATTCAACTTCGTTCAATAATCCGGGCACAACTTTTCATTAGCTTTCCGTTGATATCTTATGGCCGATGAAATTCCTCCCGGATCAAAAGTTATGCCGCTAGGAAGTTCGAGGAGACCACGGGGCCCCATTCCAGATCGTCCCACCCACAGTGCTCCTCAAACGCTGCTCGTTTTCCCCTGTCCAACCCAAGTAGCCTGTGTACTAACACCAGGGTGAGGGAAAACACGTGTACGCACCGGCTGAAGCCGGCTAGGTCTGGCGTTCCAATCACAAGGGCCTTGGGGGTGCAAAACGCAAAAAGGGATGCAACACGAGGACTTCCCAGGAGGTCACCCATCCTAGTACTATTCTCACCCAATCACACTTAACTGCAGAGTTCTGATGGGATCCGATGCTTTAGTGCTGGTATGATCGCACCTGCTAGGTTTATGGGCGTCACAATACTTAAATGCCTCGGGTCGCGTTTCTAGAGCTCTTCTGGGGTCGTCGTGGGGGGTTATTCAACTTCGTTCAATAATCCGGGCACGAACTTTTCATTAGCTTTCCGTTGATATCTTATGGCCGATGAAATTCCTCCCGGATCAAAAGCTATGCCGCTAGGAAGTTCGAGGAGACCACGGGGCCCCATTCCAGATCGTCCCACCCACAGTGCTCCTCAAACGCTGCTCGTTTTCCCCTGTCCAACCCAAGTAGCCTGTGTACTAACACCAGGGTGAGGGAAAACACGTGTACGCACCGGCTGAAGCCGGCTAGGTCTGGCGTTCCAATCACAAGGGCCTTGGGGGTGCAAAACGCAAAAAGCGATGCAACACGAGGACTTCCCAGGAGGTCACCCATCCTAGTACTATTCTCACCCAATCACACTTAACTGCAGAGTTCTGATGGGATCCGATGCTTTAGTGCTGGTATGATCGCACCTGCTAGGTTTATGGGCGTCACAATACTTAAATGCCTCGGGTCGCGTTTCTAGGAGCTCTTCTGGGGTCGTCGTGGGGGGTTATTCAACTTCGTTCAATAATCCGGGCACAACTTTTCATTAGCTTTCCGTTGATATCTTATGGCCGATGAAATTCCTCCCGGATCAAAAGTTATGCCGCTAGGAAGTTCGAGGAGACCACGGGGCCCCATTCCAGATCGTCCCACCCACAGTGCTCCTCAAACGCTGCTCGTTTTCCCCTGTCCAACCCAAGTAGCCTGTGTACTAACACCAGGGTGAGGGAAAACACGTGTACGCACCGGCTGAAGCCGGCTAGGTCTGGCGTTCCAATCACAAGGGCCTTGGGGGTGCAAAACGCAAAAAGGGATGCAACACGAGGACTTCCCAGGAGGTCACCCATCCTAGTACTATTCTCACCCAATCACACTTAACTGCAGAGTTCTGATGGGATCCGATGCTTTAGTGCTGGTATGATCGCACCTGCTAGGTTTATGGGCGTCACAATACTTAAATGCCTCGGGTCGCGTTTCTGGAGCTCTTCTGGGGTCGTCGTGGGGGGTTATTCAACTTCGTTCAATAATCCGGGCACAACTTTTCATTAGCTTTCCGTTGATATCTTATGGCCGATGAAATTCCTCCCGGATCAAAAGTTATGCCGCTAGGAAGTTCGAGGAGACCACGGGGCCCCATTCCAGATCGTCCCACCCACAGTGCTCCTCAAACGCTGCTCGTTTTCCCCTGTCCAACCCAAGTAGCCTGTGTACTAACACCAGGGTGAGGGAAAACACGTGTACGCACCGGCTGAAGCCGGCTAGGTCTGGCGTTCCAATCACAAGGGCCTTGGGGGTGCAAAACGCAAAAAGGGATGCAACACGAGGACTTCCCAGGAGGTCACCCATCCTAGTACTATTCTCACCCAATCACACTTAACTGCAGAGTTCTGATGGGATCCGATGCTTTAGTGCTGGTATGATCGCACCTGCTAGGTTTATGGGCGTCACAATGCTTAAATGCCTCGGGTCGCGTTTCTGGAGCTCTACTGGGGTCGTCGTGGGGGGTTATGCAACTTCGTTCAATAATCCGGGCACAACTTTTCATTAGCTTTCCGTTGATATCTTATGGCCGATGAAATTCCTCCCGGATCAAAAGTTATGCCGCTAGGAAGTTCGAGGAGACCACGGGGCCCCATTCCAGATCGTCCCACCCACAGTGCTCCTCAAACGCTGCTCGTTTTCCCCTATCCAACCCAAGTAGCCTGTGTACTAACACCAGGGTGAGGGAAAACACGTGTACGCACCGGCTGAAGCCGGCTAGGTCTGGCGTTCCAATCACAAGGGCCTTGGGGGTGCAAAACGCAAAAAGGGATGCAACACGAGGACTTCCCAGGAGGTCACCCATCCTAGTACTATTCTCACCCAATCACACTTAGCTGCAGAGTTCTGATGGGATCCGATGCTTTAGTGCTGGTGTGATCGCACCTACCAGGTTTATGGGCGTCACAATACTTAAATGCCTCGGGTCGCGTTTCTGGAGCTCTTCTGGGGTCGTCGTGGGGGGTTATTCAACTTCGTTCAATAATCCGGGCACAACTTTTCATTAGCTTTCCGTTGATATCTTATGGCCGATGAAATTCCTCCCGGATCAAAAGTTATGCCGCTAGGAAGTTCGAGGAGACCACGGGGCCCCATTCCCGATCGTCCCACCCACAGTGCTCCTCAAACGTTGCTCGTTTTCCCCTGTCCAACCCAAGTAGCCTGTGTGCTTACACTAGGATGAGGGAAAACACGTGTACGCATCGACTGAAGCTGGCTAGGTCTGGCGTTCCAATCAGAAGGGCCTTGGGGGTGCAAAACGCAAAAAGAGATGCAACACGAGGACTTCCCAGGAGGTCACCCATCCTAGTACTATTCACACCCAATCACATTTAACTGCAGAGTTCTGATGGGATCCGATGCTTTAGTGCTGGTATGATCGCACCTGCTAGGTTTATGGGCGTCACAATACTTAAATGCCTCGGGTCGCGTTTCTAGAGCTCTTCTGGGGTCGTCGTGGGGGGTTATTCAACTTCGTTCAATAATCTAGGCACAACTTTTCATTAGCTTTCCGTTGATATCTTATGGCCGATGAAATTCCTCCCGGATCAAAAGTTATGCCGCTAGGAAGTTCGAGGAGACCACGGGGCCCCATTCCAGATCGTCCCACCCACAGTGCTCCTCAAACGCTGCTCGTTTTCCCCTGTCCAACCCAAGTAGCCTGTGTACTAACACCAGGGTGAGGGAAAACACGTGTACGCACCGGCTGAAGCCGGCTAGGTCTGGCGTTCCAATCACAAGGGCCTTGGGGGTGCAAAACGCAAAAAGGGATGCAACACGAGGACTTCCCAGGAGGTCACCCATCCTAGTACTATTCTCACCCAATCACACTTAACTGCAGAGTTCTGATGGGATCCGATGCTTTAGTGTTGGTATGATCGCACCTACCAGGTTTATGGGCGTCACAATACTTAAATGCCTCTGAGTCGCGTTTCTGGAGCTCTTTCTGGGGTCGTCGTGGGGGTTATTCAACTTCGTTCAATAATCCGGGCACAACTTTTCATTAGCTTTCCGTTGATATCTTATGGCCGATGAAATTCCTCCCGGATCAAAAGTTATGCCGCTAGGAAGTTCGAGGAGACCACGGGGCCCCATTCCAGATCGTCCCACCCACAGTGCTCCTCAAACGCTGCTCGTTTTCCCCTGTCCAACCCAAGTAGCCTGTGTACTAACACCAGGGTGAGGGAAAACACGTGTACGCACCGGCTGAAGCCGGCTAGGTCTGGCGTTCCAATCACAAGGGCCTTGGGGGTGCAAAACGCAAAAAGGGATGCAACACGAGGACTTCCCAGGAGGTCACCCATCCTAGTACTATTCTCACCCAATCACACTTAACTGCAGAGTTCTGATGGGATCCGATGCTTTAGTGTTGGTATGATCGCACCTACCAGGTTTATGGGCGTCACAATACTTAAATGCCTCGAGTCGCGTTTCTAGAGCTCTTTTGGGGTCGTCGTGGGGGGTTATTCAACTTCGTTCAATAATCCGGGCACAACTTTTCATTAGCTTTCCGTTGATATCTTATGGCCGATGAAATTCCTCCCGGATCAAAAGTTATGCCGCTAGGAAGTTCGAGGAGACCACGGGGCCCCATTCCAGATCGTCCCACCCACAGTGCTCCTCAAACGCTGCTCGTTTTCCCCTGTCCAACCCAAGTAGCCTGTGTACTAACACCAGGGTGAGGGAAAACACGTGTACGCACCGGCTGAAGCCGGCTAGGTCTGGCGTTCCAATCACAAGGGCCTTGGGGGTGCAAAACGCAAAAAGGGATGCAACACGAGGACTTCCCAGGAGGTCACCCATCCTAGTACTATTCTCACCCAATCACACTTAGCTGCAGAGTTCTGATGGGATCCGATGCTTTAGTGCTGGTGTGATCACACCTACCAGGTTTATGGGCGTCACAATACTTAAATGCCTTGGGTCGCGTTTCTGGAGCTCTTTCGGGGTCGTCATGGGGGTTTATTCAACTTCATTCAATAATCCGGGCAGAACTTTTCATTAGCTTTCCGTTGATATCTTACGGCCGATGCAATTCCTCCCGGATCAAAAGCTATGCCGCTAGGAAGTTCGAGGAGACCACGGGGCCCCATTCCCGATCGTCCCACCCACAGTGCTCCTCAAACGTTGCTCGTTTTCACCTGTCCAACCCAAGTAGCCTGTGTGCTTACACTTGGATGAGGGAAAACACGTGTACGCATCGACTGAAGCTGGCTAGGTCTGGCGTTCCAATCAGAAGGGCCTTGGGGGTGCAAAACGCAAAAAGGGATGCAACACGAGGACTTCCCAGGAGGTCACCCATCCTAGTACTATTCTCACCCAATCACATTTAACTGCAGAGTTCTGATGGGATCCGATGCTTTAGTGCTGGTATGATCGCACCTGCTAGGTTTATGGGCGTCACAATACTTAAATGCCTCGGGTCGCGTTTCTGGAGCTCTTTTGGGGTCGTCGTGGGGGGTTATTCAACTTCGTTCAATAATCCGAGCACAACTTTTCATTAGCTTTCCGTTGATATCTGATGGCCGATGAAATTCCTCCCGGATCAAAAGTTATGCCTCTAGAAAGTTCGAGGAGACCACGGGCCCCATTCCAGATCGTCCCACCCACAGTGCTCCTCAAACGCTGCTCGTTTTCCCCTGTCCAACCCAAGTAGCCTGTGTACTAACACCAGGGTGAGGGAAAACACGTGTACGCACCGGCTGAAGCCGGCTAGGTCTGGCGTTCCAATCACAAGGGCCTTGGGGGTGCAAAACGCAAAAAGGGATGCAACACGAGGACTTCCCAGGAGGTCACCCATCCTAGTGCTATTCTCACCCAATCACACTTAGCTGCAGAGTTCTGATGGGATCCGATGCTTTAGTGCTGGTGTGATCGCACCTACCAGGTTTATGGGCGTCACAATACTTAAATGCCTTGAGTCGCGTTTCTGGAGCTCTTTCGGGGTCGTCGTGGGGGTTTATTCAACTTCATTCAATAATCCGGGCAGAACTTTTCATTATCTTTCCGTTGATATCTTACGGGCGATGCAATTCCTCCCGGATCAAAAGTTATGCCGTTAGGAAGTTCGAGGAGACCACGGGGCCCCATTCCAGATCGTCCCACCCACAGTGCTCCTCAAACGTTGCTCGTTTTCCCCTGTCCAACCCAAGTAGCCTGTGTGCTTACACTAGGGTGAGGGAAAACACGTGTACGCATCGACTGAAGCTGGCTAGGTCTGGCGTTCCAATCAGAAGGGCCTTGGGGGTGCAAAACGCAAAAAGGGATGCAACACGAGGACTTCCCAGGAGGTCACCCATCCTAGTACTATTCTCACCCAATCACACTTAACTGCAGAGTTCTGATGGGATCCGATGCTTTAGTGTTGGTATGATCGCACCTACCAGGTTTATGGGCGTCACAATACTTAAATGCCTCGAGTCGCGTTTCTAGAGCTCTTTTGGGGTCGTCGTGGGGGGTTATTCAACTTCGTTCAATAATCCAGGCACAACTTTTCATTAGCTTTCCGTTGATATCTTATGGCCGATGAAATTCCTCCCGGATCAAAAGTTATGCTGCTAGGAAGTTCGAGGAGACCACGGGGCCCCATTCCAGATCGTCCCACCCACAGTGCTCCTCAAACGCTGCTCGTTTTCCCCTGTCCAACCCAAGTAGCCTGTGTACTAACACCAGGGTGAGGGAAAACACGTGTACGCACCGGCTGAAGCCGGCTAGGTCTGGCGTTCCAATCACAAGGGCCTTGGGGGTGCAAAACGCAAAAAGGGATGCAACACGAGGACTTCCCAGGAGGTCACCCATCCTAGTACTATTCTCACCCAATCACACTTAGCTGCAGAGTTCTGATGGGATCCGATGCTTTAGTGCTGGTGTGATCGCACCTACCAGGTTTATGGGCGTCACAATACTTAAATGCCTCGGGTCGCGTTTCTGGAGCTCTTCTGGGGTCGTCGTGGGGGGTTATGCAACTTCGTTCAATAATCCGGGCAAAACTTTTCATTAGCTTTCCGTTGATATCTTATGGCCGATGCAATTCCTCTTGGATCAAAAGTTATGCCGCTAGGAAGTTCAAGGAGACCGCAGTGCCCCATTCCCAATCGTCCCACCCACAGTGCTCCTCAAACGCTGCTCGTTTTCCCCTGTCCAACCCAAGTAGCCTGTGTGCTTATACCAGGGAGGGGGAAAACACGTGTACGCATCGGCTGAAGCCGGCTAGGTCTGGCGTTCCAATCACAAGGGCCTTGGGGGTGCAAAACGCAAAAAGGGATGCAACACGAGGACTTCCTAGGAGGTCACCCATCCTAGTGCTATTCTCACCTAATCACACTTAGCTGCAGAGTTCTGATGGGATCCGATGCTTTAGTGCTGGTATGATCGCACCTGCCAGGTTTATGGGCGTCACAATACTTAAATGCCTCGGGTCGCGTTTCTGGAGCTCTTTTGGGGTCGTCGTGGGGGGTTATTCAGCCTCATTCTATAATCGGGTTAGAAATTTTTGTTATGGCCGACGCAGTTCCTCTTGGATCAAAAGTTATGTCGCTAGGAAGTTCGAGGAGACCGTGGGGCCCCATTTTCGATCGTCCCACCCACAGTGCTCCTCAAACGCAGCTCGTTTTCCCCTGTCCAGCCCAAGCACCCCGTGTGCTTACACCAAGGTGAGGGAAAACATGTGTACGCTTCGGCTGATGCCGGCTAAGTTAGGCATTCTGATCATAGGGGCCTCGGGGGAGCAAAACGAAAAAAAGGGTGCAACACGAGGACTTCCTAGGAGGCCACCCATCCTTGTAATACTCTCGCCCAAGCACGCTTAACTGCAGAGTTCTGATGGGATCCGATGCATTTGTGTTGGTATAATCGCACCCGCCGGGTTTATGGGCGTCAGGATACTTAAATGCCTCCGGGTCGCGTTTTTGGAGCTCTTTTGGGGTCATCGTGGGGTGTTATTCTGCCTCATTCTATAATCGGGTTAGAAATTTTTTTTAGCTTTCCCTTGATATCTTATGGCCGACGCAATTCCTCTCGGATGAAAGGTTATGCCGCTAGGAAGTTCGAGGAGACCGTGGGGCCCCATTTCCGATCATCCCACCCACAGTGCTCCTCAAACGCCGCTCGTTTTCCCCTGTCCAGCCCAAGAAGCCCGTGAGCTTACACCAGGGTGAGGGAAAACACGTGTACGCTTCGGCTAAAGCCGGCTAAGTCAGGCGTTCCGATCATAAGGGCCTCCGGGGAGCAAAATGCAAAAAAGGGTGCAACACGAGGATTTCCTAGGAGGTCACCCATCCTAGTACTACTCTCGCCCAAGCACGCTTAACAGCAGAGTTCTGATGGGATCCGGTGCATTAGTGTTGGTATGATCGCACCCGTCGGGTTTATGGGCATCAGGATACATAAATCCCTCCGGGTCTCGTTTCTGGAGCTCTTTTGGGGTCGTCGTGGGGGGTTATTCAACCTCATTCTGTAATCGGGGTAGAACTTTTCGTTAGCTTTCCGTTGATATCTTATGGCCGATGCAATTCCTCCTGGATCAAAAGTTACGCCGCTAGGAAGTTCAAGTAGACCGCGGGGCCCCATTTCCATTCGTCCCACCGACAATGCTCCTCGAACGCCGCTCGTTTTCCCCCGTCTAGCCCGAGCAGCCCGTGTACTTACACCAGGTTGAGGGAAAACACGTGTACGGATTGGCCGAAGCCGGCTAGGGCAGGTGTTTTGATCACAAGGGCCTTGAGGGAGCAAAACGCAGAAAGGGGTGCAACACGAGGACTTCCTAGGAGGTCACCCGTCCTAGTACTACTCTCGCCCAAGCATGCTTAACTGCAAAGTTCTAATGGGATCCGATCCATTAGTTCTGGTATGATCGCACCCACCAGGTTTATGGACGTCACGATACTTAAATGCCTCGGGGTCGCGTTTCTGGTGCTCTTTTGGGGTCGTCGTGGGGGGTTATTTAACTTCATTCAATAATCCGAGTAGACCTTTTCGTTAGCTTTTCATTGATATCTTATGGCCGATGCAATTCCTCTCGGATCAAAAATTATGCTGCCAGGAAGTTCGAAGAGACCGCGGGGCCTCATTTCCGGCTAGCTCATACCAAACTCACTCTCTTTTTCCCCCCCTCTTTTTAACCACCCTATTCCGTTGTCTAATATCGTCATCACACCAGTATTACACGTCGCTGCCCTCATTCCATTTTCTCAGAGTCCATTTGAGTCAAACATGGCGTTCCCCAACACCATGAATAGCTAAGTTTCCTATTCACTTTTGGGTAGTAGATGATACTTTAATTCCGATTGGTGCTATTTAATTGATAAATCTTTGAAATTTGTGTGTTTTTGAATGCTTGATGTTGAGACTGGATTAATTGAGCTTTATTGTTATATTTAGTAATGATTATAGTTTCTATGATTCTATTAATTCTTTTCAAGTATTGGTACGATATTGTGTGGGAATTTTTCCCCTTGATAATCTATAATTGACTAAACTAAGGTTTGGCAAGATAGGTTATACCTAGGTTAATTCACACAATTTTTATTAATCTCATTTGGCTTGTAGTTTTAATAGATTAATTACATGCACATTCAAATCAATCGGTTTAAAGTGGATTCAAACCCCAAAAGTGGATTTCTCAACCTATAGTTTTCTTCATCAAAGTTTTAGTACAATCTTTTCATAGCTTTTAAATTATCTTTTAATCTCTTTTAAATTCTTCTTTGATAATTTGTGCAGCTTGAAAAACAAACCCAACTCAACATTAAATTCCTTGTGTGACGATACTCTACTTGTTACTTTACTTGGTAACATAGTAGCTTTATTTAATTATTTTTTATTCGAAAACAACTAATCAAATTGATGTGTTATAAATTATAGGTTAACTCAGCTTGGAATATTTTCAGGCGAAACGTTGCAAGGTAAGTTTTGCTACTTTCTTGTAAAGACTTTATGATGCCAATTTGTTGTGGAATATTTCCCTAATTATTTTGGCTAGAGTCTTGTTTTGACTCAACTACTGTTAATATTTTTATTGATATTTTAAATACTTACTGATCTTAGACTGAGCATGGACAACCATCAAAGACGATTTATGCGTGAACTCTAGTACTAAAGTAAGTGTGATCAGTTGTCTTGGATCCAAGAACATGGGTGGTTAATGCAAATTTATTGGCTAGTTGCCACTCAGTCGATTATATTGAAATACAATTTGATGTATACTTAGTAATTGCTGTAATGCTACCTCTTTCATATGCTTGCTATATATATATATATATTTGTTTATTGCTGGCAATTTTGCACACTGTTTGAGTGCATCCCTTACTGAGTGTCTTTTATACTCACTGTTTGTTGCGATTGTTATTTAAACTACCGGTCAAGATTTTGGCAATCCGTTAAAAGGACAAGGGAAAAGGGGGTAGCATATGATTTGGGTGTTAAGTTGGAAACTTTTTCTATCATTTTGTTAAACTTGGGCTGTAATGAAACTATGACCGATATCCTATGGCTGTGACGTTAACCCTATTTTTTCAAACTTAACTAATATTAAATGCTCTTGATGATGACTTCTAGCCATCCGGTTAAGCACTCTCCACCTCCTTGTCTATTTAAATAGTGTAAAAATTTAAAGTGGAGGGCGCCTCCGGTGACGCTGCCAATTTTTGATGATGCTTTGGGAGAAGAAATTTTGGGCTTTACACACACCATGTGCTAAAGCATCTTAATCGTACAGGCAACACTGGCACTTGAGCGATTTGTAATGCAAGAACTGCCGGAAACTGATATTGGCATTGGACAGTGGTGCAAGGATGTGTTTGTTGGCAAGGTACCAGTGACACAATTCACTATGTTCTACCTACTAGGACGCTTTATTGGACGAGCATTGTCCCAAAGACACGTTCATGAACAAAGAATGTCATGACATTGGTCGACCAAAAAATCTTTCTTTGTAAGAAATATTTCTCGTTTTTAAAAGATTTGGTCCCAAGCTCCCTTTGACTACTTTCTTTCACTCAGTAATATTCTTCTTTTCAAATTCAAGCAGGTCTTAATCCTCTGGTCATGCCTCCTTACAGTGGGCATTGTCGAATTTTTACAATGGTCTTCGCTCCTGTCATCGTGGGAAGGCCTCGCATTCTCAGCGGCTTCTTTAGCCCTTGTCACAATCATAATGCACGTGTTCCTTCTATTTTCCCAATCAGAGCATTGGCTGCGGCTAAAGAAGGATATTTATGTCTGTTCATTGTTATCCAATTGGAATGGCCATTCCTCTTAATGGCCTTGAATGACAACTCCCTCATAGGTTATCATTCTATTTCCGTTCTTACTCCCACATAATCAAAGGCAACCTTGGTGAATCATCATACTTAATGAGTAATTTTATAGCATTGAACTGCTTTTAGATAGTTGGAATCTTGAAGCAGCATGATGAACGCTACCGTACATCTGCCTGCGATGCGTTAAGGCACCACCCTGTAGTGCCAGTAGCCAACTCTGGCATGAACAAATAGGAGGCATGGGCCACAGGTCGCACATAAGGGGGGTGGCACGAAAGAAGAACACCCAACATACAAATTCACGCTCTTCCATGTGAAATATTCATCTTCATTGGAGCTTGTTGATAGTAGTCGTGTGTTATAAAACAATGGAATTGGAATAAGCTTTCCCATTCCCATTTTTGCTATTTAGATGTATCCTAAATAGCATGTGGTCCTCGGCTGCTTGGAATAAAATGTAACGTAAATTCATTCCCAAGAGAATCCAAAAGGTCCAGTGTAACCATTCAAATGATAGATAATAAGGAATCATTTAAATGGTGGGGACGGGAATAGGAGTGAGAATTGAAATGAGAATGGGAATCATCCAATGTAGCTTTATTATTTGATAAAATAAAAGGTAATGGAATGGTCATTAATAATTCCATCCAAACACAACTAGTATGTCAAATTAAACCATATCAGTAACATGAAAATGTATATGCTTAACATAACTAAAACTGCCACAAATAAAACCAGCATCAGTAACTAAAACGCCACAAATAAAAGGTAATGGATAAATGCAGAATACGTTCTCTTCCCAGAATTTTATTGGCAGTAAGTTGCTTCAATGGAAAACAAGCTTTTTGAAGCTTTTTTGCATAAGACTAATTATCTACATATGTCAACTAGTGCGCTAAAGAGAGGCTTACAAAATGTACATGTTTCTTCCATTTGCTTGGAGAATTATTTGCACCCAACTCAACAAAAAAATACGCAATGTATTCCAGATAACTTAGAGAAACTTGTGAAGATAGACGAGGATTGAAACACAAAGCAAGCACACCGTTCAGCATGGTTCAACAATTTACTCACATGTACAATGGATAGATGGGATTAAACTTCATTCAAATGCTGACTACAACACACTAGAGAATATCTCTCGCAAGGTAAGCCTCAAGTGTTTTATACCCATAGATTGTTCTCTCGTCACAACAGAACTTCATATTACATGAATAAGAACCTACATGGTGCCAAAAATGCCATGTTCAATGCCTGAACTGAACGGTTAAATAGGCCTCAACTGCATTGAAATGTCCAAAACTGCTCCAAAATTGAAGCCAGCTACCCCTGATTGACCAAGGACTTACAACCACTTGCAGTGTGCTTCTGCTCAACTAGCCCAAAATTGCCTCTGAATTCAAGGCACTGCACTGGGCTCACGTTTGGATGGTGAGAGTAGAATGTGAAAGGAAATAGAATGGTCATTCCCCCATATGAGGGAAAAACCATTACAAGGGAGTGACCATTCTCTTACTTTTTGTGTTACCAAACAATGGAATAGAAATCACCTTTCCTCTTCCCAAATGAGCACCCAAAGTAACAGATAACACTAGAATTTTTTTTCATGTAAGTTTGGGTAGGCAAAAGCACCCAATTCTGCTGTAGGGATTGAAGCTGTCCCACGTATATCATCTCATCCCAATTTCATATCCAAAGCTTCTTGCGCAAATCAAAGCAGTAGCAGAAAACTGTCCTAACAACACCAAAGGCGAACGCGAGGAAAACCCCTTCTCCCACGTAGTTTGCACAATGGGGAAACAGAATATTCAGTGACCTACCCGGGTGATGATTGAAAAAACAACCACGAGAATATCTCAAGGCTCACCAACAAGATCCAAATGTCCAGCTAAATGAAGTAAACATTCATAAATCTGTCCTGCTTGCGGGTGTGAATTGTCCCTAACAATAAATTCATAAACCATGCCATCAACCTCAATTGAACTACAACCAGGTGTCTTTTCTACTCCTCTTTCCCTCATGATCCTCCTCACTTTCCCTGCTTCCTCCCACATTTCTGCATCTCCATACATGCTAGCAAGCAACACGTAAATCCCGCTGTCACTTGGATCTAATTTGAGGAGTTTTGAAGCTGCTCTTTCTCCCAACACAACATTCCCATGAGTTCGACAAGCAAAGAAAAGTGCACCCCACACCACCTCATCCGCCTCCATTGGCATGCTTTTAACAAGCTCTTCCGCCTCCTCTAATAAACCAGCCCTACCCAATAGATCCACCATACAGCTATAGTGCTTTTGAGTGGGAGAAAGGTTGTATTCGGATCTCATCTGGGCGAAATAGGTACGGCCCTCTTCAACCAAGCCCCCATGGCAACAAGCCGATAAAACCCCAAGATAGGTCACCTCATCTGGAACCAAACCGATGTTAATCATCTGTACGAAGTGAGATATGGCATCATGTGCATTTCCGTGCACAGCTAAACCACCAATAATGGCTGTCCAAGTTAAAGAGTTCTTTTCGGGAATCTTTTGGAAGATATGCATCGCCTTCATAAGGTTGCCACACTTGGCATACATGTCAACTAGTGCAGTTCCTACAGCGACATTAAGAGAGAGTTTGTGCTTCTCAATGTAACGGTGAATCCATACCCCAATGTCAAGCGCACCAAGCTGCGAGCACGCAGTTAAGCAGCTAACCACGGTCACTTCATCAGGCCTCACTTTCCTCGCTTGCATGTCATGAAACAAAGCCAAAGCTTCCTTACTGCGCTTTGCCTGAACATAGCCACCAATCATAGCATTCCAAGGCACAACATCCTTCTCTGGCATTTCATCAAAAAGCATCTGAGCAGTACCTAATAACCCAGACCTCGCATAGCCAACAATCATTGTAGTCCATGACACAACAGTTTTGTTACTCATATTGTCAAACAATGCCTGTGCAGCCTCCAAATTTCCACATTTTAGGTACATATCCATAAGTGCATTGGCAAGTGGGATCGTCAATTGTAATTCATTCTCTTCAATATACTGATGAAATTCTTTTCCGCAGCTTAAATCCTCCAACTGTGAACATGAGGAGACCACCGCGATCATTGTAACCTCATCAGGATCGATTTTCTCTGCCTCCATTTCTCGATAAAGCTCTAGTGCTTCAGACGCCTGTCCCCTCCGCACATAGCCATTAATTAAGGAATTCCAAGAAACTAAATCTTTGACACAACTTTTGTCAAACACCTGGCGTGCTGCTACTATTTCTCCACACGAAGCTAACACGTGAATTAACGCATTACGCACAAAAACATCCGAATCAAACCCCAATCGTAATACATGCCCAAGAATCCCAAGGCCCGTACATTTCATCATGAATCGAGCACAAGCTTTGAACAACAAAGGGTAAGTATAGTTATCAGGCCGAGGGCCATCACTCCGCAGCATCTTCTTATACAACAGAATGGATTTCTCCGGTTTCTCGCATTCCAAGTACCCTCTTATGGTCACATTCCAAGAGAAAGCATTCGGGTTGCTGATATTATCCAAAATTTTACAAGAATAATCAGGATTACCAAAAACTGAAAGCGCGCAGAGAGCGATGAGGCGGCTCGAGACGAACCCATCTGAGATTCGGCCGGTCAGGATCATGTGGGCTTGGATTTGCTTGAGCTGTGAGATAGATGTGCATTTTTCCAATAGGGAGAGGAGGGGGTTGGTGTGATTTGGGCTCCAATTGATGGGTTTCTGTTTGCGGGGAAGGAGAGAGCGAGTGTGGAGAAAACAAGAGCTGGTGCTGGCGTGAATCAATCTCAAAGATCTTGTGTTTAGGACAAGAAGGAAGATCATCAGATTATTTGCTTCTTCCACTTTCTTCTCGTCATCTATGCTCTCCTCCACCAGCTTAAATCCCTTTCACTTGCTGGGAAAATGTAGCATCTTGAACTTCGAGGATGTTTCTGTTTATTCAATGCATGTAGGGTGCGTTTAGATTAGGTATTTCTAGGGAGTTGGGAATTTTATTATTTAATTAAAACATGCCATTTGAAATACCTTTAAATTCGAAAATAAAGAATATTTTAAGTGGGTATTTACACACATTTAAATCTCCGCCACAAATAAATTCTACCAGGGTATTATTTTGAAATTCCTTCCAACTTTTTCCTAAAATTTGTCAATTTATTTTAGATATTGCATTTCGGCCCCTAAATTTATTTGAAAATTTCAATTTGATCCTTAACCTGCAAATATGTTTTATTCTAACATTTTCAGTTTAGTCCCTAAACTTTCTAATTCGTAAAATTGTGGAAAATCCTCAAATCTTATCCAAACAATAAAATTTTTAAACCCAAAATTTACAAATATAGGATTTCCAAATCTCAGCATATGACAAATTCTTGGTATTCATAAATACCCTAAGCAAGAGCACAATTTCTTTTTTAAGGCCTAATGATGACAATTATTTGATTTTAATCCTGTTCTATTGGGAAAAAAGGGAAAAAAATTTTAATGGTAAGAATCATAAACTTCTATATTTTTAAAATTTAAATCCTGAGCTTTTATTTTTCTAATTTCTAACTTAAACCTGTATTAGTAAAGCAATTTCAATCCTCACTCTAACTTCCATCCAATTCTACTCATTTTCCGTATGGAAATTACTTATGTCTATTAAACAAAAGTCCACATAAGTATCAACAAAGGATGGGGATAAATATTACAGTACCATGGAAGGTATTTAGGAGTATTAGGCTCAGTCTGGTTTTGTTCCGATTTCTGTGTTCTTGTTTCTAAATTTGTTTTTTGTTTCTTATTTTTCTTATTTTCATTTTCACGTTTCCAATCAACAATGAGAAACATGTTTGGTCTGTACGAATTGTTTCTATTTTTACCTAGTAAGGTCTGATAATAGTGACCAAAATTCAGTAAAAGAGGCCAAAATTCAACAATATTCTAGCCGATTTTGATCAGATTCCAACAAGTGGCCATAGTGTTCCGAGTTAGATAGTAAATGGTTGTAAGTGGACTAGGGTGGAGGAGGGATGTAAACATTGTTTTCAAAATTTTGGGAACTTAGAAATTTTTTCACCCCCAAAATTGTTAAGGAGTTCCCAAAAAATTTGGGAACACGTTTTATATTATTATTTCCTAAAAAATTGGGGTGGGGAATAAGAAACCGGAAATGGGAACAAAACCCAATAAAGCCTAGTTCTAGAAGTGTTAACTTGGATTTCTCTTCTGCCATGTAAGCATCTTTTTTTTTTTTTTTTTTTTTGGAAACTCAGAACTCAACTCGAACAGACTCTTCGGATCCACCTGAACCTACAAACTGAGGGAAGTGGAGCCTTGCCCCAAGGACACCTCCATGCAAATCGCGAATGCGGATACAGTCTATACATCCTTGAAGCGAGCTTCCCGTGCGGCCACCCTCTCCCAGTGCCTTCCTTTATGACGCGCGGGTAGGACCCCCGGAGGGGTAGTAGAGCGTGCCATGACTCTACCGAACTAATAACTGGGCCCTCCTTTATGACGCGCGGCTGGGACCTCTTCTTTCAAAGAGGTGGAAAATCACGCCATAAATCTTCCTCCAGCGAGATTCGAACCTGGGGTACCTCAGTATTCCTTCAGGGACTTTGCCACTGCACCATGCCCGGGGGGCATGTAAGCATCTTTCATAATAGGGTTGGGATTCAAATTGCTTCACTAATAAGTTAGAAATCAAGAGATTAGAAGTTTAGGATTTAAATAAAAAATGTGAAAAGGTACGTGATTATTTTTATGATTGGGCCAAAAAAAAAAAAGAGATATAAATCATGAGCTTTTAAAATTTTTTATTTTTAAACTGAGTTTTTATTAGTGACGTAGTTTTGGCCCTACCTACAACTTCCATATATATATATATATATATATATATATATATATATATATATATATATATATATATGTATATATGTATATATGTATATATATATGTATATATGTATATATGTATATATATATGTATATATGTATATATGTATATATATATGTATATATGTATATATGTATATATATATGTATATATGTATATATGTATATATTTATGTATGTATATATATGTATGTGTGTATATGTATGTATATATATATATATGTGTGTGTGTGTATGTATATATGTGTATATATATGTATATATGTATATATGTGTGTATATATATATGTATATGTGTATATATATATATATATGTATATGTGTATGTATGTATGTATGTATTTTATTATGGAACAAACGGGTACATGTGTTGGGTCCACATGAGCCAGCCCGTACGGGCATAAGTGAAAATGACCCGGTTTTAACAGGTCATGAAAGTTGTACCCATTGCCCGGTTTTCTGCCGGTACCCACGGGTCACGGACCGGGACGGCAGGTCTAACGTTAATATCCATGCTTATCATAGTCAGTTGCTTAAACGGGCAAAAGAGTACGTATAAGCAGGCTGACATGTCCATAGGGTGGAAAAATCTTATACTTTTATCTTATTTTTGATTTAAATTCCAAACTTTAATTTTTTTCCTTATACTTTCATTGGTGAAGCGGATGTCATTGTGGAGCTACTAATAATAATAGGACAGAATAAATATGAACATCTTTTAGAAAATCTCATTTCCAACAAGTTTTAAGTATTGTATCAAGTTTTAATTAAAACAATGCAAATCCTCTGCATAATCTTATGACTTTTTAAATAACTTAAAACATATCATTTAAATCTAGTAGCAACAAATAAAGAAATTCAAATTACCAGCAAGCTAGATGTTGGAATAAAATTGCAGAGCAAAAATCTTCGTCGCTCTAAGACTTAAATGGATTCACTAGTAGAAATAAGGAAAAAAATTAAAGTAAAATTCTAAGGCTTTTTCCTGACCGAGTAGAATGACACATTTGTCAGGTCAATTTGCTTATGCGTAATTTTTTTCCATGTAAGTAACCAACATGCAAATGATGGATGGAAATGGATGTAATTTAGGAGGAGAACTGAAATTGTTTCACTAATTTAAGTTAGAAATCAAAAAAATAAATGTTTAGGTTTCAAATCAAATAAAGGTGCATGTAGAGGTTTATTTTTATCATTAGGCTTTTTTTTAATAGCTAAACTTGGTGAGATAATCTTATATGCATCAGTAATATTCCTAACCAGACAACACTTGTATTTTTTTTTTTAACAACACGATATTTGTACCTATTTAAGAATTATGGTGCATAGAAGATAAGTCCAAAATTTATTTTGTTCACTTATTTATGCACCTTCGTGCCCCACAAATTATACTTGACTTTTCTTGTGATTTGATTGAATAGTATGAACTACCCTGTAATTAATAAACCGTACTTGACCTCTCAAACTAAGAAGTTGGACAGAAGTATTTCAAGATATAAAATTCCTTTCCTAAAGTTGATTAAAATTCCTTTCTTTTTTTTTTTATCTTAAAGTTCAATTTATTACGTTTTTTTTTTATTTTAAATAAAATAAATTTTATTTTTTAAGAAAGGAATTTTAATCAACTTTTTCCCCCTACAAACGTCCTCTTAATTACAAATATTTGATTTTTTTTTCCCACACTTTCCTTTTCTTCAAATAGTTATAATTAAAAAATAAATTTATTAGTAATGAATAATATATTTTAAAAATAAAACTTTTTATATTCTTGAAATTTTATCCCCCAATTAACTAATAATATATTTTTGGTAATAAGTTAATTCGTACCTTCTAAAATAACTCGCAATATTTGTTTCCGAAGTTTCTCTGCTAATAAAGGCAATTTCCACACAAAATAAAATTTATATTTAATTTGTGTATATTTCAAAAAGGCAAAAGATTTAGTTATGCAATTAGCATTTGCATGACTAAATGGCAACTTTTAGTCATGCAATTAGTAATTGCATGATTAAAAGGCAACTTTTAGTTGCACAAACTTATTTTGGGAATTTCCTTTTCCGTACACCTACTCTGAAAATTGTATTTTTAAATTAATTTACTTTGAGTTTTTTTTTCAACCATTGTCACACCACATAAAAGATTTTCTCCTCGAAAATCAGCATGAGTTTCATATGTTTTTTTTTTTTTTTTTGCCTGTAGCCAGTACACACAATACACCCACTGTAATTTTTAAGTTGCCACTTTTGCCCATTAAAAACTTATAACTATAAAGGATTAGACATTTACCATGTCTTTCATAATTGTGGAATTCCAGTTATTCCAAATCCTTTTCTTATAGAATAAGATATAAAAAATTACCTTTCTAGTCTTCTAGGTATGGGTTAACACCGATTTATGAATGATTTGATCCCTAAGATGTTTAAGAAGTGACCAATTTAATACTTTGACTAATGAAGCCATTGAATTTGAACGGGAAAAAAGGCCTAATGGTTAAAAAAGGGCAGAATTGGGGAGGGACTAAAAAAATATTTTTCCCAATAAAATAATTACTTTATTCCACAAGTTTTTTAATTCCATAAAAAAAATGTACACGAATTCTGAATTAGCAAATAAATTTCATGAGTCTGTTAATATTTCTTCATAAGATGTAATATTTTCAACAGAAAAAAAAAAAAAAGAGAAGAGGAATTAAGAGATGAATCTGGCACAAGCATTTGAGAAGAAAATTAGTGGACAAACGTACTCTGAATTAAAGTCAGAGAGCACAATTGCTAGCTCTCCAATATTAAATTTCCTGGGCAGACAAATAGATATAAATCCTCAAATTCTTGGAGAAAAAATATACTGCTGAGAAAAACGCCACCAATACTCCTCAATGAAGAACGGTGTTTGGGAGACACACCCCAACTGAGCTAAGTTATTCAGATTCATCAAATTCTTAAACTAAAATAAATGTAGAAAGATTTTCATCACCATCTATAGCAAAGGAAGGAGCCTCAAGTGCAGTTCAAACTAAGCACCCCCAGAGCCGTACTTCTTCCCAAAAACAATCATCTGAAGCTTATCATACCCTGCAAGAACACCGGCACCAGCAATGGCTCGCAGAATGTTCGCACCAGCGCCCTTAAACAGAGATTTAGGGCCCTCATTCTTAAGAATTTGAGTAAATGCGTCCATTGAACCCTTGTACTTCACAGCTTCACCAGAAGTCATCATCATTCTTCTGCGGACCGTATCAAGGGGGTACGAAGCAAGTCCAGCACCATTTGTGATGACCCAACCAAGGGCGAAGCTAGCAAAGAAACTATCCTGAGATTGCCCAAAATTATATGCACATCAGGTAAAAACTATTATAATGTGAAAAACATCATGAGAGAATCTTATGTGTAGTGCCTATTCTGAATTAGGCACCAGCTGCACTCCAAAAATGTCGTAGTTTTAGTAAATGATTTTGAAAAAGCAAGCCCAAAAAGCGCAGTCCAATACTTACAGCCTTTGATTGTTTTAACAATTGAACAACTTACCTGCAACTTTCCAGTCAAGAGCACTGGCTTCAAAGAATCATACATTCCAAAATAGAGACCACGGTACACAATGATGCCAACACATGAGATGTTGAATCCACGGTAAAGCCCGGCAATACCGTCCGTCTTGAAGGTCTGTTTGTAGACATCAATCAAACCATTGAATTGCCTCCCTCCTCCCTTCTTTGCAGCCTTCGCATCATTAGCAAGTCTAGTTCGAGCATAGTCCAAGGAATAGACAAAAAACAGGGAAGAAGCACCAGCAGCACCACCGGATGCCAAATTACCAGCAAACCATTTCCAGTAACCATCGCGGTCTTTCTTGAAGTTAAAGAGCCTTTTAAAATAATCCTTGAATGCAAAGTTCAAGGCCTACAAAGATTTCAGATACAAATAAGAACATTGCATGGAACACAAAAAGTAGGTTAGCGTAAAGAAAACCATCAAACTAACAAACCTGTGTGGGAAAGTAACGGATGACATTAGCTGTGTTCCCTCTCCATAAAGACCCAAACCCTTCGTCTTTGACTGTCCGGCTAAAACAATCTCCGATTCCCTTATAGGGTTCAGAAAGCCGGCCAGCCTTGATCATCTCATCCTGGTTTTGGATCAAAAGCTTGATTCGCTCAATCGGAGCAGCAGCAGTTTTGGAGACAGCCGCAGAAACCCCACCCATAAGAAAATCAATGGCAAAACCAGCAAAGCCTTTTTCAGAAGGAGCTTGGACAAACACAGGTGAAGCAGCAGAGGAAACCAAAGAGAAATTAACATTTGCTGCAGAATGCTGGGTAGTTGGATACTGCAGCCCTGCATTAGAGTAATTTCGAGAAACAAGGCGACTCTGATAAATAGAAGGCCTTTGGAAAACCCCATAGCGTGTCTGAACATCTTGAGGAGGCAATCTGGAGCTTAGGTCAAGCTGACCGGACACCTTTTGCATGACAGAGGGGTGCTGGGGCCTATCAACCATCATGTTTTGTGAACAAGGGTCCTACAAACAGTATCAGGAATTTCTAGTCGGAGAAAGGTCATTAAGAAATAAAAATTACATATAGTGAACGGTTCAAAAGATCAACAGAACAGACAGCATTCTCAGGAATACAGCCAATAAAGACATTCTATATTAGTAATGTATTATTAAAATGGTTCAACAAAAAGATGGGTAGACACACCAGAAGAAAAGATACGCTCACAGAAACACCAAGCACCACAGCTTTACAATTTTTTATTTTTTATTTAAGATTGGTAAAACACACACATCCAACTTAGTAGCCCTTGACCTTAACAGAATCAAGGCTTTATAAGTTGATCTGCAGAAAATACTCATCAATTCATTTAGACACTGGCCTAATGGTTCACATTAGGAAGTCCAACATTCAAAATGTTTTTCTCTAACCAGTTCAACAATCTACACATTTCTAGCTTATGACTTCCACATATGACGTAATTAGAATTTCTACACAACACTGAAATATCTAACAGGGGGTGAAAATTTTAATGGAAGAATCCAATGGCTCACGTAGAAGTGAAATCAAATTCAACAGTAAAACCATAATAAACTATTGTAGTTTACGATTAGTAAGAAGAAAACAAAAAAAAAAAAAAACACTTGGCATTCAGTATAGAGCCTACAGTGTTCTAAACAGGCTTTAAAATACTAGTATTCATATCCAACTATTTAGATAAATTCATAAAATATTATTGAAGTAGCATAACTAAACACAACAAATTGCATATATAATATCCTTTCACACTCTACTTAACACTTTATCTTTACCAATCCTCAAAATCTCCTTCCATAACTATCACCCTATCTTCATCCAAGTCTTCAAAAACTATATCCTCCTCTATTTCTTGTAAACCATTATATCATTAATTATTTTTTAAGTGGTATTTGACAAGGGCAGAAAATCATGCAATTCCCCAATTTTTCTTTTAAAAAATCAAAAATTAAAATGCCAAGGCACCAGCCTCTTTTTAGAACACTAACAGCCTAATAGATAAAAGTTGGAGCATTGATCTGCCTTTAACAAAATAATATTAATTACTAAAAAAGACTAATATTAATATATTTTTCAAACTCCGTTGTATCTATGCACCAATGTCTGAACCCTGGGACAGACCATGAGCCAAAATCTATAACATTTTATTAGGGTGGATTAATTCCCATAAGAATCACAATGTAAAATATCCCATAAAATTCAGGGAGAATATTTCGAGCAAAACCTCATGTGCATGTAATGCATAAGCTTATCAATCATTGTAATAGAAAATGCCTCAAGCTTTATCATTTTTTTTTTTGGTAAATACAAGCTTTATCATTTTAGTATATACAAAATCATATAAACACACAGAAAATGAAGTATGTACCACATATCATAGCAACTGCAGAAGAAATGAAAGTGGAGAACAAAATGAGGATCCATGCATTTATGATATTACGACACAATGTTTTATGTTCAGCCTGTCGGACATAAAGCACTACATTTATCAAACCATGAACGTGGAAACAACGATAGAGATGATACATATAAAACTGTCCTGGCCAATGATCAATGAAGCTTGAACAGAAAGCAAGGAACAGATCTGAGGAATTCTTTTGCAGGCACAGGAAAAGAGAGATCCTAAGGTATCATAAAATGCTTTAAAGGATGTAGAAACACCTCCATTTTCACCTACCCATGCATTTCACTTATTTCAATTTACAATCTCAGCAGTTCATTCCACTAGGTCTTTTTAAAATCAAACAAGTCCTAATTTATCATCATAAAACAAAAAATTTGTTGAGATTTAGATCCTCCTCATTGGCTGCATTTTCCTTACATTTGTGGTGGAAAAAGCACCGTCCATTTCACCATTTCCTCCCACCAATGAGGGAGGATCAGGATTCATGTAGGCATTAATATGAAGATCAAATGGACAAATCCATGACACCCCCCCCCCCTCTCCAACTGGAGGACCCAGATCCATCAAAAACCTCTGCAACAAATCAATCAAAGAAACAGAGAACGGATGCGAATGATAGATGGCCCACACACTACAAATGAAAACAATTAGATCACAAAGAAGAACCCAAAATGTGTGTGAGGGAGACAGAGAGAACCTGCAGCAATTGGTGGCGGCTTCTCGCTGAGAAGAGAAGAATGAGGCGAGGAGGGTTTGAAGAAGAACGAGGTGGGAAAGCGATGATTTTATAGGGAGGATCACGGGTTCTGACTCCCTGCGACGCCGCCTACTGTGTTACAGTGATCCACGATCTGCGCGGTTGTTAATCAGCCGTTGATTTTCTGATTATGCTAGTCAAACTACGTGGTTTCGCATCGAAGTTTCCTTTTCCGAATTTGATTTTGTCCTTTACCTTTTTCTATTTATTTATTAAATTTACTTTTCCTGAGGTCTTAATTTGACGAGTACTAGAAGATTCCGGCGGTCAAGTTTTACGAGGTCATTTTTAACACGTGTTGGGAACTATTTCCTGAATAAATTTTATTTTATTAGTATTAATAAAGTGAACGATTGGTCACCAAGTCATGAGTCGAGCTGCCAGGTAGGTACAACCCTAAACATTGATCGACATGATTAAAAGAAATACATCACATCAAATCCAGGGTAATATTATCACTTTCGTATGGAATAATGAAAAATATTATATATACATCTTTTACATTAAAAATATTATTATTTAATTATTATTTAACTGAAACACTTTTTATAAAAATCATACAAATTTTATCACATCACCACTTTAGTAAGAAAGGTGTATAAAGGATCGACATGTCACATTTTCCTAAAATAATAAAATCATAGCTATTAATTTTCTTAGCTCATTCATTTTTAGGGTTATCAATTGGTTATCTACCATGAGGTTTAACTACTACAACAAGAGAAAGAAATATGGATTCGTATCCAGAAACCAGGGATTCCAATGCACAATACCTTGAAGCACTTACCAATGAGGCCTTATAGAAGGGTGGACAATATAAGGGTGGCAACGGGTGAAGCAATGGTTTTACCTTTACATTTATCTTAATCTTAAAAGCCTTACCCTTGTCATAACAAGTGAATTTCAAAACATAATTACTCTACCGGCATAGGTAACAAGTAAGAATTTAATTACCTTGACGGGTAAAACGGGTATTTTATTTTATTTTTTTGTAAAATGAAACGTACAGTAGAAAATGACAAAATTAGAAAATGAAAAAATTAAAGCTTACCTAAAATCTGAGTTATATGTCTATGTATATGCCTAAAATATGTTGCATGTTATTTTAATTTACATTTGAATCCTTAAAACTTTATTATTGCTATTTATATTGGGAAAATAAAGTTTAGGAAGTTTATTTGATTTCATATCTCTGAAAGAGCCAAGTAAAGTTATTTAGGTCCCATTATAAAATTTTAATTGTATGAATTAAAAGAACATGAAAAAATGCTAGGATAGACCAATTTTCATCAATTTGTGCTAGCAAAAACCTAGCATCTGAACAACGAAAAAACCAAAATAATTATAACAATTCAAATCTTTTTCATATCTCACCACTTTGATAAGAGCCCTATGCATCACGAAAGTACATGAAAATAGCCAAGTCCTCATTTTTTTTTTCGTCTTCTTTCTGTCCGACTAGAATTTTCATAACATAACCTAGATAACGTCTACTTGTCACTTTCATAAATAAGAAAATTAAGAAAGTTCTTGGATTCCGTTCACCCTTTATATATCTACATGTATATATTTATTAAAATAGTGATGGGTAAATGTTAGGAAAAATCCTTTTAATTACCCTTATCTTACTCTTCAGTTAAACGGCTAAAAAGTCTTTACCTTTATCCATCTCTCTTACTTAAATGGGTAAGTAATGTAGCCACCTTCTTCAAACTAATAAGTCCCTCGTAAACTTTATCACAAAGAAAATGATACCTGATATCTACGTGTTTGGTGTTCTTATGATACATCTGATTCTTCAGTCAAATATATAGCACTCTAGTTATCATAGAAAACCACTAAAGCTGCTCCTTGTTGCAACTCTAATTCATGGAACAAACTTCTCAAACAATTAGCTTCTTTCACTACCTTTGCCGTTGTCATATACTTCGACTCTATAGCAGACAAAGCAACTATAAAGTCACCCTCTAACTAATAACAAAACTTGAGAGATTGAAAATATGGCTTGTCAAAAAGAAGTAACAACAGCTTCACCATCCTTACTATTACTTTAACTATTTGTCAAAGAAGATAAAGGCATAGGATATGAAAACCCTAACTTTAGTTCCACTTTTACAGTAGCATGAGTCTCCTCCACATGATGACTGGTGATGGTGATGGTGCTTCTAATATCCCCATAATCTTAGTTCATAGTAAATTTTATTGGCCTTAGCTTTAGTATTTTTCTTAGATATTTTGAGTGTTTAATCTTATTAAAATTTTAAGAAATTTTAATAGGGAAATGTTTTTCCATATGTGGAAAGAATATCTTCTGGTTTCGTGCTGAAATTACTAAAATGCCCTTAGCCTTTTAGTCGTAAATAACAGTAGAGATATTGACATATAATTTTCAAATCCTAGTGGGAGGAAACAATTAGTCTCATAGAAATCAGAAATAAAATTGAGTTCCAGAATAGTATTTTTGGTCTAGTCATGGAAATTATCCAGCAAAAAAATATCTAAGTGATTGGTGCTGCACGTGGAGCCCACACAAAATTTTGTGGTGGAGAAGGGTTGACTTTTAGATATTATTGTAGGTAAAATGACCAAAATGTCTTGAGTAGTTGTAACCAGCTATATTTTGAAGTAGGACAAAAATTGAAAATTGTGAATGCTCCCTTTAATAGAAACGTGAATGTGTTGGGGTTTCATTGTGCCATTTTAGTTGTGAAAGGAAAAAAAAAATAGAGAAAAGGGAGAAAGGCAGAGAGAAAGTGTTAATCCTTGGAGGGATCATTGAAGAAACTTAGATTCAAAGAGTTCCGGTTTCCTTTCAAAGCAAAGTTGTAAAGGTCAGAAATTAGCCCTTAATTCTCAATTTTTAAGTCTTGAGTCCAACTATTGCCATGTTTCTTTTAATAAGAGATTGGATGTTGATTTGGAACTATAATCTTATGATTAACTTTGACGATCTTTAATTCTCATGGTATGTGACACTCCCACCTTTCATACACCAAACAGGTGTACAAGGGCGCACTCTTCCAAACAAATCCACAAATATGGTTCTCTAATATTAATACGAAGGTGGAATCATGTCCAACAAAAGTGGTTTTAAACATAATGAATTAAGAGTTTAATTATAAGCAATCCTTCCTTCCTTATCATTCACCCTATCCGTATCGATGTCCTTAAAGTGTTTACCTAAAAAATGTTCATTCAAATAAGGGTGAGTGCAAAAGATGACTCGGTAAGGGATAATCAATGAAATGTACGATCAAAAGATATAAGGGTAACAAACTCGAATAGAATTCAACACAATTCAACACCTACTAAGAGACCTAAAAGGTCGCAAACTGTGTGTCGGTTTAGACCCAGACATAGAGTCCAATATTTGTGTTTTTACCCTAGCACAGGGTCTATTCAATGTATCAAGGCCCGTTAACTAACCATTATGGCTTATGTGTGTATTAACTCAAACACGGGGCCAACTTTTCCCACTTTCACAGTTGTTCATCTCAATCAACAGGTACGAATCGTAACATTTAGCACCCCACGTGCAAGTAGGGTCCAAACAAATATGTCCAACAATGCCTAAATCAACGTAATCAACGTTTAGGATTCTAAACAATTATTATAATAATAGTTAAGCAAGTGGGTTCAAATCAATACTTCTAATTGCAATCAAATCAGCATTTTAAGTTCAAATGATGACAATGTTGACAAAATGGATCAATGGTTCAAAATTAACATGCCAAATAGTGTCCGAAGCAACAAATAGGATTCAAATATGAATAGGTTGAACTAAATTCAAGAGAAAAGAAGATATTACAATAAAAAGGATTGATATCCTTCCCAAAAGAACAAATCCCATATAGAAAAATAGATTTTCCCTTACTTGGATTGTTTGCAAGGTCGAGATTAGCCTTTTCCCTTTTTCATGCTGCCTCTCGCATTTTTTTCCCTTTTTTTTTTCTTCCTTTTTTCCTTTTCAGGCTCTCGGTTTATCCTCCCTCTTTCTCTTTTCACTTTGTTTGCATGATGATTCAAGTAAGATATGTTAATATAATATATAAATATATATATATATATATATACACACACACACACATACTTAGACATCCTAGCCGACTTAGTAAGCTTACTTACTAAGTTCGCCTTCCCCCCCCCCCCCCCCCAAGCCACATGTATAGGTGCTTTGGTATAATATATAGTATATCATTTCCCACTTGCATCGTTTTATTACTCCAATCCTTCATTTAACACAAACGCTATGCCCATTTATGCGTTTTCAGTACTAACTTTACCACAACTCCAAATTGAAATTAAATGAAAATTTACAAGTATTACACGGTAAATTTTATGTTGAAGGGCATGAGGATTGTTTATGGAAGTAGCATGTGATTAATCATCTCAATTAGTTGTTTGTGTAACCCAAAGATAATTTAATGGGGTGTGTTGACTAACTTTTACATATATTAAGTTTTGAAATTAGTTGTTTTGTGCATGAATTGTAAAGGCAGTAAGGATTATGGGGTTTTTTTGCCTAAAATTATTTTGAATTTGAGAATATATTATTCTAGAGAGTTGTAGTTCTAATTAAGAGGTATAACTTTAGTTGGAATTATCTCAATCCAAGGTGTGTGGAAAAGGTTTTGGAATTTCAAATTTTCTACAAAAAATCTGGCTGGAATGTGTTTCAAGCCTAGATTTCTATTTTCTGTTTGATATTTTACCCTTGTCAATGATTGATTTTGCAAGATTGTTTAAAAGAGAATTTGTTCTTCTTTGCATTCTTTAAAAGTTCTCTTTTGGAAGAAAAAAGTTTAAAGCTCTATATCGGAAGTTGTTTCATTTCTAACTGCAAGGCTAACTTAACTGAATTTTTCTGGGTGATTCAAATCTACAATCAACCACAATTTGCCTTTTTGGCATCCTTAGAGTGTGAATCACTATTTAAGGTTATAAAGCAATTTATAGTTCTATCCCTTATCTAGATATTTACTTTTGGCCGCAACTCAAAAATGGTTATGTATCAAAGGTTAGCTTAATTTTTCTAGGAGGTAGTTCAAACTGAATTTTTATTGGCCCAAATCTATGTACCCACTGCTTTGGCCCACTTGGCCCATTTAAAGTTCGAATCATCTGATGTGTTCACAGAAAAATCGTAGATAATGGGGTTATTTAACTTTGTTCTTTTGGGAATAATCATATTGGAGTGTTGTAAAAGAAGTTGTAGTATTTTTACTCAAGATTAATATTTTATCCAAGTGCTAGCTATTTAATTGTTCTGGGAGATAATTAAAAACAAATTGCTTTTCATGAACGGTTGATTGTGTTGTATTATGAGTGCTTGTTTGAGAATCTTTAATGACTACCTTGTGAGTGGGCACTTCAATGGTCATTATTAGAATTGTACTCTAGACTTGTATTTGGTTGTTTTTGTTTTCAAGTGTTGGTTGGGTGTTTATTTTTCTTTTTGAATTCTTAATGTTACGCATTGATTTACATTGAACCGAGATAAATGAAATTGTTGGACCCCATACTTGGGATTGAATAATGTACACCTTATGCTTATACTGACAGTTAGTGTATCCATAAACAAAACTACTGGAGATTGCATGCTTGAGTCCTAAAGTTAGAGCGCAGCTAGCTAAATTTAGCTAGTTCACTAAATTGTAAATGGACGTAGCATCAGGTTCTGTTATACTCCTACTCGGTTTTGTTCTCTCCACTCAAGGTGGTAATGGATTTTTAAATTGCCTATTATTGGATGTAGTTAACTCATGCCATGGTTTAATTATTTGGATTTGAGTTTTTTATTTTAAATCTATTGACTTTAAAGACCATTGTTTCTCCTTCTTTCTTGGACTCTATTTCATGACGGGTTTCACTAGTACTTCAAACTCTATAATAAATTCTATATACTACAAGTAAATTTCTAAATCCTTGAAGCACATTACTGTTAGTCCCAATACGAGCACTGAGAGGGGGGGTGAATCAGTGCTCCTTCAAATTCTTTCCTTTTTGCGCTCTTCAATCTGATTCGATGGTTATTGCAAGAGTAACACAAGCAAACCAACCAAGCAATCTCAAACACAAGATATACGTGGTTCAGCTACACAATGCGTGCAACCTACGTCCACGGCTGATTCGGATTCACTACCCTCACCAACGAATTCACTATAACTGTATTGGCTCTTCACTAGAGCGATACAACGGTCTCACTGACCAATTGCTAAGTTGTCTCCCCTTTACTAGGTTTGACGAACTTATCACAAGCCTCACTGACTAATCACTAAGTTGTCTCCCCTTCACTAGGTTTGACAAACTTATTACAAGAGTCTCACCGACCCGAACATAAACAAGATTACGGAGTAAAATTCACATAAGAGTGATGAACAGCCTACCACTCTTTGATGACCAGCAAGCACCTTGTTGTAGCTTCAAGAACTCAACGAACTCGAAGAAACTCAAGCACAATCACCAAACGTAGCCACCGCACGGAACAGCCCCTCGAACACCGATTACTTCACGTGTGGATGTTCAACGTCACCTCGTGGCCACAACACAAAACACTCACAAGTGTTTCCCCAATCTCGCACACACTCAACCCTTTGGAACCCCAAGAGCGCTCAAGAACACATATGGCAGCCCCAAACCCTCCAAGAGAATTTCTCTCAATTCTCTCTCTCAAATGCTCTCCTAATACTCAAAAGAGGTCACAAATTCGTCCAAAGGAGAGGCCCTCCTTATATAGCCCTCCAAAGCCTCCAAGACATGGCATAGTGGTTGATTTTAATACTCCTCCAAACATGGTCCATGTATTAGGGGTGGGAGACTCATTATGGTGTCTCCACTTAGCCAAAAACATGGCATTAATTCCTCCACCAAACATGCTCCATGTTTTAGGGGTGGGAGACTCATTATGGTGTCTCCACTAGCCAAAAACATGCCATTAATTCCTCCACCAAACATGCTTCATGTTTTAGGGGTGGGGGACTCATTGTGATGTCTCCACTAGCCAAAAGAAGCCTCCAAACATGGATGTCTTTGAATGCTCAAACAACAGTCCTCAAATTAGGGGATTATGTCACCAATGGTGGACCAAATAGTGGAGTGGCTGCTGCCCACGAATTTGACTTGGTCCTAGTGTATTTGGACTCCTCCAAGTGTCATTGGGCTTGTTTAGTTGCTGCCCATGTGTGCCAAACCCATTAGTTGGCCCAAATTCGTCACCTTGCACAATTAAGCCCAAAATGGCTCCCCAAAGGCCCACCACGAATTTCTCTTGACCCATTACCATTCCTTGAGCTCATTGCAACCCATTTAGCCCAACTTTACCTCAATGCAGCCCAACAACTCCAAACAAGCTCCTTTTAAGCTCAACACGGTGCATGTGCTCCAATTAGGCCAAACCGGGCTCAATTACGACGCTTCGAGCAAAACCGGTTTCCTTTGAACCGTTTGTGTCCATACCACTCTATTATGGTATATCATAGTTGCTGGAGTCTTCCCATGGTCGTCGGATCAACTGAAGTGCCTCAAATCAATCACCGCTCCAAAATAGGTCAAACCGGGCTCAATTATGACGCTTTTCGGTACTTCACTCCCTCGCTGTGTCTTCTTCATTTCCACATAATTCTGATGTCCCAAAGTCATGCAAAGTCGATATACAAGGTGTACCAATGATATGCACACTCATTTAGGCTTGCCAACAATGACAACACATCATTATTCCAATGGGAACAACAATTACATCCTTTAGTTTGTATATTAAGAGTTAATACATCATCTACCAATTCATCTTGTAATTCCATCAAAATATTGGAGCAGCAATTACAATATACAGGGTCACACGCCATATTTGACTCTAATATTCCTAGTAGAGAGTGTTTAAATTCTCCATGTCTTGAATCTCTAATACATACACATTTTAATTTATCTAATCCTATTCTTGTTAAAGGTTTTATCGCTACTTGAATTCCTCCTATATGTGATAGGGTATAATTTTCAAAATATGGTTCTAGATGTTTTATTAACAAAATTTTTAGTCTTTCTTTTTATTCTTTTGGAATGAATTGCTTGAGATTTTTCTATAGTTTTAATCATAAATTTTGTTTTGGCAGTGTTTATATTACGGATGTATAATGACCTGTCCTACTATTAGGACTAGAGTTTTCCAATCCTTTACTTGGAGAAATTGTTTGGAATAAATTTTCGATATTAAATTAAATTTCAAAGTCTTAATACATTAGCACTCTACACTAGAGCTTATTAGGACTCACTGCTAGGACCACCTATCCTTCAAGGATTTACAAATGACCAACGAATTTACTCGTAAACTAAGAGACCTGGATAGGATAAAAGTAACACTAATCTATTAAGAAATAAAACTTAAGATAGGTTTGGAAAATAATATTCCTAAGCTTTCACAGACACATACATATATAGTGCTTAACTCTGGTGTAGTTGTTGCATTTAACTTAAGTGCAGTACCTCCGAAAAACAAAACAAAATTCAAGAAGATGTCATTTTGGGCCTCGTATTTTAAAAAAAAAAAAATCACAAGGTACAACTACACCTAACTTATAGGCAACTATTACATATTAATTCCCCCCCCCCCCTCCCCTCCCCCACAGCCCAAACATACACACACATATAGGGAAAATTGAGTCCAAGAAATTTCTTAAAATTCTTATTTATGAAAGAAACAAGCACCCATCATTTCTACCCAATTATCAAAATTTTAATCAGTATGGACCTGAAAGAACATGAAAAAAAATAGAGAATAAGCCAATTTTCATGTAGTTTCACAATGAATACGGTCTTTATTAAAGTAGTAAAATATTAAAAGATCTAAAACATTACAATTATTTAAAATTTTCCCCATTTAGACGCTGGAGGATAGAATAATGATAATCTGACATTGCACATGCCCACACACAGGGATCAAGGTTTGGGCTATTGAGGTCAAAGATTGAATGCGTAATTACGTTGGTTTTTCCTTCAAGCAGTCTTAACTCGTGCATGACAAATATCCAAAACGTGTCAATGCTTTTTGTCTAGTAGTCCTTCAAGTCTTAAACCTTGATTTCACGCTTCCTTAGTATACTTTGACTGTGTTTGGTTGTCATATCTAAATTAAATTAAAAATTAAATTTTAAAAAAACTTAGTTTTGACTTTAAAATCGAGTTTTGCAAAACTTAATTTTCTGTAAAATGCTTGTGTGGTGGTTGCTTATATCAAAACTTCGTCTTGGCTCTAAATACCAAATTTTATTTGTTTGGTTTCAATGTTCCAAAAAAAACTTTTAAGTAACAAATAAGTAAATAAATAAATAAAATAATATATGTGAGGTAAAACTACATGATCTTCAATCACTTTTAAAGGATTCAACCTGTATTAGTGATAAGAACTTCACAGAATAAGTGAGTCATTCAAAATGCATTAAATTTGATAATGTAGAATCTCCTATTCATATCATGAAAAATATTCAAATTTATGTGTTCTTGCCACTATGCACTGGCATTATTTGAGAAATGAATATCTTTTTTAACTTGTATGCAATTTAAAAATCATAAAATTATATTCACTAAAAATTTCTCACTAGATTTTTTTAATAGGTGCACTAACAAGGTAATGGATGAAAAAAATAATAATAATAAAAGAATTAGAGTAAAATGAAAGAAAATTAAAAGAAAAAAAGAAAGAAAGAAAAGTAAAAAGAATGAAAGAAAAGAAAAAAGAAAAAAGAAAAAAGAAAAATAGTAAGAGAGTCAAATAGTAAGGGTAAGTTAGATATATCATAATTTAGGTATGGGTATTTTAGTAACTTTAACTTGATCAAAGCTTAATATCGGATTGGTTAAAACCATGATTTTGTAAATCTACCTCCCCTTAGTTTTGCAACTCAAAACTCTATTTTGCAAATAGCAAACACGCCATACTAGCAAATTTAAATAAAACAAAGTTTTGAATGTTAACCAAACATGCACATAATGCATTTAAACTTTGGTTTAACCTATTTTTGATCTGTTTTCTAACAAATAAAATAAGGGCATTTATTTTCTAACAAAAATGATTTTGGACCCGAATCGCAATGTCATTGATTCACCTAATGATTTGCAAATTATTTTGAGGCCCTTGGAAGGGAGAGTGAGGTTGTCATTATTGAAATCTCATGCACTGATATTTAGGACATACTTCAATGTTGACACATCTACTAAACATATCCATGATCTATGGTAACACACTCCACACATAAAATTAAAGTAAATATGCCTTAGAGATGTGACACAGACTCATTACCTGCTTGATTGGATCAATAAGACCTTATTACTAAAAATGATAAGCCACTTTATATTTTCATACTATTTGATAAATTATTAATTAGATCCGAAAAGTGAACTAAAAAAATTTAAGCAAATTATAGACGTTTAATGCTATTTACTTAATTGGGCAAGCTAGTTTTGCGAGCGTGAAAATACAACTTTACCTCTTCTTTCACCCAACACTATTTCACTCCTTGCTATAGTAATGTCCCCAATTTCCACCACCCAAAGCATCATCAAAAATTGGTGGTGTTATATAAAGCACCATCCACTTTATCCCTCACTTAAGTTTATCCACTACTTAAATGGAGGGTGAGACAAGGACTTGCTTAATCAGGCCGCAAAATGGTATCATCAAGAGTGTTTAGTATTAGCTAAGCTTTAAAAGTAGGATTCATAATAAGATATAAGTCGAAAATTCCTCTAAACTCTCTAAGTTTAATAATTACGTCAAAAAGGGTCATCTTTTAGCCTCCTAGTAGTAAAAAATCCCCTTTATCTTGTCCTTATATGGATCGGCTATGTCTTCACCTATAGTTCAAACAATAGCCATAGCCAACAGTGAGTATGAAAGGTACTCACTAAGGAATACACACAAACAATGTGCAGAAAAATCAGCAATAAATATGGATAAAGCAAGCATATGGAAAAAAAAATCATGTACTTTTAATAGTAACATCACTGCATCAGCAGGTATACAACAAACGACACTGCAATATTATTAACTGAGTGGCAATAAGCCAATGAACCTACATTAAACACCTATATTTCATAGATCCAAGACAACTTATTCGTACTTATTTTAGTACTAGAGTTTGCCTATAACCAATCTTCGACTATTGTTTATACTCAATCTAAAATCTTCAACAATATATATATATATATATATATATATATATATATAATATCATCAATGATATCATCAATAGTTAAGTCAAAAGAAGACTACATCAAGAATCAGGGAAGTACCCCACATCAAAGCACCATAACAAAGCCTTTTTGAAAAAATTGTAAATGTTACAAGGGAATGGAATCCCTTACTACGGAGTATAAACCTGTACTTGGCTAAGCTTCCTCCAAAACAAATCCAAACAAGATCAACCTAAAATTTATAATGAATAACACATCAATTACACACCAACCATGCATCACATCACAAAACTCTTAATATTTCCTTAAGAATAATCTTTCATATGTCCTAAGTTCGTCATCTCAGGGTTAAATCTTTATAATTAAGTTTAATGAAGCCATCAAAGCCAAAAATATATCCTTAACACCTATTACCACCATAAATTAGGTTTACGTTAGTTTCCACAACCCATCAGTGCTTAGAAACAGCTCCAAATAGAGAAAATCATTTTTGCCTCTCATTTTCAGTTCTAGATTTTGACTGTCAACTTCAAATGAGTATTGGGACCTCATTTTAACTTCGTGATTCCACTGCCAATAACTTCATTTTTAAGTCATCTGTCAAACCTAATGAATAAAGTCCAAATTAGCCTTTAAGACCATATTTCGAGTCAATTTATAAACTTTGCACAAAGTAATCTTTTAAAGACAAAAACTATAAATCATTTTTTGTGCATTTTCAGACAAAGTTTTCAACATAAAAAGTGTCTCATTTGCATCCTAAAGTGTAGATCAAGTGGTTTTGAAGTCTCTTTTTAAGATCAAGACTCAAAAATCACACTTTTTATATCAAATTAACAAGTTTTGAACATCTTTTGTAAAAAGAACAATACCGGCCTCTTGCTATTGCAATAAACACAATTTTAAATAGGATTTGTGAAAAACAAACATATCTTAGAGAATTAAAGCCTCCCTTAAAAATTTTTTAAAAGAAAGCATCAAAGCTAATGAAAATGTAGGAAGAAAAATACTTCAAATGAAAGATGTGGGTGTATTAAAACTCTTTTTTTCTCCTTCTCTTCCTCCTTCACTCTCATTCATGTCTCTCCTCAATCTCCCTCTCATAATATACTCCAATCATGTTACCAAATGAGGGTATTTATAAGGCAATAATTCAATATTAAAAAAAAAATCAAATCTTTATAAGAAGAAAAAATCTCATCAATGAGTTTAGGCGGTGGGGAAAAATCCCACAACCAAAAACATCTTTGCCATATGGGTGGAGACCACCCATGTGGTGCTCCACCCACTTTCTATCTTTTGAGTATTTTGGTCTACTAATTTTCCGGATTTTTTCGCTAATTTTCAAATATACCACAAAACTACTATTTACACCATGTTTACATTTCAATTTCAAAAATATTATTCACCCATAGCTACTATTAGCCACCCATATCTATAGTAAATCACCTATCTTATAATTTAATACTAGTTAAAAATATAAAATTATAGATAACACATGCTAAAATATACTAAAAATTAGTAAGGTATTTTTGGGGTATTATATTCTCCCCCCTTTAGAAGTTTCATCCCAAAAATAAATTGTACCTTGGTCATCTAATAATTCTTGATGACCTAGTCATCTTGACTCATTCTATCTTCTATTCAATTCAATTTTGAATCTCATGCTTCCAAGGATTGATTTCACTACCCTACCAATGCTTCACCGCTGCCGGTACTACATCCTCTCTTGATTATCCTAGTAGATTAATCGTCTTATATCTTCGATGAAGCACCATATATGCTTCGGATAGTGTACCAATAATTGTTATTAATTTTGAATAATTTATAAGGAGCAAAGTGACACACGTTAGGTGTGATGCCCCCGCCTCTCGCACCTTTTGGCAATACCTCGGGTGCAGTCAAGTTCAACTAAACCAGCAAAGGAAACAATAACACAATACTATGTTTAATAGATCATATTATGGTAAACCTTTGGCTTCAACATCCAGATGAAAGGGTACAATCCACTAATAACTAGAAGTTTTGATAAACTTCTATCACAGAACATGTTTCACAAAAACATACTTTGTCTAATCTTATTACATAATATCCTTATGGTTTTGACAAAAGCAACAACTTAGACCAAACTTAATCAAAAGCAATACCCTTGCCCTTCCTCTTACTCGCTTCGACCTGCTCAGCTAATTCGGTATCACCTAAGTAGGTAAAAATAGCAAACATGAGTGACAAACACTCAGTAGAAAACTTATAACGAACAATGTCTACTAAGTTATATCATGTGCAAATGATATAATAGCTTCAAATAGATAAATCAACACAAGTGACTCGTGAGTGAAAGGGTGCACGCGTCATTCCAATAGATGTTGAGCAACACAACCATCCTAATAACTCCAACAATTTAACTTAACCACAAACACTGAAAGACCTGCAAGGTCATGAATATTTTAGCTAAACATAACTAGTTATACTCTAACTTTAGGACTAGAGTACGCAATCCCCAACAGTTTTCTCTAACGGATCCATTGATCGCCAGCATAGACAAAGGGTGTACATTTTTTAACCAAAATACGAGGTCCTAATAGTCCCGCTCATCTCAATTCAACACAAATCAACACATAACTTTAGGCATTCAAAAAAAATAGAATTGAACACCCAGCAACACGAACAAGACTTAAAAACAACACAAGCCTCGCGTGCGATTCTAACAAGGAACTATCGGAGCGACAACTCACATGGCAACCATCAAAAGCTTTCGACCAAGCACTAGCAAGTTTCAACAGCACACAAAACAATCAATCATTCATGGGAATCAATTCATTCTTAATTATCTCAAAAAACATTTAACTAGCCAACTACTTCGGCAAAAACAGAGACTACGAGTAGAAATACTACAACTCCTTCCACAGTATTCAAATGGATATTACTCTTTAAAGATAAAAGTTAGATAACCTTATTATCTAAAACTTTCATGTTAAACACTTCATAAGATTTGATCTCTAGAAGGGCCAATTGGGCTAACACAAGAGGTGCACAGATCTGGTCAGCTAAAACCTAGTTTTGACCAGTTTCAAAAATACACAGACAACTTCTGATACACACACTTTCTTAGGTTTTAGCCAAAACAAAATACCTAGATATGAAATAGAGCTACAACTTCTTTTTCAACCTCAAAGAGTGATTCACACTCTAGATATATAGAATAGGGAAAAAAGTGACTGACTGCAGTTTTGAAATACCCAGAATACCAGTTTAGACACATAAAATTAGAAATGATACAACTTCTGCTACAGGACTTAAAACATTTTGACTCCAAAAGAGAAAGTTTAAAGAGCTTAAAGAAGCACAATTCTTATTTTGGTTACTCTTACAAAATCAGTCATTTAGATGGGTAAAAAGCCTCACGAGCAGAGAAATCTGGGCTGGAAACACAGTCCACCCAGATTCTCGGCAACAACTTAAAAATTCCAAAACATTTTCCACACATTTTAGATTGAGATGATTCCAAAACCAAACCTATAGATTTTAATCAGAACTACAACTATTAAGAAGAAAAAAATCCTCAAATTTGAAACATTTTTAGGTGAAAAATACCCAAAACCTTACTGCCCTATACTTGCACACAAGTCATTATTCCCAAAAATTCACTTGGAAGGAAAGTTTAACCAACACCTCCTTAAACCAATTTTTGAGGTCAAACACATACCTAATTGAGATGATTAATTATAATCTACTTTCATGAACAATCATCATGTCATGCAACATAAAATTTATCATGAAAACAACAATAATCATGATTATGGCTCAAATTAACATATAATTTCTTGTCAAGAAAAAACATGTCAAAACATGGAATCAAGACTTAAAAATTGAGATTTGTAGATACGAATCCTACCTTAACAACTTTGCTTAAGGAGGAAATTGAATTCTTTGGAAGAAAATCCAAGTTCCTTCAAAGACCCACCAAAGAAAACCCCACTTTTTCTCTCTTTTCTCTCTTCTCTCTCTCCCTTCTCTTCCACAATGTTTGAATAGTGAAAGACAATGGAAATGCATGGCTACAAATGGAAGATGCTTTCCCAAATTTCCATTTTTACCCTTACATCAAAATGCAACCCTTTGAAAATACCAAGGGTATTTTGGTCATTTCACTTTTAAAAGTATTCTAAAGTCAACTCTTCTCCACCATATATCTTACGTGTGGGCCCCACGTGTCTCATCAATCACTTATTAGATATTTTTCGCCCGCTAATCCGTAACCGAATCAAAAACTTTATTGCAAAACTCGGTTTTATTCCCAACTTCTACGAAACCTATAAATTTCTCCTACTAGGGTTGGAAACCATACACCACTATTACTACCGTTATTTATGGCTTAATGGCCAAGGGGTTTTGGTAATTGCACACGAAACTTGAACATTTTCCGTACGCCGGCGAAAATTTTTTTCCCGTGAAAATTTCTTAGAGTATTACATAGACTAAGCATGCAAAATATTTAAGGAAAATACTAACATTCAGGCTAGTAAAATTTACTACGAACTTAGATTTCAGGGATATTACATTAGGTCCCCATTACTTGCAACGAGAGATTTCCATGGCCCCTACTTAGGCCTCATTCGCCTTAAAGCTCTTCATCATACATATTATCTAGTATGTCAATGATGATTTACTCTGAAAACTACTTTTATGTGCAAGAAGGTCCTCCTGACCATTCGCAACCTTAATATTGGTTTTCATAATTTGGTTGCTTACTCCTCACCCTATACTTTTATAACATTCCAACTTGGTGCAACAAGACCAAAATTATTCTAGTATTTTCGGTTATCTAATAATCCTACTATCAACATTCACATAGCAATCAATACAGCATCAATCAAAATCAATCAACATCACAACGGTGGATACCTTACCAATGGCATCCCATTGGTAAGTTTGTATCGCAAACATGTACAACAAGAACATCTACCACATCAATCCTATTGTAAATCAATTTAAATTGCATCAATCACAAACATTGAATACTACTATTAGCTTTTGCTATTTTTAGCAATTTCATCCACATCTCCCACACCAATAGGTTGGGGAGGGTACTCATCTTCAAGAGTAACCCCAAAATAATGGGATCACATGCCTCAAGTTTACCAATCACTAAATATGATTCTATTTCAAGCAACAGAAACAATATAATGTATCAACAATCATCATTCCACCATAGTCAAGGATATAATTCAATATCCCTCAAATATTAAATCAATCAATGTAGATGTCTTATTAGTACAGCATCCGTCATTCAATCTAGTCAGCTATAACCCTAACCCTAATTATCTCACTGTTAAGGTCTTCGCGTTCAACATTCACCCTCATTAACTTAACTTTTTCTCTTGTTTTAGTTTCTTTATTTCCTCCTCCTGTTCATGCTTCTTTGAGCATCACTATTTTAGCCTTGTGAAGTTCATCAATCTCCTACTTCTCCAAATGTCTCACCCTCATACATTGGGCCATTCCTAGCTTTCTAGCTAGTTTGCCCGTTCGTTTGACATGCTTTTTTTTTTTCCCTTGGCTGTTTTGATCAGCCATTCTCTTTCGTTGTTTGCTCTTACCCACTTTTCCTTTCGCCACATCTCTCCATAGTCTTTTAACTTGCCCTCTCCTAGTCCTTTTATGTTTTAAGTCAGTTACTAGTCCCCCATAATTTACATCATTATCTCATAGTTTGAAGTTGCTCCCTCACAATCTCATCTTTGATATTGTCCCTTCTTGCCATCCATGCATCACAATTTCATGAATTATTACTCTTATATACCTCATCTTCTATATTCTGTTCAATCATTTCCTTCATTTGCCATTTCTCAACATTCTCTACATTATAAATATCGATGCTCTGTGTAAGTAAGTTCCTTATAAGTGGAGTACCTTCACTTTGAGCCCTTGGCTTATTCTTACTACCCTCAAAGTGCAAGATTTCACTACTTTTGGGTCATAGTCAGTTCCACACCGGTTCATTGTATTTGAGTGTTTCAGTCTCCTCCCACTATAAGGGGTTTTCATTTGTGTTCTCAGCTTCTTCAACCTCACCTCCTAGGCTTCACTCAAAAATTAGGTCTTCAATATTTTTATTTTCTTTTAACCTTTTTGTCTTGAAAACTGCTTCTCTTTGGTTAGCCAATAGTCATTCTCACGTTAAACTACTAATATACAATAATTGGGTTTCTAAATAAGATTCTTCGGTTCAACAAAATCTATTATTTTAGACAAAAAGATTTTACTAAAGGATCCTTGTATTGCCACCTTGTTACTCTACCATTGTCAACTTCTAAACTTGTTTCCCCTTAATCATTATCGTCACCACTTCATTATTTCATCGACCACTCATTTGTAATTTACTGCTGTTATTTAACTCTTAACTCTCCAATAGGCTTCTATAATAGATTAGTGTTAAATTACTATTCAGTTTAGCGAGGTCCTAATCTGCCTTAGTCGAGGACTTCCATTTATTCATGAAATTTTCGACATGCTTCTACCTCTTCATGAGGCTACTTTTATTACTGTTCCTTTTTTACTTCACCATCCATCTTCTCGGCTTTTCTTTTTCGCCTTGTAATGCATCCTCAATTTCTTTCACAGAATAATTTTCATTTGCCTTACCTCTAACGATCTCCTCCTTTGCTTTAACTAGTCATTCAGGTTTTTCTTGTTTCATCTGCATTTGTCTCTTCATTTATATAAAGCGACTTACTCCCTATCCTAATTATTGATCTTAAAGATCTTAACTGCATCGATACCTTTCGATAACTATAGGAATCTGCATAGAACTCTTGAAGGATAAATACCTTAAGCTCTCATTCTCATACCCAGTTTATCACTGATTGTGCCTTAAATTTATCGTTTAGAGAGAAGTTCTCCCTTCGTAACTATTGCACTTAAATTAATGCCATGTGTGTCTTCCAATCGCTCAACCCTATCCCACGGTTTTCTAGCCAGTTTCTTCTATTCTTTTAGCTTACTTATCCCATAAGATACCTAAACCTTTGCTTTGATACCAAGTTGTAATACCACCAATTTTCACTACCAAAAGCATTGTCAAAAATTGGTGGCATTAACAGGAAGCACCCTCTACTTCATTGCTCACTTAAGTTTATACATTCCTTAAATGGACCATGAGACTAGGAATGCTTAACTGAATAGTAAAATAGCACCATTAAGAGCATCTAATATCAGCTAAGCCTCAAAAGTAGGATTTATATTATAGTTATAAGGTATAAGTCAAAATTTCACAAACTCTCCAAGATAAATAAATACATCGAAACGGGTCATCTTTTAGCCTCCTAGCCGAAAATAATCCCCTTTCTCTTGTCCTTATATGGATCGGCTACATCCTCACTTACAGTTCAAACAGTAAGCGCAACAAATAATGAATATGAAAGGTACTCAGTAAAGGGTGCACACAAACAATGTGCAGAAAAATCACAATAAACATGTATACAACAATCATATGAAAAAAAAAAAATCATATACTTTTAAGAGTAACAACACAGCATTAGCAAGTATATAACAAACGACACTACAATATTATTAATTGAGTGGCAGTAACCCAACAAACTTGCATTAAACACCCATATTCTTGGGTCCAAGACAACTCATCGTACTTATTTTAATACTAGAGTTCACAAATATCCCGTCTTTGATGATTGTTCATACTTAGTCTATAATCGTTAACATATATATATATATATATACATAATATCATCAACGATATCATAGAATCCCTTACAAAGGAGTATAAACTTGTACCTTGCTAAGCTTCCTCTGAGATAAATCCAACCAAGCTCAACCTATAATTTATAATTAACAATACATTAATTGTACACCAGCCATGCATCACATCACAAAACTCCTAATATTCCTTTAAGAATAATCCATCATATGTCCTAAGTTCTTCATCTTAGGATTAATCTTTATAATTAACTTTAACGAAGTTTTCAAAGCTAAAAATATATCCTTAACACCTATTACCACTATAAATTAGGTTTACGTTAGTTTCATGGCCCATCGGTGCTTAGAAACAGCTCTAAACAGAGAAACACCATAAGTATGCCTTGACATTCACCCAATTAGTCTAGTTACACCTGTCGCTCATGTGGACATGCTTAGTTTCTGATGGGGGTGCTCAATTTTTGAAAAAGGAAAAATAAAAGAAAAATCAGCCACAGATATTGATAACCAAATACTAGCGGTACTAGCAACATTAGAAATGAATGACAGTCCTAGCATAGGAGACTACAAAGTGATCCTAAGTTGTTTGGGCCTCATCCAATCACCCATTTGTTCGTATCTTATACAAGGGCTTCATGTGGCCCAAGGGGGGCAATTGCATCCCTTTACTTCATTGACTTCCTAGTTGATCATATCCTAATAGAACTCTTGAAAATGATCTAGCTATTTTCTCAAAACTCATTTTGTAGCTCAAAACTCATTTTTTAGCTCAAAATGGTCCGAGGCAAACTCCATGTACCATGGATGTCATTACACTACAAGAAAATTGCGCATTAGTCATGACCTATTAGCCACTAATTATAATTTGTGCCTAATAATACTTATAAACCATGGATATTAGCCCTAGAGGTAATTTTTAGATCAAAACTGTGCAAAAACATTAACCACGAAATTTCATGGCTATTAGGATATGATACATTGTAAATATTTTATTGTTAGCTAGGGAATTATAATACATGGCTAATAAACTGACGAGAAAATGGAGAAAAATGGTGCCAAATTATTAGCCACGAAATTTCTTTGGCAAAAGGATTTAAAAATTTAAAATATAATTTTTTATTATTAATTCTATGTACCCGTGGCTAATAACTGAAAATTTCATGGCTAATGATTGATTGATGAATCGATGACTAAGATTATTCTAGAGTATATGGAGGTCTAAACACAATTGATCATTTCTTTCTTTCGCAAACATGATCTGAATAAGGATAAGATTATTTTGGAAAAATTTAGAGTTCATTTGATTATCATAAACTTGTAGATGTGATTAAACAATTTTGTATCATTTACGTAACTGGTGTTCTTCATGAGGTTTTGGTAACCTAGCTCGTGGTGCTAGCTGGTGGTGCAAAGAAGAGGCAGCTACAAATATTTCTCAAGCTTCCTTGGCATGTTTTCACCGAGTGGATGGTATAATCTCTCCACTCTCCTCTTGACATTATATATTGTGAGAATGAATGTTATCCATTCGTGTGTATGGTGATGTGTGAACTGTAAACTTTGAATATGTAATTGTTTATTGTATTCCTCTAGGTTGGAGTGATCAAGCTAAGGTAGAGAAGGGACATTTGTGAGGCTGCCCACTAGGGGGAAGGCCCAATCCAGGACTTAGCTAGTTATCGTGTGATTGTATTGTCTTATATGTGTATACACCTTGGACTAGTGAAGTCGTGGGTGTGGGTGCATTTGTGAGACCCTAGCGAGTGAGCCAAGGGAGTGTAAGCCCACGTGAAAGGGCATTATGAGCTTGTGGAAGGTATTGTAAAAAGGTGATAGTGAATCGTTGAGGAGGAGCAGTGAACTCTGGTACACCGTAGACGTAGTTTCCTTCCGAAAGTGAGCCACGTACATCGTCTTGTCATTTGCATGCTTGTGACTGTTGGTACATGTATGATTGAATAACTAAAGTAAGGCATAGCTCGTTAATAAATTGTAAGCAACAAGTAAATTAATGGCATATGGAAAGAAATTAACTAAGGGGTTAATTGAACACAAAAAAGAAAAGGGGCAAAAATGTTTTTGGTGTCCCTAATTCACCCCCTTTCTTAGTGCACATTCTATGGAACAACAGATGAAAGGCCCAATTGGTTTGTGTAACACTCGGTGGTTTTCGTAGTGATTGTTTGAGGTGGAATCGGCAACACACATGTGAGGAGGAGATTGTTAGAGGTTGTGAAATATAGTACTTAATGTATTTGGATGGATCAAAGAACTGATAATTTAAGCTTTTAGCTCAAGTCGAGGCTCGTACAAATATGTGATTGGAGTCGCCAAACTCAAAACCGACTAGATCCTAAAAGCATAAGATGAGACTTGCATGCAACTCAGTCGAAATCAACAGCGGATAAAAAACTCGGATATAAAGCTGATTTTGAACTTGCTACGGCCTTGATGCACCCAACTTTGATTCGTAGGTTAATAATTTTTAATTTACCTGATTTAAGCAACTAATATTGTTGATTGATCTTGGAGGTAACTTTACGGGTTATGTCCCTCCCTTATGCATACAAAAAGAAAAAAATTGCTGCTTAGCATCGAGTGTACTCAAGGAATAGGATATTATGTTTATTTCAGGCCTGCGCAGGCTGGTGGGCCTGACAACTTTGTCTATCTGCACTACATTTTAACATGGGCTTGTGGAGCATTAATGGGCCCTCATGAGACGTGTTACGGCTAGTGGCCATCATGGGCCCTTGCGTTCACCATGTAATGTCAACATGGGGGGGCACATGATTCGTGAAATGAAACAGCAAAAAAAAGAATTAATTATTTTAGGAAAATATAATAAGTAAAGATTCATGTCTCATTGTGAATTAAGGAACTATTATCCATGAGTGGGAATAAGTATCATGCAGAGGCTGAGCCCAGTTGGGCTGTGACGCACTATGAATTTTTCACCTTCTTCTCAATGGTAGGGGTCTGTTTTTGGTTTTTATTTTTTTCAAACCGACTGGTCAGACCGGTTTGCTGGGTTCGGTTTTCTTGGAACCGGTTCAACCCGACCCAACCCACTTCACTATATATATATAGGAGCAATGAAAGAAGAAAGAAAGCATGCCCCTTGAAGGAAGCATTCGTATTAATGGGTCCGCATCTAAAAGTTCCAACCTTGCGAACTGAAAGAACTCGAAAAAGTAGGTTGACATTCGAATTTTCATGTAATTTGGGTTTGTTTATACATATCATTCAAACGGTAAAAATTTTAAAATAGTTAAATAATGTTGTAGATCTCTAGATAGTTTACTATCTGGATGACAGCTGTAAACAAGGCCGAAATTAAATGAAAATAAACAGTTATCCTATTTTTTTAAGTTCTTTTAATTCATATGACTAAAATTTTCAGAATAGGACCCAAGTGATGGATGTTTCATTTAATAAGTATGCTTTCTTGCTTACTTCATTACTCCCCCCTATATATATATATATATATATATTACATTTTTTATTTGAAAAACTTTATTTTATATGTTTCTTGTAATAAACACCAGTATGTGTTTGACTTTATTTTATGTTGGAATGGCGATGTCATTTTGTATGTAGTCTCAAATTGGTTGAGGCTGTTCAAAGCCCACAAACCATCCTGGCTTATGGTCATTGAATTCATTCTAGACCTGAGTAAAATGAGTCGGGTTAGGAAAACTACCAAACCCGCTTGCTTGAACTGCTTGTGTGCCCCTACTCAATAGTGTTTGATTTCATCTATTTGGTCTCTCTAAAATTCATAAATTTATATAAATATACTAGATTTTTCTATTTTGTAATTTTTTACCGGTATTTTGCCATCAGTTTTATCCCTGAATTTCCAAAAGAAGACTTAAATTCTCATCTATTATATTAAATTCTCAATTAAGGCATTATATGTTATATTCTCATATATTCAAAAAAAAATGACATATCATATTTCAATGACATATCATATGTTTTATCATATTTAAGCATATTGATTTTCGTGTATTGACTTGGTCCCACCCGGGAAAAATTTTTTTTCCTATCTTCATTTCGTTTCCAATTCCATAAACTAATTTGTGGACTGCAACCAACGGTCACACATATTGTCTTTCTTGTACTGTCCTTACTTTTGACCCGTTCGACATATTTAACTTCAATTTCTAATTAGAATTATTTATGTTTTTTTTACCGTTTAAAGTCAAATTATTAAGGAACAAGTACAAGACACGTACCAACAGACACGCATGAGAACTAACTTCAAAAATGAGTGTAATGGCAAAGTGAGAGACCCTTAAAGAAATTTCATAACTACTCATTTCGATGCGGTTGGATTTGGCACTCATCATCATAGTGTGTACTGTGTAAAGCAAATAAAGGATGGTGATCATCAATACAGTATGACTAAATTCTGACGGCCCAACTCATATTAATTTATGGATCTTTTTATTCAGGGCTATTGGTGGGGTCCAAAGGAAATCATTTACAATATCCATGACACGTTTGCAGGATCCATGATCGTGAGTCCATCTCAGAGTGCAACAGCGCAGCAAATTAAAGAAACGGTGTTCTACATGATACCCACTTAAGCATTATTGGAGAAAACCTCCTAAAAAACATTATGAATATGCGTGTGTGTATATATATATATATATCGAAAATGAGGTAGAATTACTAACAAAAATTAGGGCATGTTAATATATTTAGACAAATTCAATCTTACGGATGAAAGAAACATAGAAAAAGTCATAATAATTAATTTGTATTAGATATAACTAATGTAGAATACTTTATCTTGAGTTAAGGACGCTTCGCCTTATCTATTAAGGCAGTTAACTGAGTTCTAAACGAATTAGCTCCTTGGTAATGGCTCAATCTATAGATAGAAAGCCCTAAGTTAGAAAACTACCTATTCTACGTTTGGAGAGAGATGGAACCGGTTATATAATAGGGGGACTAGATGCAAGTTTTTTTGTGTTGAATATCGGATGGAAAAACTCTCACCCATTTTTGCGTGACAGGGATCGGGCTCATTGTGGGACTCAATCGAACACCTTTTCGGTACGAGCTAACGACAGTCATGTGATTAGTCATTTTCAAATAAAAATAATTAAAAAATTTATTATGTTATCTAATAAAGTGATAAGTAGGATATCGTGTCATAAGTAATTTAAGATTGGGTTGAATTTGATGTAATTTTTTTAAAAAAGATAAAAAGTCGTCTTGTTGAAATAACGTGGGAATAGTATTCTTTTGCCCCCTTTGTCACTAAGTCAGAGCTTGGCTCCGTCTCACTCGTGCGCGTGCGTGGCCAAGTTGTTGGGCGTCTTTTGCACGCGAAAGCGACTACGACTAGTTATGTTTTCTTCTTCGTCTTCGTCTTTCTTTTATTTATTTTATTATTAATATTTGATTTCCATGATCTTAACTATTTGTCTGGAGTCAGATCGTGGAGGGTAGTTTCGGTACTACGACGAGAATTCTTTACTAAATAGTGTTTGACAAAATTATTGTTTTGACAAACTTTATTACTATTGGCTAGCTAGTACCCAAGGTCTAGGCTCATTACATCAAGCACTAAATATATATTTTTTATGTACACGTAAACGTGTGAATTCTTAATTATTAGATTCAACTCGGTTTGATTCAATTTTTGTAATTTATAACTATTTATCCCAAAAAGTCTAACCTTGCATATCATAATCCTTTATTCACCTAATTATTTATATTTTGGGACACTACTTCTCCACCCAACCCCCATTTTCCGGGTTATGTTTGTATTTTAATGTTTTTCAAAATACAATAGCATTAAAAATATGGACAAAAAACAACACGCACTAAAGCTTACATGGGACGGGATTTACCTCAAGCCAATCATAGATTAATTTTATGTTTGTTTTAGTAAAAATAAGAAATAACTTTTCACATATTTCTTAAAAAATTACTGTAATAACTCTTTGTGATTGACTCAAGGCATGAATTATATGATGCTCCCGTCCCATGTAAATTTTTTCCCCCCCAAATTAAAGAGGTCATATACGATAACTAGAAATTTCAATTAAAAATTTTAAGAAAATTATTGATTTTTTTTTTCTATCCATGAAGGATCCAGTGACACCCTAGCAAGCATTAACTCAGCTGATAGTAACATATTTTCCTATTATGCAGGTCAGGTGTTCAAGCATTATTGTGAAGTAATTTTTCATTTTCCTCCTCTCGAACTTTAGCCTCTATAATGAAAAATAAAAAATAAAATCCAGTAGAGCACTTGCGAACAAAGAAAATGGGGGTCGGAGAATCGAGGCATGATCCCATACTTCTGCCGTATCTTGAACTCTCCTAATCGCTAACTAGAGAAAAAAAAAAAAAAAAAAGGAAAGAAGAACTAGTGTAGCAACTTATTGTCTTGCCATTTGTATCGATGGCCAATCATATTTTGCCATGTAGGACAAAATGGGCCCGCATGACAAAATTCTAGGTCACTCCTGTTTCCTCGATACTCCCTCATTCTTCCGGATCGTCGCCATCCTCCAAAGATTCATTGGTCTACTGACGAATCACTCTCTTTCAATGTCTCTGTCTCTCAATCTGTTTCAATCAAAGAAAACAAATTTAGATTTCAAATATTCTCATTCTCTCACTCTCTTAATTTCTGTCTATAAATTTATTTTCCAATCAAAGGAATATATATATATATATATATATTTTTCAAATCCGCTCACACTTCTTTAAAATTTTGTCTGTTCCAGTTGAAGAGAAAAAATTAGGTTTTTCTTCGGTGTTATTTTGGAGCAGACCTGTAACTATTCAATTGAAGAAACATTTTATTTTCTTCAATCTCTTGGTTTTTAAAGATGTGTTGTGGTTGATTTATAATTTATATTATGTTGGTAAGCCTGTTCAACCCGTAATTTATTTATTTATTAGGAGGAATGAAAAGAAGAGGAAAAATGAAAAAATAAAATAATTAATGGAACGGAGCCACAGGATAAGCATTAAATTCTGTCATGCCGGCCCATTATTGCTTGTGTAGTAAAATATGATCGGTCCTCATCGCAAATAGTAAGGGATGACTCATCACATAAGTTTCTCATATAATGAGGGCCAGCTGGAGTTCGTAGGCGTTGCTGCGATCGTAGATCATCAACAGACTGTAATATGAGGAGTTTAACATGCTCGAACCCTAAAGATTTGGAGCGAAGAAGCTCATTTATAACATTTGTTGATATTAGTGAATTCTTTTCTTGCACGTTTTATAAGCTCGGGATTGGAGCTAATCACGTAAATTATTGTGTTCTCTCGTGTTACATGTGCACGTGCGTACATTTATGAGTGTGGGTTGGACCTTACTCCCAACTGACTATGATTTCTTATTTTCTATTTTTTTTCCCTCTTCTTTTTCTTCGTCAATTATTGCAATATTTTCTGTATTTTTATTTGGTCAAAACATTCAATTGCTCCTTGAAATTTGACTTAGGTTATCAATTTCATCCTTGAACTTCAAACTCATGCACTTAGCCCGAGAGCATTTGCCTACTTATCAATACTTAACACCATCATTCTTTTATCATAATTATTAATATAACATCTCATAAATCTTCATTTTTGTATAAGAAATGAGAAGAAAGTTATAGTGGAGAACGAAATGTCGGTATATAAGATTTAACAGAGAATATTTTTTTTCAATAACTGATGATGTTACATTAATAATTATGATGAAAGAATGACGGTATTTAACATTGATAAGTGAAGAAAAATATTTGTGACGTGTTACTCAATTTTAAACTTTAATAACTAAATTACTAACAAACAGTTTAAGCAGTGATATAACATTTTGCCTTTTCATTTTCGCTTTCACTTGATAAAAGCAGGGGAACATACGTGGAGGAGCGCATGCCCAAAACTACTGTGTATGATGGGTGAGCTTGCATAAAATTAATTTAAGTGGGCCTTGTTATTCAATACATTATTTAAAAGACACAATTTCTGTGCGTGCATAAGTGTGGGGTTTACCCTTCAAATGATAACCCCAAAGAATTAAAATTAGCTTGCAATAGACATATATATGCGCATGTGTGCTCACAATTATATGTATATGATGGATGAACTTTCACAAAATTAATTTTAGTAGTTTATGTTTTACTTTTTCTTCCTCTCTTTTTTTTTTTTTTGCCCTTTTTCTTTTTTGAATGAGGGCATCAGATTTACCTGAGTAGACCTGCTGATTTATCGAAAGAATTGCATCCACTTTATAGCAGTAGTTTTTGAGTAAATCGAGTTCCCATATGTGCATGACATGTTAAGTTGTCAGGCGCACAAACATGCCGATGTATGACTACAAGTGATGTTCGAAATTCTCAAAATTGGAATCGAACTAGAAACCTCCCTAAAGAGGAGAGCCCTCTAATGTCAACCAAGTTAAGTTTCCTTATAATTTAAACAGTTTTATGTTATTCAATATATTATTTAAAGGAGACCATTTCTTTTCTCTCTCTCTCTTCTTTTTTTTTTGTTACAAATGAGAGGCTTATAGTTTGAGAAGAGGGAGAATAGGAAATTGCTGCAGAATTCAACTACAGTAAAAATTTGAACCCCTAATTTTCATGATAGGAGCCAAACTATTACTTCCTAGTCAAAAAAGATAATTTTTATGTATGCATGCGTGGTATACCTTTGAAATGACATCCAAGGAAAATGAAAGATTAAAGTATGAAAACAAAAAGAACGCACATTTGAGGGAAAATCATTGCGGAACAGGAGGTATGCTTGAATTTTGGATAATATTATATGTATATTAGTTCATACATTCTTTATACTTAAAGTGATCATATAATAAATTTTATATGATCCTGTATAGTATTATTTAAATAAAATACTCATAAAAAAACTACATAAATTTTGTTATATCATATTGTAATGTAAAGAATATATAAGCGATGTACCAAAAAAATTTTCCTTGACTTTTTTCTTTGTGGTAACATTTATGTTTATACTTTCCCAATTTAAAGTGCATGTGTGGTGGGGTGGGTGGCTTTGATTTTATAATCTTTTGCTCATATATTAGTTTGCATGTTTTCTCCCCACAAAAAGTTGACTGTCCAGAAAACAATTCTCGCAACACTATACACATAAAATATCAGACCCGGGAAACACGTATTTAAGAATACACACACAAGTGATTCCAGGTCAAAATAAAATCATTTATTAGATTAGAAAATAGATTATTCCTTTATTTTCCAAATTTGGGATTATGTCTAATTTATATAAAAGTGATCGATTTGGTCCTTAAACCAATAATTCAGAGTGTCACTCTCTCCGGTCTGATCTTCTTAGGTTTATCCTAACGGATCTAACCTCTCCGAACCCTCAATCTCTTATCTATGGGTCTAAATGGAGAAAAAAACAATATCACACTTAAGAATACCTAAAAATCAAGCTAGCTGCTTTTGGAGAGAAATGAGAATGGAACAGAGAAAGTTCTTTCTGAAAATTTCCTCCAATTTTCCTCTATCAAACATATGGGTTGATAGTCCCATATATAGAAAGGCCGGATGGACATCACTAATCCTTGATGACTCTTCTGTGACTTAAAAGTAAAAATGAAAACAATATAAAGTCGGGACAGCACATGCTACTGACTCACTGCCGACTCAACTTTAGATAAAGCAACTTTAATAAAGATACCTTTATAAAGTAAAGATATGACACAACTAATTGATCCTTAATTGATTATGCCTAGGATATGACACGTGTCGAGGCCTGTGCTTTGGATTCTTCTGCCCTTCCTCAAGGGTTTGGATTGCTTCAATGACATCATCTTCGTCATCTCCAATAGTAACCTAGTTCGAGTCATGCACTTGTTCGTGCTTGGCTGAACTAGACAATTCCTCGAATGCTTTTTGGACGTTGGTCCTATTCTGGTGAATCTCTTTGGGATATTTTTCCCGATCTCTAATTTCCTTGAGGAGATTGCTGGCATTGATAAAATAATCCAAAAGATATGCTTTTGCGTCAACCTGCATGTACCTTCCCTCAATCAATACCAAGATATTGAAACTTGCTAGATGGACACAATTTACTGCTGTCCTTGCTTCTAGCAAGTAGATACTCCAAGCAGTCTATAAGGTATAATGTATCTGTAAAAGTCTCCATAGTCCTTCCAATCCTTCTATTTTGAAACGGATTCTTCCCAACTAGAGACCCCTCCCTTTCTCCGACTTCCCAGATACAAGTTCCAAATTGTAATCATCCCTCTGTATTCTAATTTAATGGGCTCGATATCAGCCACCCACCAAATTAACTCTAGATTCGTGCAACTTAGAACAAGTTTGACCATTGGCGGCAACCAATGAAATGCCTGAGTTATCTTGTTGATCCCCCAAAACTGAACATCTCCTAATCGCACTGTCCTCTGGCTCTCGATCATTTCTTCCAGTCCCAATTCCGTATCTGGAATATGGAGCTGGGGAATCTTCAGTCCACTGAGCCTCCACTATTTCTCTAGTGCTGGAGACTCCGGCATATAACTCGACTTGTTCCTTGATTTCTTCACTGCTAACAAGGGCTACCATGTTTTTGTCTACCTCTTTATATCCATCCATGTTTTTGTCTAACTTAATGTCTAAAACAAAATAAAACATAAGGGAAATTCCAAATCTATCTCTTGCCAGCCATTTTTGTATTACACATGAGCCTTTTTCCATTTAAATTTGATGATTTTATTAACATAGAGACCACATTGACTACTTCAAACAAACTTTAAAGACTAAATTGACCAATTTCATGTATGGAGGATTAAATGTTACTGACCCAAATTTGAGGGACCAAAATGAAAATTTTCCTATTTAAATTTAAGACATTGGCTACTTGTGGATACCTGCAGGAATGGGTCAACACGGTTATATGTATATATATTTCTGTGAATCGGCAGAAAAGTCAAGTTTTTTCAGTAATCGGAAAATTTGTCAAAAAAATAATTTTCTTTGTTCAGAATATCCTAATTTACCGAATCACTTTTAAATATTTTAGAAAATGATTTTTTTTCACTAATATTTTAATTTCTTCTAGAAAATCGGCTAATTTGGTTGGAAAATCAGTTAAAAGAATTAATCTTGTTTTGAAAAAATTGTACTCTTTTTTTCATTTTTTTAATTAAATAATAGTAAAATTTTAACTTTGGTGAAAAATCGGGTAATCCAATTTACCATTCAAAAAATTCAGTAAAAATAAGTTAGAAATATTTCTAGTTCGGTTGGAGATCGAAAGAAAAATAATAGCTTGAAAAAAATTCAAAAAATAATATTTCAATCCAAAAATTTCTAATCTAAACACACCTACCCATGAGCACCCTCAGGTACCAGTTTTATTTGCTGAGTCTATATATATATATATATATAAAAGATTTGTTTAGAAGTCAGTTGTATAAGAGTTGAACATGAGAAAATTTTCAATATATCTATACTTTATTTGGTACAACTCTACCACCACAGCTTTGTTCATGTACATTTTATATGAGCTCTTTGGCGTATATTATTGTTTAACATTATTTGTATGAAGCCTTTTTTTTTTTTTTTCCCCCTTTGCTAACTATTTATATGAAGCTTAAAAATGAGTACAGTTGGTGCTGCATAAGGTGCTTTAGTGGGGCTAGGTGTCCAACAAAGGTTTAAAGGTGACCGAAAGAGAGAACATTTCCAGGCTTTAGTGGGCACCTAAAGTTGGCAAAAAGAAATGGGCTATTTTCACAAATATGAAGATCTCATGGTTAGCGAATATAATCCCACATCACATCATCAAATGTGTTAAAAAGCTGAATAATAAGATTATGACTCCAGCCCCCCTCTATTTTAATTTGTTTTAGAATGAAAATTTCCAAATTTTATCGCATTTTTAAAGCAAAGATTATGTACTAGCTAGTATTAGTTCTGGTGGCAACAATCTGTCTTCCTATTATAGAGATCAGAAGTTTGAGCGTTCACTGATTTCTCTTTCCTCAAGCTATTATTCTCTTTTATAGAACATATATATATATAAGCAGAGAGACGAGATTCTTTGTACCACTCCAAAATTCTAAAATGAGTCATTTTGATGAATGACTTCATAAAGATGGTAGGGCTTAATTTTGGTACAGCACAAACAAAAAAAAAGAATAAGACCCATAAAGACATCATTTTGAGTTTTCTATTTTTTTAAATATCACAAAGCAACAGCTGTACCTAACTTATATGCATTTGCTGTATATTAGTTTTTTCCTTCTTTATATTAAAATAATCTTGTTTTAGAGTACGTCTTGTATATTTATGAACAGTAGTATTGTGCGAAAAAAGAATGTGCATGTAATATTATTAATTTTAAAGTTAATCAGTGCCTCTATAGTTTATATTTTGTGAGAAATGCCAAAATCTAGGCCACTTTCCACCACGAACAAAGGAACGTGAGACCGCAATACAATTTGTTGGTTAGCACCATTTTGTTTTACTCAAATAAAAAAATTCTGGCAGGTTTTACTTTAATTTGTTTCTATAAGCACCCTTGTTCAAAGAACCTTATAAAGTTCATGTAGTTTGCGACCACATGCTAAGGAATTTGATTCCAAGTGCCTAAAAAGGCCTTGTGCTTGATTCACCAAAAGGCATATATATATATATATATATATATATATATATATATATATATAGAGATAGATAGATATAGGGAGAGGTAAGAAAAGAATTATATTCTATTAAAAAAAAGAATATATACCAAAGAGATAACATGTCATAGAGTTTTATATATCGATAATATTTTATATCCTAATATATATATATATGTTCTAATATGCACTATATATGAATTGGATTGAATGGGTTTTATGAATTATAGTCCATTAATATTGAGACCCTAAATATATATTGTATATATTGATTGAAGGTAATAAGCATTTCAAACTTAATATTTAGGGTTTAACTTTTTAATAAATTGCTTAAATCTTGACATCTACTATGTGATGAGACAAACATAGGAGTTCATCCTTCCCTTCTATCCTAATAACTCGTTAAGAGAGACCGTAATCTGACTGCTGATTTTTTAGCTCACATGGCATTAAAGTCGGGTCCTTTTTGTAACTGGGTGGACTCTTTTCCATCCAAATTATTATTGTACGTCTCTTTAGATGCTCCGTCATAATTCTTAGTGGCTGCTTTCTTATCAAAAGAAAAAAAACCCATCGAAGCATGTTGAGCTACTGACAAATTGGTGCAGAGAGAGGCTCTAACATCGCTTAATGACAGTCTTTGGGCCGTAATAAAATTAATTAAAAGCCAGAAATGTTTAACAAAGAGGACTGAAGCATGTGCTATGGGTCACGCAAGAAAAGGACATGGAGAAATACAGAACGAGCAAAACAACAGAGCGGCGCGGTTCCCCCTCTCACGGAGGCACACACACGTGCAGGGAAAGACAATTTTAATGTTTCTTCATCATCAAAAGATTAAAAAAAAAAGAAAAAGAATTCGAGAACATTCTTTGAACCTTGCATGATGTCCCTCTCTCTGTCTCTCTTAATTTTCTGCAAGAAAAATATCTTAAATACCTCCTATAATTTGAGTGACTATTAAAAAGATTCCTTATAGTTTCATTTTTTTTTGAAAATTTAATAAAATTAGTCTAATAAGTTCCTTGCATCTAACTAAAACATAAAAAACTCATTTCTCAAAACCTCTCCTATTAGATCAAATAGAAAGCGCCCTTCACCTCTTCGACGATGGAATTTGCAATTTAATTTTAGAAAATAGTGATTTTTTTAATTACAATAATTTAATTTCTCTTTTATTCTTCTCAATTTTCACATTTTATTCTACCTTTTTCATAATTTTCCAATATCAACTTGGACAAAATTAGATGGCAGGAACCTATTGCACTATTTTGGTAAGTATAGGAGGTGTAACAAAAAAAATTAAAACCATAGGAAATCACATCAATAATCACCCAAACTATAAGGAATATGTTTTAGATATTTAACCATTACCATTTCTAGATTTAGGAGCTAGCCAATTGTAGCTTTGTTGATTACATTTCAAGAAAAAAAAATAATTATATTAATTCAAGCTAGCTTTGTTGATTCAGTATACATTTAAAAAAAATGATTTACACTAATTCTTAAACTTACACTTGTGTCCGTTATATGATGGTCTATCACAAGACTTCCAATTTGTAATAATAAAAGAAATAAAAATTACTTTTTTGGTTCCCAAGTTTCGAGTTTGTGCTGATCTAGTCTTTCGTGTTTGAAAATGATCAATTTGGTTCCTTAAGTTTCTTGAAGATGCCCAACTTAGTGCCTAACTACAGCCCCATGTGACATGCAATTATGGCTTAAGAAAATAATAGACTTGGAATTTGTAGAAGACCTATCAACTTTTTAATTTTAATTTTTTGAAAAGAAAATAAGAATACTGATCAATTTAGAAAATTGTCCTAATTGAACTTAAAAGTGACTTTTTTTCCCTGCAAATCTAGTAGTTTTCCAATATGCTGCAATAAAAAAGAAAACTTGAATTAAATATACTTTATTTTTAAAATTTTTAATTAATTGAAAAAAATCAAATTTAGGTCTTTTCCTAAATTTGGTAGGGAAAAAAAACAAATAAAGAAGTCATATGTATACTAAAAATGGTAACATTCATCAAAAATTTTAAAAGGTTTTCTACAAATTTTAAATCTAATCTTTTCTAAAGTCATATGTGCATAGCACATTAGGCTTTTCCATCCAAATCTAACAATTCTATTAGTTAGGGATTAAGTTGGCCACCTTTAAAAAACTTAACAAACTAAATCAGTCATTTTTAATCATAAGGGACTAAATCAGCTTTAACTTCAAACTTGAGGGACCAAAAAACTTTTCCTAGAAGTAAAGAGTTCAAAATTAATGTGCCATGAGACATGACTTTAACTTAGAGTTTGCAGCTAGTAAAAAAATCAAGATGGCTTCTACATCATATAAGCATCACCAATGAGTAAATGGAAAATCTTGACCATTTATTCAAGTTTTGAACTTATTAAATTTGCTCGGAATAAAACTTCCCAAAGCATTACGTAATGTTTTGAGATTTTTCATGTAAATGTGGTGACTATCCAACAATGAATTGTAGTGTGCACTTCCCGCACTAAAATCAGGCAAACCCAATCAGATATATTTTGAAGTTATTAGGTTAATCCACACATGAAAAAGAGAAATTGCCATTAGTGGAATTAATGTGCTCAACATTAATAGGACAATGATGACCTATTTGTTTTTTACTTTTTCACTTTTTTGAGTTGAGAGGTATACCAAGAAATCAATTAATGAATGGTGAGATTCATCGAAAAGCCATCAAAGAATGAAATTCTAATCACACAATGCCACCAGTGGGAAAAGTATGTTGGGGAGAAATGAGTAGAAGTATGAACTTGCTCCTTTTCAACATTGCTCGGTTAAAAGTGGTAGGTGGTGCAATTAAGGTTTGATCTACCAGCACTACCTAAAGCTGAGAGGAAAAACGCCAATTAATTATTGATAATCATGGGTTCGTTGTACTAATCCCACTAATTATAACAACTAATCCAATATATGATAAACTTACTTCATAATACACTCAAAAAGCCAACCGAACTTAACAAGGAACTGATAATAATATACCAATGCTTGATATTACAAGGCCACACCCACAAGTGACGCAGTGAAAGCATAAAAGAAGCCAAAGGCTTCGAAAGAGAGGGAATTCTCAAATTTTATTGAATCAAAGCTATTGTTCAATGTCGCATTACCCAAGTTTAAGTAATTATATAATAACAACGGTAAATAAAAGAGATTGCATAAATTACTATGAAAACAACTAGAAATCACACTCTACACATGATTTTGGGCTAGACTCGTTTGACCAAAAATATTTTTTGTTCCATCGAAAACATTTTGGTTCTGTCATATGGACTTCCCAATGACTATATTGTTAGGGTTTAAGCAGTTGGCTCAAACCATTACATTCTAGGTATCGAGTTTGGAATATGTACACCGTTGCTTATAGTCAATATATGTAGTATATATTTAGGGCATTCAGGTTAGTGTGTTCTAACTCGTAAAGCTCATTCAATGTAGTACATATCCATATAACATATTTCAACACATATATATTAGGATATAAAATGTCTTCAACACCTATATAACTCGAGTCGCTAGCCCCACTTCTTCGGTCTAGGGTCCAATTTATTGATTAATTTTAAAATTGCTCTTCGTGGTGGTCGATTAACATGACAACAACTCATCTTTTGATTAGAAACAAAAGAGGAAACGTGGAGTGAGTATTATATGAGAAGTGAACTCCAACAAGGCTCGAATCCATCCCAAAGATGTGTGTTCACATGATCCCCCCTCCCTTTTCCCCCCTTATATTAGGGAGAGCCCCCATGCGTGTCAAGTGTAACCGTACACCCCATCTTCTGTCTTTTATTTCACCTTTTCTTTCCTCCATTTCTGCGTGAGTGGTCCATGCACACGAGAAGAACTAATATATAATGGCGACATCATATTAATTCTTGTTGCATCAACGACGTAGTAATTATAATTTTGCCTAGAAGTTACTATTGAGTAGGTTGTGTATGGGTTAAACAAGAGTTTATTTCATGGGTAATTTTCTTGTGCATGCATTCTTCAACTCCCATCACTCACTCCATGTGCTGTCCTCTGAACTGCTAGGTGCAACTCAAAGTCTAGAACGGGTCTAATTCATTTGAATTATTGAAACCATTGAAAGAAATAAATCGTCGAAGAAATTAATTTGAGATTTGAATAGTCTCTCTCAATTTTTCCAAACCTGAAACTGCATTTTCTTTTTCTTTCTCTCTTATTTTTTATAAGAAAAATTGCATAACAATAATAGCCGAACGATAACTGAACCAGACACCACAACCGACTCCTTCGGTATGAAAAACTAAATTCCATAAAATCCAAATCACTTAAAAAACCAATATGAAATCAGTAGTTCTCGGTCTAAGCACAAACATCACTTGCATAGCGATGCCTATGAAGTCTATGATGTATATTAAGGATTTAGAGGGTTTAATATTTATCTAAAATGAAGCATAAGGGTCGATTTGGATGGACTTATGAAAATATACTTTTGACTTTTTAAAAGTAATTTTGAGCCTTTTAGAAATTTGCCACCTTTTTTAATTTTATCAAAATATAAGTTTTTAGTAGATAAGGAGAAAATAATCCTATCCAAACTGACCCTATGTCTTTGATTACCCTAAAATATGCTCATTGAAGGCTTAATTGAAAACGGTCCTAAATTTATTGGGTAATTTAAAACTTTTGTCATTTTGAAAGCTCTACATACATTTTTGAATCAATTTCCATCTCAATATTCATTAATTTCTTTTAATAAAATTTTAATTAATTTCTGTTAATGATGATTTGCCACCTATTTATTTTTTTATTTAAAAGGTATGAGTATTACACTTTTTAAATACCTTACATATCGAAGTGATGATACATTAAAATTTGTGCGATTCATTTTGAGGAGCGCTTCGGTAAACTCTATCGCAAAGGATCATACGAGATTTGCAACATCTGACCACTTATATGAAAACAATGTACAAACTTTGGTAGAAGGCCTGCCGTAAAATGCTCTTACTTTATTCTCCCGGCAACAGGGTTGTTATGGTACTCACGTCAGCATACAATCACTACTACCACTACTAGACAACAAATTTAGAAAAAAATTTCTCAAATTGAACAAAGGGGAAAAAAAAGGAAAAAAGAAAAAAAATCGCAGATAAAACATAGAAACAAATAAAACAGGAAAAAAGGTATAAAATCCAAAACACCAACACTCAACAACCCAGCATCTCTCTTTCTCCCCATACAAGTCTCTTTGTCTCTCTCTCTCTCTCTCTCTCTCTAAGGGGGGAAAAGGAAAAAAAAGAAGAAAAAAGAAGAGGAGAATGGAGAAGAAGGCACCGTTGCCGTCGCCGGAGCTCGATCTGGACGAGCTGCGGGCGATCCGGGTCCTTGGAAAGGGCGCGATGGGGACTGTATTCCTCGTCCGCGACCCCCGATCGTCGACGCGATCACCGTTCGCCCTGAAGGTGGTGGAGAGGTCGAGCTCGGTGAAGCCCGATGACACGGACCGGCGGGCGCGGTGGGAGATCTCCCTCCTCGCCCGCCTCGCTCACCCCTTCCTCCCAACGCTCCTCGGCTCCCTCGAGTCGCCCGACTTTTTCGCGTGGGCCGTCCCCTTCTGCCCTGGCGGTGACCTCAACGTGCTCCGCCACCGCCAGACGGACCGCGTCTTCTCCCCTTCGGTCATCCGATTCTACGTCGCCGAGATCGTCTCCGTCATCCAGTGCCTCCACGACATGGGGATCGCCTACCGCGATCTCAAGCCCGAGAACGTCCTCATCCAGCGCTCCGGCCATGTCACCCTTACCGACTTCGATCTCTCCCGAACCCTATCCCCTCGCACCGTCAGAACCCTCATTGTCGAATCCCCCGACGTTCCTCCAATTCGTCGGAACCGCCGCCGCCGCAATCTCTCTCGCCTCCTCCTCGCCCCTTCTGAGGTACGTTCAAATCACACACCGTGCTAAGCCCATTAAAAAAGAAAATCTTTAGGTCGATAATAGCTGATTTGTCTGCTTGGATCTCCAGAGTTCAAACTCTAACTCCACCAATGACAACAACAACAACAAGGGGGAGAAGAGGAGGAAGGGAGGGCTAAAGAAGGCGAAGTCGGCACGGGTGTCCCCCGTGAGCCGGCGGAAGGAGTTGGACCGATTCTCCAACGGGGAGCGGTCCAACTCGTTCGTGGGGACGGAGGAGTACGTGGCTCCCGAGGTCGTGCGTGGCGACGGCCACGAGTTCTCCGTCGACTGGTGGGCGCTGGGCGTGCTCACGTACGAGATGCTATACGGGACGACGCCGTTCCGCGGCAAGAACCGGAAGGAGACGTTCTGGAACATCCTCATGAAGCCCCCGGAGTTCATCGGCGAGCGGACCGCTCTCACCGACTTGATCGGACGCCTACTGGCGAAGGATCCCTCGAAGCGATTGGGATACAACCGCGGCGCGTGTGAGATAAGAGAGCACGAGTTCTTCAAAGGCCTCCGGTGGGACTTACTAACGGAGGTCGTACGCCCTCCGTTCCTTCCCTCGACGGACGAAGACGGGGGTTCGACGGAGTCGTTAACGGGCGACGGAGGGTTCGACATAAGGGTGTATTTCCAGAAGTTGAGGGCGCCGCTGCCGTCCTCCACTCCGCCGTCGCCGTTACCGTCCCCCGATCACCGTCTAAACGTCTCGTTAACGGAGTTTTGACACACGTGTGTAAGGGTTTTTACTTTGGTCCTGTACTCGATCACACTTTCCTTTTATTTATATATATACGGTGTACAGAAAATAATCGTAAGAGGCTCTTATTTGTTTATAGTTCTATATACGTATATACTCTCATTTTTTTGTGTCTACGATGATTTACACGGTCTGATCACAAAAAAAAAAAAGGAAAAAAAAAAAAGTAAAAAATGAAAGAGGAGAAAGTGTTGGCTGCTTCAGAGACACTTATTCATCACAGAGTAATGTGTTATTAGACTTGTGGAATGTATTCTCCAAATTCAGACCTCTTCATTTATGATTTTATTTATTTTTTGAGGGAATTAGACTTTTAAAGAAAGGCTTAGAAGAATGCACTCATGCCCTAGCAATTTGTTTCTTCGCCCATTGAATACACTGTTGGACATGTGATCTTGTCCACTAATGACTTCACTTTAGGACCAAAATAATGGAATCATAACTAAATATCAAGGGCTTGGGATTAAAATGTGATAAAAATCTTTACCATGGGCTTGTGTAAGGAAAAGTAGCATTTGATGGGCCCATAATTTGCAAATTTCAAAACTAATGATTATTCCCACCACAAAAGGTCCATAATTAGGGGATGGAACTTTCTTCTTTATGCTCTCTTTACCAAATTCCATGGCCAAAAATCTGACATTTTCGAACAATTAAAATTGGCTTGCAAAAGAGGTGGGGGAAAATAAATTTGTCCATGGATCATTTAAATTGCAATCCAGTCGCAGATTAACTTTGCGGTTACTAACGCTCAATTCATACAGCAATCACATTGCGAAATAAAAGGTCTTGTTGCTTGCTATTTTCATTAACTTTTTCACGGTTTCTAGAAATTGAGTTGCTACTTTTCTCGTGGTTTTGTAAAAATTGACGAAATTGTGGTTTTTCGTTGACTTGCGGCATTCGCACTTATCTTAAAGTGTGATTAAGAATAAAAGATAAAAAATATCCCTCTGTTAGTTTGTTCATTCACGAAACTTTTCTTTCCCAAAGAATAAAAATTATGATTATGATTTTCCGTGAGCATTGGAATTAAGTAATTTTGAGAGGTGCGAAATAAATAGATACGTGTGGCGTAGACACAATACGGAAGAAATTGAGGGGCCCCCGTGTGCAATAAGGAAAAGTATGTTTGCTTTGGGGAGCACACAACTCGCCTTTTACGGTAAAACATGGATGAAAAGGAACCAACTTTTTACAAAGTGGTCCCCATACTTGTCGGAAATTTTTGGCGGGTAGTTTATTTTCCATTACTAATAGTATTATAATATTTATATTATTATTCTCCCTAATCCATCCCTTTGCAAAGTTAAAATATTCAAATCTTTACACATAGTGGGGATAAATTATTCATTGTTCTTTTGGGTCTCACGTGTCTAATCCTGAGATTAGGGTAGAAAAGAGGAGTGATCAGAGCTTTGTCTAGGCCTTGGAATGCTATTGATTCCACCCCTCAAAGTCTTTGATTTAATATGAACCCTCACTCCCCTCTCAATTTGTAATGATAGATTGACAAAAACCTATTTGTTCTCAAAGTCTTACAATAATTTTTGAAATTCTAATTAAGATTTCAAAACGCTATCGATAACCTAGTAATACCGACATAACATCCGTATTAAATACTTTAAACGAAATAAAGTTAAGGATTTAAATTTTTGTTACAACTAGTTTAGGTGCATGTGAAAGTATAAATAGTGAAAATAATGTTCTGAATTGTATGATTTAGCTTCTCATAAGCCTTTTAAATCCACACACGCTTTCTTTATTGCGGCAGATGTTATTGTCCCGATATGGAGATTACTTCTGTTGGATGATCTCTTCGAAGCTTAAAAAAAAATTTAGTTGCAACATCAAGGCTTAAAAGTATCTGACCTAACCATTAAAATTAACTTCTTCTTTTTTTTTTTTTTGGTTGGGTGAAACCAATTAATTAATCTTGACTTGTCCATGATTAATTCTTCACACGAAACTTTACCTTTAAGAGGCATTATTCTTGTACTCTCAACAGGAAAATGAACCAATCAGATGGAGGAATTAGTAATTGCCTTGTAACTGAACCTTTTGGATGCTTTATACCTAACGCATGTTGAGTGGTGAGGAATCCGTCTGTCATCACCTTCTTGCTTTATAAAATTGTAAATTTATAACATGCACTAGGGTGAGAATGCAAGTTATTTTATGAAAATATAACACGAATTTTAGGTGGAGTATATGAGAAATAGTTGTTTTCAATGATCAGTGGGTGGAATAAGCAACAAATATTGACTATACCCTTGACCGGTCGTAATAGCTATTCCTCGTTCTCTTCTCATGATCCATCGGCGTTCTCATTTCATCCGCGATTCATGAGAATAGTATTCCTTACATGCCATTTTTAGCCCTTGGTTCGGCAATAATTGTCTCGTGATTGGAGACTTAGGGTTAGGTGAAGTCACTATTAAAACCATGACACTTGAGTTATTATACGGTTTAAAGAGTTTGGGTAGCATTCTAACTAATATGGTGGTCTGATGTTCTATTTTACAAGTGGTATCAAACGTAAGGTCACGTGTTCGACTCCCTAGACGAGCAATTACTGAGATGGAGATCGTTGACTTGGGTTTGATACCAACTATCTTATAGCCAAGACTTAAGTTTGAATCAAGGTATAACTGTACATAATATTTGGACTATTGGATGGTTTAAAGGATTTAGGTTCCTTATCAAACCATTTGTAGTTTGGCCCATACGTGGCTTAAAATTCGGTTGCTTGTTTGAATTGCCTGTGTTGAACGTCGGGTCCCATGTTGGGTCCCACATGAACATGAAGCAAAAACAAGGCAGACCCCAGACAAAGGGCTTCTTGGCATTTCATTGTTCAAGCAAAGACGGACGGACCCCACAATTTAGCGACCAGCAAAATCAAGGTGGATGCGCCCACGCTGCAGATTAACCAAACCGATTCGTGGGCTACCTCATTGGTCAAACGAAACACAGTTCTTGGGTTCATCATCTTTTTGTGTTCAGTTATGATAAATGTATGGTGATTTGGATCGTCCATTCAAATGGACGGCCTTGATCTACCTTTCACTTCAAGAAATGAAAAGACAAAATCAGGAATAAAATGAGATACTTATCTCATATAAACGGGTTTAGGCCTGTCAATGGGTCAGGTTTTGACTCGGACCCTGACCCGTCTCATACTCATTTAACTGGGTTGAGTTTATTATATATGGGTACAAACCTGGACCCTAAACCTACACCCATTTATAGATTGTATAAGGGTTAGGTTCGGTGAAATTCATACCCAACCCTAGAACTATTTAGATAAAAAAACTATATACAGTGCAACCACCATTTTCTTTTGTTTCTATGAAAAAAAGAGTATAACAACAAATTCCGTACATGAGTGAATGAAGTTATTTGAGTTATTTATAGTTTGTATTTTATTTCTCACTTTGATTTTTAATAATTATTTTTTTAATGAATAAAGAGCATAATGCTTCATTTGTAATTAACGCTCTAGTCCTCACTTTCAACACTTCCTATGATTTGAAATTGTACCAACTTGAATTAATAAAAATTCATTGATAGAAACTAGAGCATAATTTTAATTATATTATGGTTTTTTTTTATCTAATATTACAGTCTTCTATCCATTCATATATTGTTTAGAAAATTTCAAAATAGGTGTAGAAGATGCCGAGCACACCTTCATAATATAAACTATAGAAAAAAATTGAAATAAAAATTGAATAAATAGTAAAATAAAATTTAAGTCTTAAAGGAGTATAGACCTGAAGAAATAGTAAAATATAAACGGGTCTAGGGTAAACCCGTTTACCCAATGGTTTTAGCAAGTTTGGGTTTGGTTTGTGGACCTGTTGTTTAAATGGGTCGGGTCTAGTCCCAAGGAAAAACTGATGGGTTTAGAACGGGTCTGGGTAAATCATACCCAAACCTAACCCATTGATAGCCCTAAATGGGTTGTCATGGTAAGTTTAAGCTCGCAATCTCGAGTTCAAGCTCACGAGCCCGAATTCATTATTTTTTCATACTTCGTAACGGGCCAAACTCAAACACAAAACATGGAGCAAGTTTTAGCTTGCGATGATGAGCTCGATCTCGTTATCTTTTTGTAGTGAGCTGATTAAAGCAAAACAATGGGCTCATGATGAGCACTAGCAGAGCTAGAGTCAAATTACAAATTAAAAGAGCAAGTTTAGCCCGACTTGAACTTGGCTCATTTGTAGTCGTAGATGTGCATAGGGCTAAGAGAGTCCAACATGCTTGTGAGTGTTGAGAATATTGTCTCACATTGTGAAACTAAAACGATTTAATCAATTTGATCATGGGATCAGATCTGAGTTGTCTTCCATCCAAGTGCGCAATCTCCTATGCAATTTTGCAATTTTTGGCAAATTTTTAAATAATTTAAACCTTACAGATGGAAATAACATGTAAAAATAAATAGGAACGTTAATTTCATGATATTTGAAATGTATAAGCTATTCATCCTAAGCATTGAAAAAACGACATCTAAAAATTATGCTGACTTTTCAATACTTAGGATGAATGGGTTATGTATTTCCAAATCTCATGAAAATTGACACACCTATGTATTGTTGTGTGTTATTTCTATCTATATGGTTCAAATTACTTAAAAATTAATCAAAATAAAAAAAATTATAAAACTGTACGTGGACTGCACCCCAGAGAGGATCCAGTTCCCATGGGACCACCCCTGTTAGTGACAAATGGTTTTTGAATGAAAACCCACCAACATTATTAGAGAGTAGCTCAGGCTCTACTCGAATTTGAGTATCAACAAACCCGGCACGATACTCAACAAACAACTTGATTAATTTTATATTAAAAAATAACTATATGAAGCCCAGTCGACCGTAATATGATCAAGCTTAGAAAACAGCCGAAGGAAAATGTACTCAACAGAGTTAAAATTGAGTTCAAGCCGAACTATCTTGTATCAAGTCAGGAGCTCACTACTAAAATTCAAATCGACCCTAATACACCCCTAGATGTACCTCTTGAATGTTGTAGGGAGGCACAGGGGGAGGGGACAGATAGGCCCTCCTTCCTCTCATTCCTCAATTAACCAACAGCACAGTATCCCATAGGATTCCTCCATCTCTCCTTAAGAATTGAGCCCCCATGTTATTTTCTTGCTCCTTCCCCCCTCCCCCCCTCCCAAAAAGGAGAAGCAGCATGTGCCCTCATGTGGGTCACTTCCCTTTTTCATCGCCTGGACTTAATTGGGCACCTCTCCCCTGAGAAAACGCTCCATGGTTTGATTCTCCCGCCATCTCTATGCGCCGCGTCCATTCAAACATGGACATGGAGTAGGATGCATGAACCATTTGCATGTATTTATAAGTATGTTGTGTTTGGTCACATGAAACTTAAGGGAGGAATTCTAACCGTTAGATTAAAACCTGGGCCGACACCCTATTTCTTGGTGAAATTTGAGTCCATATGATTGAGAATGGGTTTTCATTGAAACACTAAGGTTTACGAATTTTATTATATATTGATGTTTTTGTTGACGGAAGTCAAACAATTTGGATGAAGCCTCATTCACCGTTGGATGGGTCTGAATTTTATTTGGCTAATAGCATGTAAATATTTTTGTCTTTTTCTTTTTTTTTTTTAAATAACTAGAATCTTTTTTCTTTTATTTTCATATGGTCTCATCTGAAATTGTATACAATAACACTTCTTTATATATAAGGGAGTACTAACATTAGCAAGTGAACCGAGTCTACTTATAGGAGCAAACTCATATAGGACTATATAAGACCTCAGACAAAAAGGTTCTGATCGGTGGATTAAAACCTAAAATCATAAATTAATAAAATTTGTGCCTCGTCTATCTAGCGATAATATTCCATTCAAAATAGTCAAAGTTAGACTTGTATTTGATCCACAAGTTTAACATTCAAGATCGTAAATCTAGATTGTATGGACGAAGTTTCATCCATAATAAATTTTACAAGTTAGTAAGATATATGTAAAAATTTAAATCCAATTATTTGTTGAGGTTTTATATATGCAGGGAAGGGCAGAGCTAGGCGGGGGCTAGCTGGGGCAACTGCCCCGCCTGGACCTCTCATTTTTCAATTTTAACTATATGTATTTTATGAAACAAATTAAATTGTGGTCCAATAAGTTTGGGACAAGTGCTAATTTAGTCCCTTATATTTGAAAGCAAACAATTTACTTCCAAAAGTTATTAAAAGTGGTCAATATAGTCCCTAAATTTACGGAATCGTTTGATTTGGATAGAAAATGCCCATGTACAATAGATGTTAGGCTTTACACATCGGAATTTAAGAGTTCTTGTAAATCAAATTTAGTTGTTTTTTATTTTCTGATTTATGTTTTTTTGATCTAAAATTTTCATTAAAACAACTATTTTTTTTATAGGAATTTACTATAAATAGAGTAGATTTAGCATTTTTCACTATGGGAACATGTTGGAAAATGACTAAATATTGAATGAAAAATAGGCTTTCTAAAGATCAATTGATTGGAAATAAATCAAATTCTGAATCTATCCACCTCAAAAACTTCACGAGGATTGTGCATGAGGCTTCTTTCTGTATAAATCTGACTGTTCTTTTTGATGTATTGTGCACTTATGCTAATCAACTAGAAATTATCTCTCCAAAAAGGATCTTCTTGTCACAAAAAAAAAAAAAAAGACACTTCAAGGGCCAATAATTTCCAATTTAATTTATTTTCAAACAAAAAAGCACAAATTCCATTGGAAAATTAAGTTATTGAAACCTAAAATTTTAATTTGTAGCCGCCCCAAAATCATTAAAATTTTGGACTAGAACTTAATTTGGTCAAAAAAAAAAAAAAACATTCGCCCCACCTGAGATTGAATTCTCGCTTCGCCACTGTATGCAGGCCCATACGAGAGTTTTTTCATATAAGCAAAGTTGATCACTTGCTTACATTGGCATTACAAGCATATAGAAAAAACGTATTATTCAGTCTCATTGTCCCAATTTGTGCACATTTCCGCCCGAAAATGATATATATTTTTTATTCTTATTTTAAAAAGTAATCAATTTTCAATCAAAATGATAATTTTTAAGGTGCACATGTACATAATTAGAAATAGTAGCAGTGCATGAAGCGTGAAACCATACATGTTCATAATACAAGATGACTTAACCCTCCCTTTCTCTTCCATTGATGAGTGCTGGGGATGGTACCTGGTGATTATTTTATCAGTGCTAGGGATTAAACCTTCCCCAAAGTGATTGAAAGGAAGGAAGGAGAGGTGGAAGTCCTGATGCTGGTCGGTGCACTTAGCTTCAATGACGCAAATTGAGCAAATGAGCCCTTCTTACAGGGTAAAAAACTGAGTTCCCATGGGGTTTTCAACAGCTGTTTGGTAACATGAGTACAGGGAATGCAACAAAAGTCACTTTGAAAGAGAAATTACCTTAAAATATGTGCAGTAAAAGAGTATATTAACACAAACACCCCCTCCCTTCCCCCTTTTTTCAAATATGGAGGGGACTAAAAGGGGAACATGTTCCACTTAATGGTTATGTACTTCCTCTATTGCAAGGTTGAACCAAACATTTGCTAAACATAGGTAGAACTTAGAAGTTTCACGTCACCGTATATGCATGCGTAAAACAAGAGACAGGGTAAATTATATTTAACCGTTCTGTGAGACAAAATAACCTCATATTGGATCGTCTTTTTATAAAATAAAACTAAAAAAGTTCAGAAAACATTAAAAATAATTTAATTTCAACGGTAGACAATTTTACAATAAAAATAAATAAATAATAGTAGCCCCTAATTACGGAGTTTGGATCCGAGAAAAACTGATTTTATGGGAATGAGAGTCCACGTAATATTGTCAATTTATGGGTTCAATTAAAGGCGGCAAATATTGTAATCCATTGATTTATATAAGTCGCCAGAGGGCAATCTCAAACTCAGTCACGAGCGATTTAAGTGCAATTTTCCCGACGTTGGAGGAACCAAACAAAAGAGTTCCACAGGCTAATCACGACGTGACAGGCACATTATAGACCGATCATGGTACATGTGATCTCATGTGAGAAGTCGATTACATTACACAATGAAGTCGGAAGCATGGGATGCAACCATTTAAAAATGATTCAGATGAATGAGCAAAAGCATAATTATATCCGTGGAGCCAAGATGGACCAGACCCACATTTGAAAACATATTCAGAATGATCTCAGTATCAAACTGCAGACACTAATGTCTTTCTTTTTGACGACAAAAACTGTTGTCGCCGATGGCAAAAGCAGCAAAGAATAGCTACGAATCAACTCACCTTTGATGTGATGATTGCCTGTGTTAAGTCACGAATGCAATCTTTCAAAGCCAAGAAAGATTGAGGGAGGGAGGAAAGGGACTAAAGATATAGTAAGTGTAACCCAGGGTGGCCCATGATCGGTAATTTTGCATATAATTCATGAATCCAAATTTTTGTGTATAGAGTGCATTTCGAAGGCCGCCCTAGGCACTCTAAGATCAAAAAAGCCCGTCCACGAAAAAATATTCCAATCAAGGATAAAATAATAGAACTAAAAATATATCAAAGTAAGGCGATTGCTTTCTTTTTCTGCTATATCTATGTATAAAAGTTTTAAATGAAAGAAGTTGGAATAGAGTAAACCTAATTAGTTGGATGTTCCCCCCAAACCCTATAATTAGAAGATCATGAGAGATGATAGTTATAAGGCGCTGTTCAAAGAAGTTGCTGAAATGTTCGATTAGTAAGTAATTTTTTTTTCTTTTCTTTCTTTTCAGGCAATCGAATAATTCCAGTATAAAACAAACCAAACCATGCTACTCCTATTTTTGTAATATGTTAATAAAAAAAGAATTCTTTTGCAAAATAAAAATTTTAAAAATGAAATTCCCCTTCTTATATTGCGAACGACTTCCGTGGGCAAGGATAACCATGTAATGCCATATCGTCATTTTTCAAATTTTAGTGGCCCCACCTCCTCTCGTCTATAACAGTGTTTAGTGAACCGTTGTCATTTTTCTTAACGGATGCTTTGTGGTAGGCCCAATCAAATTGGGCCGCGCTCCTGTCGGCCCAATTACAATTCTTTGGATCCGTCCTCCTTAATTAATCGAGAGGACAGGGGTAAAAGAAATAAATTAATCGTGCTAGGGTTTCTGCAAAGCCCTTCTGAGGCGATTCCAGAGAGACCTCCTCCGTCGCCGGCGCCAACTCCGACTGAGAAAAAAGCAACGGTACTTCTCTTCTTCTTCTTCTTTTCCGTGTTTGATTCGATGATTTATTCATACTGTTTAAGCACCTGCATGTATAAAATCCGTGTGATTTTTACAAATTTCTTCTTGTTAAGATCCTTCGTGCTAGATTCTTTGAGAAATGGAAGTGTTTGCATTCTTTGTGAATTTCTGGGAGGGAGGAATAGTCTTTAATTTTTAGTCTATTTTGGTTGGACAGGGTTTGGAGAACAATGGAGATTGGTGGAGAGCAAGCTTAGGGTTTCTAGGGATTTTTTTGGGTTCCAACTGAGTAGAGTTTTCTATTTTTTATTTAATAGCTTCTATTAAAGGGCAATCAACACCCCCCCCCCCTTTTTTCAGTTGTTTATATTAGATTCTTGGGTTCGAAATTCTCTTATTATTTTCCCTATATTATTTTGCTTCTTTTATATTGGTGCCAATGTTTGTCCTGCCGTCTAAATTTTCTTGATTGATTCATATGGATGAAATTCTGTTGATTTAACAATCATGTGCATAAACAGATTTTGAGCTGGCCTTCAGTATAGAACAATATGTCACTGCTTTCTCTCTCCTCTTTTTGTATTGTCACTAGTTCTAAATGTTAGTTTTTCATTAGTATATACATTGGTGAATTGTTAAATTATCAGCTATAGGAACGGTTATCTACCTTTTACTTGTTTATCAGTTTCGTTTAAAGAATATCAAACTGAATTTTATGGATTAGCAACAAAAAGAGGGAAAAAAATCAGTTGATTAGACATTATCATTGATGATCGATTGGCATGAATTCAGGTACATTACGTATTTTTCCTGGGATCTGTCCAATTTGACTCATTGTTGACACGTATATGGCTAGAAAGGACAGTAGTTGTGAATCGGACAGGAATTTGCATGATGGTAGGGACAAATATTTGGACTATGATAGGAGGGACAGAAGTAAACGACATGAGAGACGAGATGAGCGGAAGAGCTTCAATAGAGATCGTACTAGGAGGCATTATGAGAGTTCAGATGAAGCAGACAAACGAGTAGAAAAAGATAGGGGCAGGCAAAAAGGTGAAAGGAAGTATAGACGGGAAGATGGGGGCAGGTATAGAGAACGAGATATTGAACATGATTATAAAATCAAAGAGCGGCAGCGCCTGCATTATGATTCAGAAGATGAGGAGGATGGAAATCGGGAAAGGACCAAAAAACTAGAGCGACAAAAGAATAGGTTTAGTGATGATAAGAGGGGGCAGAGAGCTGAAGATGGCAGTGTTGAAGTAAAAAAATGGGCTGATAAGAGTAAAGAAGAAGGAGAAGTTGGGTTACGAGAAAGTGGGAAGTCTCAGAACCTACAAGGCAATCAAAATGCAAATACACATAACTTAGGTCGGAGCGGAGGGGTTTACATTCCTCCATTTAAATTGGCACGTATGATGCAAAATGTTGATGATAAAAGTAGCCTTGAGTACCAGCGGTTGACATGGGATGCTCTTCGGAAGAGTATAAACGGTCTTGTTAATAAAGTCAACGCAACGAACATAAAGAATATCATTCCAGAACTTTTTGCCGAGAATTTGATTCGTGGAAGGGGCCTCTTTTGCCGATCGTGTATGAAATCACAGATGGCTTCACCGGGTTTCACTGATGTTTTCGCCGCGCTGTCTGCAATTGTTAATACAAAGTTCCCTGAACTCGGTGACCTTCTTTTGAGAAGGATTATTTTACAGCTTAAGAGAGCATATAAGCGGAATGACAAGGTTTGTTTCTTCCCATCCTATAATATATTTCTTTTGTCGGAAGATTTCCATGATTTGGTTAGTTGTTTTACCCTGTTATTTTTTTCTGTTGGTTGCAATTTGTTGCCAGCCCCAACTATTAGCAGCTGTGAAGTTTATTGCGCATCTAGTGAATCAACAAGTTGCTCATGAGCTTATCGCTTTACAACTACTTGAAGTTTTGTTGGAAAATCCCACCGATGATAGTGTTGAGGTAGCTGTTGGCTTTATCACAGAATGTGGATCTATGCTTCAAGACCTTTCACCAAAGGGCTTGCATGGTGAGTTTGGATCTGATTTTATTTCTGTGTGCATACGCAAGCTGGGTTATTATGGGTTGTCTGATATTTGAATTTAATTTATATTGAACAGAAATTTCATTTTGTGCGTGTATATTGTTAGTTTTTTTTTTTTTTTTTTTTTTTTTTTTTTTTTTTTTTTTTTTTTTTTGTCTTTGGTGGGGAGTGGGGGGGTGGAGTGGGGAGGGGTTGTTGTTGAGCAGGAAGATTATTGGGTGTGCATTGCTCAAGAACTTTTCTCATCCTTCAAAACTCCATCTTCTTTTTGAGCTTAGTTCAAGGTTTCTAAAGCCATCCCATTTTGATATTTCTATTTATACTTCTGTGGCAGAGCTCTGGTTCATAGCTCTTGTTATAAACTTATCTTTATGATTTGTAATCTTTGCAGCTGTATTTGAGCGTTTTCGTGGAATTCTTCATGAAGGAGAAATAGACAAGCGGGTTCAATTTTTGATTGAAGGTCTATTTGCAATAAGAAAATCCAAATTCCAGGTGCAGCATTCATTGTGTTTATAGTCTTTCAGTTTAACATATTCATTCCTGAGCATGGGTAGCCATCCTCTTCTTCCATTTCAAATTACAGTTTATTGATGCATACATGTAGGGTTACCCAGCTGTTCGGCCTGAACTGGATCTTGTTGAGCAGGAAGATCAGTTGACTCATGAGGTTTCTCTTGATGAGGAAATAGATCCTGAAATTACTCTAGGTACTTGACGATATTAGTTATTCTGCAACTGTTTGATTAGTCATATTTCACTGGTTATATATTGTTGTCCTTACGTCTACTGTTAGATATTTTCAAGCCGGATCCACAATTTTTGGAGAATGAGAAGCGTTATGAAGATCTCAAGAAGACCATCCTTGGTGAGGAGTCTGAGGAGGAGACTGGCTCCGATGCTGGCTCAGACGATGAAGACGATGATGAGGATGATGAATCTGAAGAAGAGGATGAAGAGCAGATGAAGATAAAAGATGAGACAGAGACCAATCTTGTGAACCTCAGAAGAACTATTTATCTGACGATTATGTCTAGTGTGGATTTTGAGGAGGCTGGTCACAAGCTATTGAAAATAAAATTGGAACCGGGTCAAGAGGTAAGGTCAATTCTGGTTACTGAAATTCAATTAAAGAAGTTTTATTCATGTTCTTATATTATATATATATATATATATATATATATATATTAACTTGCTGATGCTTAAAATTATAGAAAGTGCGGAATAGCAAATGGCCTGATCATAAGTTAGATATCATGGAGGAAAGAAAATGTAGTCTATGAGTTAGAGGAAGGAACTGGGACTTTGATATGGTAGTTTATCGGTAACTATGATAACCGTTGAGTGGGTGTGAGAAGGCCTATTTCATAAGTTATCTAATGACAGATATGTTAGGGAGAGAAATAACAAGATTGGGTTGCTGAGAGTGCTCATTATTACTTACTTTTCCTGTATTTCTTGTCTAGCAGCCTGCACCTTTCTCTTCTTTTATGAGATTTGCAATTATATTCATTTGGAGGAAGTTCTATATAACAAGGATGATTTTTGTCCTTAATTGATATGGGTAGATGGAGCTGTGCATTATGCTGCTGGAGTGTTGCAGTCAAGAGAGGACTTACCTGCGTTATTATGGTCTTCTGGGGCAGCGGTTTTGCATGATCAACAAGGTTCACCAGGAGAATTTTGAGAAATGCTTCGTCCAGCAATATTCTATGATCCATCGGCTTGAAACCAATAAGTTAAGGAATGTGGCCAAGTTCTTTGCTCATTTACTGGGCACAGATGCGCTGCCTTGGCATGTTTTGGCATACATACGCTTGACAGAGGAGGACACCACTTCTTCATCCCGTATTTTCATCAAGATTTTGTTCCAGGTATTTATTCAGTGTTAAGAAACTTCCTGTTGTTTTCATTATTGCCTATTTACTGATATATTTTTGGCATCAGTTTATGCTCTGAAGATTTGGGATTTACTGAATGGCATGTTGTCATATTATGTTCTTTATGAGACACTAACCCCCATTTAGTTCTCAAAATAGGTATTTCATAGAATATAACACAAACAATGAGTGGAGTATGTGAGGAATAACCCTTTTCTAGGTCAGGAGTGGAATAGGTATATAGTAGCTATAAGGTCCTTGACTATTAGTAATAACTTTTCCTTACCATAGTTATCAAGGTGTTGCCTAGGCAGTGCCTTGGTGTTTGAGCAGCTGTAGGGGGACTAGGCGAGGGTCGCCTTGATTTTTCCTTCCAAGGTGCTTGTTTTGGCTCACAAAGCGTCGCGTAGGCCGCTTTGAGATGCCTTTGAGGCAAGGCGCACGTCTTAGTGGAAGAAGATACCCGATGTGACACCTCATCTTTCAGATGATTGAGGGAAACAACGGGTGTCAAGGACTACAAGATTACCATTCGAGTCTAATAATAAGTTGAGTCAGACATCCCATCATTTAGATTTTACTTATTATTACAAAGCCTACCCATACCCTTTCATAGGATTGTAGGGTTGGTGAAAACACAAACACACTATACTACAACGCACGTATCATCCCTTGACGACCACCCAAAGCTTAAGTGAGTTGCTAGACGATTTACCCATCTAAGCATAAGCCACACTTTTGCCCTTAAACTGATCACTTGCTTTTGCCTCCTCTTTAGTGATTATTTATGGTAGGGACTAAACAACACAAGAAGTGAGTGAAAAAGAATACTTAGTAAGTCAATCAAGCAAATCCCACTAGGTTATATCTGGACAAGGGATATAGTAACTCAAGAAATTAGACAATAGTCTCAACAAAGCATTAGCAAGCGGTTGCGCTATTTGAAAGCAACACACATCCAACTATCAAGCCAAGTGGCACTATCGTAGTTTCAAATGATTAGAAACTGTTCTGCTTGCTTCTTAGGACCCGATCCATAGTCCACACTCACAATGTCTAATGGATCCACAGACGGCTTCCTTAAGCATAGTTGTGCTTCTTTCGCCAAGCACAAGCCTCAAACAGTTTCCGCGTAAGCTATCGTTCATCTTGGTAATTGACACACACAGCAACAAATCTACAATGGTTTTAAAGAATCAAACAATAAGTAATATCAACAAATAAATGTCCTTACGATGATAAAGACAATTAGATCCAAGCAATACAACCTCATGAAGAGATTAGTCACAAAGGAGACAACAACACTAGGAAAGGAAGATATGTTGAACATCTTGAACTTAAAAGAATCAAGAACTAATCTTTGGGTGTTTTATCTTTAAAAAATAAACAATTCTTTGTAGAAAATCAAGGATGCTTAGAAAAGGCGAAGTTTGAGTAATTGTGTTGACTTAAAGCCCTTGTGAAAAGACCTTATCCCAAAACCATTGTTTTCTTGACATTTTTGGTTGAATAGGGGTTAAACAGAGGCAAAGTGGTTTTATTTTTAAGGGCAGCAGTTGCCTAAGGCTGCCACTGTGTTCCCTTACCTCAAAACTTACTGCTCAAGGCTTTTTTTGGCTCGAACAGCATGTATGCAGGGGCTGACCACTCTGTTTTCCCGGGCTGCAGTGGCTTAAGGTTGCCAATGAGTCCCTGCTTTCACTATGCTGGAGCGGTTTTACCCCCACAGCAGCTGGATAGCTTTATCTCCATGCTTAGACCTTGAAATGGTAGCTTTTAAAAAACTTACAGCATTGTTTAAGCCCCCAAACCCCAGATTTTAAAACTTTAAACAGTAGTTAAAGCATGAAAACATCACTTTCAGAATTAGTAAAAACTTTCCAGCATCTCTCCCTTTTGGAGATTGTCCAACAATCACTTCCTTTCCATTTCAATAGTGTGTGTGAAGTATCATACACATGCAGCACTACAAATAAATGCTAAAACAGAAAACAAAAGGGAAAGTGACACTACCTCAAGCTTGAGATTAGGATGCTCCTTCTTCCTCCTTAGACTACTCTTAGGATTTCCTTTTTTTCTTTTCTTTTTTTTTCCTGGTCTGGTGCTGTCTCCAGAGGGGCTGCTGTGCCCTTTTATGGGCAACAAAAGAGAGAGAAAAGGAGACAGACACATATGTGTCCCATCAATATTAATGAGCAGATATTTGTCAAGTCAAGGAGACCTCCCCCCCCCCCCAAAAAAAAAAAAACATGTATCAATCCTAGCCACAAGTCCATACACAAACACACACTATCATTATCGTAGAATAATAGGTGAAAAGGATAAGTAATTAGTAAATAGTATTTGCACAACAGGCCCTTAAGGTTTCAGGATATTACACCCGATGGAGGCTGAAGACCTAGACTTGCAACAACGAAAAAGTGGAGGATCTCTACCATAATCAAATGGCAAGGGGCTGGTGGCGAAGGCTGCCATGGGCAACCCATTTTTTTCTTGCAAGTTCACACAAAATGAGAAGATGAAGAAGAAGAAGAAGAAGGGCGAAGGTGGTCCACTCTAATGATCACCCCTGTGTGACCTAATGTCTAACCCTTGTTTTTTTTTCTCTTTTTTTATTCCACTTTTCCACCCACCTTTCCCACCTATGTTTTCCTTTGACTTTGAAACTATTAAACCCACCTCCACCAACTTTCCCTTTTACTTTTTATTTTTTTTGGTTAATCTTTCACTACACTCTTTTAAACTTTTAACTTTATTTCTTTCACTCACTTTAATTGAAATTTTTTACGAATTAATTTATATTTTATATTTTTTCTAATTATTTGGCTCACTTTAAGTTAGATCTAGATAGTATTAGTGTATGTTTCATGATTTAACTTAGCAATCAACCATAGTTTCATATATATATATATGTATGTATATATATTTATTAACTTTAATTGTAATATATCATTAAGCAACATATCATTAGTTCCAAATATTTTAAACGTACTTATGGTTTGGAATTCTGATATTAGTTTGCTATTTGAACTAATATGGAATATAGTTATTTCTAATGTTCTATCTCAATTGACTAATCTTATATCATTTTTCATTCAACTTTAATGGTATTTTATCCTAAATTAAGTCCTTAATATTTCCCTTGTTCACACGTTGGGCACCTAGCGGGTGCCTTATTGTTAAGGCATCCCACTGCCTTGGCTCGCCTTGACAACTATGTTCCTTACTTATTCCTCCAATGGTTCATAAGAGTGGTCGTTTCACTTATGCTTTATGGAGAAATTATGCATTATATATTTTATATTTTTATAGAATACTTATTCCATTCTATTCCGTGCATCAGAGGAGTGGTAAATACTTTATTCAACACGGGTTATTGTTTGTCCTTGGTTTGGTCCATTATCCTTGGTTTGGCTATTATATTTTGTAATGATGTTGTTTTTTAATTAACTTGAGATCCACGACAGGAATTGGGTGTTTGGGAAGTACAAGAGATTATACAAGTTTTCTGATATTTGCTGATTTTCTATTCTGGAAAGGGTAAAAAGTTGATTCGATGCTTCTAAACTGTGATGCAGGAATTGTCAGAGCACCTGGGCATTCGGTTGCTGAATGAGCGGCTAAGTGATCCCACAATGCAGGAATCCTTCGAATCGATTTTCCCAAGGGATAATCCCAAGAACACGCGATTCTCCATCAACTTCTTCACATCCATTGGTCTAGGTGGCATCACAGAAAACCTGCGGGAGTACCTGAAGAACATGCCGCGCCTCATCATGCAACAACGGGAGCCTGTGTCAGAATCAGATGGCGGACCTGACAGCTCTGCTTCATCTAGTTCAGAGTCGGAATCTAGTTCGGAGTCAGAGTCGGAGTCCAGCTCAGATGAGAGCGAAAGGGAAGAGAGGAGGAGCAGGAAGAAAAGGCAGAGGCGCTGAATGCGAGCTTCGACGTATCGCGTCTGTTCAAATTGTTGTAATGATATACTGAAACCAATTTATGAGTTAAACTGTTGATCCGCTCTTGACTGTCTCAGTACCACTGGAAGGCTTATTTCCAAGTATGAGATTTGTATTCAGTTTTCAACTGTCCCCTCATTGTCATGTTCAGTTTTGATGGAAGTGATTTTGTATAAATAAGTTTTTTTTTTAGTATCATTGGTCTAATATACTCAACAGGGGATGCAATATATAACAAAAGCAACCGCGCTGGGGAGTCGAAGGGCTTTACCAGCACGACGCGGCTCCATCGTTCATATCATATCTTGGAATTTGGATTACTTGAGGAAATCATGAATTTATGAAATTGAAGTATTCCACCAATTCATTACAAGAAAGGTAAAGAGAGAAATTGAAGATGAAGAAAAAGAATGGCTAAGATTGTCTAAAGTTATAAATTTATACATTTTTCAAAGTTTGGTGATTCATATTTCACATTATAGTCATGAGTGTTCGGTTATCGATCAATAAAATCCTTTGGGTTACTCGGTTAGTTTTTTGCTGTGCTTTTCCCTAATTTAGCTCCTTGGTTAGTTTTTTGTTGTGCTTTTCCCTAATTTAGCTCCTTGGCTTGGTACGGTGAGGTAGACAATCCAAGCAATCGTCGTGTCTTTTGGGATAAGCTTATCGTGAGCTACACCAGGCCAGAGAAAATGGCGGTGAAGCTTGGCATGAAGGCTTCTAGTTCGAGGATTAGCTCCTTGGCTTGGTACGGTGAGGTAGACAATCCAAGCAATCGTCGTGTCTTTTGGGATAAGCTTATCGTGAGCTACACCAGGCCAGAGAAAATGGCGGTGAAAGCTTGGCATGAAGGCTTTTAGTTCGAGGATAGGAGCTTGTCCCTGCTTTTTCATTTATTTCTTTTCTCGTTTGGATTGATACCCTTATTAATTACGTATCCTTATTCACTTTATCAGACGTTTTCTTCCGGAGACTTTTTCTAATAAAAATGGTCAATTTTAGCTTAAGGTCACTTCTCCCCCACTTGTTTTTTTCTTTTCCTTTGGGAAAAAGGATCCTTGGAAGGTTACCCATGTACAGAGGGAATGTCTTGAAAAAGACATGCTCACCCTAACCATATCACTTTCAGATGCCCCAACTTGTACCATAGGTCACTATAGCTTTCAATGTATGCTTATGAAATCAGCAATAACCAATTCCTATATTTGTGTAACTTCTTCATCAACTTTCTTTCCTCTCCTCATCTTCTTCCCCTTGCAATCACAGTCCTACAAAAATGTGTACACATTGCAAATCTATCTCACCAAACTTTCGCGTTCTGTTCCATTTCTACGTGGGTGACCTTGTTTGCATGTGGCACCAACTAGAAACGTGGTCTCGAGCTTTGGAGGGGCGAGGCTTTTAGTTCTAGCCCCTAGCACTACAAGAAAACAGGCCATCCTTGACCATGAATTGTCACAATCCCAAACTTCTGAGGAAGCATCAGCAATGTTAGGTGCTGACAGATACTCTGAAAACAGTCCTTAAAGATTTGAGGCCGAGGCCCCAAATTTATTCGAATCGACATGGTTTTATCTGAAATTTATCGGACTCAGCGTTGCATGGACCGAATCCAATTTGGCCTGAAAAATGGACCGAACCAGTTGGAGCCAGCCAAATAAGTTATATTGGCCCTTTTTTTCTTGAAACGAAAATGACTAAAATTATCAAGTATCCCTCCAACAACTATATTTCAATGGTATGAGGGACTTTCAAGCGGTTTTGTAACCACATACATAGATTTTTTGTTTATTTGTGTGTACTTGTATTATATTTACGTACAGTTTTCTCTTCTTTTTCTTAGTGTGGACCGAACCTGAGCCCGGCTCGGTTGAACTGGTTCATGGGCTGCTAGCCTGAACCTCACAGTAGCAGACTCAACCAGGCCGGGCAGAGTCCGTTGCCATCCCTAAGTCCCCCTGGTTCTAGTATAGTAAGAGAATTAGCTCCATGAATTTCTTCTTCTTTTTTTTTTTTCCCCTTCTCTCTCTGTGGAAAAAAAAAAAAAAAACCTGAGCATTTCCATCAGTGAGATAGAGAGAGGTGACAGAAGTCTGACATGAGGATGACTTAGCTTAATGGGCAAATATTGCTGTTGTTTAAAGAATGGGACTCATAAAGTCCCACTCCACTGCATATCTTAGCTCCAAAGTTGCAGAGAGTCAAAGTCAAAATTACCATGGGTGTTTTTTTTTTTTTTTTGAAATCATGTGGTGTTATTTATTTATTTTTCTTTTAATGTCTTTTTCTTTTTTTGACTCTGTTGGCTTTGGCCTTGGGTATATGTGCTTTTGACTCTCCCTAACAATTTTAATTAAATCTCGAAAAGGTTTGTGCTCCCACACGAATAAAAGGGAATAGATGAATGTTTAAATATTGACTAACCTCTACTCATATGTTAACACGTAAAATGCTTGCAATTTGATCAAAATAAAAGGAACACGTATAGTTACTTCATAAAAAATTATTTAGATAATATACGACATAATATTCGATAGTACTTCATTTAAAGAGAAGATTTTATTATGGGTTCACATGAGATCACTAAGTGCGATTTTGACCGGCGGATTAAAACTTCTCATCATACCCTAATAATTGCTAAAATTTGAGCCTCATCTGATCATGGATGAAATTCTATCCGCATAGTCAAAATTCATAGCATTTATTGTTGAATTTTTTGTTATCTAAACTTTCATTATTTAGATGATAGGTGTATCCCATCACTACTGTCACGTTTGGTTCTTGAAATGGAATGTAATACCTATTCTATGGAAATATACTATGTACGGAATAATGTTTTAATGCAATAGAATGTAATACCTATTCTATGGAAATATACTATGTACGGAATAATGTTTCGATATAGCATAAGTGAAATGACTATGAAAGAAATAAACAGTAAATAGCTATTACACAATTAATTTCAGTGTCAAGTTATCTTATTTTTTCATTTTCATTCAATCTACCCGTACAATTAAAACATGAAGAATGGTTTCATATAGGCCCCACTAGATGGATTCACATTTTTTCAAAGTGAGCTGTCATCTGATACCTACTTTTATATATATATATATATATATATATATATATATGGGAAAGAGAGGTTGGCCCCGCCTGACTATAGTTTTTTCTATTTTTTGAATGAAAACTTATCCTGAAAACAGCTATCATTAACATGTTAGGTCAAAAATATTTTATAGATTGGGTTGGACTAAATAGCTAGTGGTTGAACAAGTTAACCGGTCAATGACTCATTTTGCTGTTATAAGTTTTATTTCTTTTATTATTCGTATAAATCGATCGTTATTTAGAAAAATCATTCTGATTTTCAATCTAAAACAATATAAATATGAATCACAATTAGGCGGATTAGGCAAGTTGTTGGCAAGTCAAGAGAGATGATCAAAAGTAGATCTAGATTATTTTATGAACAGATCAGTCGAGTTGGTAGGTCAAGGGTTGAGGTTGCCGGCACTACGATTTATATTAGAGCCCAATCATCAACTCTAATAAATTAGAATGCCAAATGATAAGAATTGATTTATTATTTCATCATACGTGGTGATTGTCATATAGGATTAATTGGTTAATGGCAATCTAACACCAATAAGTATTTTGAACTTAATTGGGAAAATTTTGAAAATTTAAGTTAAAATTGGTAGAAATACAACTTCAGGTTTAAATTGGTATTTAGTGATAAATTTAGGGTTTTTATGGGCCATTTGTCATTTTCTAAATTAGACCTCTTGTAATGGGTCAAAAGTTAATTTAAAAAAATCATGGGGTCTGAATGTCTTTTTTGAAATTAGAGGAGATGTTAATGTCTTTTTACAGTTTGGTGAGAGGGGTGTTAATGTCTTTTATTCTTTAATTTTGTATAAAATTTCTAGGTTTAATTTTTTTCTATTTATGTGAAAATAGAAAAGTAAATTAAGAAAAGAAATTAAATGGGTTCCTAATGTAAGATATGATCCAATTTGAGAAATATGTCTAACTAGAGTCTAGTTTGGGAAATAATTTAAAAGCTAGGTCTCCAACTTAAGAAAAATTGGGGATTATCTTTAAATATTTTGCCAGACGTGGATTAAGATAAGAACTAATTTGAGAAATTTGTACAATTTTTTGATAAAAACTAAGATATCTTTTTTTTTTTAGTAAATGATAAACACTAAGATATCCAAATTCAAATCTAGCAACAAAATTTAAAAATAAGTAGGTCTCGTTAATTAGAAGGTCAACTACATGACCCAACAGATATCAACAACATTTAAAATACTTTTCATGCAAAACAAAAAAAATAGCAACTTTTGTTAGAGGAAAACGGAATCTAAAAAGCTTCTTAAATTTATTATTTATGAAAGAGATAAGCACTTATTATTTGGGTAATACTATGAAAATTTTAACCTTATACATTGAAAGAACATAAAAACATGAGGATTTTGTCAATTTTCATGTAGTTTGGTGATATATAGGGCTCTCCATTAAACTGGTGAAATATCAAAAAATCTAATTGTTATAATTATTTTGAATTTTTCACCATATAGATGCAAGGTGTTGTACTAGCACAAATTGTAGGAAAATTGACATATCATCGTACCTTTTTTTTTTTTTTTTTTCACGTTCTTTCAATCCGTATGTTTAGAATTTTTATAATGGTGATTAAATAATATGTACTTTCCTCTTTCATAGATGAAAAATTTAAGACGCTTCTTAAGCTTTATTTTCCCTTTACAAAATTTTTTCCTTTTTTTTTTCCCTTTTGAAATGGTAATACTTGAACTAGGTGGAACCTTAATAAAATTTTATTAAAAACACATCATAAAGATAAATAAATAATTGATTTAGTTGACTCATTGGATCGCCCACCTTGAAGTAAATGGGACCTCAATGAAATTTTATAAAGAGCACATGACTTACTTTCCAAAAAGGTTCTATAAAGAGCACATAATAAACATTCCAAAAGAAAAATAAAACAGATGTTTAGTTGACTAATTGGAAATAAATTCATACTTAAAATTGTCTAACCCAACACCACAACATAAAGAGAAAGGCTTAAAGTACAATGTACTTAATGAATACATTATAATTTTATGCTCCAATAAATTTGGGTTTGTGCTTATAATAAGTTAAATAAGATTAAGTTATAAAATAAAATAAAATGACGAACTAACACCGGGTTCCAGCGGCATTCACTTTGATTTGTTAGTATTCGATTCCTGAGACCATGTATCATTAACTTATCTAATTCAATAGATCAGCGAGTGATTCGAATTCGATGATGACTACTCAATTCATAAAAAGTAATACTAAATGTGCATTCTTAAACTTCATACGAAAAGTGGCAACGTGACTAAATTTATGTAGTCTTGCATTCTTATTTGATCAAAGTACCTCTGAGAAAAAAACTTCATAAATTTTATCACGTTATCTTTTCTATGTGTGAATGATGTACAAGATGAATTTTCCATATGCAAATATTCTCTTCCATTATAAAATAAAATGAAAAATTCTTTAATTGGGGAGTTGATGAATACTGGCCCAATATTCAGTAAATAAAAGTAAATAATATGTGAAATCCTGAATTCATTTCCATTTTAGAAACAAAAAAGGTGCTATGCTCTCAAAACAATATAATTTTACTAAAAATATTTACCGTCATCCTAAATGTTTTTTTTTAAAGTCACGTAATTTTAGACATGCATCCGGCGCTTACTCTTTTTTTCGTCATATTGCATTTTATTCATTTCCATTTGACTCGATTAGGATAAAATAGGCATTTTACAGTACGAGAGTTAATTCTCTGCATTCATTGGTCTATTTTTGATCCCTTTTAGGGTAGGTCTCATCTTCAGGTCTCATCTTTATAAATAGCCCTTCTTCTCTCCTTCGTCGACAATTACTTGGGGCATTTCTTTTAGTCGAGGGTCTGAATCATTCCTGGCAACCTATTTCTGGTCCCTTTTCAGAAGAGATCCAAACTTGGGTCTCATTTGTTGTCTTCTCTTTTGTAGGTTGCTTGCTCTTTTTTTTTTTCTTTCCTTTCTTCCTTTTGAACAATTCAGTACAATAAGCACACACCACACCATTCTCAATTTTCAGACAGAAGAAATTCAATGCAATTTTGGGTTTTGGGGTTTTCAATCTGATCTCTCAAAAAAGAAAAATAAGAAAAGGGTGGAAAAAAAAATAATGAAGGGTTCAACGTTGTTGGGGGTTTTAGTTGTAGTGAGTTGTGTTGGAGGAGTTTGGGGAAAGGAGTGTACAAACACACCTACTCAGCTCTCCTCACACACTTACCGAGCTCAGCTCTTAGCTTCCAATAATGAGACATGGAAGAAAGAGATGTTCTCGGAGTACCATTTGACACCCACCGATGATTCGGCGTGGGCCAGTTTGCTCCCAAGGAAGATCCTAGGGGAGGATTCCGATGCGTATTATTGGGCGATTACGTATCGGAACATTAAGAATGCAGTGGGCAGTGGAAGAAGCAGTGTCAGTGGTAGTGATGAGGGGAATTTCCTGAAGGAAGTGTCTTTGGAGGATGTGAGGTTGGATTCTGATTCATTGCATTGGAGGGCTCAACAGACCAACTTGGAGTATTTGTTGATGTTGGATGTTGATAGATTGGTTTGGAACTTTAGGAAGACGGCCGGTTTGGCTACGCAGGGTGTGGCTTATGGTGGGTGGGAGAGTCCCGATGTAGAGCTTCGAGGCCACTTTGTTGGTTCGTTTCTTCACTCTGCTCATTTGTGTTTCTTCAATTTATGTATACAAATTGTTGGTTATCCTTCTATTTTGATATGCTTTATTACAAGAACATTAGGTATCTGGAAAAGAAAGTACTAGTGATAATACGACGGGTTTCAAAAGAATTACAGACTACCGCACATAAGAATCAAATGATTATATCAATCACACTATCCTTGCTTTCCATCTGTTTAAATTTAATATTTTGGTCCATTGGTAGAGGGATTTTAATTTGCCCTCTCTTTTCTACTTCTACATTTAGATGGCGATGGCATAACCGGTTCTTAATTACTTTTGATGTGCTTGTCAGTTAAAATATAATTATATTTTCAAGAGTTATTCGAGCTATGCTTCGTTTTCGGTACACATGTTTTCTCACTAATATCTTACCATGGAATACTCAAGGGCATTACCTGAGTGCATCGGCACAAATGTGGGCCAGCACTCACAATGAAAGTCTTAAACAGAAGATGTCTGCTGTGGTTTCGGTGCTTTCTGCCTGTCAGGAGAAAATGGGAACAGGGTACCTATCTGCCTTCCCAACTGAGCTATTCGACCGCTTCGAAGCTATAAAGCCAGTATGGGCACCATATTACACCATTCACAAGGTGAAAACTCTTCAAGAGTTCTTTTTACCCAATGCATTCAAATTTTTTTGTTGAAATTGGCTAACTGGCAGTATTCTTGTTCTTCTCCCCCCATAAAAGATATTGGCAGGTCTTTTGGATCAATACTCATTTGCAGGCAATGCTCAAGCATTAAAAATGGTGACATGGATGGTTGAGTACTTCTACGATCGCGTGAAGAATGTGATACTAAAACAAACCATTGAGCAACACTGGAGATCACTTAATGAAGAAGTTGGTGGCATGAATGATGTCCTCTATAAGCTATATGCCATAACCGTAAAGCTGAATTTCCCTTAGCTTATTATTGTAATTTATTTTCTTTGCTGTACCTATAGTTCTTATCCACAGGAAACTCATTTGAACTGGACATGCTTATGAGTGGTTAAGCTCTGTGAGCTACATGAAGCCCTCATGGAACTGAAATCCCAAAATTTTGTTAGTTGTGATGTACATCATATATTTGGGATTTCAGTTATGATATTAGAAACTCTTACTAGGAGGTCATAATTGACTATCAGTCCTGTACTGAGTATTAGTGAAGTCTAGTTAGCCACAAATGCAGAGGGCACCGATATTTTTTCAGGATCTATTTTATTCTTCTTGGGATGGAACTGAGGTCTCTCATTTCTCACTATAATTTAACACGATGCACCCAAGCTATAATTTTTATATCACCATTTGTTTGCAAGTTTCCCCTTTTCTGTTATTTAGTTGTAAGTTTGAAATTGCTATGATTGGTTAGGTTTTGTTATGTAAGCAAACTTTGCAATCAATTGGTACTTTGGTGAAGCTTAGGTTTGTATTTATTTTACTGTCTGCAGAAAGATCAGAAACATCTATTGTTGGCTCACCTTTTCGACAAACCTTGCTTCTTAGGATTGCTTGCAGTAGAGGTAAAGTACTTTCTTATTTCTGTGAAAGAATTTGACTCTAGGTTAATTCAATTTAACTTTCGAGGGATGACATATTACTTCTCGCTATTCATATAAATCCTTCCCATTCACAATGTTATAGACTTACAAATCCAGGGATTTTGGTATTGTGGTTTTGTTTTGCTGAGCTAGGATCGGCGAAAAGAGATTAGTGACACAACTGGGATTTGCTAATTTAGAAATTGTGATCCTTATTTAAGAACCTATGGTATTTCGATATAGGATGCAGAATGAGAATGATCTAATGATCTATCGCATTGTTGGAAGGTTTTATAGGATTAGAAGCACCAGAGAATTTATTTTTTTCTTTAATATAGCTAACTGCATAAGTAATAACTTTATATTCTGCTGAATGCATCATGTAAAGTGGCCTTTCAGCCCTGCAAATTAATTTGTTCCTGGGTTTATTTTATGTGAGATGGTTTAAAGAATAAAGTTTGGTGTATATTTCTTAAATATGCCAATTGGAAAACTTCCTACCATTGACTTTCTAAAGAGTTACACATATAAGAGAGAGGGTCTTAGTTGTATCATGCAACAGCTAGGCTGGTGCGACCCTGACGTGAAAACATAAGGAATAATCATGCATTTCTTTGAAAACCTTTCATGTAAGTATGTGAGATTCAATATTTTGTGTGCCTGCCAACGAGGAAGATGTTTTGAGAATTGAGAACTCGATGAAGAATCAAGTGTCTCAGCATCCTGTCTGTGAATTACAGCAAATTTAATGCAGGGCTTTTTGGTCTAATTAAAGGCAATATATGAGATGATGCTTTCAATTTTACCCATGCATTATTGGAAGTTAATTCCTTATGCTTCATGGAAAATTATTTCTTAATTTCCAGTCACATGGTTGTTAAAAAAACCAAGTTTTTCATACTTATATTTTGTTTCTTTTTTTTTTTTTTGCCCCTTTATCCAGGCTGCATTGCCTATATCATTCATATTTCCCTGCATGTTCTTGCAAGATTTAATGTTTCTCTTGCAGGCTGACAGTTTATCTGGCTTTCACGCCAATACGCATATCCCAATTGTCATTGGATCTCAAATGCGGTATGAAGTTACCGGAGATTCACTCCACAAGGTACATGTCAAGAACTAGATTACTAATCTTGTGAGTGTCACCAACAAAACTTTGTCCAGGAGAACTTTTCACTTTTTATGGGAGAGCTTTGTTCACCAAAAAGGGGGGCAAAAACAAGAAAAAAGAAAAAGGGAAAGCTTTGTTCTCATAGTTGGAATTTTATCTTTCTAGGTAGAGTAATTAAGCAAAGCATTTCTATCTTAGTTGTTCACTGTTTAAATTGATCGTGAATTCCTTCCTTTAAAATTGTTTATTGACACTGTTCTGTAATTTGATGTGCCAGGAAATTTCGACATTCTTCATGGATATTGTTAACTCATCCCACACCTATGCAACTGGAGGAACGTCCGTTGGGGAATTCTGGTACTACCAGTAGGACTATTAACAAATTTTAATATTCTGCCTCACCTTTCTTTTAATATTTTAGTGCGCTTGTCTGAATCAATGCACAGGTCAAATCCAAAGAGGTTAGCAAGCACTCTAGAAAATGAGAATGAAGAATCTTGTACTACTTACAACATGCTTAAGGTAAATATTATAAAGGAAGCTGAGGAAATAAAATTTAGAAATCTTAAGATCTTTGTTATGATTCACAATATCCAGATAAATAAAGTATTCTTGTGTACTTTTGTTTTTTAATTTCTATTTTATTTTAGGTGTCTCGTCACTTGTTTACGTGGACCAAAGAAGTGGCATATGCAGATTATTATGAGCGTGCATTAACAAATGGTGTTCTAGGCATCCAAAGAGGGACAGAACCTGGAAAGATGATCTACATGCTTCCGCTGGGCCAGGGAGTTTCCAAAGCACGAACCTATCATGGATGGGGAACATCAAATGACTCCTTCTGGTGCTGCTATGGCACAGGTTTCCTTTGTTAATTGTGTCTATCATTATTTTCATTATTAACCTCAAACTTCTAAGGATCTTTTACCTTGTTACAAAACATTATGTGTCTTTTAAAAATGATGATTTCCTTTTCGATTCTTTGTGATTTTGCTATAGGCAAATTCAGCTAGTGTATTATTGAACATATATAGCTTTCTCTGTTTTCTCTCCCTTATTTAGGAGTCGAATCATTCTCGAAGTTAGGTGATTCAATATACTTTGAAGAGGATGGAAAACAGCCGATTCTATATGTCATTCAGTACATATCAAGCTCCATCGACTGGAAATCTGCACAGATTCTGCTAAATCAAAAAGTTAATCCCGTTAATTCTGTGGACCCTTACCTTCGAGTTGCATTTACGTTTTCTTCAAAGGTGATTCTCTCTTTTGTCTCATGGTCACTGAAATTTAAATAAGGCTAAATATCTAAAACGTCCCTTATAGTCTGTGCAATTATTAAAGAGATCCCCTATAGTTTCAATTTTTTCTTGCACACCCTTGTACTTATGAAAATAACCTAATAGGTCCCTATCATCCAATTTCATCCAAATTGATAATGGAAAATCATCAAAAGTAAAAAATAGAACAAAATGTGAAATTGAGATAAAAAAAATTATTGTAACTAAAAATATTATTATTTTCTAATTAAAACGCAAATCTCGATGTTGTAGATGAGATGGACGTTCGCTATTGGACCTGACAAGAGAGATTTTGAGAAATGAATTTTTGTATTTCAATTATGAAATATCTTTTTTTTTTATATACATTTTTTTTCCTCTTTTACCCTTTTAATGTTTGCATTTTATTCTTTTTTTTAAATGATTTTCCATTATCAGTTTGGACAGAATTTGATGGCAAGGATTTATTGAGCTATTTTCATAAGTATAGAGGATTTGATAAAAAAAATTTGAAACTGCAGAGGGTCTCTTCAATAATCACACAAACTACAAGGGGTGTTTTAGATTTTTTCCCTTTAAATAATTTGCTCTTCTTCATATCATTCCACCCACCACTCTCCATATTTCACCAGTTCTAGGATACTAGAGTTTCAAATCACTCAAAATTAGGATTTAGAACTGAAGTGATTCTGTTTCAGCCCCTTCCTGTGTTCAAAATTAATTGAGTTGAGCTGCCTTGTTGATTATGCTACATGGTAGCAAGGATGCATATGTATTTCTAAATGAACATGATTTAATGAGATTTCACTGGATCCTTCAACTTAATCAAATGTGATTTCTCTTCGAGGAAGACATTTTTGTGGGCTGGAGTAAGCGCATATAGAAAAGGATAGTGTTGGTAACTAGAAGGGGCAAAATAAGTCCCATGTTGCATGGATATTTTGAACGACTACTAAATAATTAGGGAAATATTTAGGGGTCTACATGTAGTCCAATCCGTGCTGGTTCCAATTTCGGTTTGTTTCTCACTGGCCAGGAACATCGAAAAGATGCCAGAGACTGTCAATTTTGATTTCATTTGTTTGCACAAATTCTGACTTTTCCCAGTCCAACAATGTCTAGGGGCAAGGTCAATCATCGATGTTAAACTTGCGGATTCCCAGCTGGACATCCTTGAGCGGTGCCGATGCAGACTTGAATGGCCAAAAAATTTCTTTACCAGCGCCAGGTGCTTAATTCGCTCGCAATATCCACCTAGTACTTCTTCGTGCATTTTTCTTCATTTAGTCAGTTTGTGACTTCAATCATTCTCACCTTGATTCTTGTATCATCTCAAGTGGCCTATCATAATGTTATTATATCTGGCGCAGGTAATTTCCATTCAGTCTCCGTGAAGCCAGGTGACAAATTGACCCTGCAGCTGCCCATCACACTGAGAACCGAGGGCCTTAATGGTATCTTAAATTTTTGTATTTGGGTAAATTGCAGTACTAAAGCGTGACATTTGTCAATACTATCAGGCCTCCGAAGGATTTTCTTTGATGTGTTTCTTACACCCCAATTTATGCGTCCATCATTTACCATAGTACGTGCTCAAATATATGTGTGTGTGGGTGCATGGTAAAAGTGCATGGTAAAAGTAAGGAATACATATAAGGTTCAATTCGTTGGGCCACTCATCTTTGATTTACCTGGTTCAAGTGACTTATGGGGATTGCTTGGATCCTTAATGGGTATATGTATACTATGACACAACTGACGGATTGTTTGAACTGAAATTCAGATGATCGGCCTGACTATGCTTCAACTCAGGCAATCCTTTATGGCCCCTACCTCCTTGCGGGTCTGACGTCTGGAGACTGGGACGTGAAAACCAGTTCAGCTACTTCGCTCTCCGACTGGATAACTCCAATTCCCACTGACTACAACTCTCATCTCGTTTCTCTCTCACATAAGCCAAAAAATAGAACTTTCGTTTTCACAAATTCAAACAACTCCATCACAATGGAGTTGTTCCCCAAAGCTGGGACCGATGCTGCTGTACATGCCACTTTCAGGCTCATAACAACCGATTCCAAGTCCTCGAAATTTTCGCCAGTAGAAATAGACACTGTTATTCGCCAAAAAGTGATGCTAGAGCCATTTGATTATCCAGGAATGGTGGTAGTTGCTCAAGGGATGGAGGGAAACCTCGTGGTTGCAAATTCTAATGGCAACGAGGAATCTTCTGCTTTCAACATACTCCGCGGTTTAGATGGGAAGGACGGAACCATTTCATTGGAATCAGTAAGCCATGGAGGGTGCTTTGTTTTCAGCGGCATGGACTATAAGGCTGGTCTGAAGCTGAAGCTAAGCTGCAATAATTCAGGTTCGGATGATGATGGATTTAAGCAGGCAACCAGCTTCGTATTGGAAAAGGGTGCGAGCGAGTATGACCCCATCAGTTTCGTTGCGAAGGGGGTGAGGAGGAATTTTATTCTCTCTCCATTATATAGTTTGAGGGATGAATCTTACACCGTATATTTCAATGTTCAAGCATAAAAAGTTTGTTCCCTTGGATTTGGAAATAACATACGGTGGCAAGAAGCCTTTTCAGTTGGGTAATATGTTTCATATGTATGAATGAAGGCAATAGCTGCAGTAATTGAATTCTTGTCAAACATTTCGTTTGTGCATATGGGTTGGTGTGTTTGGTTTGCAGCTTGGGACCTCATTCAATGAGTAGGTATCATGACAGTTGTTCTCCACAATAAATCAAACCCCTTTGTTGTCAACTCTAATCAGAAGTTTCCCCAAACAAACTCTTCTCGGTCTTATTTTAGTAATTATGTATGAGAGTTGTGCCTCGCCCCCATCGAAACGCATGAATATCTATTTTTGGTGCCCACTTACTCACCGTATCGTGCTTGTCTCATATCGATGGGAGCATTTTGAGCGAGTTCTATTTTTCGTGCGAAAAAAGTTTGTGTCGGCACTTGGTGCTAGGAATGTTTTAGAAGGCACAAAAACGCGAAACGCACGAATGTCTATTTTTGGTGGCCACTTACTCACTGTATCGTGCTTGTCGCGATGGGTGCATTTTGAGCGAATTCTATTTTTCGTGTGAAAAAAGTTCATGTCGGTACTCGGTGCTAGGAATGTTCTAGAAGGCATGAAAACGCGAAACGCACGAGTGTCTATTTGTGGTGCCCACTTATTCATCGCATCGTGCTTCCTTAGGTTTGGTTTGTGGAAATGTAATAGCTATCTTATAGGAATATAATGGCTAAGGAATAATATCCTTGTGAATAGAATATAACATATAGGTTATAACATCCTTATGAACAGCTGATCAATGGAATTACAAAATGTACGGGATAACATTCTTATGAATCATGTGTAAAATAATGGGATCCGCCCATTCTCACACATTTTAGTAATGTGTCAGGCTCTTATTTAGTGTATGAAATTATGTATGAGAGTTGTACGCACCATGAAATTATATAAAAACTAGATCTCATAATGCCTGTACGTTTCGGTGTGTCAGGCTCTTCTTTTCATCTGTATAGTTAAAATAAGATTGCATTCATGACTTGTACCAGTGAGATTGGCCATTTCCTATATGGATCTTAAAGTATGGTAGTATTTGGTAAAACATAGTGTTAAGACCTGAATACTAAAAATTAATCTAAATTCTAGAGAATGGCTAAGATGTTTAACTAGAGCTACTGATTCTAAATTTATAATTCTATTTGATTATCCTATTATCAAAATTACCTGTATACATCATTCAAAACATATTTGTTTTAAAAAACTAAGGAAATAATTGAATTAAGTAACACTAGTTTACATTGTTCATCATAAACAACTGTTTTCAATTTAAATACAACACAATAATCATAAATTGAAATAAGTAGCACATGATAATATCTACGTCTTATATAAAACAACATAATTAATCTAAATTTGTTTCAAACCCCTATACATTGCATCAACTAAAATGCAACATTTTTCAAGTAAACCGATTATAAATTGTTAGTCTTATCCATTCCATTGTGGACCACTTGGTTGATGCTTTCTACCTCATCCAATGTGCTTTCTTCTAAATAATACGTTTTAGATTGCTTAAATTCACCAAACAATTGATCATGCAATGTTTTCTTCCTTATAAAATTATGTATTGTGAAGCAAGCAATCATTATATCCCGCATCACTATCAAAAGGAAACATTCTCTTTAAAATTTCAAAGCCTTGCTTTTAAGATGCCGTAAGCATGTTCAGTGACATTTCTAAGCTTTGCATAAGCATGATTGAACTTTTCCTCCTCGATCAAAGCATGCCTATGGCGAAAATCTCCCAACTAATACCTTATAATACGATATGATGCCATAACTCCTTGAGTGTGAGTATATGCAGTATTAGAGATAACATCTATTTATTCAAAATATTAATAAGTCTTTGCAAGACAGTATGTAAATATGATGAGCAAAATGTTAGTAGAATATGCCTTGACGAGGAATTGGAAAGTTGGTCAATGGGTCAAATGGAACTTCTTGTAGCACCCTACCATTATGTTCTACCCTCATCCACTTGGTCCAAACAAAGGCGAATACTATATTAAAATCACATATCGCTAGTATGTTTTGATAGCATTTCTCTATTTCTCCTTCTCCGGTAAGTACTTTGTTTTTCTCTATGAACAATTGCTGCACCAATAATGTCCCATAGCACCCTTTTTTTGTTGAAGCCTCTTATGTTGGCCAAACGTGTTTGGGTTTGCTCTGGTTGGTGGAGGCACTGTCGTCCCACGTGCAAAGTCTGTCATTTTGTCCAACCTTATTGCTTTTGCTGCCTAAATAGCCGATCATACTTCTATTGTACAGACATATATGGTTCTCGATATATGTGGGGAAGCCCTTTACAATACTCGAATGCTTCTAACTGAAATATTATTGAAAATGGGGATTAACTTGGATCGATATGGAATTATTTTCCTTTATGTACTTTTCATATTTTCACCTAGCAAAAGCATACATTGTCTATAATTTAATTTGTGAAGAGTGCTGAAATCATATAGTTTGTGAAGAATGCTGAAATCTACGCTTGATAACGAAATAACATTCATTGTAACTTATAATTATAAGGAGCATCGCCATCTTTTCTTCATAATGGTTATTATTGATCGTCTACAAATATGCTCACTCTTTAGCAATTCAATCCGGTACTATAGTATCCAAATTGACCCTAGTTTTTGCAAGAGATATTTATCGTCTTCACGGTTTTCCAAAATCAGTTATCTGTGGTCGAGTCTGTGTAAGCTGCTTTTGGCAAGAGTTGTTCAAGTTGCAAGGACTACCCTCCACATGAGTATAGTATATCATCCTAAAACAGATGGTCAACCGGAGGTGCTAAACCATTGCCTGTAAACTTTTCTCTGAAGCTTTGCTAGTGATGAACCCAAAACATGGGTTACATTGGGCCGAATGGTAGTACAACACCACCTATCACATCCTATATATCTCGGTCCACCAAAGTTGCCTCCCTCGATGATGAGTTAAGTCGCAAAACTACTACTCTCTTGTCACTACTCAAAGAACACCATGCTCAAGTGAGGATGAAAAATCAGACCAACAAACATCCTATGGACGAGGACTCTGCATTGGGTGATTCGGTTTTCGTGAAGTTATGGCCTTATCGTCGAACCTCTGTTGCACCACGGGGCTCTCAAAAATTGGCCAGGCATTGTTATGGACTATTTTGCATCACCAAACACATTGGACTAGCAGCTTACAAGTTAGAGCTCCGGGCAACAGCTAAAATTCACCTTCGTTTCCATGTCTCGCTTCTCAAAAAGTGCATGGAGACCTTGGCAACCAACAAAGCCCTCTCCCCCCTCAGTTTATGAATGACCACCCTTTATTGAACCCTATTGCCATCTTGAGACACCGCAGAGTTTTTCAACACGGGCGCTTTGTCTGCAAAGTTTTGGTGCAATAGACCATAGGATATAATTCCCATAACATTGAGAATTTAGGCATTTTCTCGCGAGAGTTCCCTTCTTTCAACCTTGAGGACATGGTGAGTCTTAAAGGAATGGGGAATTATGTGTCAGCAAGAGCCCAACCCCCAGGTATTAATTCCCATTACAGTGGTTGGCCCAAGCACCACGTTGTCTTGCCAGCTTCCTCATCTATCCTTCTTCTACTCTCTCACCATTGGTTCGGTGATGGATGGTTGTTGACTGGGTATTGAGGGGTGATGGATGGTTGTTGACTGGGTATTGAGGGGTGATGGATGAAAGCAACGATGGGCTGCGATTGGGGAAAGGGGGTGTGTGCTTGGCGTCAACGGTGGAAGCGGACTGCATGGTTGGGCGTTGTGGGTTTGGGGGTTTGGGTTTTTTAAGAATTTCCTTTTCCTTTTTCAATTAAAATAAGTTTCTCTTAACGAATTAATTTTAATATAATAATAATATGTGTATAGATTATGTCAGCCATCTATTGTCACTTTCTCAAATATCCAAATAAATTTATTCACGACCTTGTTTTTCGTTTTCTGTTTTTTTTAATGCCCAAAGTTAACGAAAGAAGAAAATAATAATAACAACAAATCAGGTTTGTCTCTTTAATATTACACATGAATACTAAAAAGAGAAGGATGGGTTATGGGTCTATACCTATTTATTCAAAGACTTGGATATAGTTCATAGCCAACATCTCTTATAGAAAAGGTAAATTAAATAAATAAGATGTCAAAGCTGAACCAAACAAGTGATTTAAGAAGAAATATTTGTACTTTCGCCATGAAAAAATAATAATTTTGAAGCTCTCTCCATTTCCCAAGCTTCAAAGCTTACAGTCCTTTCTCTAGTGATTCTCTTCTAGTTTTTCTGTTGCCTATCCAATAATTATTCGTCCTTTAAAATTAGTTCTAGACCCCTCTTATTTATAGTAAAAACTAATCCTATGGTTGAGAAACATCGAATTCGTGCAATACTTTATAATGAGATCATAGAGAATGTGAGTAGTGAAAAAACCTAATAATTTCTACTTTCAAGAATTTTTTCAATGAATACATATCTTTTGCTTTCTATACTTAGGTTTATTTAAGTGTAGGGACCAAGAAAATGATATTTCACCTAAATGTGATATATGTGTTTTCTTTCTTGAAAAATTATAGGACTAAGGATTAAGAAAAGAAAAGTTGGAGCTAACAATATATATATATATATATATATATTCCTTTTTTTTCAAAAAATTTTAGGAAACTATGTTGGTTATTTAAAATATAATTATTTACAACGTTTTAACATTTTTGGAATTCTTTTTGCTGAAAGAGAAAATACAAGTTATAAAAACCCGAATAAAAGTTAGAATAAAAGTCAAAACTAGAATGTAAAAAATATTAATATAATTTGGATCCAAATTAGAGAGTCGAAATACATCACATGAGTTATAATGCATTGGGCCTCTATGATGCTCTCATTTTCCGACCAAATTAAATAAGAAAAATCAAAGAAAAAAGAAAAAAGATAAAAAATCATGTTTCTGTAGTAAATCCCGGACGAAAATGAGTGTCAACAGTCATAAGGTTGGCTGTTCTTCCCTATCTCCTATTCCGGTGGCGGCGACGGGAGCGGAAGCATGGAGTCAACTACTGTGGCGGGAACTTTCAACAGCCGGTCGGCTCTCTTCTTTTTAGTAATAGTCGTCATCTCTTTAGTGTTTAACATGGTCTTTTGTAGCAGTTTCCCACGGACGGTGCCAAACTGGTGTTGCCAAATACTAGATGATGCCTCCGACGCCCATGCAAGTGATGAGGTCAAGTTACTAGACAAAACCCTAATTGAATTTGTAAGGGTGGAAAAAGCATATCAAATCTTTCTTGCTCACCTTTCACCATGCTGGGATGGTGAATTTATAGTAGTCGGAGTTTTGTAGGCTTGAAGACTTGGACACCGACACTCTTCAGATTTTCTGTAGGTCGAACTTCCCAAAATAGGGGATCTAATTACATACTAAGAAATCCGTATCTACATACACTTCCTCTGCTAGGGCTGAGCTGGATTGCCCTAGCCACGGTGAGACCGAGCTACGGGTCACTCCTGAGTGGGTCTGCTAGGTAGGTTCCTTGACAAGCTGTGACTTGTAGAGCTTTGGGCTCGATCTTGACGAAATTGCTCACACTAATTAGCATTTCGAAATAGATGAGAGATTTGTACGTAACAAAATTATGTAAAAACTGATGCTCTAATTTTTTTATACTAATTCAATTAATACCGTTGGAATTCACAAATCCAATCCAAAATGGAGTTATTTTTTAACGAAACAATAGAATATATAAAAAGTGGGTGAAACCATGTAAATATCAGGTTGACACTGCCGTGCAGTCGGCAAAATCAAGGTTTGTATGTGAACCATCAGAAGGCGTGGAGTGCTTCCTCGGCCGACATAGCTGGCGCCGCCATATAAGGCGCGCGCTCTTGGACTCTTTATTCAGTAGTTGTATCGTAAAATGAGGATCACGTTAGGGCCATAATGGTAAAAAAATGGAAAAAAAATGTCGCACGCTAATTCATCTATCCACCAGAGATCTTTAACCCCACATTTATGGACTCACCGCCTCTAACTTCCCACTGGTTTGACTTTTACACCTTTCTCTTCCTCTCTACGGTCCCTTCAAATGGAATCAGCACCAACGGGGAGAGGGAGAGAGTTGTGTTCCTTTATCTCTTTTTTTTTTCCTTATATATAATTCTTAGAGTTTGGATGCTATTTTCTGCAGCTGGGTGGCTTTGATTCAAGGATTCCATAATTGGGTTTTTATGAAAGTCGTTTTTTTTTTTTTAGATTGGGGGTGGTTAGCTTTCTCTTGCCAGTGGTGAATCCAAGTTTGTGAAGCTTAAACTGTAATTTAACGATGGGTTTCAGTGATTTTGTTCTCTGTTTGTGAAGTTTGGTGGCGGTTGCTGTATCTGATGGAATGCCTGTGTAGTAGATCTAATCCAAATCAGCTCAAAACCTGGCCCCTTGTTGAATTTGAGCAACACCAGACTCGAATTTGTTGTTTGGTTTGATCTCTTGAGGGGTGGATTTAGAATTGCTCAATAAGAAGAGTAAGGAGTGCAAATTTGAGGAAAGGACAAGTGAAATGGAGTCAGATCATCACAGCCAATACCCCCAGAAGCAACAGATGAACTCTTCCCATTTGATGCGGTATCGATCCGCTCCTGGTTCGCATTTCTCCGATTTCGTGGACCATCCCCATGGGTATGTCGAGGCTGCTCGGCCTTCAAGTCCCGAAGCCGATGGACTAATCGCGCAGTTTCTGTCGAAAGATTCGTCGTCGTCGTCGCCACCAGGAGAAGAATTCGATGAGGTGTGGAAGAATTCTAGCTCCCAGGAGCTCCGGACAGAGTTCATGGAGTCGCCCCCCATGATGTACCAAAGCTCATCACAGGGACCCCCTCTGCTGAATCAGAGCTCCAAAGAGACTCTGTCTGGTTCGAGTATGCACGGTAACCCCTACGGGACAGTGGCTTCGATGGTGGAACCGAAGATGGGCGGTCCCAAAAACTCGAATCTTGTTCGGCACAGCAGCTCACCAGCCGGGCTCTTCTCCCATCTAAACGTAGACAAGGGTACTCTTTTTTCTTCTTTTTCTTTTGCTGTGGTCCTTTCTTCTCTTTTGAACTGCCTGTTAGAGTTTGTTGAAATCTGAAGAATTTATGGGCCTCTTGTCAAGGAAACATGGTTCGATGTTAGATAAGCTCTGAACCTCCTGATGAAATTCATTAAGTTGTATAAACTGTTAGTTAAAGGGGTTGCCTATGGTGGATAAGCATTTCAGAGTTTTGAAATATTTACCCCTCCAATGCTTTGTTTTGCATTAAATCTTGTGATTTTCAATGCATTGAAAGTAGTAAATATTTCTGTTTTTGGGTTCTTGTCCACTACCGTTAGGGCTTAGTTAAATTCTTGAATGACCATAGAAAGTAGCTTCAGTTGCAGTAGTTTTATCTCAGCCATCCATAGTTCCACTGATAACCTCAGTCATCCATTCAAGTCAATGGAACAGGAACTGCAACTATTCCGAGGTTCCAGATTGATGAGCTAATGGCCGAAAGATGGAAGGAAGAAAGATAAGCCAACACAACCTCCTCTTCGATGAATATCTGCTGGATTCTCATTTTTGCTGTACACCTGTTGGTTTCCAATATTGATCTTATAGATGGAAGGGAACAGAACTAGGATGTGGGAAGTTTTAGGCTTTAGCCTTAAGGGATATACCAAGTTTTTTTTTTCTTTTTAATTATCTCTTCTTCTATACTAACCATTTCTTAGTAAATGGCTGGCAGGGCGCGGTATGGTGAGAGGAATGGGAAATTTCAGATCCATTAATGGCACTAATGGAGAGCCATCTGCAAGCAGATTGAAGGGTCATATAAACTTCTCATCAGGTCTTATGACCCATTCCCATTTGTCTGATTCTGGAAACGAAAGCTTGGGAGCCAATATTTCCGAAAATGGCAGTCTTGTCTCCTGGGAAGATATGGGAGCTCTCCCTGAAAATTTTACTGGTTTAAAACGAGCTAGAGAAGATGATAGGAAGATTTATTCTGGTTTAAACCCAACCAAAATTCAGGTAGCATACTTTTGAATTGGTCTGCTGCGAATGTTTTGAGAACTTCCTCCCCTTTTTTTATATCACAGCTATTCTATGTGGATCAGCATGGTGAGCCTGGTAATCCTGCTTCATCACCTGTCTTGTCTCGCCACACGAGTTTGCCCAATACTTCATCAGAGATGGCATCTGTGGAAAAGTATTTACGATTCCAGGAGGATTCTGTTGTAGTACCTTGTAAGGTTCGAGCCAAGCGTGGTTGTGCTACTCACCCACGAAGCATTGCTGAGAGGGTAAGCTCCACTAATTCTCATCCTTTTAATCATTTAGTTTGTGTCTGAAAGGTAATAAAAAACACTGGAACGAGTATGAGAATTGAATGGTCCATTGCATTTTCTATTACACCATCAAATGGTGGAATGGGAATTAATAATTCCCATTCCAATTGTTCCTTCCAAATGTGTCCTCACTAGAGGCTACGCTTCTTATGGTGAAGCTGAATCCTTCTTTAATTCCAGTTATATTTGAAATGGGAAGAGCTCTGGTATTCAGAAGTATATGCTTACTTTATGTTAACCATGTGCAGGTGAGAAGAACTCGAATTAGTGAGCGGATGAGGAAGCTGCAAGTGCTTGTTCCGAACATGGATGAGGTAGAATCTGCACCATCTTATAGGTTACATTTATATGGTGGGAGTGGAATGGTTAATCCCTCGTATGAGAGAATGACCGTTGCATTACTTTCTATGTTACCAAATCAATGGAATGGGAATCAGCATTCTCATTCCCATTCCATCCATCCAAAAGAGTCCTTAGTTATTCAAAAAAAGAGAAGGAAGAAACACAGATTGTATTTTCTTTGCAGCAAACAAGCATCGCAGACATGTTGGGTTTGGCTACTGAATACATAAAAGAGCTCCAGAAACAGGTCAAGGTACTAAAACACAGGCTTGAATCAATGCTCTCCAAACAATCTTACATTTGTCCATCCTGTCAAGGACTCCTACTTTTAGAAATATTCGAATTTCTACTACGTTGGTGCAGTAACTCTCATGAATTTCAGTGCACTGAAAACACAGCTTTATATTAACGGGCTCTTATCCTGCACCTGATATCGGTTAGAGGAACTCGTAATTTATTTCAATTCTTATTGCAGATACTTTCAGATAATCGCGCAAGATGTACTTGCTCAGATAACAGGAAGTCATAGTTAAAATGTTGAGGAGAAGACTTGCTGTACAGAACCATGACAATTGGGGAAAAAGAGATAATAAAGCTGAGTTGGGGGTCTGTCTAATACTGAAAAAGGATAAATGAGTCATCTTTTTCTGCATTACTGCTAGAAGTAGAAGCTCCAATGTAACATTTAGAGCTGTGAGTCATCAAAGAATCAAGAATGTACAGTTAAATCTCAACTGTATTGTAACCCGTGATTTTTGGTTGAAAGCTCAATCAACTTTTTAAAATTTTCTACTTCTCAGGGCCTGTGTGTTTTTGAGGAGGGGTGCCATTAGAAGGGTTGACAAGCATGTCGGTCGATAACAAGCTTGTGGTGGTGGGATGTGATGCTTCATTTTTAACTGTGCAAAAGGTTGCTTAATTCTAAGTCGCTGGTGCCATGTATTCATTTGGAAGTAGATGTTAAGTCGAAATGAGAAAAATTTATCTGTAACTGCACCAGTGACTAGAATCAGCAATTGGGCGGATCTGGCGGGTCAAACATGGATCCATACGGGTAGGCCAATGATGGATCGAAGATAATATATTGAACGGTTTGTGTCCGATTATATTACTGGTGAATTAGGCCGGTCAAGAATTCACCTTATCTGCACTGGGATCTATTACTCATTCCCATTCCCATTATACTTTCACCATCCAAGCACAACTTTATTTCCCAATAAGAAAATCTTAATAATGTTGACTTGAACCTTTTTCAAATAATTACTAGCGTATTGAATTTTATTCATTTATTTATTCTTTTTTTTTTTTTTTATGGTTTGTGTTTTGAGTCAATTTTATGAATAGAATACATCTAATTTGAGCCTGACGAGCTAACAAGAGTTCATCTTTTGCTCATATTAGGGAGACTGGTCCATCAGAAAGACTCCATAAAAAATTAACATTTTAAAATTAACATCTTCAATTGGTTATAAATACATTAGATAAACTGTAACATAGTTTTTATTTCATATCATAACATAAATCCACAAAATACAATGGTTTAAATGCTTGTTCTTATAATAACAATACAAGGAGTGTTCAGTACTTGGCCTAGTGTATTGCTATAAATAATCAACAATGACAGTAGGAACCAATTCAAGGAAAGAGAAAAGAAAAAAACATGAGAGAGAGAGAGAGACCAGAGTCAGCTCCACCAAAAACTAACAGAAAGACTTGGAGTGAGGGATCTGACATAGTGCCACCATTTGGGAGGAATGTATAGCATTTCACCTTCCTCTAAAATGCAATCCCAAAATTCCAAGTTCCCCACCCCGGGGAATTTTTTCTCATCCATATTGTCAAGATCCACCTTCAAACAAACAAACAAACAAATTTACACTTCACATAGAAGATGGTAAGAATAAAAGCACGCGCGCTCATGCACTCGAACATCAATGTTGAATTTGTTCTCAAAGGAGAATAGAGAGCAGGCAAATTTGGGGGAAAAAAGGAAACTACATGTTCAAGACGAATAAACCGTATCCCCAAAGCTCAGGGATCCTCTTCCCACCATTTTCCAGCGTCAGAAAATTATAACTGGACAAAGCTTCAGTGTTCATGTGTTTGCCAGCATGCCGGAGAAGGTAAATCGAAACAAAATAACACAGCCACAACAAACTAGTCCTCTGTCCCAAGAGCTTCTGGCCCCCAATTGGCTCCTTTTAACGTCCTCTAGCTCACCAACCCAGATGGAGGTAGTGTGAGAGTGCTTCAGTAAATATTGTGTTAATACACCTAATCAAAAATACGGTATTCAGCTAATAAAAGGGAATAGAAACCAATGCTTATAATCAGCATTTCCCCAAATGGGTACGATTTGCTCTATGGTCTTCTGCAACTTTTCCCTTGAGAATAACAATTTCAAGATGTCAGGTATTGAACCTTGAGATATTCATAGGCAAGTCCCACCCGATTTAAATCACATGTAAGGAACATCCGTGTATGAGGAATTCATGAGGGGGGAATACATATAATAGAAAAGAAACAATGATGACAGAAACATGGCAGTTTTGCTTGCTGAATTAGCAACCATGGTACATGTGTTTCCACCAAAATAATATGCAACTTCCTAAGAATACAACAGTAAGTTTCAGAGGCTAATTACCTGGCTGGAATTGCTCAACATTGATTCGGTGAATGGGTGAAGTTCCTCTGACAATGAAGCGGGGTATAGTCTAACATATTTTTTTCCCACAACCTGAGAACAGAGAACATTTCACGTTAACATGAATTCAAATTTGAAAACTGGGTCTAATGGAAAACTTCTTTTTTTTTTTTTTTTTTCTTTTTCCCTTTCGCATGTGTGGCTAGAGGGGAAACCTAAATTGTAGTGATGTGCAGATAGGTCGTGGTGAGATTAAGATGCTGGGAGAGGACCTGCCACAGATTAAGACGCTGGGAGAGGACCGGGCTGCCACAATTTTAACTGCAAATACCCAGAGAATCATGGCCTTTACAAGGGTATGCACATTAGAAGGCAATCTAGTTCTGGATAAAAGCACATCCTCAAACTCACTTCAAGGGTATAACCCCAAAACTTAAGCTTCCGCATGTGATACCCTTGTCAACATTTAAACCAGTAAGACAAACATAAGCACTACGCTTGAAGTTCAATCTAGCTTGCAAATGAATGTATAATTTGAGATTTTTAGACTTTTTCTTAGAGAAGTTTTCAGCAACTTGGGTAGGTTCTAATTCTAATTCTAATTCTCTTTCATTAAGGCAACAAAATAGTAAAATACTGATTGAATTTTCACCTCATGAAGGCATAAAATCAACTGCCTCCGAGACCCTGGATGTCAATGAACCTATTGATGACAAATATTTACATGTCTGAAATTCTTCTCAACTGAAAAAAGAAGGTATTATTCCATGTATCAGTCAGTGCATGCAGTATCAAACACAGGAGGGTGACATCTGAAATGGCCAATTTCCAACTAAAGAGCAAGATAAATACAATGGTATGAATGCAGCTTAATTACAACTATAAATTATACAAGTTTTACGTCTACAATACCTGAGCAAGTATGTTATGATGTGGATCATGGTGCAGTGGTGTGACTGTCCCTGCAGGACCAAACCATGCATTCAGCGACCTGAGCTCCCCACCCCCAACAAAACAGTAGTCCGGAATTAATATGTCCTTTCGCAGCTCTGGTATCTGCCTTGTAGAATAGAAATGATAATTTCAAAGCTGAAATACAAAGTTCTGATCCTAAAGCTGCAGCAACCCTCTCTAATACACCAATTTACATGAAGAATTTGCTTGCCTGATCAAACAATGGATGTTGAGCAAGATATGTAGTGGTGTCTGGAGTACCGTTGTTGGACTGGATCCTCTCAAGAAACTGTGAAAATGTGATAAGCTCTTGCTTCCAGTCTGTACACAGATAGTTTCTCCCAACCTGCATGTGTTACACTTTCACTACCTCTCATCTTAAGAAAGCCATTTGAGATTTATTTTGTTTTTCATTTTTGGCAAGCGGATATTATTAGTGGGCCTTGAGACACCACGAAATGTTAAAGAGATGATACAAAATTAATTGACAGCCAATATTCTAAAAAACACTCTGCGCTGCGGACCTAGGCGCTTGGCCCACTGGTTAGCGTCTACGCCACTTAGGTGGGTTTTTAATGATGTTTTTTAAAAAACTAGTACTCATATAACTATTTAAAATATCACTGAAGTAGCATAATAAGAAACAACAAAATTGAACAAATAATGTCCTTTCACAACTTACATAAAATGCTATCTTCACAGAAAAATTTGTGGAAAGAGGAATGAATATATATTCATGCGTTTTTACTTTTTAGTATTATTTTACAATTACTTTTATAGTGGCACATGATATGTCTTTAAAAATTAAATAAATAAATAGATAAATAAGTAAAGCATGCCTCACTAGGCACCTAGGCAGCCAACTTTCACGGCTGAACACCGTTGACCACCTAGGAAGGTGCCTAGCCCCTACGCGAACCATTTGGGGTGCCACCCACACCTAGGCAGCTACCTAGGCCACTTTTTATGACACTGTTGACAGCAGTGCAACCATGTTGCCAAACCGTTTAAAAACTATAATAAATACAACCATTAGGAGTTCTTAAGCTGTGAAAAGAAAGAAGAGGATGAAAGGGAAAACGGAATCTATATAAAACCACATGTATTATGCTTCTAAGGAAAAATGTATGTAATAAAGGACCTATGCTGTATGGCAGACCAAACAATGTGAACTGTCAATCTGGAAATATATTACACGCAAACAGGTCAATTGTGTAACTAATACATCTTGTTGACAAGCTATCTAGTGACGTCTTCTATGCAATTAGTTAAGAGTCTGTCTAAAAGTGCGACCAATAGGCTTTCAGATACGCTTCTTACATAAAGATTGAACAAAAAGTAAGCATACTTACTGTTGATGCCATTCAATCACTATATAAATTGGATGCTAAGACTCCTACATGAAAGTATCTGTATATGTAGGTCTTAAATGCCAATAATACCTGTTGTCTAATTTCTTTTCAATGTCTAAAAACAATAGGCAAGAATATTTCAATTAAAGTACTATATATTAACGCTAAGTAGTTTGGAAGCTTCACGTTCGAAACATATCTAGCTACTACTAGTCTACATTAGAGTCCTCTAGTGTAAAAATGATTGATATCGAACATGATTCGCATGTGTAACGAATTTCATAATCAAACTTTAAATCTCTGATCTATAACCCTTGAACTTTTCTGTTCAGCTATTTTACTTTTCTTCGATGATAAATCTAAGTGTTAGACCATTTACTGCAAAACACTATCTCCTCGGCACAAAATAAGCAATGGTTTAAGCCGTATCAACAGGAATAATCACCTCAACTGGTACTGTACGATAACCAGCAACCCTTTTTAGGTAATCTATGTTATTCCACTTTGTCCTGGATGGCCACTGACTCATGCATTCACTGATAATAACTGGAGAACCAGACAGGAAATAATCACGAAGAAATCCCTCCAAAGACAGGTCTGACCTTTTCCCAACAATCTTGTGAGACAGTGACTTCATTGGCAAAACCTGAAGAACCTACGAATTTAGATACGAGCAAATTATATCCTATTTCCATGTGCAGCATAAAGATCCCGTGGAAGAGAAATAAAAGAGAAAAATAACAAAATTTTAGCAAGACAAAAAATTTAAGTGAGATTTAAACATCATATCAAGATGATTGAAAGAGAAAGAAAATGAAACCTATGCTATCCCTTTGACGAGAGCAGATATAAAACAACCCATAATTCACAGGTAGGTTTGGTTTAGCTAAAACCATAGAGAGTTGCAAAACGATTTACTAACATTAGCATCATGAGCAACCACAAATGGCCACATTTAATAGAGGTGTACTATGTCCCAAATCTAATGTTATGCAATTAACCTTGACATTTTGCAGGGATTTCAACCAAAAGAAACAAGAACAATAATTGCACCAACAACCAAACCATCGTCATAACAAAAAAGAAATAATCCTAAAATTTGGGGAAAACAAATGAAAAAACTTGAGTGAAAAGAGAGGATATTTTCAAAACTTAAAGACTTAACTTTCATAAAAGTTAATTTGAGGATGATCTTGGGTATACTTAGGATTTGGATATCAGTGCTATATTATTAAATGGATACTTTCAATCCATCTTAGATCCACTGATGCAGAAAATGCTTCAGTTTTCCATTCTCATATGAGACCAGAAAGTTTATTGGCAAAAAGTCGGCATGAAGTGATTCATCACACTCAAACATAAGCCAATCATTCTTTAGGAACAGTTTATAGATCGTCAAATTACCACAAATGGAATGAAAAGTTAGTCCATGTAAATGATCAAGACCCCGCAAACAACAACACTCCTTCCCCAGACGGAGTCATTGAGTAAACTGTATCTTCTTTGTTCTAGTTGACCTCACCCAAAATCAAGTAAATCTTCATCTCCCCGTTCACGTCCCTTTATTATTTATACTCTTTCCCATAAATTTGCTCATGATCATTTTACTTCAATTTCCGGTCCTCGTCACACCAAGTTGTTAAGGTGAAAATTCATAACAAGTTCAATACTTTCACATTTTGAGTGGTCTTTTTCCAATGATTCGGTAAACAAAGGCCAGCATTAAACTAAAAAAATAATAAATAACAAATTAAAAAAAAACACACACACACACACAAAATAGTCCCACTACTGGATTCCTTCAAAAATGAAAAATAAAAAATAAAACCACACACCATCTAGACTCAATCCTGAAAGCCATTTTGATCAAGAAAACCGAAACAAGGAAAATCTAATCTAAACCCATAGTGTTTAGAACAAACTATTTGGGTCTTAAAAGCAACGTGACCCATCAATCCAAAACTTCAACAAGATCGAAAAAAAAAAAAAAAAAAAAAAACCAAATCTTACCTCGGCCTCGTTCAAATCTCCCTGAACCAATTGACACTGTACTTTTTCAATCCCCTCATCCTGTCCTTCTTTAGAAACCCTAAGGACCGATATCTTCTCGACCGCGGAGTCCAAATCCTTGCGCAGGATCTTTCCGCCCATGATCAAGCCCAGGTCGAGAACCCTAAGGGCCTCGTCGAGGTCGCCGGAGGAATAATGGTGGTTGGCGACGAGGAGCGACGCCATGGAGTAGGCGTCCCTCCACACCGGCAACACCGAGTGCCAGGGGCCGGAATGCAGCTGCTCCCACGCCATCTCACGCGCCGCCTCCGCCGCACGGAAGTCGCCGCCGGCGGCCGCCGTCGCCATGCGAACGTACGCGTACCCGCCCTCCTCCGAGATCCGGAGGAGGAGGCTCGGTCCCTCCGCATCGAGAGTCGGAGCGTGGAACACGGCCGCCGCGGTGGCGGACATGGAACACGGCGGAGGAGAAGTGGCCGTGGCTGCGGCGGCGGAGGAGTTGGGGAGAAGTGTGGTTAGAGAGAGCGAAAAAATATCTGTAGGGAGTTCTGAGGGAGAGGAGGGGAGATATTTTTGTTTCTGCTGCGTGGGCCGAGACCTTGACATTATGTTTTTTCTTCTTTCCGTAAATAAAAATTTTATTAACCAAAAATCAAACCAACGAGCAGGCGACGCGCGGAAACAACCAAAAGAAGCCCGGGGCCTAACCGCATACCACAACGCGTCATCCAAAGGCACGAGAGCAGAGGGACCAAAATAAGTTCAAACCTTTACAAGTTAAAAACCAAAAAGGAAAGGGAGCAGACATGAGGCACACGGCGTATAGATGCACATAGGGTGTAGATATCGTAAGTCAATAAATCGTAAACTGATGCCATGGGTCAAGGGACCCTAAGTGAATGCCATGAAGGGTAGATATGAAGGCACACTTGGGGTGCGGATGGCTGAGCCCATAGGCTACCTATGTATCTCATAGGCTATCAAGCCTACGTAGTTCTCACAAAGCAATTTAGGCTCATTTCGGAGCAGTGTGCATTTTAAGCTCATGCTTAGGAGCATCTTAGTTTAGACTTATCTCGAAGCATTTGGCAGTTTAAGCTCGCACCAAAGCAATGGACAGTTCAAGCTTGTGCTTAGTAGTTTAGGCTCATGCTTAGGAGCATCATGCAGTTCAGGCTGGTGCTTAGAAGCAGTGCACAGTTTAGGCTCGTGCTTAGGAGCTATGTGTGGTTTAGGGTCTTGCTTAGGAGCTTAAATATATCCTTGGATGTAGGAGATGTCTTTAGATGCGATGTCATGAGCAACGGGGCCATAAGACGAGTGTCATAGGTTGAGACTATAGATAGATAAAGTATGTCTTTAGACATAAAAGATGTCCCTTGGACGAGATGTCATAGGTGACGAGGCTATAAACAAATGTCTTAGGTTAAGAGACCATAGATAGATAAAGTATGTCTTTAGACATATAAGACGTCTTTAGATGAAGTTAGGCCACAAGTCTTAATGGATAAGAAGGAGGCCATGGGCCCTTTGTGAAATAGGCCATGTGCTGAATTTGGAAATGTTTTTAAACGTAGATGATGTCCTTAAATGGAGTTAGGCTATAGGCCATAGGGATAAGGGCCATGAGCCATTATGAGGTAAACCATGGGTAAGGTCCTCACATATAAGGGATGTCCCTCGGACAAATTAGGGAAGTCCTTAGATATAAGTGATTTTCTTTGGACGATGAAAGACAATGTTCTTAGACAGAAGAGATGTCTTTAGACATAAGTGATGTCCTTAGGACAATTTTAGGATATTGACATGTCGGTCTTTTTTAATAGTAGGCATCTTGCCATGAAGTTGGTGGGCTCATCATGAATTAGGTTGGGGTGGCTGGTGGTTCTGGGATCTCGTAGAAAATGTTTTTTTTTTTTTTATGCCTTGGGCATTAGCCACAACATATATTCATAAGTTGTAGTTGAATAGGCCATGGGCCGTGGTGAATGCATCCTTAGACGTAAGAAATGTCCCTTGGACTAATTGAATAGGCTATGGGCTATAGTAAGCACATCTTTAGACATAAGAAATGTCCTTTAAACAAACTGAGTGAGTCCTTAGATATAGAATATGTCCTTTGGACGGCTTAAAGAAGAAGCCTTTAGACATAAGTGATATCCCTAGGGCAGAGTTAGGCCATAAGCCATAATTAATAAAAGGGAGGCGTGGGCCCTTATGAAGTAGGCCAAAGGCCAAATTAGGAAAAGTTCTTAGATGCCAGGGATGTCTTTAGAGTTAGGCCACAGACTGTAACGAGATTGGCCATGGGCTAAATCATAAGGCTCTTCGTGTCATAGACAAGAGGTCCAAATTCTCTAATGACATTTCTAGGCCATAAGCCTTCTTGCTCAACTCGCAAAAGCCTGCAAGCAAAGCTTATGGTATAAGGGATATTACGATATTGGGCTTAAGATTTTGGATGCACATCCTCCACAATTCTTCTTGCGGTAGATGATATTAGCAGGAATATGAGACTCCCTTCCATTTTGCGATGAATTCGACTGTGGTTTCATTATCCTTTTGGCAAGTTATCATCAAATCCACAAGGCTGATTTTGTGGTTTGTGTCGTTGAATTCGTATAGGAATTGGCTGCACAAGTCATCCCAACTTTGAATGGACTCCGGTTTTAGGTTGTCATGCCCTATAAAAGCCGAGCCCTTTAACATTTGAACAAAGACCCTTAATTTAAAGGCTTCTTGCTAATCTGTCATGCCTATTGTGGGTTTGCACCTTGACACAAAGTGTATTAAATATTGCTCGAGATCACTGATGCTATCAAGCATGGAGAAGTTTGGGTTGTTATATTTAGGCGGGAGTGGTGCCCTTTCAACCCTAGATGGATATGGCTTCCATTTGGGCTCAAGTAGAGCATAAAGATTTGTTAGTGCATTAAGCTTCTATTTTATCTTTGTTAAATTAGTGGCTTGGGATGCTGTATACTCGAAGGGTACTTCAAAACTAATAGGGGATTGTCATTGTGGCAATGTGGCCTGCAGCTTTAGCGATGGCATTAGGGTTCCTGATTGAAGCCGAGTTAGCATTGACAAGTGAGGCAGTTGACTATATTGTGCATGCAATGCCCTGTGGATTAGTCCAAAGGATGGGTGCATGAGGTAAGGGCACTCTCACTGTCCTACATCAAAAAAGGGAGGAGGATTGAACTGGATAAAGACCCTCATGGTTCATCCTCCCTTGTAGACACATTTTAAAACTTTGAGGAACATAGGTTTCCCAAAGAGAAAAATATCTACAAGGTATGCCGAATGTAGGGTGTCAAAGTGTAGGTGAGATTTGAAATAAGGGTTGTTGTAGGGGCGATGTTGCCCTTCATTTTTTTTTTCTTTTTTTTTTTATCTCTAGACCTATGTATTACTGCTACCTAGAAGATACATATGTCTTGTTGGTTGCCGCTCTTGGTGCCTCCATCGGGCTCGATGTAGTTGACTCATTGAAACCTCTACCTGTCTAACTTGTCGGCGACGGTTCGACTCTGGGCAGACAATTTCCTTGTGTTTAAAATCATGCTTCTATCATTTGCATTTACATATTGTGTCCAAGTCTTCTGGCATTTGATCCTCCTGGATAATGTCCTTTTCAAGCCTCCAAAGGCGTTTGCTAGGATGGAGCTTGTTAGGTGGCACTCTAGCCTTGGATAGTATTCTTTGGAATCGGATTCCACACAAGGCACTTGTGCCCTATATGGGATTGATTCCACCATTACAGATGTCACAATGAGATTTTTCCTTTATTTTTTTTATGTTTGTGCCCCTTGGTAATTCCTGTTAGGCTGGGGAACCTTACGCTCAAGAATTTAGGGAAACACCATCCCTACAAACAGTAATTAAAACCCGTCCCTGCCTTCCCTGTGCATAAAACTTAATGTTAGCAGGTTTAGGCACCAAAAATATTCTCTTAAATGAAGGTATTCACGCTTGGATGGCACCTCAAGACGGGCCCCAAGAAAACTTTATATTCACTGAGGAGGTTCTACCTCCTGGAAATGCTCTTGGATTTTATCGTATGGCTCAAAAGCTTTAAAGGGAAGGGGATCTTCCTTGGAAGGCTGATTCTTTCCTATTTCTTTATTTGAGAGACTGTCAAATGTTGACTTGGGAGAGCTAGGGCTATCCCTCACCTCATCATAGCTTTGATCATAAGCGTTTGGCAACAAGCAAATGATCCTGCATTAAACACTCATATTCTTGGATCCAAGACAATTCATCGTATTTATTCTAGTACTAAAGTTCACACATAACCTATGTTTTGATTGTTGTTCATACTCAGTCCATAATTGTCAACAAATATATATAATATCATCAACGACATCATCAGTAACTGAGTCAAAGGAAGAGTCCATCAAGAATTAGGCAAGTATCCCATATTAAAACACCATGACAAAGCTTTTATAAGAAAGTAATAAAACTTACTGGGGAATGTAATCCTTTACAAAGGAGTATAAACCCTTACCTGGCCAAGCTTTCTCCAAAACAAATCCAAGCAAGCTTAACCTATAATGTTTAATATCAATTACACACCACTAAAAACTTCTAACGTGCCTTTAAAAGTAATTCTTCATATTTCCTCCATCTTAAGATTAATTTTCCTAATTAAGTTTAATCATTCCATCCAAGCCAAAAATATGTCCTTTACACCTATTACAGTCATAAATTAGTTTTTATTAATTTCACAGCCTATCGAGTCTTAGAAAAAACTCCAAACAAAGAAACTCATTTTTGGTCTCTCCCATTTTCTTTGCAAATTTTGTCTCTTTACTTTAAATGGGTGATGAAAGCTCATTTCAACTCCAATTGGAATGATTCCTACACCTATAGGTCCATATTTAAGTCTTCTATAAAAGTCTCTCTAATGGATAGGGTCCAAATCGGTCGTTAGGACTATATTTTTAGTCAATTTATAAACTATGCATAAAGTGATCTTTTAATGACAAAAACTAAAAATCATTTTCTGTGCATTTCCAGCCAAAGTCTCCAATATGAAAAATATTTCATTTGCTCCCAATAGTGTAAATAAAGTGATTTTGAAACCACTTTTCAAGATCAAAGGCACAAAACTCAAAAATCATACATTTATGTCAAAATAACAAGTTTTGTAACAACTTTTGTGAAAATCCCAACACCAGCTCCTTGTTATAGGGCAAAACCCCATTTTTAAACATGATTTGAGAAAATACAAGAATAAATTACATAATCAAAGCCTCCCCTTAAGAATTTCTTAAAAGAAAACATCAAAAATAAAGAAAAAATGGGAAAAAAAATACCTTTATAAAGGATATGAGTGAGTGAAGCCTTTCTTTTGCTTCTTCTCCATCTCCTACACTCTCCCGCTCTTTCCTTCCTTATAAGGCACTCCAATTTTTTTTCGGAAAAAGGGTATCCTAAAATTTATAATTTCTTTTAAAAAAATAATTTAAAAAATGAAATAATATGTCAAGTGGGTTTTGGTGGTGGGGAACAAAAATCCCGCCTCCAAAACGTGAAGCCCACATGGGTGGGCCCGCCCATTTGGTGCTCTGCCTATTCTCTTCTGTTTGCTTGCATTTTTGCTCATTGATTCACCCGATTTTTCTGCAAATTTGGAATTTTATTACAAAACTACTATTTACTCCATATTTGTGTTTCAATTTTGAAAAACAGCACTCAACCACAAATGCTATTATTCATCCAAAACTGCAATAAATTACCCATATCATAATTTTATATTACTTTAAAATATTAAATTATAGATGGTAGACATACTAAAATATACAGAAAATTTCAAGGTATTTCCTAGGTATTACATTCTCTCCCCCGAGGCTTCATCACTGCTAGCATTACATTGTCTCTTGATTATCCTAGCAGGTTAATCCTACTACATCTTCCATGAAGTATTACATATGCTTTAAATTGCACACCAATAATTTTTCTCTATTTTAGAGAATCTATAAAGACCAAAGCAACAAACATGGAGCCCTCACTTCTCGTAATTCCCCCATCGTTTCTACTTCCTTACTCGCAACTAGCAATTCCCTTGACCCAACTTGGGCCTTGTTCGACTCTTCATCATAAATCTCATGCAATATGTCGATGATGACATACTTCACATACTACTTTTGTTTTACAGGGATTCTACTATTCATTCGTAGTCTTTCTGTTGGTTACCATAATTTGATTGCTTGCTCTCACCCTATCGTTCTGTATCATTGCACCTTGATATAATAACACCAAAACCCTATTCTAGTATTACTAGTCGTTATTCAACAACGATACTATTAGCTTTCACAGAAGCAATCAATGCAGCAACAACCAAAATCAATCACACATCACAACAGTGGATACCTTATTAATGGCACCCCATTGATGAGTCTATATCCCAAACAAGTACAACAATAACCAATCTATTATACATCAATTTAATTTGCATCAATCATAAACACCAAATGTTTCTATTAGCTTTTGCTATTTTAAGCAATTACACTCATATTTGTTGCACCCTTAGGTTAGGAAGGATACTCATCTTTGAGGGCAGTACCCAAATGATACTCATTTTCCATTAAATATGCTTCTTGTCTGTTGTTTGTTGCCTCTTTCGCAGCCTTTGACCTTGTCAGTCACTTTCGTTGCTATCAGAAAGTATCAAAATGTGATTTCAAGAATAATGGATCATTGATTTTGAGTCAATTTGAGAGAACTAGATTTATGGACCTTTTATTTTGATTTTGCGTCAATTTGTTTAGAATTTTTCATTTGTATCTGATATGAAAAATGTGTCTTTGTTTGTAGTTTTTTTTATCCCTGTTGATGTAGCTCTACTTTTGTCAACGAAATTCCCTTTGAAAAGCGGAAGGACTAATTTGAGAATCGGGGAAAAAACTCGAGGGACAATTTCATATTTTGACCTATTAATTATTATTTAACATTTCATTTAACCCGCCTTTTAAGAGTCATTTATTATTCATTCATTTAAAACTCTTCAATAATAGTATTAACAAATATTTACAACAGATGCGCCCCAATGTATATCGATTGGAGAACAAAGTCTCAACATTATTGAATAGCATACAGTTTTCCAATCTATTGCAAGGCTCACATGACTGCACTCAGTGAAATCTCTTTCCTCTGTGCTAACATGAAGCATGTAACATAACATGTAATCAATACTTTGGGACTTAATTTCTGAGGAAATTGGTGAACCAATTTGCAGAGAGCTTTGGGTACCTTGTGAGACCATCCCCATAATCCACAGACTAATTCCCAACCCGAGCTCCATTTGAAGTTGTCCAACAAAGACCATGCAAAGCCTCTCCTTATCAACTCCTGCAGCTCATTCACACTGCATTATAAGAGTAATGTCCTCTCTTCATTCAGGGGAAAAAAAAAAACTGTAACAGTATTATTGGATTATCGTAAGAATAAATTAGTTACCGTTCTCGGTGATCTAGATAGTTGGATTATTGCACTTAACTGCAATATAGTTTCAAGTCCTTTCGGGTAGACGCGCAGCCAGCCTGAAGCTGCCTGCAGATTCATTCTACAATGTAATCCGAAACGTGGCGACTTTCAGAACATAATTTTAGAGCTTGGTTATGATTAGAAGAGGAGGAATTGGTAGGTAGGTGGGCAGCATAACTGGCATTGGAGCAGTTCAATCCTAGAAAATCGAAGGACCCCTTGAGAATTTGGGCAGTCGCTTCCTGACCAGAGATCTCATTCTATGTGGATGTTCCCCCTTTGCCAATGGCTCCAGAAACCTGCATTATTCATGACAAACGCCTCGTTAAAGACTTTCAGGGGGAAACTCCAGAGGGACAGAACTGTATGAAGGAAGTAAATCTGATTATCTTGGTTGGTGAAGACTTCTAAGGTAGATTCCCTTCTACATCAGGATTGAAGGTTTGGGAAGGAGAGAGAACTCTCCTCCGTGCTGTCAAAGCTGCACCACTGATAAAATGTACATGCATATATATGATCCAATACATTGGAATCGAGTCGAAAGTTTCTCTAATGTCGACGAGGCCAGTAGTTGAATTATCGGTTCTACTGCATCAAGATATATGATCTAATATACTGGAAGTCTGTTCCTCTAATGCTAATCGAAGCAATCATTCATTTGAGAGTGATAAACTACAGGGTTTTCATCCCAAAACCAATCGGTAATTAAATTAAATTGTTAGGCTTCCGTTACCCGATATAGGACAATATTCTCAATGATAGGTATAGTAAATCAATAAACTGTGATATTGGACATCTAGAAAAGGGACGTCCGGAAGAATCCCTCACAAACACAGCAGAGGTCTGAGCTCCACATGCATTGGTGCGCTTGGTAACAAAGCCGGGGGAACCTTTCGGTCCCTCAGACTTTTCCACTAATTATTCATGCCCTATATATTGATCATTATTAGATAATATAATATTAATAATAATAAGGGTTGATTACATTTTACCCTTGACTTATTAGTGGGACCTCGATCGTCCCATAGAGTTTCAATTTGAACATTTAGAGCTCCTATCTATTAACTCGCGGACAGTCAGTAGCCCGGTGAGTAAATTAATGGTGAAATTCTAAACTAACAATCGACCCCATCATTACTAGATTTGTCGCTTTGACCAAGACATGTTTTAAAAGACAGATCGAGAATTTCACGGTCGATTTACTCTTAGATTTAGTGATGGCAAGGTGATTGTTAGCAGTTTGATAGTTGGACGCTCTGAATATTTGAATTGAAATTCTATGGAGCAAATTGAGATCTGCCTAATACTTCAAGAGTAAAAACGAGTTAACCTTAACAATAATTAGTATGGTAGGATACATCCCTACGTGAACAATTAAGCTCTTTTGCGTGGTTTTCCTCCTTCTCCCATGTGAATTCAACACAGGAAAAAGAAAAGAAAAAAAAAAAAAAAAAGGATAGCAGCCTGCGCATATTGTGCTTGACATCTTTGCCTGTCAACTTCAACTTGCGACTGCATGAGCCAGAAGCCGGTGGTAATTCACTAAATCTGGCTCAGTGGCGGAGTAGCTGCCAGTGCAATTTTCCGGCTACGTACCTGCCGGAGCTGTAGATCCATGGCTTTTCCAGTGCGAACGATTGCTTCACCCGGTTCCCGAATTCCTGGAAGCAAACCTCTGCGTGGTCTGGTTTATATTCTAGTAAGTAGATAGGTGCTAAAGAATAAAAAGGGTGCAAATAAAAGGCTTATATTAAGAACTTAATTCCAACGCAAGTATATCAAAAATAATCTAATTTATGTATTCGGGAAAAAAATATTATATTATATATATATATACATACATACATATATATATACAGATGTGTGTGTGATCACCTATGTATGCCTCATATGAGCATAATACTGAACTGAAGTTGCGGTGATCATTGGCCAGGAATTCGTCGATAAGGCTGTTGCAGCATGCAAATCCATCCCCGTTTACACTCCCATGCAGCTCTCCATCTGATTTTTGCAATAATAAACACATGTAGTTTATAAATTAAAATAATTTTGCTCACCATGCTTAATTCACACTGATGTATAACATTATATTTTCTTCTGAGTAACATCTTCAGTATATGAACTGTCCTTTCAAATGGCAGTCAGATGGAACCATAGAATCATGCTGGGTAATACTCTGGACCAGGAAATGGAAAATCCGTAAGCATCCAATCCCATTTCTTTATGATTTTCACATCTTCCTGCAGTCAAATTATAGATACCATGGTGAAAAAAAAAAACCAAGAAAGAACACAGAAAAAGGAGAAAAGGAGGAAGGGGGACCTGGATATCTACGAGTATAAATAAGTCCACATACATGCACATCTCCATATGATCGAATTCATTTAAAAGAAATTAAATGAGAAAGTTAAATTTAATTTTATGTGGACGCATAAACTGGCCGAGGACTTCGGAGAATACTTGGTTTCAAAGGGCTTGGGGTTTGCATGCATCTCTTATGTTTGATCGGTTGTGTAGTGTGTATTGTTCGTATTTTGTTGTTGTTGCTCTTTCTTGCCTATTCCTGATAAGACAGATGAAGCAGACCGGAAAGCTGCTCCGGTTGAGCGCAGTGGCAGCGGCCTGTTCGCCGCCGATCACGAGTCTAGGATCAGCTGCAGCGCAACCAATATTGGTGGCTGAGTCGTGAAGAAGAACAAGGAGGCCTATCAGCGAGATGAGGTTGCAGATGCTTTGAGCCACTGCTGCTGCTGCCATAACTGCCTTTGGTTATGTATTACTAATTGGGAATACTTCATGTATAAATGAATAGCTGCACCAGATTTTATTAGTTTCTCCTACAGTGGATGGTCCTATATACCAAACATGTACTCAAATCTATACAATCTTACCTCACAATAACCTGATACCAACACCGAATCTCTGAACAATTTCCATGCACGTACCTTATCCTTGTCAAACGTATCGGTGTCCAACAAATTTCCTATGTATGAGTCTGAAAACAAACCTCAATTCCTCAACCTTTGCAACTCATGAAATGGTCCTTTCTCATCAGCTGATGAACAGTGCATGCATACCTGATTTAATTGAGTCAGCCTCTTCTAAGACCCCAGTATTTTCAATCCCAACTTGTAAAGCTCTGAACGAAACGCAAATGATTTAACTTATCTCGAATAAAAATACCACAGATGATGAATGTATAATATTACGCCATCATCCTAATTCGTTACAAGCCAAGGCTGCATAGTGGAATTGTTAGCTTAATATGAAGTGCCTCCTAGCCCAGTACCACCTAAAAACCTAATAGCATAGGTTTCAGAAGAACGCAAGAACATAAGACCCGCTGGGTCATGGTTTTAAAAATCGCGCAGGCCACTACGTAAAGGCATCGCTGCGACGTGATACCGTTCCACCCCGCTATAGTTGGGTTTGTCAAGTTCACATCCGTCACTGTCGCCATGTATGTGATAGCGGACACTACGGCTGTTACAGCCGTGACCAGTAGGTGTTTTTTTCCCTAATAGTTGTTACAGCTTCTTTAGTGGGGTATTTGCCTTGGTTTTGGTGGCTGGCAATTTATGAAGTCTGGGTCGAGTGACGCCCTTAGGAGCGCCATTGGGCCCCCATGGACACCCTTAGGAGCGCCAGTGGGCACCCATGGGGGTGCTCGTGTGCACCCTTGGGCGCATCATTGGGCACCCAGGGGCGAGCCAGTGGGCAGCCAGGGCACCTTTGGGAGTGCCCACGAGAGATTAAATTAAATTTTACTATATATTAAATTTTTATTTATATTATAAATAATGAAGAGATTTAAATTATTGAATTATTTTGAATATATTGACTTGATGAATGAAAAACTTAATACATAATGAAATTATATCAAAAATAATATTATATATTATTTTTTATTATTTATTTAATTTATAATATTAAATTTTTAAAAATAGATATAAAAAAAAGTTAGAGTTATTTATCATGTTAGTAAAGTCCTTACATTAATTCATACAATTTAAATTATTTAAAATGTCTTAAAAGTCACCAAAAGGGGGATTGTGGGGAACGCAGAAATGGGAAAAAAAGAAAAACCCAAATATAATATATATATATATATATATTCCTAAAGCAAATGATGGTGGTGATGACTTTATAAATTTATTCAACAAGTGCAATGATGGGTAGAGGTGAACCACTCGGGGCATGGAGGTGAAGACTGCTTGAGAGAATTCAACAAATGCAATGATGGCTTTTTAAATTTATTCAACAAATGCATATAAGACGTGAAGGGCTTCTCTCTCCACCCGTGACTAGCAGGGATGAAGATTTTTCCTAAAGCCAATTATGGCTTCTCTTTCTCACACCCTCATTCTAGATTTTTAAAAGCACCCTCATCCCACAATTTTACAAGCACCCATTCTTCCATTTCTCATCTGGTGGCTACTCTCTCCTATCTCACCAACTCTCTATTCTCCTTGCGAATCTTCGAATCAAGGTACACAAAATAAATTTCTCATATTCCATTACTTAATTTTGTAATTTATTTATAATTCGTGGGTGTTATGAGCAGTACTTCTTTGCTTTAATTTAATTCACATGACATAATGTGAAACTTAACCTAATTAAAATTCATAAAATAAATTCTTTGCTTCCCATTGCAACATTGTCTAATTTTTTTATAATTAACTTCCATACTTTAATTCATAGATTTTGTGAGTAGAACTTCTTTTGCTTTAATTTAATACACCTGACATAATAGTGAAACTTAACCCAATTAAAATTCACAAGATAAATTCCTTGCATCCCATTGCAATATTTTTAATTTTTTTATATAATTAACTTCCATATTCTAATTCATACGTTTTGTGAGTAGTACTTCTTTTGTTTTAATTTAATACACATGATATAATGTGAAACTTAGCACAATTAAAATTCACAAGATAAATTCCTTACGTCCCATTGCAATATTTTTTAATTTTTTTTTATAATTAACTTCCATACTTTAATTCATAGGTTTTGTGAGTAGTACTTCTTTTGTTTTAATTTAATACACATAAGATAATGTGAAACTTAACACAATTAAAATTCACAAGTGGTCCAACGCAACTAAGGAAACAAAGAAAGAAGGGAAGAGCTTAAACGGTGGAAAGGATGCTTTAAGAAATTGATGTGTACGTTCTTGATTCTCTTATTTATAAATGTTAATACATATTATTGTCAAACCTTCTATAGAAGAGCATTTTGTTTTTTAAACCTTATTTTTTTAATACAAATTCCTTAAACGGAGACACCATGGGATGATGAATTTCCTAGTGATAACGTGATTATTTGCACAATTTCATTCACAAAATTAATTGAGGCCATCTATCAAATCCTCCCAACAGGAATGGAGGCCATTGACAAAATCTCGCCTACAGAGTACAAGGTGTGGGATGGAACTTTGCAACTCCGGTTGATAATACCCAACATAACTTGCATTGTAAGCTTTGTGGAAAAAGTACTTAGAGGCAACATTACACGTTTAAAGCAACATTTGGCACACTTGCAAGATGCCCAAATGTGAGTCTGGACCTCTGAGTTGAAATGATGAAGCACTTATTAGACGCAAGCAAAAGAAAAAATACAACTAGAATTGGAGGCGGATATAAAAGGAGAATATGACGAACAAGATTTTGATGAAATGGAGGCTGCAATGGTAAGGCAAGATCAGAAAGATAGTTGGAAATCTCAGCAATAATGAGAAGATAGAAAAGAGTTCAGGGCAAGAACAGGTGGATCCAGAGGTATTTATGAACAAGGTATTGACTCTAGCTCATGCAACAAACTTGCTGCAGTCACATAACAGTCGGACCGCAGCCGCGTAACAGTTGGGTATAATGGTAAGCGGGTGTAACAAGAGTTATGTAATGAGACGCAGCCGTAACAGATGCGAATTTTGAGGCGTGGCACATGAATATTTTTTAGAACTTTTACTACGTTTAATTATTGGGTCCATAGCTCGTAATCTAGCACTGGGGCCTTGTGGATTAATCAATTTTCTCCCATTGCCACCTACATCATCACGATAACTTGTAGCATATCCACTATGTGAGTTAGAGTCAACACCTTGTTCATAAACATCTATGAATCCACCTGTTCTTGCCCTGAACTCTTGTCTATCTTTCCATTCTCGCTGAGATTTCCTACTATCTTTTTGAGGTTGCCTCATCATTACGGCCTCCATTTCATCGAAATCTTAGTCGTCATATTCTCCTCTTATATCTGCCTCCAATTCTAGTTGTCCCTTTGTTTTCTCCTTTTTCTTTCACTTTGTGTCTAATAAGTGCATCATTATCCCAACTCAGAGGTATTGAGTCACATTTGGCATCATGCAACATCTCCTTTGAACGAGTAATGCCGCTTCTAATTACTTCCCACAAAGCTTACATTGCACGTTAGGCTAGGTATTATCAACCGGCTTTGCAAATTTCCATCCCACATCTTTGCTCAGGTAGGACTCAATTGACAGCCTCATGCTCCTGTAGGCAATATTCTGTCAACAGCCTCAATTCCTGTTAGGAGGATTCGATAAATGGCCTCTTGTCACATGGCATTTTCCTATGGGATGTAAGGAATTAATTTTGTGAATGACATTGTGTAAATCATCACGTTATCATACGGAAATTCATCATCCCATGGTTTTTCGTTTAAAGATTTTGTATCAAAGAATAAGGTTTAAAAAACAAAATGCTCTTCTGTAGAAAGTTTGACTAAAATATATATTAATATTTATAATTAAGAGAATCAAGAATGTACACATCAATTTCTTAAATCATCCTTTGCACCGTTTAAGCTCTTCCTTTTTTTTCTTTCCTTTTTTATTTTATTTTTTGTCCCGTAGTTGTGATGGACCACTTGTGAATTTTAATTATGTTAAGTTTTACATTATGTCATGTGTATTAAATTAAAGCAAAAGAAAAGAAGTTAACCATAAAAAAATTTTAAAATATTGCAACAGGATGCAAAGAATTTATCTTGTACATTTTAATTGAGTTAAGTCTCACATTATGTCATGTGTATTAAATTAAGGCAAAAGAAGTACTACTTACAAAATTCATGAATTATAAATAAATTACGAAATTAAGTAATGGAATACAGAAAATTCTTTTTGTGTACTTTGATCCGACGATTCGCAAGCAAAATAGATAGTTGAAGAGATGGGAGAGAATAGTCACGGAGGGGAACGGGAAGAATGGGTGCTTGTAAAATTGTACAATGAGGGTGTGAGAAAGAGAAGCCATGATTGGCTCTAGGGAAAATCTTCACCCCTACTAGTCACTGGCGGAGAGAGGAGCCCTTCATGTCTTATATGCATTTGTTGAATAAATTTAAAAGGCCATCATTGCATTTGTTGAATATCTCAAATAGCCTTCACCTCCATATCCCGAGTGGTTCACCCCTACCCATCATTACACTTGTTGAATAAATTTAATAAGGCATCACCACCATCATTTGCTTTAGGGTTAAAAAAAAAAAAAAAACATTATATTTGGGTTTTTCTTTTTTCACACATCAACTACAAGAATTCAGATTATTAACAACGAAAGGTATAGGGAAAAAAAAAAAAAAAAAACACCTACTAGTCCCAGCTATAACGGTTGTAGCAGCACGACTGCAGACGTGTGTAATAGTATTGCATAGCGATAATATCGTTACGTGGCGACCAGCGCGATTTTAAAAACCATGGCTTGATCTCATTCCATCTTCATTTTCCTTTTCAGCTTCTTCTTAAATCTCACCCTTTAGGGGTTTTTCTGCAGTCTTCCCTTTTTCCTCTGAGCAGGGATTTTTTTCCTTCCTCACTGCTTCCTGGACCTCCATATATAGTAACAGTTAACTTCTGGAGCCTCTACCTGCATCCATATTCTCAATTTGCCCCAGAAGAAAAGTTCACAAAATTACAGAAAACCTATGCCAAACAACCCAAAAAAAATCAGGGAACTCACAGACTCGGAAAGAAAATAAACATCTCCCCCATTGGGTAGCCTCAGAACATGAGAGGGTTAAACTAAACTGGTGCTCAGCTGTCTGACTCTGCTGAAGCTAATGAAAAGAACAGCAATAAAGGAAACCCCAGATACAATTGTCTCTACTGGCCCGTTTCTGGGGGGTGATAAAATTCTCACCGAATAGAGCAAACGGTAAACAAAAGAAATTAAAAATAAAGCAGACACATATATTTACATGGAAAACCCTCACGATGACTAAGAGGAGAAGAGCATTTCTTTTATAACCTTTCTCCCACTCGTTCTCATTTCTTACTTCTGATGTGAGATTGGTGATGATGTTTTTCCTTTCTTTTCCTTCTACGATTACAACAGTTTCTACAGTAAAATAAGCAAAATAAACAGAAGGGAAAAAAAAAATACATAGTAATGGAAAAAGAAAAATTATACGGAAGAGAACCACTGACAAGACAGATCAAGAACACGACAAGAAACGAGTAATAATTCGAATAAATAGATTCCAGTTAGTTTGAGGATTAGCTTACGGCAGCCCTCAAAGGCTACCCATAGAAAGGATGTAAATTGAAGACACAAGTGAGTGGGAGAGCTGGCTGAGAACAGTGATAAGATGTTCTAAAATACTAAACGGAGGGGGAAAAGAAAAAAGAACCTTCTACTTCTTTATGCCCACAGGAAGAGAATTACAAGGAATTGATGGCCACCCTACATTCAACCTCACTCCTTGCTGGCCTCTACAATCATGCATCAGTTCCAAGGACGATCCAATCCAATCATCTATTGGCCCAGTATCTACATTCTGAAAGTTCAAAACAAATTTAAATTATATTGTTCAAGATTGAACGACTACAACCTTTTCTCACTCTCCTCTAATTTGAGAAAATCAAAGTGTCGCTGTTCTCAGGTCAACCATGTTGGCTTCTTTTCTCATGACCAATCCAGGATGCTCATCATCCCTCTTCTCAATCCCACTTAAGCTGGGGTTTTTACGAACCCCTTTCATCAGCATCACCTTCCTGACATTTTCAACCTCTTCCCACTCTCCATCAGCAGCATATATATTTGACAGTGTTACAAAACCCCCAGGCTTCTTCAACTCCATACTCAAATTATCCTCGGCCATCTTTTTAGCCAAATCTCTTCTCCCATGGAGTCTACACCCATTAAGAAAAGCACCCATAGTTGAATCTGTCGTGGATTCAATTGGCATTCCCTTCACCAATTCATAAGCTTCTTCCAGCCTACCAGAACGGCACAAGAGATCAACAACACAAGCACAATGTTCCTTAGAAACTTCAACCCCATAGGAATCTTTCATGGATCTTAGAATCTTCAAACCAGTCTCAACCAAGCCCCCATGGCCACATGCAGAAAGAACACATGTCAAAGTAATTTGATTGGCTTGGAATCCTCCGAACACCATTCCCTCAAACAATTGGACTGCGGAATGAACCATCCCGTGTTTCCCATAACAACCAATCATCGAGTTCCACAATGGGACATTCTTAATAGGAACCGAATTAAACACGTTCCATGCGTTTTTTACGCTCCCACACTTTGAGTACATGTCGATAAGAGCAGTAGCAACAAACACATTAACGGGAAGCGCATTCCTGTGTATCAGGCAATGAATTTCTTTCCCTCTGTGGATTGAACTCACCAATCCACATGCGGGTAAAACACCCGTCACTGTCACATGATTAGGCTTAATCCCAGAACCCAACATATCCCTGAACAACTTGAGGGATTCAACAGGCCGGTGGCCTTGAGCAAAACCCGAAATCATTGCATTCCAAGTAACCAAGTCAGGAACCAACCCTTCCCTTGTCATTCTAGAGTAGAGATCAAAAGCTCCAGTGCAATCTCCACTCCGAGCATAACTAGCTATCATTGCATTCCATGTGAAGTGATTCGGCTCCAAGCCTTCCGACTTCATCCGCTCAAACAAATCGAGCGACTCTTGGTGATTTCCAATCCCAAAATACCCACAAATCATCGACGTCCAAGAAGCGACATCTCTCCCAACCATTTTATCGAACACTTGGCGGGCATAATCTACTCTTCCACACTTACAGTACATATCAATAAGAGCATTTCCCACAGAGGCATCAGACTGAAAACCCAATATGTTTATCACAGCATGAACTTCCTTCCCCTTTTGAACACTCATCAACCCAACACAGGCTTTGAGAATTATGGCTAAAGTGAAATTATTAGGTACATTTCTCGATTCTCTCATTACGGAGAAGTACCCAATGGCCTCTTCATAGTTCCCCTTGAAAGCAGAGGCCGAAATCATCCAATTCAACGCGAAAACAGTTGGGTCTCGAGTCTTTTGGAAGACGAGTTCCGCGGACCTCACATCGCCACAACTCCCGTATAGTCCGACGAGCTTGGGATGTAGGGATTGGGTGCTTGTTTCGATCCCAGAAGTTAGCAACAGAGCATGGATTTGCTTGCCCTGCGCAAGAGCCTTCGACTTCATGCATTTTTGTAATAATATAGCCAAACGGCGCAAGGATGAAAGCATCCTCATGACCGTGAGATGTCCTCCATTGGTGGCTTTTATTGTGTTTCAAACAGCAAATCCAAGGCTTGAAAATTAATTGTTTATTGCACCCGTAAAAAAAAAAAAAAAACAAATCTAATTTTGCCCAATACGAACGGCCCCGCACTGCGCCCATTAGCTTAGCCCCTGATCCGGGTTAATACTACTTTTTTTTGAAAAGGTAAATTTTAATTAATTTCATGACTCGCATTCATAACTAGATCTCATTTATTATATATAAGGAATAAAATTTATTTATAATCATTTTTTTCAAGATAAATTGATTTATCCTTTCCTCCCCTTTTCTCTGTTCACTTTTTTCTTCCGAGTAATTACTTAACCGAAAAATAAAAGTGAATTTCAAACAATCGCATCACTTATATGTGAAAGTAGACTCACATACACAAGTAAATCTCACTCATCACATGTGAGTGATAAAATTTGTTTGAAATCATTTTTATCGGGATGAATAGATTTATCGTTTCCTCTCACTTCCCTCTGTTCCTCTTTTCTCTCCCCCAACAATTTCTTACCCATAAAAATAAAATAAGAAAAAAGCACTGCAGAAAGCATGCCTTGGCATTTAGAAAATTGTTTATAATTTTGCAAGCCGTATCAGTTGGTTTATTCGGACGTTAAAAATAAGATTAAATAGAATAAAATGACCAAACGCGTGAATCAAAATTATTTTAAATTGACTAGACATAATAAGCTGATCATCTGCAATAGATGAAACATGGAACGACCCTTGGAGTTGATCGAACTAATTATTCTTAAACCCGTGAAGTGACTGAAGACTTAGAGCCTTCCAACTGTGAACAAAGTGATCTCTGCCAAGACGATGACATTCCATGATGGTCGAGTCGTTTATTGCCTCCTTGGCTTGCGAGTTGTGATGGAACTGCTAGGATCCAGGCTGAAGCAATGTTTACTGAAAATTGAAGCTTAAATTGTTCCATGCTAGAGTTAGGAAGGTGTCATCAGAAAACAGTGAGTTCGAACATTCGAGGATTTGTTGGGAACCGATTGCGAGGGCAGGTCGGGCTTGATGAATGTTCAGCAATCACCCTTCGAATGTCTTGCACTTGTTGCAGTAATCCTGCAGGCCCCAGAATCTCTTCTAGACATGTTCCTTCAAATGAAGGGTTGGCTAGGAGTTAAGGGACTGATGATTGTGCATTAAGTCCCCCCAAAAAACTGGGAGAGCTTATGTAGGCTGATGGCCAGATTGCAAAAAGTGAAGGGGCAATCATTCCCCTCAACTATGACAAGCAAGCCAAATTTTTGCGTAAAGTGGTGGGTGCAATCACCCCTCTCAACTATGTATTATGCTCAGTAATGATTCTATGCGTACTCGACAATTTATGCAAAATGTGGTAGGCACAGTCCGCCTCGTTAACTATGAATAATGGCCTGAAGTGATAACTCTTACGCGTACTCGACTCCTAAGTGCCATGTGCTTAGAGGTTTAAACCTTTTAAGCAGCGTCATACGATTTTAACATAGATGCTGTTGCGACCTAGCCTTTATTTATAGGGAAAGCCCTATCGCATGACACAATCCGTGCTTACCATTTGTAAGTCTCTCCTTACTACTATGGTCAACAAGTCACACGAACAAAGCTAGATTTGATTTGTAAATATGGGGAGAAACACGCTGTTCGTGGAGATTGGGAGCAACCTCACAAGAAGTTACTTGGAGGCCGAGCTATGGCAGGCCCTCATGTTGGTCCATTGGGCTGGGCCCACTCCCTTTGCCCCTCAAGGCAGGCCTCTGCGTGTCTTGGTGAGCCCTGGGCCCAGTGGTGCTTGTCCGCCCCAATCACAAATACATAAATTAGGCTTTTTTTTTTTTGTTTTTTTTTGGTACATCATAAATTAGGTTTATTTATCCTCTTTTGTAACAAAAAATAAAATAAAATAACTAGATTTATCTATACTATTAGAAAGGGACTGGGGTGGGAAGCAGTTATTTTCCATCAATAAAACTCTAAAATTATGAAATATCCAAAATACCTCCCTTTTTTTTTAACATTCAAACATCTCCTTAAAACTAACTAGATATAATTGTAAATCAAATGTTTTGTAGTTATGTAAGTTATTTTCTCAATTCCCCTCTCCCTCACTTTTCTTTTTACTCCTTTATTTTTATCTCTTTTAAAACATATTCATTCTTTTTCTTTTTGAGTTTTCTTCTATTTAGTCTTCCATGGTAAAATAAATTTATACAAAATATTATATTAATAAAAATATCGTTGAGCACGCGCAACTGCCCCCTCCCCGGTCTCCCCCACATTTTTCTCTCTAATCCTTTCATTTTTATTCTTTCAAAGCATACCCGTTCCTTTCTTTTCTTTTTTCAGTTTTTTTTCTATATAGTTTTCTATATTAAAATAAACATATATAAAATATTATATCAATAAAAAAAATTATTGAGTTGGACTACTATGTAGAAATACTAAATACAGTAGATTAACTCAATTATCCATATATTTTTATCGAAAGAATTATACTTTAAATAAAAGATACGGATATGTGTGAGAATAATGTACATTATTATGGGTATTTTTGCCAAATGCATGGCCGAGAATTTGTACTAATCAAATCACTGACCCAACAAGTGATGATTTGATTAGAACGATTTCAGCACCACTGGAAGCCATTTCCGAATGGGCAATATCTCTGAATAATTAAGATCGTTGTCACATTTTAGGGACCACTTAGCATAAACTAATGATACCACACTTACGAAAATTTAAGGGAGAAAGTAGTCTATTTTCAATTACGATGGGCTAAATTGACACTAATCCCAAACTTTATAGACTAGAAAAATAATTTTTCCATTCTTCCATTAAGATTCAAAATACATAGCAAATCAGAAAATGATTCTATTTATAAGTATGGCTTGTAGCGTCGTAGCATTAAATCGACAATAGACGGCGCCGGAGAGATGGGGAGATGGTCGTCCCAATGTATTTGTAAATTAATGATCTTATTTTATTACATATCGAAAAGTACATATACTGTTAAAAAAGAAAAAAGAAGAATTGTATACCTTAGCACACCCTCCGCATCAAAATATCAAAATATTAGCGCATCAAAATTTAGGTAGTATTTTTCAGGGGATTTCTAATCAAATAACAATAATGGACCATTTAAAATTCAACACATCAATATTTTTGTGAAGGATCTATAAAAAAAAATGTACATGTAGTATTATAGAATGATACTCAAGTTTTATTCATAATAAAACTAAAAGAACATGCCACTAATTTCTTCCTTACAAAGTCCAACATAGATTTTCAGGTAAGAAGAGAGAATTTGAATCCGTGCTCACACAAATTGCCTAAGGTGGCTTTTGTTTGCACTGAATTAGTATAAAATGGGTCTGATCTCTAATTCAGTTAAAGGTAGGCTCATTAAGAGCATTTGCTAATGTCTCTGAATAGGTCTGAATGACCTCTAACCAAATCAGTACTCAAACTGGTGCAGATTTGTTTAGTAGTACATTTTATAGGATAAATAACGGGAAAGACCTTAAAATAAAATTTTAAATATGTCCAGTGGTAAAACCACTTCACCATCACTCACTTAACGCAAGTTCAACTCTCTTTTCCTTTCTTTGTTTTTTTTTTCTTTGCTCTATTTATACACCTTCACACAAAAAGGGAGAGATAAAGAGAGGGAGTAATAAAATTAAAAGAAAAAAGATTAATAAAGGGATTAGAGATTTCAAAATTTTGAGAATTTCAGTTTAATTAGGTTCTTTGATTTGAAGATTTTAATATTAAAAATATGAAGCTCGTTAATTAGTTGATAAATGTGAATGCATGACATAATAATAAAAATAATGCTGAGAACAAAATTAGAAATGTAGGTTATTCAAATTTCAATTCAAATATATAATCGAACAGTTTTACTATTACATATTCGATATCTCTTATTATACCTTTTAACTAATCAACATCAATTCTGTACACAGCCAGAGTTTGGACTCATAAACAACCTTCCCCTCATTTAAAATTTTTAGCAATATTTTCTTTTCCTTTTTTATTTTCTAACTTTAATCAAGGCCTTCCCTCCAACGCTGGGGTTAACCCTTCCATTCGACACCGGACTCCTCTTCTTCCAACACTTCCCATCTCTGAAAATAGCCACGGCGCACAAACAGTCATTCAAACAAGCCCCTTTGCACCACTCCTCACTCACCACCCGATAATACTCATAATCATTCAGAGGCCAATCCGTATTCGCCATTTCTCTGAGCTCAAACAGTGCCGTTTCTCTCAACCCCCCATTGCAGCTTTGAGGTTTGAACTCCGCTTTACACCCGGCCAATTCGTCGGTTGGGTCGAAAAGCGTGTACCCAGTTGGGCACTCGCAGATGGGTCTCCCCCCATTTAGGTTGCAGTAGCTGTTGAACCCGCACGCGCCCCCGCCGGTGCTCTGCGTGATGCTCGAGCAAATGTCACTAGGAATGTGCGACAATGGGGACCATGACATGGGCCTTTGATTTTTGGAGGAGTTCGATCTCCCAATTCTCGGGTAGATATGAACACCGAACACTCCATTGTAATCGAGAGTCGCTCGCTGGTAGAAATAATCGGTTGGAGCGGCGTTGGGCAGTACGGTGGCGATCGTCTCGCCGTTTTCCGCGGTCAGCTCGACGTTCCCGGACGGTCGGAAGATCGTCCGGGCGCCACTGTTTGAGGTCCCATCAGCTGACCAGTAAGGGCTGTTTATGGAATCCAATGGGAAGGATGTGGTGTAGAGGGACAGATTCCCCTCAGGTTGAAACAGGAGCTGGAATCTCCCATTGGAGTAACTGGTTTGGGAGAATCTCGCAATCAGTCTGCTCCCAGGATTCAGTATCTGGGTGGGCAGCATAGTGTCCGTTGGGTGTTCGAAGCTTTGCCACAGAGAGACCGAATTGCGGCTTATGAGCACGAAGTTTCCGGTGTCAAGCATGGCTGCGTGGGCTGCGCCCCCTGGATTTGCTGTCCAAATTGGTCTGCCTCTTGGATCGGTGAGGACGAATAACCCGTCCTTCCCAAGCTGGATTCTGGATCCTTTTGGAGCTAGATCATTTCCATTTGCCGACCAAATTATGGTTTTTTCAGGTATTTTGTCAAACCAGATGGAAAGGAGGAATCCTCCTCCTCTTCCAATCTGTCGGAACCCGAATGCGAAATCGCCTGATGGTGATTTCCAGGAAGTGTTGTTATTGAGGGCAACGAGATATGATCCCAAAGCTATGTTACCCCTTGTTTGAGCAACGGCACAAAATGGTACCACTAGAAGCTCCAAAAAGAGGAAGAAAGATGGTATAGACGAAGCCATGGGTGGAGTGTAAGTATTTCCTTCTTGTGCTGAAAGCTTTAGGTCTTATTTGAACTGAAGTTAGACCTGTATATATAGTAGAGGATTGAGTTGTTACTAGAAATTCTTGCATCCATGTTTAGAAAATTATTGCTGTGGTTGAACAGTGAGAAGTGGACATGTCTCATTTACAAGAATAAATAAAAACAAAATAGTTGTTGCCTCACATTGCATCATGAAAAACTGAGTCTTCATTCAGCTTTTGGAATAAACTACTCCAAATCCTTCACAGCCTAAATGCGCGACCAAACATAATTGACAACTCGTGGCATACCCTCTTCCTCCTGCTGCCTTCCGGGGCATTCGAAACCGCAGACCCTACTTTAACTTATCGATTCTTAGGATCATTCATCTTTAATTTATCCTAGTTCAAGTGGTTAATAAGGGCATATCAATCTCTTATTAAAAGCATCCCCAGCTGAATTATGCTCTGCGCCCCAACAACTTCTAGAGATATTCAACAATTCTGTATATATTTTTTTTTGGAAGACTTCTCATCCTCTTCTGTTGTATGTTGTCCTCTATGGTTTAGAATTCTTTACTTATTAAAAAAAAAAACTGCAAAAGGTGTTAAAATCTAGGGGTTTTAATCCTGAAATCAATTGACGATAGTTAGGGTGGCCCCAAGATCTTATTAATTAAATTGATGGGGCTTATTTTTCTAATGTGGAATAATATTCTCAACACGCCTACTCATACATGGGAATGATGGTAACAGAGGCATGGATAATAACTTCAGGGCAACGTGAAGCATGCATGGCAATGATAGCACCGAACGCATGAAAATTGCCTAATTATGATACCATGATAAAGTCTAAAAAGTTTTCATCCTAAAATCAATTGGCAATATAAAGGATGGCCTTGAGATCTTATTAATTAAATAGGCAGGTCTCCCGATATCAGATAATGATCTCAATACAGCCCCTCATGTGTGGCAATGATAGCACCAGAAGCATGGATAGTAGTTAAGAGGTAACGTGGAGCACATGTGGCAACAATAGCACTAAAGGCTTGAAAATTGCCTGGTTCTAATACCATGTTAAAGTGTGAGGGTTTCCATCCAAAAAAACCATTTGGCAATAGATAGAGTGGCCCTAAAATCTCATTAATTAGATAGTTAGGGCTTATTTCTTCATGCGGGATTAGCATTCTCAACAAAAAGGAATCATTGTATTGTGTTTTGTTGTGAATTTTCCAGTATGAATGGATGACCGCCGCCTAAGTTTGGTGGGCAATGACAAAGTCCTCTTGCTTTTAATGTTGAATCTACCTGACCCAAAACGTGGAGTTAGAACAAGATGAGGTTTTCCACCAGTTGGCTATCTTTATAACGAATTTAGAACTTTTTATAGCATATAGACTAGTCAAAATGTCACGGTCAAAATAAAGGCGGTTGGGTAGATGAAGATTTTTCAGTCATATTTGTGGTGTAGATATAAGTCTCCGTCAATTTCTAGAAGAATCATTAATAGCAGCTCGTTTGCTTCATTTAGAGTTTCGGTCGAATCAGTAATGGAATGATTCGCTCAAAGCTTCACTTTTGACCCATATGAACAATTATTACATACTTATTCCAATCATGATTCATGGAAATAGTCATTCGACACCTGCTCCACTCATGATCGAGGGAAATGCCTGTTCCTTGTGTATTCGAGTCAAATGGGATAACTATCCCATTCTTACTCGATTGCATTATGAGAATCGCACGTGTAACTAGTGTTTTGAGTCATTATTTGCTTAAATGGGAGAAGGCTGCGTAGGATTAATAAGACTTCTTAGCTATAGATGAAAAGTCTAGGTAGCTTAGCATGTCATGGATTATACGTGTTAGCAATCACAAGGAAAACAAAAAGGAAGGATTTATTTAGGTTCATCTAAAATAGAGGAACGGCCTACAATACTCTCTGGTGCAATGCGCATCAGAGAAGCAACAAGAACCTTAATAGAGTTCATGGGTCGCAAACATAAAGGCCTTAACCCACTAAAGCAAATGACAGGCCCACATAACACAAAGGACCAAGTAGGAACCATCTCCAACGAGTAGCCCCTTCGGTTCGTTTAAGTGCACTTCAAAGCGACTTAAGGAGTTCGATCAAACATAATCCTTGGGCTAATCTGTGGACTGGCTTGTAAGAAATGTTATAGTTATTTAACAAGAGCATGCTCTTGTGGGGGAAGCAGTAGATTATGATCAAAATTTGGACTTCCATGGTGCTCTAAGGCGAAATGAGAAGATAATTTCATATTTTGTCCACCAACCTAGGCTCCAAGGCATGTTACTGGGCAGTACAACATAAATCTTGTGTTATATGGTCAGGAAGATAAATCTAAAGCTATGAGATGAGCATCTTTGCAACAATTTTCTTTCCCAGGAAACCCTATCTACAATATGTATACTGCAAACATTTTCGACATTGAGTGCACGTACAAGCACACGTATACATGCATATTATCATTTATACAAATACACACACAAAGAGCATGTACTCATGACAATCCTTTTGAATCTTTGTGAAAAGATCTAAGAGCGACTCCTTTGATCAGCTCTTGTGGGTCCACAAATAGGCAGAATGAATAAGATTTCATTTGAGTGGTCAAAGTTTACAATATTTATTGTTGACTTTTTATTGATCAAATTGATTTGTAATTTTAACCATTTGGATGAACGTCGATCCTCATTTTGATGAGGTTTAAATTCGATCAGTTAGCAGGACGCATTGCATAACTGTCCAATCTCTTTTAAGCCATAAGATAAGTAGCCTCTCTGGCTTTCCATTGCACTGTCCATATATATATATATATAATGCTAATATAGGCATAACTTTATATGAGCATATGTGAGCACATACTACACCATGTTTCTGAAAATTTCCCCCATATAGATTGTAAGACCACGAAAAAGTAGCAGGATAAAGGTCTTCATTTTAAATGTTGAAATATCATAGAAATATAGGCTTTTATAACTTTCATCCTTATGATGATAGATGTGCGCAAGAAATAATTGCATAAAAATTGACCAATCCTCCTACTCTTTTATGCTCTTTTAATCCATACGGGTTAAATTTTTAGAAACGGGTTCAAGTAATTATTGTTCACATATGCTCACATAAAATTATATATATGCATGCATGCACAGAAACACACATACAGTATAAAATTAGCACACTCTATGTCGGACCTAATCTAGATATTTCACCTGCACGGATTAAATGAGCATGGATAAATGGGGGGACACACCAACTCTCAAACAATTTGTTGATGCATAGGACTTTTTTTTAAAAGATGATTATTATACCGAATAAGGATTAGCAAAATTTAGAAAAGGCATAAATTTATGGATTTGAATAATCTTGGCCATTCACTTTTTTTTCTCAATCTCTAGACCCTCGGGTTTTTTTTTTTACAAGACTAGAATTATCTGATTATATAAATTCATAACTTTATAAATTCCAACGATCCATATGCACTTTCTGAGATCTTAAAGTAGCACAGCAAACACCTTCAAATTATTTCTGCATCAGATGCCTTGGATTGTTGACACCCAAGCCCAAAAGAATGTGTTATATGTAGATGTAATGCAACACGTCTTCACTGGATTACAGATGGGCAAATATTAAGAAAAGTTACATCATTAATGCGCAGAATATTCGTTATCTTAGTATGGGCCTCAAAATATATTGTTTTGATAAAAAAAAGTTCTAAAATGAAGTCGCATTGTTTAAATTTTTACCAAAACGATGTAATTTAGAACCCCGCCTTAGGTAATTTCCTCATCTCGGGCTACAATTGCCCTTTCACTTTTAAAATTAAGCACGCTATCGCTCTTTAATTAATGAACTACGTAGTTTTTCTTGTAAGCAAAATTGATCTTACGCCGATTGGTTTGTGGGGATAAAAAAAGATTATACATTTCAATGTAAAATTCCTCGCGTTGCTTCCATCGATCATTATAATTGGAGTACTTATTCATTATCTATTCTACTTGCAATACTTGAAAAGAGTTATTCCCACTCAGATCCATTCTATGAACCAAACGTATGGTATTACGAAGGTGGCATGTTTGAGAGTGAGCCTTGATGTAACTAGTAAGATTTCTATTCTGAGATCGAAAGGGTCACGGATTTAAGTCAGAAAACAAAGTGTTTTAGCAAATGCAGGAAGCAAGCTACATAAGACACTACCATTCTGTAATTAATATTTGTGTAATTAGGGCAATTGGTCCCCTTTACATTGAAGGTCGAACATGCACCCTGCGGAGGAGCCTGATTGTAATTATGGACCATCTCTGGCTTGTAACGAATGGTATCTTAATTTAACAAGAATATGTTCTGAAAGCAGCGGTAGCAGGTTTTAGCTTCAGCTAAACAAATAATTGAAAGCAATCGCGATCAGCTGCAACCACAAACCAACCCTTCATCTCGAGATTCTTAATCCGAGCAAGAACATTAGGCAACTAATTTCTTGAACTCTTAATCTGAGGAAGAACATTAGGCAACTAATTTCTCGAACTCTTGCCTCACGAGCAATGAGGGCTTCAACTTTCTTCCTTGATTTGGTTTTGTAGAGGGAAGACATTCATATTCATGGTGTCTGGCTCAGGAGCTGGCTGCTGATTTGCCCAGAAAGACTGTTGTGCGGGCGTCTATATATATATATATATAGAGAGAGAGAGAGAGAGAGAGAGAGAGATCAGTACTCCACATGAAACCCACATGCAGGAAAGGTAGAAAAAAAGCAAATTGCTCATGTGGGTGCATCATCTTATTGAATCTTTGTAAAGAAGACAGGTAAAACTAGAACAAATGAGCAAAAATAGAGAGATGAAAGAAATATGATCAATCTGGGGCTACCAGGGACTGACAAATTTAACCACTGCCAAGAAATTAATATAGCTTCTAAAAAATAAAAATAGAAAAAGCAAAACTATTTCTAGTATCACCATAGTTCTGTAAAGACACCTCTTCTTCCACTAATCCTAGATCTCCCACTTCTAAAAACACGAACTTTTTAAAAAATAAACAGTGAACTGCATAGATCCAATTCTCCTCTGCTTGTATCCAGAAGAAAAGTGTGAAACGTAACTGCAAAAATGAAGATAGCGAACCGTTTTTAGTTCCCTCTCTTCGTGAGATCTTGAACAAGCGAAGTTGAAACTAACTACTCGTTCTGCATCGGACTTGGAATGCTAGATGGCACCTTCCTTAGGCTTGCATCTACATGTCCTTGCGGTTCTTCATGGCTCCCTTTAACCTGTTCAGATTTTCAGAGTCTGAAGTTACAGAAGCCAAAAATATCCATAACCGAGTTTCGTCTCTTGGATTAATCCCTCTCTCATGGTGTAGAGAAGAAAGAGAACATATAAGAAAATGAATGAGAGTCAAGACCACGAGAGTAGCTCACTGGTTCCCATGGTGGAGTGTTCTAGGGAAGAGAGTGGAATTCAACAGGAGAATTCATGGATGGAAGTCTGCGGCTGGCTCAACTGGAAGAGTACCTAAACAGAAAAGTTGCAGTGATTGCTCCTTTCATGTCTGTTATGCCCAAGCCCAACAAAATATGGTTTTGTATAGATGTAATGTGAAAATTACCACATCTTCACTAGACTCTAGATAACTAAATATTTTTATTCATTGTGCGGTGGTCTACAAACCATCCTAGGTAATTGGCTAGGGTAATGGACAAACAATAATAATAATAATTAAGCAAGGGCAGGCTCAGACCGATAAATGATCTTCCCCCAACCCCTCCAAAGTGGGGACCTTGTTTATTGGGGAAGTGCTTATTAACTGTAATATGTTTGAGTGGTTCACAACATTTCAGCATTTTTCGATTTCATAAACCTTACAATTGCATGTCATAAGCATAATTTGATTTGTTTGACAGGTTTCAAGCAGATTTCTGTTCTAAGAAGATTATCTATTAGCTTAATTCTTTGTTCAATATTTAAAAATGTTCGAACTTGGAAGCTGCACTTCTCTGCAATCTCGAGAAACAGACAAGCTTCATCATGTGACTAATCACATGAAATAAGTGTCCTAATATTTCTAGTCAGTAATACTAACTGAAACAGCTAAAATTAGCCGGTTGAGCCTGCTTTAAGAAGCAAAACTACCTAAAATCAAGTGTCCTTTTTCCTTTTCAATAATGCCAATAAGTCCAAGAAGCAATTTTTCTGCACTTTTTCTTTACTCCCCTCCCCCTCCCCCCACACCACCCCCCCCCCCCCCCCCCCCTCATATTTTGGGGGACAAGTTGCTTTATCATGGTTAAGCCAGTTTCTGCAACATGGATGCACTTAAAATGAAAAGTTCATACCTGCTTGACCAGCAGTCCTCTTTAAAGAGCATCGCAATGGAGGATTCTTCGCATGCCAACTCTACAAAATCTGCATTACTTTTTAGCATAACAGACACAAATGACATACATTGAATGACAGAAACCAGTTTACTAGGGTATGTAATGATCCACCTCCCCTTCAGAATGTAGGCCCTTATGGTTTACAATAAGTATATCATACATTTATGCGAGAGGTTGTTTTTCCGTAAGCCTTTAAAATCCTTACTCTCATACATAAAACAATGCAAGTGGTTATTTTGCTGTAACCCTCCAAAATCCTTACTCTCATACATCAAACAAAATAAATACAAAAACCAGTTGACATTTCCACATATATGGTGTACGAACTTGAATAGAATTTTTATCTAAAAATCCAATTTAATTGCAATACAAATTACAAAAAGGATAACTTCATGAATAGTTGGCTGCCTTGTGAGTTAAAACAGCCAATTGTCATTCAATTTGTCCATTATCCGACATCATTGCATCCTCTTTCCAAATGAGACTACTATAACCAAACACTTCGGCAAAACAAGAAATCAACTGCCCATGAATCACTTCTTCATCAGGCAGCATTGAGTCCGTCTCATTCCTCAACGTTGTAACTTCTTTATTTGCTATACCACAAGGCACAATATGCCTGAAAAAGTTCAAATCAGGGTCAATGTTAAATGCTAACCCATGTGAGGTAATCCCAGACGAAATCTTAACCCCAATTGCACCTATCTTTCTCTCACCAACCCAAACCCCCGTTTCACACCTTCGTCCCACCCGTGCTTTAACACCATACATAGATGCCAGTTCAATCATGGTCAACTCAAGTTTCTCAACATACTTTCGTGCCCCAAGTCCAGCATCCCGAAGAGAAATAACGGGATACAATATGGCCTGATGCGGGCCATGAAACGTAATGTCTCCTCCCCTTTGAGTGTAGTGAAGCTCAGCTCCTAGGGTTTTAAGGTCAGACTCTGGGACCAATAAATTGTGATCAGTTCGACGTTTTCCAAGGGTATATGTAGGTGGGTGTTGTAGAGACAGGAGAGTATCTGAAATCTTACAAGCTTTTCTATCGGAGACGAGCTTCTCCTGCAGCTTAAGTGCTTCCCAGTAGTTAACAGTTCCCAACTTCCAAACTTCAAGGCTGCGAGGAAGTCTCATTCCCTGCATACATGGCAACATAAATGCAATATTAAGGTTCTATTATGGCAGGCTACCATTTCAAAAAGCTATTTTGCAGGTAAGGTATCACTTTCAGGATTTGGATCCCCTTGATTGGTGTCGGGAAATGGGTTGTCCATTCACATTCGTATAAATGCTATGTATTTCAAATGCAAACATGGCCATTCATCTGTTGTATGATGAAAAAGTAAGACTTTTTTTTTTAAAAAAAAAGTTTAGAAAGAAAGGTAAAATGAAAACGTCTGAGATTGCTGCATTTAGAATACGTGATATATATCAGAAGGATAAATGAGCGTACCATACAAAACCAAGAAAGACAAACGAAGACCAAAAGCTTGTTTAGGAAACGTACAGTGAAGGCCAGACCCTGGTCCACAAGTCTTCCCATTAAATTTAAAGAGGATATTTTCCATGACCTTGCCGATTACAAGAGAAAAAATCTTTGTGGTTGTTCCACGGTTGACCCTTTGGAAATATATAGTCAAGGTATAATCAGAATGGTTCATATACAATAAGATGTGAAGTTCAGCCATGGAATTCTGCACGATGATTGTGGAGCAATGCAACAAAACACAACCGGATATCCTTAAACTAGCAAATATGCAAAGATGGAAAATAAAACCGCCAGAGGAAAAAAGGACTGACAAAATTTCAGTTTTCCGCGTTACGACAGAACTTGAAATGAGCAGTTCTGTAAATATAGAATAAATTACAAGAAAAAATCATAAATGTAAAAAACTTAGAATAGTTACCAGCCCAAACAACCAACACCATAGCCAAAACAGAAAATAAGCCATCATTCTCAAACTACACCATATATCATTGTTAGAGACCTCATATATTTCCTGTTCCTCAGTTACTCATGAATAATATTGGAAAAATAGCCATCACTCCCAACATGATCATAAAACAAAACTTGGTTTCAATTTCTTTATTTTCCTTAAGAATTAATGACAAACACCTCCGAATGAAAGCTCGCATACATCCAGTTAGGGTGAAAAGACCCAATTTGATTCTGAGCTAGGAATCAGAAAATGGATCCCAAGAGTGAGAAATACCCGTAACAAATTTCCACCCATATTCAAGCTTCAGCAAACAAATACAGAGAAAAAAAGTTCATTTATTTCGCCATTAAAGTGGAAAATGATCAATAAAATCGGAACTAGCGGAGAAGTTAGAATTTCAGAATTTCCTCAAACGAAATTGAAACCAGCTCACCTTCATCCGTTGCCTCAAGACTGCTTAAGATCGAACTCGATTTCCAATCTCTCTACGTGTATATGAGGAACACGAAGCTCACACGCTCTTCATCCTCTCGCATGTCATCTTTCTTTCTCAATTAATTTGTTTTAACTCGATAATTTATTTGTGGTCGAAGGAGGAGTCGACCCTCCGACATTTCTCCACTCTCATATATAATTTTTTTCCTTAAAAAAAATGTAAATAAGGAAAACTAATAAAAAAAGAACAAATGAGGAAAAAAGACAAAAAATAATCTTGGGGTAGAGGGAGCCAAAAAATAAAAATTTCATTTAAAATTTTTCACCTACACTTATAGAATAACTAGATTTGAAAGAATTTCTAAATTACTTAACCATCAATAATTATAAATTTAATATATACAAATAAAGTGATAAAATTTTATATGTACAATTAAAAGAAAGAAAATTTTAATTTGAATTTTATTGTACATAAAATCTATAAACAAGTGTGAGAAAAAAATAAAAATAATAAATTGAATGGAACTCGAAAAAAATGAAAAGACACTTAGGGATGGAGATGGGACGGTGCGCGGCGCACGATAGTGTTGTGGTGCTGTTGAATAGCGTGGCTGTCGATCGGAACTGCAGGGTTAATCGGAAATTGATGGGCGAGTACGGCCGTGGCAGAGGAGTGGGAAGATGTCCCGAGTCACGGCTGAGGGATGAGAGAGCCGTCGATGGAAGTGGGTGTGGTGGCGCGACGCAAGGTTCAGGTGTTGGAGTTATACTTCTTCTTAAAATTCTAACAGATTTTCTCTTTGAAATTAATTGAGGGGGGAAAAAAAAAAAAACCCAAACGCTTGGCTTTAGTGCCATCCGTTTAGTTTTTTTTTTTTTTTTTTTTTTTTTTACGTTAGTTTGATTTTTATTACTATTTATTTACATAATAAGTAGGGGAAGTCTACATAAGGCCAACCTTGAGAAGGAAAAGGTACACCTCTCATTACCTCTCTTCTTCTCCTTTCTTGCTCTCTCAATTGTATAGAGGGCATAACGTGCGTGTGTAGCGAGTTTGGTTCAATTTTTTGTTGAGTAATAAAAAAATCGTTCAAACTTTTAACTTTTGTATCTCGGGGTGACGTACCAGAGATACTGTTACTCCAGATTACTTGCACTAGGCATGAATTGTCTAAGAAGAGCGACTTGGTCCATGCATAGGCTATCCGATTAATTTATTAGTTTTCTATTTTCTCTCAATTACAGAATCTGTACAAGAAGTAAGCATTCATCAATTCAGACAAATCAAAAGATTAGTCGTGGCAACTGTTCCTGATTCCATTAAAGATTTGAAGGCTCACCCCAACAATTTTAGAAAAATCCACTTAATCGTTGATTCTCAAATAATCGATGGAGTTTGCCACTGTCACACCTTCATTCTTCCACTAAGCGATCAAAACAAACCATTTCAATTCGCTGGTGTCCATTTAGAGAGATAGAAGTAAAAGATGTAATTCTACCTCAATGTGATGAAGGTAGTCATTGCCCTCATCATCAAACAACCTAAAGTCAACAAGGAAGCTAACGATGAGAGCTCCAAAGCACGTGCTGAGTGGGATCAAACCAACTACATGTGTCTCAACTATATCTCCAATGGGCTTAACGACGAACTCTATGACTACTACAGCCAAGGATTCAACACTGCTAAAGAACTCTGGGAAGGACTTCAACAAAACTACGACACCTAAGAAGCTAGATCTAAAAATATATTGTCTCTAGGTATTTTAAATTTAAGATGGTTGATAACAAACCTATAGTCGCCCAAACCTATGATTTTCAAATGATCACACATGAGATTATTTCCGAAGGAATGAAATTAGATAACTAATTTCAAGTGGCTAACATAATTGACAAGCCAACACTATCATGGAAGGAATTCAAGAATTCATTGTGTCGTAAGACCAAAGAATTTTCCTTCGAGAGTTTAATTACTCAATTGAGAATTGAGGAAGAGGCAAGGGTCCTCGACAATAAAGACAACTTTGAGGAGGATGTGAAAGTGAACTTGACTTCCAAAGCAAAAAAACCATAAGAAGTCAAGTAAGCACCTTAAGCCTAAAAAAACAATATGGAAATAGGGGTAGCAATTGGAATCAGCCCAAAACAGAACATTCTCCAAACTATTAATTCAAACCTAGTGGCGCATGTTATGTGTGCAATAACCCGAGCACTTAATACGAGACTGTGGGGAAGGGTTGTGCATGTGATGGGATGTTCAAGATGAACATTGAAATGAATAATATTGAATCTTCTACTTACATGTTGCCTTACGTTAACTTTTGGCATGCTAGACTTTGTCATATAAATAATACATATGTGAAAAATATAAGCGAATTAGGATTAATACCTAAACTCGATAATTCTGAATTTGAAAAATGTGATTCTTGTAGCATGACTAAAATAACTAAGAAGCCTCATAAATCAATAGAAAGTGACTCTTGCATACTAGATTTAATTCATACTAATATCTGTGAAATGAAAGGAATATTAACTAGAAATGGGAAAAGGTATTTTATCATTTTTATTAATGACTTTTCTAAATACACTTATGTATATCTACTAATCCATAAAAGTGACGCTTTTGAAAATTTTAAAACTTTTATCAATGAGGTTCAAAATCAATTTGATAGGAATATCAAAAGGTTAAGGAGTGATAGATAAATGGAGTATAGTTCATCTAGTTTCAACACCTACCTTGAGTTTCATGGGATAATCCATGAAGTGACTCCACCATATTCACCCGCTTTTAATGGGGTAGTAGAAAGGAAAAAACCGAACCTTAGTGGGACTAGTGAATGCAATGTTGGTTAGCACTGGCACAAAATCCAACCTTTAAGGAGAAACACTGCTTACCATCTATTATGTCTTGAATAGGATACCTGACAAAGTAACTCAAACTACTTCATATGAGCTATGGAAAGATAGAAAACAAAACTTGGCTTATCTAATTGTATGGGGTTGTCTAGCCCATGTAAGGTTACCAGACTCTAAGATTCATAAGTTATGTGCAAGAGCCACTAAGTGTGTTTCTGTGGGATATTCTCTTGTATGTAAAGCACACAAATTTCTAGACTTAACTCATAACACTTTAATAGAATCTTTAGGCGCAAACTTTTTTGAAAATAAATTTCCTTTTAAATCAAGGAATAGTGGGAGTGCTTCTACTGGTGGATCTAGATATTAACGCTAGTGACCTTGAGCCAATATGATGAACAACCTAAGAGAAGCAAATGAAAGAGTGTTGAAAAGGATTTTGGGCCTAATTATTATATGTACTCCTTTTCAAGTGATCCTGTTACAGTAAATAAGGCCTTATCCTTTTCTGACTCTGACATTATGAGAGAAGCCATCAATGATGAGATGGATTCTCTAATTTCTAACAAGACTTGGAAATTGACGGATCTACCTCCTATTTGTAAGCCATTAGGTGTAAGTGTATTTTGGGAAAACCTAATGGGTATATACCTCCTAATGGGTATATACCTCCTATTTGTAAGCCATTAGGTGTAAGTGTAATGGGTATATGGACAAATACAAAATGAGGCTCATGACCAAGGGTTTCAAACAAAGAAAAGATATTAACGTTTTTGATACATACTCTTTTGTCACTTAAATTACATCCATTCGGACTTTGATTGCCATATCGACCATTCATAAACTAGTTATATACTAGATGGATGTGAAGACGATCTTCTTTAATGGAGATCTACATGGAATAACCAAAGGGTTTTATTATCCCTAGTCAGAAGCAAAGGGTATGTAAGTTGATCAAATCTCTCTATGGTTTGAAACAAGTACCAAAATAGTGGCATGAAAAATTTGATGATTTTATGATTTCAAGTGATTTCAAAATAAATGAAAGTGACAAATGTATTTATTACAAAACTGTAAATGGTTTGTATGTTTGGTTATGCTTATATGTTGATAATTTGCTTATTTGTGGTTTTAACCTGTCTATTATGTTAAAAACTAAGAAACTTCTTAAAGGACATTTTGAGAGGACATGGGTGAAGTAAACGTCATACTTGGCGTTAAGGTTACCAAAACTGAGAATGGGTATTTTTTGAACCAAGCCCATTATATTGAGAAAGTACTTAGTAAGTATAGTTATCAAGATTTTACACCGGTTTGTACTCCGTTTGAGCCTAGCCTTCGATTATTTCTGACTAAGGATAATTATGATATTATTGACCAGAAGGGATATGCAAGTGTCGTGGGGAGTCTCCAGTATGCTATAGATTATACAAGACCTGACATTGCATATGCTGTTGGAGTACTAGGCAAGTTTACAAGTAAACCAAATCATAGTCACCGGGATGCCGTGACTAAGGTTATGAGATTCTTAAAACAGGCTACGCATTATGGCTTACATTGTCAGAGATATCTCATTGTGCTTGAAGGGTATAACGATGCTGATTAGAACACCATATTAGGTGATTCCATGTCCACAACAGGGTATGTTTTTACCCTTGAAGGTTGAACTATTTCTTAGAAATCCAAGAAACAAGAAGTTATTGCGCAATCCACTATAGAAGTCGAGCTTATAGCTTTAACTTCAACTAGTGAAGAAGCAAACTGATAGAGAGACCTCATATCTGAGATGCCCGTGTGGAAATCTCGAATGCCAACTATGCTTATACACTACAACAGCACTACGGCTATTAGTAGAGTGCGTAGTAAGTTTTATAACGGGAAATCTAGATTTGTCAGAATAAAACACAATACTATGAGAATTTACATGAGTAATGGTACCATGAATGTTGATCATGTAAGGACAGATGATAATTTCACGGATTCTTTAACAAAAGCTCTAGCTAGAGAAAAGATCTAGAATACATCGAGGGGGATGGGACTATTGCCTATGAAAAAATAAAGGCTGCCTATAAGGATACCTAACTTAGGGACTGGAGATCCCAAGAACTAGGTTCAATGGGAATAAAGAATCATAGAGTAGCTTGTGAGACTATGCATAATAGAATTAATAACTCAGTGTGTCCTTTCTTATAGTGTAGTGCATAAAATCCTATAATGTATGACAAGGATGAGATTTATTTCTTAATGGGTACTATAGCTCTTATGAGTGGGATGTTAGAGTTATAGTAGCATTCTTGATAGAACCACCTATGTGTGTATTTGAAGTGGGGCCACTTCGATGAGAATTTGGAAAATTCTCTAAAACACTTATGAAAATGGGAGAAAGCGCAGGGCCGTAATGTGCTTTGGTAAGAACTCAATTTTAAACTCTTTCAATGCTATGTGTGTTAAGTGATTGCTATGCCCTCAAGATGTCTTGGTTCAAGGCTTTGCTACCCTAACACTAATATGATGATTACTTATATCCTAACCAAATATTCAAACCATTGGCACCTTTGTTATCCACAGTATTCTTTTACGCCCAGAGTATTATTCGCTTGTGTTATTTGAAGAGATTATTTTATTAAACAATAATATATAAAAAATATTAGTGGGGGACTATTAGATTTATATTTCTCTTTAAAATACTAATGGATTTTTTTTGTTAAAATTAATTGAGAAAAAAAAAACCCTCAAATACTTTGCTTTATTGCCATCCATTTTTTTTTTTAAAATCTGATTATTATTACTATTTATTTACATAATAAGTAGGGGGAGCCTATATACGCCTATAAAAGGGCCAACCTTAAGAAGGGAAAAGGTACACTTCTTCTCCTTTCTTGCCCTCTCGACTCTATAGAGAAGCCTCCTCATGTTCTTGGTGTTCCTGATTTTCTTAGGCATAGCATGCATATATAATGAGTTCGGTTCAAATCTTTGTTGAGTAATCAAATAATTGTTCAAGCTTTCAGCCCCTGTATCTGGGGTGACGCATCGGAGATAGTGTTGCTCCGGGTTACTCGTAGTAAGCTCAAATCATCTTACGAGAGCGACTTGGTTCGCACCTTGGCTGTCCAATTAATTTATCAGTTTTTTGTTTTATCTCCCAATTGCAAAATCTATACAAGGAATGAGTGTTCATCAATTTTGAAAAATCAAAATATTATTTGTGGCAATTGTTCCTAATTTCATCGAAAATTTAATGGCCAACCCCAACATTTGGTTTGAGTGATCGGCGAGTGGTGAGATAATGGGGTGACACTAGAGGCTGTGTGGGTTTTGGTGGCTAGTCCTGTGGGATTGGATGGAGGATGGTTTATATGGGTATGGTGGAGAGGCTATTTGGTGTTAATACTGAATAGAGGGGAAAGTCGAGGATTAGTGGAGAGAGCAGTGCAACGGCTGAAAACGAAGTGGGGATTGCTGGAAGGAGTGAGAGAGGCATGGATGGGCGATGAAAAGTCCAGGAACTGGTGATGAGTTATTTGAATCAGAGGAAGAGATGGATTTCTTTTTGGGCAAGAAAAGTAATATGGAATAAGGTATACTAATTTTTATTTTATCTATTTTTTCTTCTTTTTCCACGTAATTGCTTTTCTTTCTTTTTCTTTTTTCCTTTTTTTTTGAGTAATTTTATCTTCTATTTTTTTTTTCTTTTCTTCCTCTATTTTACTTTCCAATCTTACTATTCTATAGCATGACAAAAAATACATCAGTTTTGCCATCTTTAGTCTGCAATTACTAAAAAAATAAAATAATATCAATTTAATAAAAATATTAACTTTAATTATCCAATTAAATATTATTTTTTTCTCAATATTGCTTCTCAATCAAATATCCTAGTCTATTGTGCCAAAGATCACAAGATTCGACATTAAAAACAATAGAATTTTCTATGTCGTTTACAAACTTCACAATTGCATTCAATTTAAATAAACTGCCAAACAAAAGATTTCCACACAAAAACATTGCTTTTGGTTATTACAACCTTATTGACCTCTAAGACACTCTTTAACCAAACTTTGACTAGGATAGAACCACTAATCAGATTTTACCTAATAGTCAGGACGTGCACCACATTATTGAGGTAAAGGATTTTCGCGGACGACATCTTTAAGTCAACTATTTCAACTCTTAGGACTTGTGCAGTTGACTCATTGCTCAAGGTTACGTATCTTCCACTCAATTCTTGGTGGTTGAAAACCAAAAGTGATCAATATAGACATGAATGTTAGTCCCAAAATCTAACACCAATTGTTTAATGGTGTGTACAACCAAGAAAGGTTGGGAGTTCAAAAACCTAAAGGCATTATTCGACATGTCTCCTATCAAGCATGTTGAGTTGATGCTTGGGTCCACACTGGCTCAATGGCTTCTCAAATTCTTCAGTTCTGCAATAGTAGCTAGGTGATTGCCACAGGCCTGAAATCTGAAATAATAGCTAGGCCCGAACTCTGAAAGGCTTGAAATTCCCTTGGGAATTGGGTTGAAGGATTTCTTGACTGGTTAATTCTCTCTTCCAGCAGCAGCTACTCACTGCTATTGGGTCACCATTATAAGTCACTTTTGGGCTATGACAGTCATAATACAAATCCTCTCTTATCTTCAAACTCAAGAGGTTGTGAAAGTGTGACACCCCAGTTTCTCGCACCCTCAGAAGGACAATGGGGCGTCAACTAAGACCGATCACCATAGTATTACCAAGGACAACTAATAACATGGGAGGATTATGCTAAAGTAATAACTTGCGATTTTTCAACCAAGCTGGCAATTTTGCAACTTTATCTCTTATAATTTCAAAGGATTATAAAAGAAACAAGGTTCATGTTATTATAGCACTGTCCAACTAGTTTAATCACCACAATATAATTAACTTTAAACTTGAACAATTATGGAATGTAAATCTTATTGCTTCCATCTAACCACAATATAATTAACTTTAAACTTGAACAACTATGGAATGTAAATCTCATTGCTTCTATCTTGCATATTTGTTTCATCTCTTTTTGATCAAGCTCACTCTCATGGTATGCAATATCAACAAAGAGTGAGTGATAAAACACTCGGTAGGAAACTTATAGCAAAAAGTCTCCTACCAGGTTATATCATGAATAAATGATATAACAATTTCAAGAATTTATCTCATTTTTCGAACATATATGAATAACTACACATAAACATCGACAAGCAACAGTTTCAAAACTGTACATTAAATTGCATGAACAGAACATTTGACCTCGCATCAACTAAATCTAACGATTCGTTATTCTTTAACCAAAAGGTCTACCAACTTCGTATAAACTATTTGTCGACTGTCAGTCACTTTATTCATCCATTTAATATTTGATCAGATAACTCTACAACTCGTTTTTACAACTTAGCAACTCAATCATTCGAAGAAATTGTGATCTTACTGAGCGACCTGTAATGGGATCATGAACGTCATCAACTCATCCATTTGTGCCAGCATAGGAAAAAAAAATCTGTGTATTATTTAACCCAAGCACGGGGTCCAACAGTGTGCCAACTCCACTGCTTTCGTTTCCAACAACGTCTTATAAGATCGTCGTAGGGCAACTAGATACCAAGACTCGTGTAGTCTCACGTTGGATAAGCCACACACAACAGTCATCTGTTATTCCTTAATCCACGTAAAATAACTTCTAGGTTTCAATTTAACCTATTTTCTACCAAATAGCCTTCTTTAGATTATGGCCTCACACATTCAACAATTTCACTCACCTCAGCTCAACATAAACCAATAGGAATTCGAAAAAAAATGAACACTTAACTATATAAATCAACACTTAACAATAAACGTAAATCATGAGTCAGATTTCAACAACGGTCAGTCAATTGACCACACACAAAGTAGTCATCAAAGGCTTTCCAACAAACACCCACAAGGGTTCAACAAGATAGACAACGAAATCAATCATTCATACGAAGTATTGTTCTTAATCATTTCAGACAACATCTTTTCACCTTCATAAAACAACCACTTCAAGTTGAAATACTACAACCTCTTCTACAGTACTCAAATGGGATTACTTTCGGAATAAAAACGTTAAATAACCTTGTTATCTACAACTTTTATTTTGATCACTTTAAATGATTCAAGCTCCAGACAGGCAAAATAGGCCAGAACAGAGGACACATAGAACTGTTCACTCAGAAATTTCAGTTTAGACTACTTTTAGAAATAATGAGCCAACGAGCTAACTTTTGATGCATACTCATTTTTAAGTTGCAGCCAAAATAAGATAACTAACTAATAAATAGGGGTAAAACTTTATTTTTAACCTCAAAAATCGATTCACAATCTAGATATGTCGGATATGGCAAAAAGTGACTAATTGTAGTTTTAAAATACCCAGAATATTAGTTTAGACACCTAGCATTAAAAATGCTACAATTCCTACTTCAAGGATTAAAATGTTTTAAATCCAAACGATAAATTTTAAAGAACTCAAAGAAAAAAAATTCATCTTTCTGACACTCTTATAAAATCATCCATCTAAAGGGGTGAAAATCCAAACAAAAAGGAGAAAGCTAGGATGGAAACATAGTCTACCTAGATTCTGTGTAGCAACTTTAAAGTTCTAAAACTCTTTCCACACATCTCGGATTGAAATGATTTCAAAACCCAGTTTGTAACTCTTTGTTAGAACTAAAACTTATCAGAAGAACCCATTCTCCAATTCGAAATAGCTTTTGGTGTAAAAGCTCGAAAACCCTACTGCCTCCATAATTAAGGCACGAAACCACTAATTTTAAAAACTAACATAATTACAACTTAACCAACACAACCCAATTAAATGATTTTTGGGTCCAACACAGAACTAGTTGAGATGATTAGTCACAAACTACTTCTATGAGCAACCCTCATATCATTCAACACAAAATTTATCAAGGAAACTACAATTTGCCATGATTATGGCTCCAAATCGACATACAACTTCATACTAAAAGAAAGCATGCCAAAAGTTGGAATCAAAACTTGAAAATTGAGATTTGTCGGTAAGAATCCTACCTTTACAACTTTGCTTTAGAAGGAAAATGGACTCTTTTTTGCAAAATCATACTTCCTTTATAGATTTTTCAAAGCACCAAACTTTCTCTATTATTTTCTCCCTTTTCTCTCTCTTTTCTTTCTCTTTTCTTCCTTCTAATAACAATGAGAATAACTCTCCCAAGACACTCATGTCCCCATAAAGGAGCATTTTCCAAAACTTCCCCTATTTTTCCAATTTTGTCCCTAACCTAAAAACTAGCCTTTTGAAAACACCAATGGCAATTTAGTCATTTCACATCCAATAATATCCAAAAGTTAACTCTCCTCCACCACAAATTTTATGTGGACCCCGCATGTTGCGTCAATCATTCGTTAGATATTTCTTGTCTGATAATTTTTATTGTCGAGCCAAAAATATTATTTCGATACCTAACTTTATTCTCAATTTCTACAAGGCCAATTGCTTTCTCCCGCCAGTGTTTGAAAATAATATATTAGGATCTCTACTGTTATTTATGCCTTAACAACTAACGGCGTTTCGGTATTTTCACCCAAAACTCGAAAATTTTACGTCCGTGAGCGGAAATATTTTTCCCATGAAAATATCTCGAAATTTTATATGAACTAACCATGCAAAACATTCAAGGAGAATACTAACGTTAAGACCAGTAAATGCCAACTTTAACTTTAAGGTAAGGGGTATTATAGAAAGCCTTTACAAAACTTAGCTTGCAAGCCATACCTCTCCTATCTCGAAGGCCAAGAAGTCGTGAAAGCTTACAATAAAATAAAATGATAATACACTAGAAACTAATGTACAAGTATCGGTTAACTATCAAGTTATGGAGCATAGACCTTGAACAAAAGGATTAAATAGAAAATCAATTGTTTGGATCAAAACTGGTTCAACTAAGTAAAGGAACAATTTAACTAGCACAAGAATGAAATTTCAGAATATTAGGAACATGAGATTTCCTTGTAGGAATTTCTAACAATCTTAGGCACAACAAGGAATTATTCAACGACTAATTTATCAAAATATGCTGGGCTAATTTTTTATTTTTATATGTTTTTGCGAAACCCAACCAGATTGGTAAAGTGTACATAGGGTTTTCTCTCAATGATTACTTGCAGAGTAATGAAAATATAAATATTTCAAGACAAAAATCCCTTGATTTCTTTCACAAGAGGATTCAACCGAGATTGGGAATTTAGGAAAGATTATGAGATCTCGATAAACTTAAATCAATTTTAAAAGGACTGCTCCTTAAAAGATATATAATTGAAATACAAGGCTTATAAAAATACCTAACAAAAATAGAAAGCTCATCGCTTCGATTCCAATTTGCTCCCAGGATTCCACAGATTTTCTCCAACGGTTCCTCGAAATTTTCTCTTGTGGCTCCTCTAGAAAACGATCTTCTCTTGGATTTATACAACCTAGTGTTTCACCATGGAAGCTCTAGCATGGTGAGCATCTCTTGTCAAAATTTACTAGGCTCTACTCTGTTAACATTCTGCTTAAACTTCTCCTCTAGCATGTCTAAGTGTTGCCCTATTTATTATTAATTTTCTAAATCTCATTAACGTCCCATTTCTCCTAGTTGGGGGATTTTTATCTAATTCCTCTGGTTGCATCCTGTAGTACTAGGATAACCTCTCTCAATTTACCCAAATCTAGGACTTTTCCATTAATACTGGGCAGTAGACGTTTTCTCCATAGCCTGACGAATTTGTCCCTGACACCCGGTGTTGGGTAATAAAATCCTGACCGAATAGAGCAAACAGCAAATAAAGGAAATTGGATGGACACAGAAATTTACGTGGAAAACCCTTTCGGGAAAAAACCACGGGCAAGAAGAGAAAACTCCACTATAGAAGAAAATTACAATAGAGGAGAGGAAATTGAGATGGGATGTGAAGGAGGGGAGGAGGAGTCTTTCTTTTATAGGCTCTCCCCTCCTTCCCCTTTCAACACATTTTCGATGTGGGATTCTCCCACATGAATAGTACACCTCCCATATGAATAGTACACAGCACCCGGTTCCTAATGTTTTCCTTACTGGGTTCCCCTTTCAATATATATAACGGATTTGGATGGAGGTATAATGGCAGTGACTTGATTGAAATTCTTTTTTTGAGTACGCGACTTAAAAGAAAATACAAAATTATTCAGGGACCAGTCCCAACATCTACCCGTTCAGGTTTAAAGTGGTATCAAGTGTCAAGCTTCGTGACCATTAACCTTAAGTAAAAAGGGAGTAGGCACTTGGAGATATGCAATTTGTGTGCATTCGATCGATGCCTTTTTTAACTTAAAATTAGGAGTGTTTATTCGGAAAATTCAGGAATTTCTCCACTGAATTATCATTTCTCGACTTTTTCCCTAATTTATTTTCTAATTTCGATTTCCGACCAAATTAAAATGTTTCCTAAAATCTCCCGATTAAAAATTGGGAAAATTCATTTTCCCATCGAAATTAATTTCCTCAAAAAACTAATATTTTTTCTTTAATATAAAACCTGTTAAACAGCATATAAACTAATACAAAAATCATCAAATTGGCAACACTTCAAACCAACCATATTCTCCTCAAAAGCTAATAAAGCAATTTTACAACATCAAAATCAAATGTTTAATTAAAACTAACCCATTATTACAAAACAGTAATAGAAGAAGTTTCAAGTTTTGAAGAAGCCATTGGGAATGTGCATTGTTCTTCTTTTATTCACATTCCATTCATCCACCCACATCCACCTACATGAAGTAAAATAAAATGTCATAAAAAGCAAATAAAGCAAATGAAACTTGTTTTGAAAGAAAGCTTATACCATCATCTAGCAATTTAATTCAAATGATAATATCAAATTATTAATACTAACCAAGTTGTTCTCTTTTAATTAATGCTCATATTATTTGCTTAGCTCGAGGTTGCAGAAGCTAGGACAAGCTTTGACATGTCCAAACAGAATCAAATAAACAATATGATGAAATATATGATTTATGAGAATAAAGTCACGTAAAAAACATAATTTATAATAAATTAAATAGTACTCTTTTCAATTAGATCAAGATTATCCAAGTCTTTCTCAACACGAACCACCAACAAATTCCTTCTTCCACAACAACCTTAACTGTGTTCATTCTTCATTATTGTCACGGTGTTTGTCGGTGTCAGCCAAAAGAGAGTGAGAGAGAGAGGAAAGCTTTTGGATTGGGAAAGCGGAGAAGATAATGAAGATGGGGGAGATTTGTATGAATGGGAGTGAGAGAGAGGGAAGCTAAAGGTTGGGAAAGTGGCAGAGATTGAGGATGGAGTTTCGTAGAATGGGAGTGAGATGGAAGGAGGGCTTTGGGTTGGAATGGAAAAGAGTAGCCAAGGATGGTGTAGAAGTAAATGTAAATATATAAACAATGAAAATCTTTATAGTTAGGAAAATTTAAGAAACTCAGAAATTTTTGAATTTGAAGAAGTTTTCCCGACCCTGAAAATCGAATTATTTTATAAAAATTCAAATTTTCAATCAAATTTTATGAATCTTTTGACTATCGAAAAAGTTTTCAAAAAATTTAGGTTTTTTTTTTCTAATTATGAACACTCCTACAAAAAGTTGTACACTAATTTTTTAGATTTGCGTGTTTCCGGCACATACTTCCTTTTTTTTTTTTCTTTTTCAATAAAATTCAAAAAGTCCTCATGGGGGAAAAAAAAAAAAAAAAAAAAAACCCACACAACCCACCCGCGGAAATCGAAATCAATTTCATCGAAAACAAATCTAAAACGACCGCCCCCGACGAACTCCTCCACCGCTCGCGATCCAACGTCCCTCTTTCTCATCTCAATTCGCAATCTCACCGCCGCTCTTCTGTGCATTGCAGAACCAATCCACGCCCCGAAGAACTCGACCAGAAGTGCACCCACTCAGCTCCGCGTGTGCTACTCGGCGGTTTGTCTTTGTTTTCCCGAATTCGGAGTCTACCGACTCGGTTTCTAGGGTTTCTGGGTCGGGATCAACATCCCTTTCCATGGATTATGAGCTTTCTGATAGTAGCGGTGAGTATCCGAACATCGCGAATCTCAGTTTCTATTTCTGGAGTTCACGGGGTTTGGAGGTTGTTTAGTGGCTAATTCGATTTCTGAGTTGAATGGTATTTTGGCTAAATATTAGGTCTTGGTGGGTTTATGACCTTGGATTTTGAATGAGAATCGTTAATTGGTTTACCCAACAGTGGGAAGAAAATTAGGGCTTTGATTTTGGCTTCTTATTTATTTATTTTGATGATTCATGGTTTTGTAATCAATTATGAAAGAAGAAATCGTTTCCCAGCTTTTTTTTTGGGTTGCGGGGGGGGTGTTAATTTTATTGGTTGGAGGAAAGATTATGAAGTCCTATTTAGAAATTCTTAACTTTTCCAGGACCATGTTAACAGCAGTTTGATTGGTTTTAGGAGGTTGAACTGTACCAGCTTTGACTCGATTCTGTATTTATTTTTATTGAGGCTGTGAAGCTTTTGTTTTTGTCAGTTCAACAGGGATATTTTATGGGGGGACATAATCAAGTGCTTGAATTGCCATGTAAGCTCATTGTTTACCTCTGAAGATTCTTGGATGGTACTTGGTCATCATTGAAGTTATTTATGGTTGAAGATAAAAAATAAATTTTTTTTTGACAAATTGGTTTAAAAAGGTTTGGAGCAAGTTTTAATATTGGAGAACAAGAACTGAACTGAAAGCTGTTGACTTTTGCTTTGCTCGAGCTTAATCAATGCTTTTACTTTCCTATCCAAGACAAGAGGCATTCTGTTACTTTGTATTTCTTATCTTCTAAATTTTGAGCCTCAGCAATTTTTTTTTTTTAGATTCCATGGATTACAGTTTTCCTCTCAACCAGTGATTTTTTTAAATGAGTGATTTTTTGTGATATCTTAATTCTACAAAATCTGTCAAAGTGTTATGCTCATGCTTATGTATCCCAAATACTGTATTTTGAAATATTTGTGTTGTATAAGCTGCTCAAAGATTGGTCGAAGCCTGCTGTTATGTTTTGGGTCATAGAACTGCTAAATTCAGCATTAGAAGAATAAAAATTTATGCTGAATCTGGCGCAGCCATTAACCTGCGTTTGTTTTGTAACTGCGTGGGCCTCAAATGTTCTAGTCCTTCACCTTTGTTAGTTATCATATTAAATAACGGCAGATTACAGTTGGTATTGTATTCACTGCTTTTAAGTTTATACTGAATTCACCCTTTGAAGTTTGAAGTTACACCCACAGGGTGTATTTTATTAGTTAACCTTTTGTCCATTGCTACACTAGGTATGGTTCTTAAATGGCATTTCTGCCGTAGAATGTTGATGATAATGTGGCAGTAACGCTGACTAATATTTCCTTTTTCCTGTTTAAACAAAGAGCCATTTTTTCTTACTTGTTAATGCCCCTGGAATTAGGATTGAGATTTTCCTTGATGCCAATATTAATTCTCTTTCTGGATGCTGTTTTTGTGGTGTTTTTTTTTTTTTTTTTTTTTTTTTCTGTAATACTGAATTCACCCTTTTAAGTTTGAAGATATGTTACAGTTCGTATTTATTTATGTGTATTCGTTTTTTTTTCCACTGGTAAACTATGGCCCACTAATGGATCTTTCTTTGGTTTTGCTTCTTTATTATTCGTATGGTATTTCTGTCCTAGAATGTCTGCAGTGCTTCATCACCATTGTCCAGATATATAAAGTGTCATTTTTGACTTGCTAATGTCCTTGGGAAAAGGATTTTCGTTTCCTTAATGTCAATGTCAATTCTTTTTCCGGTTGTGGTACTTTTGGAACTCATTGTGGCTGGGAAATTTTTATTACTTTGGCAGGAACAGATGATGATCTTCCTCCTTCACGTCAAAATAGATTCCAAAGAGGGGGCCGCAGTTCTGGGAATGGAAGATCTGGAGTTCCTGGTTCTGCCCCATTTCCTGGGATGCATAATGATATGGAGGCACAGATCCACCACATTGAACAGGAAGCATACTGCTCAGTCTTGCGTGCTTTTAAAGCTCAGTCTGATGCAATTACTTGGGTATCTATCTTCAGCTTTCTTCATTTCCTATGTAGTTTTTAGAATCCATTTAGGTTGGGGCACTAATCAATTTGATTTTCTAGGACAAAGAAAGTTTAATTACAGAACTTAGGAAAGAGCTGAGAGTATCAGATGAGGAACACAGAGAACTTCTGACGAGGGTTGATGCTGATGATGCAATACGGAATATAAGGTTCAATAATTTCATGATATGTTGTAAACTCTTTGTACATGTATTTGGTTATTTAATTCAATCTAATGGAAGTGAACTGAATTATGGCACTAGCGAGTGGAGAAAGGCTAGTGGTCTCCAGCCTGGCATGCGTAGTTCTGCTCTGCCTGTTCATGAACCTGCGACTACTCCTAACATTTCAGCCGCGCGCAAGAGGCAGAAAACATCACAGTCTGTGCCTTCATTATCTGGTGGTGTTGCTCCTCCATCACTGCATGCAAACTTGCAGCCATCTTCATCAGCATTTAGACGTGGCCCTGCTTCTGGAGCCAGAGGGAAGAAATCAGTGAGTGTAACTGTATTTTGAGCAGAAGCTTTTGTTGAGGGTGATTAAACACGTTCATGTCATCCCGTGTCTATGTTTAATTGCGTCAGACTTTGCCTGCTGCTTTGTGTAGTACCCCTCAACAGGTCTTGTGAGTAGGGTGCCAGTTGTGAATCAAGGTTCTGCGGGTGGGTTTGATCCCTTAATTGGAAGGAAAGTTTGGACAAGGTGGCCTGAAGACAACAGTTTCTACGAGGCTGTTATAACTGACAGTAAAGAGGTATGGCTAACCATTAATTCTACTTCATAGCACTTAGTGGAGTACTGAATTTCCTATTCTATGAACATTGCCAGGGCCATCACGCCCTTGTTTATGATATTAATACGGTGAATGAGACATGGGAATGGGTCAACCTAAAAGAGGTTAGTATCTCAAAACATACTTTCCTGTGGTCACTTTATTACTTCTTTCAAAGTTTTCCATACATTTGCAGATCGAAGAAACTTGGAAGTTATAAAGAGACATTGTGATCGAACTGAGTTAAGAGCCCATGCTTAGATCACTGTTCCTTTTAATCAACCTCAGACTCTCAGGATAATAATAATAATAATAATAATTATTATTATTATTATTTTGTTCATATAAACTATACTCCAGTCTGAACTCATATCATTGGACAAGATATTTTAATCAACGAGATAAAACAAATGGCTGCTCTTCTCATTCCATTCTTTCAATATGAATTATGAAGCGCAATATTTCTGTTATAAACTAATACTGGGGTTGTCGAGCATTCTGTATCTTAAATTATAGTGGCGCAGTCTATTGCCCCTACTCTGTAAGTTTGAATATTAGTCCTGTTATCTTTACTGAAGGGAATTGACTCGTCCCTATCATCTGATACTTTTGATAATTTTTGTAGAATTGACTCGATAAAACAATCATGCAGTGAATGCTACCGTACTTGCTAGTGTTTTAACCTGAGTAAAAGTTTCATTTAGGTGCTTGAAGGATCAGTGCTATTAGGCTGTACTTCACTGAAACTTGGGTTTCTCTTTGACAGTTTTTGTCACCGAGGATGCTGGCTAAACTCTACATATTCCTTGTATAATTTGTTTCCAAATTGTGCCGTTTAAAGAATGTGTTTTTTTATCAGTTGATTCCTATCTGTTAATGTTAGATATCTCCTGAAGATATTCGGTGGGAAAGCGAAGATCCAGCAATTTCACATAGAGGTGGTCGAAGTGGTCCAGGCCGAGGGATGAAGAAATCCGTGGGCCGTGGTGGTGCTATTGCTGGCATGGGAAGAGGAAGAGGAATGGCCAAGGGCCAGTCCAGAAAGGGTTCGATTTCATCACAGAATGGCATCGGGAAGCACCATTCTGGTGATATTGAAATACTTCATACCGATACTCTAATCAAGGAGGTAGCTGTAGATAATATGAAACTTTGCATTCAATTGTGAATATATACTAATGTAGTGACAATATCTTCTATTTTGGATGAATTTGAATAGGTTGAGAAAGTATTTAGTTCAAATCATCCTGATACAATGGAGATTGAGAAAGCAAAGGAAGTGCTCAAAGTAAGAAGCTTCCCCCCCGCCCTCCAATCTCTTTTTCAGTCCCCTTTTATCATTTTTGTTTGTGTATCGCAAACCATGATGGGATCAAATAATGCAGGATCATGAACAAGCCCTAATTGATGCAATTGCGAGGCTTGAAGATGCCTCTGATGGCGGCAGTGGTAATAACTAACTGTGATAGCATACTTTTTGAAATTTTAAGTTGAATAATGGCACCCTTCTATTTTATGTTTCATATTTTTCCCCTTTGAGCACCAAAAGTTGACCTGTGCTGGCCTTGAAAATACTTTGCCCTTGAAGTTTATCAGTACCTTCCTCTTTAAGCTCTGAAAGATGGACCTGCCTTCTGTTGTTCAGACATTAAATATGAAATACTGCTAATTAGTAATTAGAGTCCCTTGGTGTTACTGGGTGAAAAGTTCAGATTGTACTTTCTGTGTTTTACCTTTCTACTCTTGTCCAATTCTGCGATTGAATTGGATTATTAGCCTTAATTTATTTTATTTTCTACGGGAAACAGAGGGGGTTTTCTTTTGAAGCTGATTAACTTAGTTATGCAATTTGTTTATCTTTCGCCAAAAACATTGGCCTTGGAGCAGATGAGGGAGAGCGTCCATTCTCACAAGGGCAATCAGATCAAGAACGGGGATGGAGAAACCGTGGGTATGATGAGATGGGTGAAGAAGGTAGACTAATTGAACGCCCAGATGGGGAGAGAGTATGTGGAGACGATAGAGTTGCATTCAATGACAACCAAGATGATGGTGACAATGACATATGATTACATATCATTGCTTGCTGCGGTGCTATGAAGTCGCATTAACCGAATTATATCTTTGACGTGCCCCAATGTAACGAGTTGTGAGTCTAACGTGATGGACAACATTTTATGCTTTGACAGGTTAGTGTAGGTTCAGATGCCGCCTTACTGCAATCTTTTTTGTGACCAGGAAGGGTAGCCTCCCAACATGCCCTTGTAAAATTATTTCAACTCTTTATAACCTCTTCCCATTGTAAAAATAATTGATCATTGTTGCTTGCTCTCTAATTTTTGCACTTCTATCTCTCTCTTGCCCTCTCCCTCCCATATGCGCTCTTGCGCATGCGCAGAGCGATGGCCTGTCAATGATGGAAGGAGGTCTAGAATTAAATTCACCAGTTTGTGCAGCATGAGAAGATCCTTCCATTTGGAAATGGCCAGCTGAAGAACTCAGCTTGTTCTTATGCTGCTTCATGCTCGTAAGTATGCCCTGAGTTCTCATTACATAGTCCCCATAACAATTAACTTTGGCTTTTGTGATTTAAGGATGGCCTTTCGATGTCGTCTAGATAGGACATCCATGCCTGTATCCGTAGGGGTACCCTAGAATTCCGTAGTGACATAACCCACAATTTGTTCCATCAGAGGCCTGAAATTGGTGCACCACCTATAAGCATGGCATCAAAATTGAAGATGGTGAAAACATCGGGTATTAAAATGGAATGGTGGAGTAGCTATTTTTATTATGAGTAATATTACTTGTATATCTCTTTCATACTCCACGTACCGAAATGCCGATATAATAAAATTTCATACTCCAGATACCGAAATGCCGATATAGTAAAATTTAAGTGGCGCTGTTTTGAGGGTGCTGGTTTGTTTGAGGTCACAGGCCATTGAGAGCTTCACATAGCAGCCCCTAGGTAGCTGTTATTTCTTACCAGGGGAGCTTCTTAATGAAGCTAAGTCAATGGCAAGCCTTCCATGGGGTAAATTTGCAACTCAATCCCCTAATTTTTCTGCAATTGCTCCCTCATCGTATTTATTGTACTTTTCTTTTTTCAGTTTAACCCTTCTCCGCAGAGACAAAAGAAAATTGTGTTAGCTCCCCCATCTTTAAAATACTCTTGTTAGCTCCTCAAACTTTCAGAAAGCTTCAATAAGACCCCTAAACTTTTTGAATTCTCACTTCAATCGGGGGTTTCCAAAAATTCTTCTCGGCCCCTAAAAATGTCAGCCAAGTTTCAATTACACTCCCAATTTTTAGAGTTTCCTGTTATTTGCGACCATCCACCCTCATTCCAGCTCAGTTGCATGGCTGAGTAGAACATATGGACATATCTAAGGTGATCTGAAAAGTCTCGTCCCCATGCAACATCTATTGAAGCCCTTTTATGGCGTTCCTTGTTGTGGGGTTAAAGTTGGGGTCTTCCCATTTGTGGTAAGTGTCTCAATCGAATTAAGAGTGTTTTGCTATTTTTGGTTGTTGGAGGTACTGTATTCGACCTCATTGTTGTGGGAGGTGTCGTGTTGAACCTCATTGAGGTCATTGGAGCCACCGTGTTGAGCCTCATTGTGATTATTAGAAATACCATGCTTAGTTGTGCTTGCAAGTTAGAAGCATGGACCCTCTAAAATGGCTTACGAGTCACGTCTCGGATGTTCGAGACCTGGATAGGCAACAGACACGTCTATAATGTGCCACCACTTTTTTCAAATAATAATAATTATGCTTGGACACGTCGGGGGCACACCAAGACATGCATGGGACACGCATTTCTTTTTCCCCCTTTTCGTTTTTTACTCATCTTATCTCATAAAACCAAAAACAATCTAACTTTATTTATTTGGGTAAACTCCATAAATAGTTACTGAACTTTAATTTATCTCATTTTTTATATTGACCTTTTACTAGTATCACAATTTCATCATTGTCATTAGCGCTCATAACTTATGTGTTAGCTACATTGATGTGACAAGTTAACGAGGATTATTTTTTTATTCCATCAAACGACAAGGATTATTTCGTTTGTCATATCAGTACTTAAAGTTGTAAACCTTATTTTTTTTCCCCACCACCTTTTCTTTTCTATGACCTCCTTGCCGCGACCCCCGCCGCAGTTCTTCGAAATTCCAAACCCCCACCACCGCCCCAATCCTCCCAAGGGTCGTCCCTCCTTTGCTCCGCCACCTAACGCGCCACCACCAAGTTACTAACTTTCCCACACCCTCTCCTAAAACCCTAATCACCATCCTCACCTTCACCTCCCACTCCCTTGTTCTCCCCTCCTCTGACGTAGTTGTGACAACCGTACCTTTCATACACCGACAGATGTATAAAGGCATACTCAGCCATAATTCGCAGCACAAGTCCCTATTATCAATACAAATATAGAATCATGTACAACACACCTCACATTAGGTTATAGAATATATTACAACCCAAAAAATTGCATCAAACAACAAAAGCTTAAAAGTTGTAGGCAACCCCTTTCTCCTTTTCATTTCCACCACGTGTATAAGGCTCATATTTAAAGAACTTACCTGGAAATGGTTCCAATTAATAATGGTGAGTGCAACTAATTTCTCAATAAGGAATAATCAGCAAAACATATGTTCAAGAGTATTCCACTTAACAAATTTAACATTATTCAGCTCAAAACAACAATCATTGAGAGACCTTGGTGGTCACAAATTGTGTATTTGTTCCAATCCAAAACATGAGATCTGATAATTTGTGCATTTACCCAAGCACGAGGTCAACTTATTTTATAGGGGCCTGTCAACTAGCCAACGAGACTCAAGCATGAATTAACTCAAGCATGAATTAACCCAAGCACAGGGGTTGGTTATTCCCACTTTTGTGGTTGTTCTTGTTGGTCAACGGGTTCAAATTGCTACGTTCTTCATTGAACGTAGCTAGTGGGTTCAAACGGATCAATCCAACAGCCCTCAAATCTACGTTTAGGATTTCAAACAACTATAATAACAATAACGAGATTAGTTGGTCAACTGAATATTCTCTGTAACAATTAAATCAACAATGAAGGATTAAATAATAACAAAATCAGCCAACAGATAAATGGATTGGAATGAACTTGCCAAATAATACTCAACAAAATAACCGAGATTCAACTGTTAATACAGGCAAGTAATGGGGAAATAATAGGTTCAATAAAACTCAAAAGAAATTAGAAAATCCCAACGAAAGGATTGAAATCCTTTTCCAAACGAATAAAACCCCTTCCCTTAGACTGACGAGTACTCGTTTGACTGAATCGTACGTACTGGAAATAATAGGTTAGATAACAATCGTCGTTGGTGCTCAAAGCACTTCTCACCCCTAAAAGATGCTCTTTTTTTTCTTTTTTCTTTTTTTTTTTCCTTTTTCTGGGATTCAGTATATATGGGATGTGACTTTGAATTTAGGTACAGAAAACTATCATCGTATTTGTATTACAAATGTACTATTTAACATATATATATATATATATATATATTGGACAGTGTCACAAAGTTGTCAAAAATCTGAATTTTTTTAACATTTCTCCATCAAAAGCTATCACAGCGTAAGATTACTCACACGTTCCTCATTCGGATTGTGTTTCAATATAAGTTTGTAAAAATCAGATAAATTACACATTGATCCCACAATGAGACGATTGAGAGACAAAGTTCGGCGCATGAAGGAGTAATTTTTAATAATAAATTTTGAAGATGTTCAATTATCTTTTCAAGGAGGCCATGAGGTTGACCGATTATACCTTTCAACTTCCTCCAAGATTTAAAGATCATAAAGTACAGGTAATATCATTCCCTATCCATTTTTCACATATCTTTCATATTAAAAATAGTCAAATAATCAAATTTAGGTCCTTAATTATTATTTGACTAAATTACCTCTCAAAAACAACCACACAGATTTTGTAATCTCATGCTTTCGGTGTGAAAGATATGTTAAGCGTGTATAAATGGAATTTGCCAATCAATCATCCTTTCACTTCACCCCTAGGTAGGGCTTCTATGCTGGGCGCCCAATTTATCGGAAAATTGGGAGTTATTTTTCAAATTTGACTGTAAGTATTGAAAGAGCAATAAAAAACTAAGCTTCTACAAATTTTCATATAATTTGGTAATCTTTAAGCCCCTTCATCTATAGGATACAAATTAAATTTTTTTTACAAGAATAAAGATTTAAGTGTTAATATTTTTATCCATTTTACTGTATCTATGAAATGTCTATGGTACCTTATTATAATGACTACTTCAATATGTGCATAATAAACTCATGACATCATTAAAAAAACTAAGCTTCTATAAAATTTCATATAATTTGGTAATCTTTAAGCCCCTTCATCTATAGGATACAAATTAAAATTTTTTACAAGAATAAAGATTTAAGTGTTAATATTTTTATCGATTTTACTCTATCGATGAAATGTCTGTGGTACCTTATTATAATGATTACTTCAATATGTGCATAATAAACTCACAACATCATTAAAAATTTAGAAATAAAATAATTAGTTCTCAAAATTGCCTAAAATTAAGACCCTATCTTAGATGTGAACTTAGATAAAATTCGTTTCACAAAAGGGCCAACGCTTACAACTCATCCTCCACTTGGAATACATAAAGTTAATGCCGTCACATACGTTGTTCTATTCTTATTTTCACCACATAACTTAACACCAAAAAAATAAAAATAATAATAATAATGTAGCAAAGCACAAAAAAGAAGAAAGAAAACGGCATGCACTTAACTTTGATTTAATTTTTTTCCCCTTCTCTCAGTATAGTTGACTATTCTTACTCTTCCCAAGTTATTTAAACTCCTTCTAAGTTAATATGCAACAGGATCAAGAGAATATATCAAACAATCAATTATAAAAAAAGAGAAAAAGAGAAGAGACATATTTATCCTGTTTCATCCGCATAGGGCTACATCTAGTAGAGATAAATTCTCACCAATATTATTATTAGGCTTTCGCTCAATACGCCTCATATGGGAACAAGGAAAAATAACTTATATATACCTATAAATTAGAGTATCGTAAATATTACCCCTTCAATCACCATACAAAAACCCTAAACTCAAACATTCCATGAGCCTGGTCACGGGTTGAAGAGCCTTGCCCCCTAGCCCCCACCTACTCACTAGGGAGCAAGACTCCTAAAACCATCTCCGCAGCACACATGTGTCGAAGTAGTAACCAGTCCCAACAATTTACACCAACACAATAAGAGCAGCTGATGAACAAGCACTACTACAAATAACGCCTATAATTAACAATTTTAATCATAAAGTACCTTCTCGAACATTTATTCAGTCTTCTAGAACCGCTCTCCGCGATTGTCGCAACCTTAGTTCCCCTTCTTCCCCTCTTTGGTGGTGCCTGTGAGGTCACCGGTGTTGGACTCTTCTCAGCACCCCTTTTTACTCTACTCTTATTCTTGCTATTATTATTATTACTCCTACTACTAGGGGCCGCCCTCCCAAACGAACCTCTCCACGTCGATCGCTCTCTCACTCCCTCTCTCCTCTCACCCTCTCCACCACCACTATTAGTACAATTATCAGTATCTTCGTCGTTGTCATTGTCTTCCAGTCCCTTGGCTTTACAGTTCGGTGACTTGTCCTCTTCAAAAATTCCACCATGCCCCGCTTCTTATTCCTCGTAGCCTTGGCTGATATTCTCGCCATTCGCTTCTTGTTCGCCTTAGAAGGATACTGTGGACGCTCTGGATCGCCCTGTCAGAGCTCTCGCTATTGGAACTCTACTTCTTCACGGTTCCTTCAACCACATTTCTTCGGCTCTTGCTCGAAATGGGGCGTCCTACCCTCAGAGCAGATGGCCTCTTCTTTACAATGCTTCTCCCGTCTTAAGGAGTTATTCCTCTCCGTTTCGAGAATCGGTTTCGAGTCAAGCGCTCTCTCCCCGTCGGCTTTTCTGTCAACCGTGTGGAGGGAGGAGGAAGGTTTGTCGTTGGGTTTCTCAAGGTGTGAGCTGGGCCGGGCATTCGGTTGAGGCTTTCAGGTTGGGTTGTTGAGGATGTGGCTCATATATTGGGAGACTAAGGACCGGAGTTGGCGTGCTGCGAGGTGCTCCCGGGAGTTCGGCCGGAAGAAAATGACGCCATTGTGGAAGAGGAGGACGAGGTGGCGAAAAAACTTGTGAATGTTGCTCCTATAGAACCCCTTGTCGAACCTCATTTGTATATATTCAAGGTCCTTGTGTTGGCGCACCAATTTCTTATACCTCTCCGAATCCTGCAAAAGCAAACATGCACGAGCGCGCGCACAGAAACACAGATATATATATATATATATATATGAAGCCAAACAAATGTACGTGTCCCGCAAGTCGTGCATGTGGGTTAGATAATGTCAATCCTTTAATAAGTTGAATTATCTGTTAACCTAGAAACTTATCTAATAAAAATCCTATTTTAACTCTTAACACTCACTTAAGGACCTGAATGACAAACTCATTCGATTAGGGTCATAACCTAGTTCCCTCTCTCTTTTCTGTAGTTCTCCATAAACACATCTAAGGGTTTAAGGGGTGATTTTTGTGTGTCTATTTAGGCATTGCTTGGACTTGACACCAACTGACGAGGATTTGCTCGTGGGACACTTTCACTTCATCATCAAAGTAATCCAGACCTACACTGATCTGTAAGTCTTTTATGTATTTGGCAATGCATGTATATATCTATGATTATATATATATATATATATAATTTGTTAACAGTGGTAAAAGAGCTAAATCGGTATTTGGTTATCAATTGTTAATTAGATTTGTTAAATCCGTTGTTTCGCATTTTGTGCACCTTGTGGATCTAATTGTGGCTGCCTAGATTTAAATTTTTATGGTGTAATCTATAAATTTGTAAATCTGTGATTCGGATCTAGGATCACGAAAATTAGATCTTGTGGAGGTGGTGCATTGACAGCTTTCGATATATATATATATATATATAATTGGCTAAGAGCGGTAGCAGAGCCAAATCGACATTTGATTATTAATTGTTAATTAGATTTGTTTTTCGCAATTTGTGCACCTTGTGGATCTAATTGTGGTTGCCTAGGTTTAAATTTTTATGATGTAATCTATAAATTTGTAAATCTGTAATTCGGATCTCGGATCACGAAAATCAGATCTTGTGGTGGTGCTTCGATGGTTTTGAATATATATATAATTTGCTAATAGTAGTATTAGAGCCAAATCAATATTTGGTTATTAATTGTTAATTAGATTTGTTAAATCCGTTGTTTTGCGATTTGTGCACCATGCACCTTGTGGAACTAATTGTGGCTGCCTAGGTTTATATTTTTTTCGTGTAATTTATAAATTTGTAAATCTGTAATTCGGATCTAGGATCGCAAAAAACAGATCTTGTGGAGACGGTGCATTGATGGCTTTGGAGATCCCAAGCCAACTTACGATTGCGCCTTGTCGTTATTATGGCGTTGCAGGTTCATCGGATTTTGATCTCGCCGGAAGTGTATCACTGAAAGACGGACGTTCAATGTCTACATGTCCGTGAGGCGCTGGAATTTTTTTGGTGAAGCTACAGTTGTACAGCTCTGTTGAGGAAGAAGATGGATTCCTTTTACTTCTGAGGCCGTGAAGCTGCACTATCGTTTGGTTTTGATTTTATTATTATTTTAATAATAAAATAAAAACAGAAGTAAAAGAAAAAGAAAAAAAATTAATTGTGTTAGAATTTGTCAACAGTTGAGCCAATGTTTGACACTTTTGTTTTTGATTTTATTAAGATAATAAGATCTAAACAAAAGGAATAATAAATATAAAAAGAAAAGGGAAACAATCATAGTGAAGCCGTGCATCTGCTAGTTAAAAGATTGCGTTTTTTTTTTCTATTGTTACTTTCTCTTACACTTTAGACCCCTAGTTTTGGGCGGTCGTTGATTTAATTCTGTCTTGGTAGCATAAATGCGGACAATCAAATATGAACTTATCTTTTGGTCAACTGTTCTATTTTTTTTGCAAGGACCGTCAAGACGGGCAATTACATATTTTAATTTAAATATTATTTGTTTTAACAATATTTTAGGCAGAAATTAAATTAAATTTCCCAAGTCCTACGGATAGTTAAATTATTGACCAACAAACTTCTATTTGTATAATAGAATTATTATGAATTGCTATCCAATATATTTGCAAATTATTTAGGGGGTCGTGTCCTCTCCTAAATTTTTGTTGCAATTACACATTTTTATGATGATTGCTTGGTTTGGTGCATGTTTCTAACTTTGTCACGTTTTTTTTTAAATAAAGGAATGTGAAATTTTTTTGAAAAAAATAAAAAATAAAACCAGATTAGAGAGCACTAAAGAGTTCATGGGAAGTGTTGTTCAAAACCTTTCTATATGCCTATGGGGATGAGCCTAGTGATCCTTGTACATTTTAAGGTAGAGCGCATTATGATCTCATGAACTTTGATGGGTCTCGTCTATGTATTAAGTGTGCTTATTTTCTACATAAATAAATTTTGTAGTGACATAGTTCCTCTTAAAGGATACCTTAATGATTTAATCAATCACAACCATCTGGATGGCCATAACCAAAAGGCCTCGTGTGTCTATTGAATTTTTCCTTGGAGGAAAGGCAATTAGGGCAGCATATAACTAATAAAATGGACAAACCAGATATTGGCACTGTTGAAGTTGCACTGGCGGCAAAAACAGTTATGATGCTTGGCTCAAGGAGGATCCTCACACAAAGACGGTCATCTTGAACTCTTTGTCTAACGATATCATAAGGGAGTTCATAGGTGTGCCTATTGCCAAAGACCTTTGGCAACAAATTGAGCTGAATTATAACACTGCCTCACCTCTTTGCCGTCATCAGATGGTTATGCGATTTAATTGTTATTGTAATAAAGCAAATGCCACTATGACTAAACATCTTCGAACGATGAAAGGTATGTTCAAAGAATTGATCGAGGTTGAGCATAGAATGAGTGAACAATCACAAATTGAAGCAGTACTCATTTCATTACTCAATGATTAAGACTATTTTGTGGTGCAAATGACTCATAATGTAACACCCTACGTACGGCGCACCTTGCAATTATTGTCCACCTTGGGGAACCTTTGCCCCTCACAGCTTCAAAACACGTCCACAAGGGAGAACGAACCACAGGGGTCTTCAACCAGGTTTATCCTCCTCCCTTTTTTTGATATGGGACAGTGAGAGTGCCCCTTTGTGCGCCCATCCTCACTGGACTAGGTCACAGGGCATCACAGTCTCCCCTCCTTTCGGATAGCGATGTCCCCATCGCTGCTCCCACCACCAGTGTTAGGGCTTGGCTCTAATACCAACAGTGACACCATGAGTCCAACGCACTTTGTAGATATTATCCATTTTAGGGAACCTTTGCGCCTCATGGCTTTAAAGTGCGTCCATAAGGAAGAATGAACCACAAGGTTCTTCAACTAGCTCAAACCTCATCTTTTTTCCGTTGTGGGATAGCTAAAGTTTCCCGTCATGCACCCATCCTCACTAGACTAGGCCATAGGGCGTCACACACTCCCCTTTCTTTGGACAGTGACATCCCTCTCGCTGCTCCCAACATTAGTGTCGGGGCTTGGCTCTAATGCTAACTGTGACACCCCGCGTTCTGTGCACCTTGTGGATATTGTCAACTTTAAGGAAACATTGCTTTTCACGGCTTTAAAATGCATCCTCAAAGGAGAACGAACCATAAGGGTCATCAACTAGCTCAACCCTTCTCCATTTTCAGATGCGGGTTAGTGAGAGTGCCTCTCCCCCCCGGTGCACCTATCCTCACTAGATTTGGCCATAGGGCATCACACTCTCCCCTTCTTTCGGACAGCAATGTCCCCATCGCTGCTCCCATTGTCGGTATCGGGGCTCAGATCTAATACCAACTATAATACATCACGTCCGGCACACCTTGCAGATATTGTCCACTTTGGAGAACCCTTACCCCTTATGGCTTTAAAACGTGTCCACAAAGGAGAAAGGACCATGAGGGTTTTCAACCAGCTCAATGCTCCTCCATTTTTCAATGTGGGATAGTGAGAGTGCCCCCTCGTGCACCCATCCTCACTGGACTAGGCCATAGGGTATCACACTAACTATGACACTCCGCGTTCGGTACACTTTACAAATATTGTCTACCACCCATCCTCATTGGACTGGGCCACAGGGCATCACAGTTTCCCCTCCTTTTAGATAATGACATCCCTGTCGATACTTCTACCATCAATGTCAAGGCTTAGCTCTTATACCAACTGTGACACCATGCGTCTGGCGCACCTTGCGAATATTGTCCGCTTTTTGGAACCTTTGTCCCTCATAACTTTAAAACACATCCACTAGGGAGAACGAGCCCCTTGTCAAGCCTTATTTGTACAGTTTCAAGGTCCATGTGTTGGTACACCAATTTTTTATGCCTCTCCGAATCCTAGAAAAACATACACACGAGTGCACACACACACACACACACACACATAAATATCAAGCCAAACACATGTACATACCCCATGGGCAATGCTTGTGGGTTGGATAATGTCAATCCTTTTGTGAGTTGTATGATCTTTTAGCCTCGGAACTCATCTAATACGAATCTAAGGGTTTTGGAGATGATCTTTTTATGTTGATTTGGGTATTGCTTTGACTCGATACCAATTGATGAGGATCCAATCGTAGGATGCTTCCACTTCATCGTCAAAGTAATCAAATCTACATCAATCTGTCAGTCTTTTATGTATTTGGTGATGCATGTGTGACACCTCAGTTTCCTGAACCCTCAGTAGGTCAACAAACCATCATAGTATTATCAAGCATAACTAACAGCATGGGTGGATAATGCTAAAGTAATAACCTGCAATCTTCAAACCAATCAGTAATCTCCAACATTCTCTTTTATCATTTCAGAGGACTATAAGAGAAATAGAATTCATCTTATTACAACATTGTCCAATTATTTTAATTACAACAAATTAATTAACGCTAAACTTGAACAACTATAGAATGAAAATCTCATTACTTCCATTTTGCATATTCGTTTCATCTCTTTTTGCTCAAATGCGCTGACTTGGTAAACAATATCAATAAAGAGTGGGTGATAAAACACTCAGTAGGAAACTCATATAAAAAGACTCTTACTAGGTTATATCATAAACAAATGATATAACAGATTCAAGAATTTGTCTCATGGTTCAACATTTGTGAATAACTACACATAAATATCGAGAAGCAACAATTTTAAAACTATGCATTAAACTACACGAACACAACATTCGACCTCGCACCAACTCACTTAATCAAACTTCAATCAGACGATTCATCATCCTTTAACCAAAAGGTGTGCTAACTTCATGCAAACAATTTGTCAACGTTCAATCATGTCATTTATCCACTTAATATTTGATCAGACAACTCTATAACTGGCTCCTACAACCTAATTACTCAAACATTCGAACAAATTGTGATCTTACTAAGTGACCCATAATAAGGTTATGAACGTCATCAACTCATCCATTTGTGCCAGCATAGGCAAAAACATTTTGCTCATTATTTAACCAAAGCACGGGATTCTAACTTTGTGCCAACATGGGCAAAACATTTTTCGTCAATTCAATCCCCCATGTATTGGGTTTTTTTAACTCAGTTCAATCACAACCAACAATTGAAATATACTCCAACAACCAAGTACACAATCTAATTCAAACTTCAAAAGGTACTACCTAACAAATGGTAGTCCAACTCAAACCAACTTAAGGCGTGAAACAAGAATCAAGTCTTAAGTTCAATAGCAAAATAGTCCACTCAACAATCTCTATTTAACGTGTTGTAATCCGCTATGCCGAACTATAGCAACCCATCATCAAGTAACAGCAACTAGTTAATCCAATCCACACTATTCTACTATTTATCAATGAGACAATCCATTTAATCAACTGTTGCACTTCTAGAACTTTGATCAATTCCTTCATTCAACATCAACGACCAATTGCTTCCATCGGTAATTCGACTACTACCATCTTCAACAATGTCCTATAACATCGTTGTGAGAAAACCTTATACCAATACAACCCAAACCTCATGTCGAATTGACCACGTACAAACAACTGTATGCTCTACCTTAATCCATGTAAAATAATATCTAAGTTTTAATTCAACTTATTCTCTACACTATATCCTTTTTTAGGTTAGGGTTTCACATGTTCAACGATTTTAGTCGCCTTAGCTCAACAAAAACTAGTAGGTATTTGAAAACAAATGAACACCCAAGTATACAAATCAAGACTTAACAATAGACACAAGTCATGAGTTAGATTTCAACAACGGTCATTCAAAAGACTCTCCAACAAACACCCATAAGGGTTCAACAAGATAGACAATGAAATTCATGGGAAGTGTTGCTCATAATTATCTCAGAAAACATCGTAAAACCTTTCACCTTCATAAAACAACCACTTCAAGTGGAAATACTACAACTTCTTTTAAAGTGCTCAAATGAGATTACTCCCAAAACATAAAAGTTAGATAACCTCGTTAGCTACAACTTTTATATTGATCACTTTAAATGATTTAAGCTCCAGATAGGCCAGTCAGGTCAGAACAGAGGGCACACTGAACTGTCCACTCAAAAATTTCAGTTTGGACTACTTTCAGAAATACTGAGCTAACTTTTGATACACACCCATTTTTAAGTTGCAAAAAAAAAACAAGAAGATACCTAGCTAATAAATAGGGCTACAACTTTCATTTAAACCACAAAGAGTGATTCACACTCTAATGTTGTTAAAAAGAGCAAACAGTGGCTATCTGCAGTTTTGAATCATCAAAAACTTTCAGCTAAAACAACTTGCATTAAAAATGAAACAACTCCTAATACAAGGCTTAAAACATTTTTTTACAAAAGGAAAATTATTAAGTATTCAAACAATAACAATTCATTTTTTTAACACTTTTGCAAAATCAGTCATTTAAAGGTCTAAAAGTCCACACGAAGAACAACAATTTTTTCTGGAAACACAGTCCAATAGATTTCCTATAGAAACTTTAAAATTCCAACACTCTTTCCACACACGTTGAATTGAGATGATTTCAAAGCCAAAGTTGTAGGTATTCAATAGAACTACAACTCTCTAGAAGAAATAATTATCAAACTTGAAATATTTTTAGGTGGAAAAGGGCAAAAACCTTACTACCTCTGCAATTTCCACACAAAATAACTAATTTCAAAAATCAATATAAATACAACTTAGCCAATACAATCCAATTAAACCATTTCTAGGTCCAACACACAACTAACTATGATGATTAATCACATAACATTTACATGAAAACTCTCATATCATTCAACACAAAAATAATCATGGAAACTACAAATAACTATGATTATGGCTCTAAATCAACATAAAACTTCTTACCAAAATAAAACATGGCAATAGTTGGATTCAAGACTTGAAAATGAAGATTCAAGGGTAAGTTTCCTACCTTTACAACTTTACTTTGGGAATAATTTGAACTCTTTGTTACAAAATCACACTTCTTTCATGGATCTTCCAAAGCACCAAACGTTTTCTCACATTTTCTCCCTTCTCTCTCTTTTCTCTCTTTTTCTTTCGCTTTCTTCTCTCCTAATTTTTTGGCAATGAAAACCAAAGGATAGACATGCTAATCATGTGGGAATTTCCCCATTTCTTCTCACTTTCCAATTTTGTCCCTACTTCAAAATCTCATCATTTGAAAACACTAGGGGCATTTTGGTCATTTCACTACTCAAAGTATCTAAAAGTCAACTCTCCTCCACCACATATTTTATGCGGGCCAAACATGTCGCATCAATCACTCGTTGGATATTTTTCCCCTGATAATCCGTAATTGAGTCAAAAATACTATTCCAAAACTCAGTTTTATTCCCGATTTTTACGAGACTGATAATTTTCTCCTACTAGGGTTCGGAAATTATATGCCACTAATACTACCGTTATCCATGGCTTAATGGCCAAAGGCGTTTCGGTAATTTCGCATAAAAATGAAAATTTCACGTCCATGCATGAAATTTTTTTTTTCCCATGAAAGTTTCTCAAAAATTTAAATTGGTTAAGCACGTAGAATTTCTAAGAGAAATATTGACGTGAAGGCCAGTAAAACTCGACTTTAACTTTAATGTTAAAGGTATTATAAGGAAACCCCTTTAAGATAGAAGACTATTTTTCCACGATTGGTAGTTAGCCAAAGGATAAGAGTGCTATCAAGTGTTTTATCTGTGGCCAGGCATGTCACTATAGAACCCAGTGTCCTAAGAATAAAAGGGCTAAGAAGGGAAAAGTTGAATTAAGTCAGAGTTCGGCATCCCATGGTTCAAAAGATGGGGAACTAATAAAAAGGTGAGAGATTGATAAGTTCCTAGGTATGGAACAGAGAGTTAATCCACATCTTGAAGAGTCTCTATATCTTATCCTAACTAAGGACCGGAAGGGCCGCGCTTTTAGAAAAGGATTCACAAGAATCGTGGCAGAACTAGAAGTTGGTCATGAGATCATGGAATCATATAGAGAAATCAATCGTGATATGATGGCCCTTATCATACATGAAGAGGTAATGCTTAAGCTTGAGGTAGCACCTCTCTTGATTAAATCAAGGTATAGGAAGGTCAAAGGAGTTCTAGAGTTTCCAGCATTATGCAAATTTTAGAGGCTCAGTGGATTAAGAATTCATAGGCTTCATATTCTAACCTTGGAATTGGAACCTGAAGAACTGTTCAAACTTCATAGAGCCTTTAGAGAAGGACAGGTTCAGCTATTAGGAATCAGTAAGCTATCCTTATGGTATCATTGGTTGCCACCAATGGTAAAAGATGTCTTAAATTGTACTCATCTAGGACTACTTTGGTGGGTAGCTCACATTGAACCCATCGAACTAGAAAAGGTCAGGAGAGTTATGATTTGGAATTTGTATCCAGGAAGCTGGACCCGAGATGGTGTGTCAAGTTGGGTTGAATCAGTTCTAAATCAAGAGGAATGGAACAATTTTAGGACTACCAGGAATATAATGGTATTTTATAGACTGCTTGGAGTATCTACGCTCTAGAAGCTAGGACTGCAGTTAATTGTGTTTAGTTGGCAGACTACCAAACGGTAGTGTTTATCAAAGAACAACATTTGCAGGGATGTACAATTGTACACCTTTCAGACCCCTTGATAAAAGCAATTGATTTTGTTAGAAGGATACAAAGCTGGGATAGTTATCTAGTAGACATCCGATGAGAGAAATCCAAGATTCAAGAGGCTTTCGGGAAATTGGCCAAAAAAGCCAAAGAAGCCAGTGCGAATCAAATGGTGCTTGACAAGCTGGAGAAGGAAAGAATCTTTGAGTCGGTAGAGATTATCAAGGCAGTTCGAGACCTTCTATAAAGAGTAAGGCACAGATAAATGTCATATCCAGGCATGGCCGACAGGGTTAATAGATCATGTCATATCCTAAGCCATTTGGGTCATATCTTTCTATCTTTTGAGTCGACAATGAGTCAGTAAGAGTTGTGCTTTCCTTGTCACCTTTTTTTTGGGTGTGCAGTTAGTCAGTAGCAAGCTGCGCTTGGTTTATGTTTGTATGCTTTTGCGATGGAGATGAGTCATCAATGACTATGATAGCCTCTCCTTGGGTCTATATAAGGGACTATCGACCCATATGTTTTGATGGAGGAAAATTATAGAAAATTTCATAAAGAAGCTTTCAGTTCCAAATCTTAGAACTCTTTAGGTATTCTTCTAAGTGTTATCTTTTTTTTCCTACACAAATCGTGTAAGCTTAAATAGCAAAGGGTGGTAGAGGTTACATTTGTTAGATCATACCTAGAATAAGAGAGAAAGCAAAGGTGGAGTGCCTTACATTCTAGGGTGAACTCTCACTTGAGGCAGAGTTAGAGATCAGATACTGGTTATCGCCTAGGAGATCCTGTATCTCTGCCTCCAAGGCCTGTCTTCATACCTAGATCACCTTCGCAGAGCACTCTAACTTTAGTTTTAGGCAATCCTGAAAATGGTGGTGCATACACTTCATGAATGTAGGTTGGCTCAAAAGATGTGTTGATCACTAGCAGTTTGGTATGGACAAGCCATAAATGTTTCATATATGGCTTTGCTTATGGATTTTTGAGAATAACCTATCACTCCCACCAAGAAGTAGGGATACTGAAAAAATAAAAAATTGACTTGGAAACTGAAAAATTGATTTGAAATCGAATAGACTCGAAAACTGAAATAGGTGAGACCACTGTGTTTTTCTCTCTTTTTTTTGAACCAACAGGTAGGGTTGTTTTTATGGGTTGGGTTTTTGTTTTTGTTTTTGTTTTTTTTTTTTTTGTGAACAGACCCAAACCACCTCAACTCACTTAAAGTAGAACAAATAAAACCTTCCAATTTGTTAAAAATCATTAATAACTTTAAATGTATCTAAAAAACAATTCAATTTAACGGTAGGAAAGGAAAATTAGTGGTTGGATCATGCATAGTCTTCATGAATACTCTCATGTCATATGTTACCCTTCCGGACCTCCCCATACAAATGTAAAACCATGTCAAAGTCGCATAAAGCAAGAACATTTTGGTAATACTCTCCACTTCCTTTACCTTTGTATAATACTTGCTGGTTAGAAGGAAATACATCATGAACAACTGTTCCATCTAGTACCTTAAGGACACCCTAATGCCAGAAAAAATATTATTAATACAATATAAGATTAACGAAAAATTAACATTATTATTAAAAATCAATATTTTAATATGCTCAAGAAAGGATATGATTATTTACCCTGAATATCAGTCTACTGTGATGGTGATAGCACGATTTGGATAAGGATTATATGACATAACGACTATCATTTTCTTGGAAAATTTGATCATTGACAATAAAATTTCATGAAAATATTTATAGATTATATGTGTTGAATGGCTGAATCTTCGTTTAACAAATCGAATTCTTAAGTTATGGCTCAAAATTATCAAAAGTATTGCCATTTTTTCTTCTAGAGGTATGTAATGACTATTTTTAGGCACCCTTGAGCTTGACAATGATCATTGATATTCACAAAGGTCATCGAGACACAAACTATTGAGAAAACATAATATTCAATTGGGTAATTAAAGTTAATATTTTTATTAAATTGATATTATTTTATTCTTTTTGGTGATTGTAGAGCAAAGATGGGAAAACAATGCATTTTTGATAATTATATAAAATGACATGATTGGAGAGTAAATCAATGGAAGAAAAGGGGAAAAATAGAAGATGGAATTACTTAAAGAAAATGGAAAAGAAGAAAAGGAAAGCAATTACATGGAAAAGAAAAAAAGGGACAAAAAGAAATAAAATAAAAATTATTATACTTTATTTTTGGTAGCTTTTCTTTCCCAAAATGAAATCCATCTCAAAAACCAATGACCCAATCCTCATGGAGATATCCACTTTCACCATCTCAACACACGCCTCTCTCATACTTTCCCCACTAAACCAGCTCATCATCCTGCCATAAAAACTCTCTATTCAATTCCACATCGACACCAATCTCTATTAACCCTCCATGAACTATTCTCGATCTCCATTTCTCTAGCTGCTAACATCGTTGTAGCACCAGTATCATGTGCCATCAGAATTAGGCACACAGTATCGATCACTGATTGCCGTTACTGCCCCATTCTGCCTTCGAGCTCCACTTGATCCAAATCATGATGTTCCCCTATATTATGAGTAGCTGCGTTTCCTATAATTTTGGGTTGCAGATGAAACTTTAATTCTAATTGATGATATTCAGTTGATAAATCTTTGGAATCTGTATATAATTGAATGCATGATGTAGATTGTATTGATTGAGCCTTATTGTTATATTTAGTAAGGATTGTAATTTCTATGATTCTCTTAATTCTTTTCAAGCATTAGTGCGATATTGTATGGGGATTCTAACAATAATAATCTATAATTGACTGAAATAGAGATTTGACAAGATAGGATATACCTGACCTAATTTACACAATCTTTTTGAATCTCATTAGGCTTGTAGCTTTAATATATTAGTTACATGCATATTCAAATCAATTAGTTTAAATTGGATTTGAACCCCAAAAGTGGATTTCCCAACCCATAGTTTTCTCCATCAAACATTTAGTGCAATTTTTTGATCTCTTTTAAATTTGTATTTGACAATTTTCTAGCTTTAATAATAAACTTAACTTGGCCTTAGATTCCTTGTGGGGACAATACTCTACTTGATACTTTGTTGGGTAATTGTTCGGATGGTAAATGACAACACATACATGCTTATTGTTTGATTGGGGGTTCAGGTTTGCAACATCCTACGGATGATGATCCTTTTCATCCACTGCCTTAGCAAGGAATACTTTCGATTAAGATCTCATCATAAAGGGGCCATAGGGACTCCATGAATGGAAAGGATCATAGATCTAGAGCTAATAAAAGAAGAAGAAGAAGAAAAAGAAGTGCAGATTGGGGAAAAAGGATCCTTTTGGCTTGGAAGGGATCAAAACCATAGGGCTTCCTACATATCTCAATAGGAGAATCAGATCCATATAGTTCTGCACTTAGGGAGTCATAGGGATGGATGAAACTTATGCTCATCTTGTCATTAATGGTTTTTGTTAATGTTGGGTGAAAAAATGGAGCAAACCCTAGGTTTCTTCTCTTTTGTTCTCTCTCTGTAACCTTTGTTTTCAGAAAAGAAATCCCGTTTCCCCTTTTTCTATAAAACCTTAGGTTTTGCTTGTAAGGGGGAAAAAGAGGAATCCTCCTTGGACCTTGGGCCTAAAATCCTCTTCTTTGAAAAGGATGAAGCAGGAAAATTCTAAAAGGGTGCCACGTGTCCTGTGGTGGAGCCATAGGCTCAAAGGTTGTAAACTTTTACATTAAGGATAAAGAAAAATGGCCGAAATTAGTGGGCTAAAGGCCCAAAGGTGGCATCCTTTTGGGGGAATGAGCCAGGGGCTCAAGAAAAGATGTCCTTTTAAGGGATTGAACCATGTGCTCAAAAAAGGAGGGCTAAGGAATCCAAATAAGAAGGCAACCCCATAGGGATTGTAACTATGAGATTGAAAATAGTATCACTTTTCATTGAGTTGGTCAACGAAAGCCTAAACACATATTTGATTAAAAGGTCGATCCTCCTCCCCCCCCCCCTCCCCCTGAAGGGGACAAACAGCAACGTTAAGAAATGCCCCATGGTGGCTCAGAGCACCAATCTAGTAATATGTTTTTTTTTTCCTAACTAAGTTTAGAAAACACATTTTGTAGTCATTTTCAATCCCACGGGGAAAAGAAAAAGTCTCCAGATGGTACCATGTATGGGTCTTTTTGTGATAAATGTGTCATTTATCTTGAACTATTGATGATTTTTACCACTTTTGTGCTTTTTTTGTTTCCTCTCTTATCCTTTTATTGGTGCTCTCTCCCTCATTTTCCCTCACTAATGATTTCACCGCCCGAGATCAATTAGAAAAGAAAATATATAGAAGTCAGACAAATCAATGATAAATCATTAATAAGTGGCACATTAAGCATATACTTGAAGTATAGGATCCGTTTGGATGTGGAATCTCACACTCTATCTGACATCACATTTGCAGAATGTGATACTTGGCAATGCAATACTCGAAATGTGATGTTTTCTCTTGTTTGGTACATCTAGTTAAATTCCTCAGGAATATGACATTTTTATATCTCGTATGAACAACTAGATTCCAAAAATATAACATTGTGAAGAAACATTTTCCACCAAAACCCTTTCATTCCAAGCAAAAAAAAAAATATATTCACAACACTTGAACCATAATATATTGTTTACATCATAAAAAGAAAAAATTAAAGAATAAAATTAAATATAATATATATATACATATACATAACATATACATAAACATATATATATATATATATACATATACATATACATATACATATATATACACATATACATATAGTTTTTTCATTTATTCATTTATGAAGGCAATTTGAATTTTCTATCTTATGTGTACATTCTGATTTATTCAAAATCTCACATTCTCACCTTCCACTGAAAAACGTTTATCCCCTCGTCCCCCTTTCACAAGGATTGGCGAAATCTTCCCCCATCATACATAGATGTCCGCACAAAATTCATTGGAATGAGTTTCTTTCCTTCGACCAAGCTAGTAGAATACTACAATACCATATACACTATACAAACGGAAAAAAAATCCTAAAATAATATATAAAAAAAAGTAAAATTCCCAAAGTGTACGGATTAGATCTTTCCCAATATAAGTTTTAGTCTCATAATAGTGAATTGTATATTTAATTTATGTATATTTCAAAAAAGGGAAAGATTTACAAAATACTAATAAGTCTAATAGTCTCTCAGTCATCATTTAATACACCAATGAACCCAACAATGACAAGTTAACTCATCAATTTTAGGAGGGAAAATTACTTTTTTTTATTAGCTTCTCGAGTTTAAGGATAGTGCTAATTTAGTTTATTGTAGTTAAAAGTGGTCACTTTAATCCTTGAAATTAATGGAAGGTGGCCAATTCGGTCCCTATATTGAAAATGTTGGATTTTGATGGGAAAGGACTATCTATAAAACACATGATTGCATAGAGGGTAGATTTGAAATTTGATGTATTTTTCACAAATTAAGTTTATCAAATACCCTTATTATGTACTACGTAGTACTTTTCCAATATGTTCTAACAAGAAAAAGAACTCAACTAATTATTTTATTTGTAAGGAAAAAAATCAAATTTAGATCAACGATTTAAAATTTTAGTATGGGAAAGAAACTAATATTTAAAAAACATAAGTTTGATTTTATTTCTTGTTGAAATTCGCTAGACACCGTCAAAGTTCAAATTTACCTACATTTTTCATCTAAATTTAATAGTTATGTTCATACGGGGACTGAATTGGCCACGTTGGATAAACTTAAGGGACTAAATTGATGATGTGCCACTCCTAAATAAATGACATTCCTGATTAACTTTGAATTTAAATGGAACATGAAATTAATGCACTCTTAAGAAATGATAGAATATACATGCCATAATACTCCTGATCATAAAGTTGAAGTCGATTTTTATTGGCCTTAACGTCAATATTTCTCTTAGATATTCTACGTGCTTAACCAGTTTAAAATTCTGAGAAACTTTCATGGGAAGAAAAATTTTCGTGCACGGACGTAAAATTTTCATTTTTATGTGAAATTACCAAAATGCCATTAGTCATTAAGCCTTGAATAATGGTAGTAATAGTGGCATATAATTTCCGAACCCTAGTAGGAGAAAATTATTAGTCTCGTAAAAGTCGGGAATAAAGCCGAGTTTTGGGATAGTGTTTTTGACCCGATTACGGATTATCGGGCAAGAAATATCCAACGAATGATTGATGCGACACGTTTGGCTGACATAAAATATGTGGTGGAGGAGAGTTGACATTTAGATACTTCCGGTTTTGGAATCATCTCAATTGGAGGTGTGTAGAAAGAGTTTCGGAATTTTAAAGTTTCCGCAAAAAATCTGGCTAGACTATGTTTCTAGCACAGATTTTTGTTTTTTGTTTGGATTTTTACCCCTCCAAACGATTGATTTTGCAAAAGTATTAAAGACATGAATTGTTCTATTTTGAGTGTTTTAAAATTTCTCTCATGGTAGAAAAGCGTTTTAAGCCCTATATTAGGAGTTGTTGCATTTTTAATGCAAGTTGTTTTAATTGGAAGTTTTTGATGATTCAAAACTCCAAACAACCACTGTTTCTCTTTTTAATAGCACTAGAGTGTGAATCACTCTTTGTAGCTTAAATGAAAGTTATAGGCTTATTTATTAGTTAGGTATTTTCTTTTGGCTACAACTTAAAAATGGGTGTGTATCAAAAGTTAGCGGAGTGTTTCTGAAAGTAGTCCAAACTAAAATTTTTGAGTGGACAGTTCTATGTGACCTCTATTTTCGCCCGATTGGCCTATCTGGAGCTTGAATCATTTTAAGCGTTCGACATAAAAGTTATAGATAACGAGGTTATCTAACTTTTCTATTTTGGGAGTAATCCCATTTGAGCACTTTAAAAGAAGTTGTAGTATTTCAATTTGAAGTGGTTGTTTTATGAAAGTGAAAGGTTTTAAAATGTTTTCTAAGATGATTAAGAACAATACTTCCCATAAATGGTTAATTTCATTGTCTATCTTGTTGAATCCTTATGAGTGTTTATTTGAGAGTCTTTAATTGCTACTTTGTGTGTGGTCATTTGAATGACCATTGCTGAAATCTAACTCATGACTTGCATTTATTGTTAAGTCTTGATTTGTACAGTTGGGTGCTCATTTGCTTATGCTGGCACAAATGGATGAGTTGATGACGTTCATGACCTCATTTGAGTCACTCAGTAAAATCATAATTTGTTTGAATATTTGAGTTATTAAGTTGTAGGAACGAGTTGTAGAGTTGTCTGATCGAATATTAAGTGGATGAATGATGTGATTGAAGGTTGACAAATTGTTTATACGAAGTCAGTTGACCTTTTGGTTAAAGGATGATGAATCCTCTGATTAAAGTTTGATTAAGTGGGTTGGTGCAAGGTCGAATGTTGTATTCATGCAGTTTAATGCACAGTTTTAAAACTGTTGCTTCTTTATGTGTAATTATTCACACATATTGAAAGATGAGACAAATTTTTGAATCTGTTATATCATTTGTTCATGATATAAGTTTCCTACTGAGTATTTTATCACTCACTCTTTGTTGATATTGCCTACCAAGTGAACACGTCAGAGTAAAAAAAAGATGAGACGGATGTGCAAAATGGAAGCAATGAGATTTTCATCATATAGTTGTTTAAGTTTAGCTTTAATTAATTTGTTGTAATTAAATCGGTTAGACAATGTTATAATAAGATGGACCCTGTTTCTCTTATAGTCCTCTGAAATGAGAATAGATAATGTTGGAGATTATTGATTGGTTTGAAGGTCGTACGTTTGGTTTGAAGATCACAGGTTATTACTTTAGTATAATTCACCCATGCTGTTAGTTATGCTTAGTAATATTGCAGTAATTGGTTTTAGTTGATGCCCTGTTGACTTATTGGAGGTGGGGGAAATCGAGGTGTCACATTCCTAACCTTATTGGCTGCATCCTTTCTGTAGCCTAGTGAAATCTCTTCTTTTGGATTTGCCCTACTCCTTTCTGCCTCATTTGTGCCATAGCTCTAACCATCAGGCAATCTTCGATAAGGTGGCTTTGCTCGCACATGAGACATTTGTTATCTCCTGCCATTACTGCATGAATGGAAATAACACGTTAGAGCATCCAAAATGATATTATCTTTTCCTTTAATACATTCTACATTAAAATGGAAATACAATAATTCATTTCTCCTTGGAACTAATATTATCTAGGTGAACCATTTAAGGATGTTACATACACTCTGGATTCTCTTATCATCTCTAAAATCCTTACCAATGTTAGTCTTATCAATCGGTTTCTACCTTATAATATAACTTGTCTACGAGTTCACCAAGAATTTCCTCATACTTATTTTGCAATCTTGTTAGTTTTTTAGACTCTCTTTCAAGAGCCCAAATCTGGTAACTAAGATCGCATTGACATCGGGATCTCTTTTGAAAGAAATCAGTCTATAGTTTTATAAAATCTCTGCCAGGGGCAATCTAAGACGTTGTTATAGTATCTAATCCTAGCTTTCAGTCGAGCTTCCCTATGGTACAGCCCCTTGTTAGGCTTTTTGTGAAATTTTATTATATTGTTCGTCCAACTGTTCGAAAGAGACTACAACGTTTTACTCATCTCTTTTAGGAAACAGGAGGTGCGGTCAAAGAATTGTAACTGGAGGTTATAAATTCCAAGATGATTGCATGGCCAAAGGAATGGGCTTCAACTGCTCAGATGGACAGAATGCAATATTTACTACGTCTAAGGCTGATGAGGCAGGAAAGCAACCAAGTGATAATTACAGATGCCGAGGACGATGACAAGTTTTTGAGCAGTAGCTCTAGAGAGATACCTGGAAAAGGCAAAGGAGTTACGGCGCAAGCCTTTGCAAAAGAAGATTCACCTAAAGTTTCTACGAGTAGCTCAACAAGTAAAAGGATTGTCGGACAAAGAACAATCCGAATTCCAATCTACGGAGATGAGCGCAAGCCTTTGCAAAAGAAGATTCACCTAAAGTTTTGACGAGTAGCTCAACAAGTAAAAGGATTGTTGGACAAAGAACAATCCGAATTCCAATTTACGAAGATGAGAAGGATCTCTATTCGGAGTCTAACCGAAAAGGATACATCCCCAGTGTCAGCTTAGAAGATTGGGCAATGAGAGTCGAACTTGACTATGGACACCCATTTTCGTTCGAGCAATTTTGGAGCAAGAAATGTTAGAAACCAATGCTTCATTTGTCACAATAGGTCTTAAAAAGAAAGGAAAAATAAAATTAAATTAAAAAAAAATAAATGAAACTAATATAGAAGAATATAACTTACATATACCCAATTTTGGTTACCGCTTATGTCCTACCATTTAGCTTTCCATACACTTATTAAAACCTTGGCTACCACTCATCTTCCACCATTCCACTTTTCCTACACCCATTAAAATTCTATCTACCACTCATCTCCCACTATTCCACCTTTCCTACACCTATTAAAACTCTAGCTACTACTCATCCTCCACCATTCCACATTCCCTACACCCATTAAGATTCCAACTACCACTCATTTCCCACTACTCCAAACATCTATAAAAGGAAGTATGAAAAGACGAAAAAAGGGGGAAGAGAAGGAGAAAAGGGCGAGGTTTTTTTTTTCATTTCATTTAGATAATGGAATTATGTCGCGGAATTTAATATCAAAAAAAGCATAAGTCTATGTCTCAAAAGCCGGCCTTAACCATAAGCGTTCAGTATTTTTCATCCTAAATCTTTCCTTCACCACCTTCATCCTTGAGATTTCGTTGGTCACCATACTTTGCGAAAATATCTCAATTAAAGAAGGCAAGAGAAGTCATTATCAAATCTCTAGTCATCATGTCATTGGCTATCTCACATTGTCGAAGAAATTAAGGTATGCTCGTATCGTTAAGTTTAACCCGAGTATGAAAACTATAAAATAATACAATATATATATATATATATATATAATGTTACTAATGATGTAATAAGTATTCGCATAACAAATCCTAATTTCAATATTACCATGTTCAAATTTCTTCATTTTTACTAAATAAAGGGGTGTTAGAAATTAACAATTTACCATGCTAGCTGTTCAAATCCCTTCCCTTTTTGGTGAAAGAAACCCCATTAATATATAAAGTAACAAAACAAAATACTCACTTTTTTTCATACATGCATATTATTTCATACTCTCTTTTTTTCATAGTTTAAAGGAAAATTCCAATTAAAATAATCCTTTGATTTTGATCAAATGCACAATAGTTCATAATTTATTTATTTTTTTGTACTCTATTAGCTAGTGTAAAGAGTGTAAATAAAAAATATATATCAATTAACCCAATGATGGATTTCGTAGGTACCACAAAGGTGGTTCCTGTGATCCTTCCCGTGGTATTCAACCGTTCGCTACTTGACCAAAAAAGTTGGGGTGGTAGCAAACGTAACCTAATAATTAAATATTGGTAAATAATAAATTTTATAAAGAGTATCGTGGGGCCATCTTTATTAAGGCAATGTCATAATCCAAGGTCAATTGATACCATTTTGAGAAAATGAGCGTTATGAGGTATCGATCACTTTCCCCACACGTAATTGTACTCCTGAACCCATTTCATGGCTAAAAGATCATTATATTTATAAAATTTGTGGTTTTCCCTTTTTTTTTCCCTAAAAAAAAAAGCAGGGTGGCAACTCCGTTATTTTTAAATTTTACCCATTAGATGCGATAGTGTTCTGACAGCATGGCGACTCCGCTAGGGACAACTAGAGTGTTTAGCCAATTATTGACATTGGATCGTGACGTTGCTTTAACATTGATGGTTCCACATTACTCCATTCTGTAATTTAGATTGTTTACATATATCTATAACCATTAGAAATACCCGTTTGCATACAAGAGCACAACCCTACACCCAGATTATACCTTTAAGTTAGATAAGAGGGGGAACTAGTGATGCTTTTGTAGGGCATAAGCCTGCATGAGGGCTAGTAAAAACCCCTCCGCTCAGATTGAATTCTCCCCATTTGTAGCTTGTAATGGGCAAGGTAAGGAGGCCTTACTATCCTATATAAGTGATAGTATGAACAGTTTGGGAACCGTAAACCATATAGGATGTAGAAATTTTCCACACCTTAGATAGCATAAAATCTACCCCATTTCAACAATCAAGACCCATGAAATCTGCTTTGCTGGATATATATTTCTTGTCAATAATATTTTCCTGGTTTTGTTTTGTTTTCTTCTTTCTTTTACGTGCATTATATCATCACACACCACTTATTGTAAAGGATAGTATCAAATATTTTTTTCTTGAAACCTAGGCATAACACGTGGAATCATCATTTAAGAAGGACCAAAGGGGGAGAGATTGGCAAATTTTGTGAACAAGTGTAGAAGCCAATTTTATTATGTCGGGAGATTCCACTAGACCTTTTATGTAATGGCTATTAGTTGCCTTTAAAATAAATAAAGAAATCTTGATACTCTTTTATCACAAGTAAATTCATAAGCACACATCGCACTTATGTTTTTTCCTTAAGAAGTGATGGGCATGGTTGCAAAGATAATCATCTCACTCTAAAAAAGGGAAGAATCACTAAAAAGTCCCCTCAAAGGGTTGAGGAGACTCTTTAGGGTCTTTGGTTAGTCACTCACAAAAAACATGCATCATTCTCATTCATAATCATTTTAGACCATAAATAACATTAACTTGTCAATACTAGGATCATTTGATTCAAAGAAGCAATATAGGTCGACCAAAGAGATGTGCGTTCCCTGATTGGAAAGAATACGGAATACCAAGATATTCTTCAATGGAAAACCAAGAGGAGGTACTGTCTTTACAACATGACATGAATGAACTTTAAGTGGAGTTAGTCAAAATAGTAGAAGCCATTGCCATAATAACAAAAGGAAAAGAATGTGTCAATCATACCGAAAGAAACCAAAACAATTCAACCATACCACCGACCAAGCCAAAAGTCCTAATCACAAATGAAGCCCACTTTAGGGCACAATACTTGAATAGTTGGGAGGCACCCCCGATTTCATACACGTTAGATCAAGAATATAAGAAGGTGAACCAAGTCGAGAAATCCCCTCACCCATTCAAAAGTTTAGAAAGATGTCTGCAATTGAAGAAAGGTTGCAGGCAATTGAAGGCTTAAGTTTTTTTGGTTTTGTTACTCCTTTAGAATTATGTTTGGTCCCAGATGTGATAATTCCTAAGAAGTTCAAGATCCCAAATTTTGAAAGGTGCAATAGAACTCTGTGTCTAAGAAACCATCTGACCATATATTGTAGGAAAATGGCTGAGGCAGCTAACAACAAGAAACTCTTGATACACTACTTTCAGGATAGTCTAAAAGGGGTAACATTAAGATGGTACATGCAGCTGGAAAGAAATTACATCCATACTTGGAAAGATCTTGCTGATACCTCTCTCAAACAATACAAATACAACCTGGAAGTGGCCCTAGACCATATAGATATGTAAAACATGGAAAAAAAAAAAGAATGCTAAGACTTTTAAGGAATATGCCCAAAAGTGGCAAAAGGTGGCTGCTCAAATTCACTCGCCTTTCACAAACAAAGTGTGACACCCCCACCTTTCACACACTAACTGGTGTACAAGGGCGCACTCATCTATTATCCACTAAACGGTTCCTTATTATTACCATGGAAATAGATCCATGTACAGCACACTCAATACTGTACTATAGGATATATTACAACACAAAGGACTGCTTATAGTGACAAAAGCTCAACTATTTAGTTATTAGCGACCCCTTTCCCCTTGTCGCCACCACCACTCATGTACAGCTCATTACGTAACCCACCTAAAAATGGTTCAAACTAACAAGGTTGAGTCTAAATGAATACTGAATAAGGGATAATCAAATGGGTGCATATTCAAGAAAAATCAACACAACAAATTCAACATAGTTTAGCTCGAACCATCAATCACTGAGAGTCCTATAAGGTCATAAATGCAGTGTTTGTTCAAACCAAGACATTGGGTCCAACTTTGGTGCATTAACTCAAGCATGGGACCTACTCAACACATCGAGGCCTGTCAACCAGCCATTACGACTCATATATGCAATAACCTAAGCACGGGGTCTACTCATACCCACTTTCGCGGTTGTTCATCTCAGTTAATGGGTTCAAACACAACATTCAACAACCAACATAACAAGTGAGACCAAAAAAATAGGTCCAACCACATTCAAAACAACGTTTGGGATTTTAACAATTAAAATGGCAATAATTGGGTTGGTGGGTTCAAACGGTTATTCTCAATTGCAGCCAAATCAACAAATCAAGCTTAAATAACATGTCCACCCACAATTCGAATAAACAAATCAATATAGACATGCCAAATAATGTCTGAAACAATAAATCGGACTCAAATGCTAATAGTTTCAACTGAATTCAAGTGGAATTAAGACGTTTCAACAAAAGAACTAGAATTCCTCACAAAAGAATAAAACTAAAGTAAAGGAATAGAATTTTCCTTACAAAGAATAGATTACCCTCACCTCGAATTGATCATGAAGACGATTTCCTTTCCACGTTCATCTTCTCACGCTTGTTCCCCCTTTTCTTTTCTTTTCCTTTTCTTCTTTTTCTTCCTCTTTTTTCTTCCGTACTCTCAGCTCTCTTTTCCTTCTTTCTCTCCGCTTTTATTTGTTTCTCATTTCTTTTTTCATCTTGCTTAATATAATATTATATATATATATATATATATTTATAATTTTGGCTAACCAATCACATGTTGGTTGCTAGCCATCTTGCCCAAGACTTAGTTGCTAAGTTTCCAAACTTGATAATATAATATAGCTATAAAATATTATATAGTTAACATATAATTCATAATATATTATAATATTATAACCGTATCCTCATCTTTATATGCGTAAATAAATACTCACGTATCGTTCATTCACCTATTCCACTTTTCACCATATTTCCCATTCTTGAATTATTATTAACCTTCCTACTACCTTGCTTTATCATCTCAATTCCTCATTCAATGCAAACATCGCACCCATCTATCCATTTTCAATCCTAAATTTACCACTTATTCAAATAAAAATTTAGGGGTATTACGTCCTCCCCCTTTTAAAAGAATTCATCCTCAAAATTAACATACCTAGTTAGTGAAAAATTCTAGATGCTCTCTTCTCATGTTATCTTCGGATTCCTAGGTTGCTTCCTCTATTGATTGATTCCGCCATGGCACTTTCACCAATGGTATATCTTTGGTTCGAAATACTTGCTCCTTCTAATCCAACTACATGAATGGGTCATTTTACATGGGATAAGTCTTCTTTAAGCTCCACCGGTTCATCTTTAAGTACATGCATTCGAGTTGGGTACGTACTTCTGTAATGCAGAGATATGGAACACATCGTATAGATTGGCCAAGCTTGGGGTGAGCGCTAGCCATTATGCTAATGGTCCAATCCTTTCAACAATTTCAAATGGTCCAACATAGCAGCGGACTTAACTTTCCTTTCTTCCTAAATCTCATTATTCCCTTCTAGGATGAGATTTTGAGAAACACCCTATCCCTAACTTCAAACTCCAAACCCCTTCGTTTAAGATCATTATAGCTCTTTTGTCTACTTTGGGCTATCAGAAGATGATTCTTAATAATTCTAACCTCATCCATCGTGATTTGTTTTAACTTGGGTCCAAGTATGTTCTGTTGTCCAACCTCTTCCCAACAAATTGGGGATCTACACTTCCTCCCATACAACGCCTCGAATGGTGCCATTCCGGTACTATAATGGTAACTGTTGTTATAGGCGAACTCAATCAGAGTGACATGTTCAGCCCAACCACCTTTCAAATCTAACACACAAGCTCTGAGTATATCTTCTAAAGTTTGAATTGTTATTTCTGATTGTCCGTCCATCTATGGGTAAAATATAGTGCTCACCGTTAACTTCGTTTCTAAAGCTGTTTGTAGACCTTTCCAAAACTAAGATGTGAAACGAGGGTCTCGATCCAAGACGATGGTAACTGGTATACTATGTAGTCGTACCACTTCGTATATATACAGTTGAGCTAATTGGCTTAGACTATCATTCACTTTGATCAGGCAGAAAATGCACGATTTTCTTCAATTGATCGACTACCACCCATATGACATTAAACCTCCTTGATGTGCGAGGCAAGTCCAACCACAAAATCTACTGTGACATGTTCTCACTTCCACTCGGGTATTGGTAGAGGTTGTAATAAACCCAATGGTCGTTGATGCTCAGCTTTTACTAGCTGTCAAGTTAGGCATTTGTCCACAACTTATGTTATCTCTGTTTTCATACTGGGCCACCAAAAATTTGAGTGCAAGTCTCTGTACATTTTCATCTCTATAGGATGTACTATATATGCAGTACCGTAAGCTTCAATCAGGATAATATTCTTAATGTCTAGATCTGCGGGTACACAGACCCTATTTCTGAATTTAAGTATTTCATCCTAGTCAATTCTAAAGTCATTTGTCTTCCCTTCCCTGACTTTTATTAGAATCTTTTTCAACTTTTTGTCAAGGAGTTACACCTCTTTGATCTGGTTCAGGATAGTAGATTGTAACTTAATGTTGAACAAGCTTGCTCCATCCACCACCGATAGTTTCACTTCCATCTTCGAAGACTACAAATAGTGGCGTAATTGGGATTGTTGAGTCATTAGATTGGCTAAATTCCCTGCACTTTTCTGGCTTAGCACGTCAACTACAACATTTGCCTTTCTTGGGTGGTGAAAAATAGTGCAGTCATAGTCTTTGAGTAGTTCAAGCCATCTCCTTTGCCTCATATTCAAGTCTTTCTGAGTAAAGATGTACTTTAAACTTTTATGGTTGGTGCAGATTTGATATGAAGCTCCAAACAAGTAGCATCTCCAAATCTCTAAAGCAAAGACTATTGTTGATAGTTCCAAGTTATGTGTCGAGTAATTCTGCTCATAATTTATCAATTGCTGAGAATCATAGGCAATCACCTTCCCTTGTTGCATCAGGACACAACCTAACTCCTTTCCTTGAAGCATCACCTATAGATTATAAGGTCTTTATTGCTCATTGGCATAACCAAGACTGGTGCCGAAACTAGTTTGTTCTTCAGCTCTTGGAAGCTTCTAGCACATTTTTTCCGATTAGCCAAACTTCACATTCTTTCTTATGAGTTATGTCAATAAATTAGCTAGTCTTGCGAAATCCTATATGAAACATTGATAGTAACCAACCAATCCCAGGAAACTTTGGATTTCTGATACATTATTTGAACAAGCCTCCACCTTGCTTAGGTCTACTGAAATACCTTTTCGAATATAACGTGCCCCAAGAATTGTACCTCTCTTAGCTAGAAATCACACTTGCTAAATTTAGCATATAACTAATTCGTCCTTAGTGTTTGCAACACCATCCTCAAGTGTGGTGCATGTTTCTCCTCGCTGTTTACAGGTAGTTATTACACATGGCCTACTACTAGCTCACTCACATTCGAAAGTGTCAAACATGTTCAACCTAGGTTAAATGGAAGGGATCCTCAACCGAACACATATATTGGTAGTCTATGAGGGGTTTTCTTTCTTTTTTTTTTCTTTTGGGTTTGGGGGAGGGGGGGGGGGGGGGGAAAGGCCTCAAATAATTGGGGTTATCCTCTAACTCCAACAGTAAACGATTGACAAGGTCACGTGTGATTATCATTTGATCATTTTGGATGAACATCATTAACCACTCCAATCACATGCTGCTCTAGACTCTAGCATTCTAGCAGTTGGTGTGCGCGGAGTCGTTGCTCCCTGCCTACCTTACACTCAAGGTGCTCTGTATGGTCCCAAAATTTGGCCCACTCAGTTCCTTTGTTGCCATTGTCTATAAGCTTCAACCTCCATTTTTTGCCTTTGGGCTTCGATGTCCACTCCTCTCAACGCCTCTATATACGAATCCCCTCGTAAAACTCGTGGAAGGATTCGTGTGTAGGCTTTTTGTGCAAATAGTGCCAGAGGGGGCTTAACGGTGTACAAAAGCAGGTCTATTAACTGACTCTTCGAAAACAACACTTCCGTTCAAATCTCGAGAATGTTGGTTGGCCATTTAGTGAAAAAAGAGTGTTACTATTAATAACACGAGGAAATTGATCAAGCACACTCTCGTCCCTTCCAAAACCCATCCTTTGACTGTCTAATCAAATTTTTGCCTGCCTAACTTCCACAAACGTCACTATTGTCTCCAGAACCTAAAAGCCTAGGCTCTGATACCAAGCTGTGCCACCCCCACCTATCACACACTAACAGGTATACAAAGGTGCACTCATCCATTATCCACTAAACAGTTCCCTATTATTAACATGAAAATATAACCATGTATAGCACACTCAATACCGTACTATATGATATATTACAACACAAAGGATTGCTTAAAGTGGCAAAAGCTTAACTGTTTAGTTATTGGCGACCCATTTCCCCTTGTCATCATCACTACTCATATACAGCTCATTACGTAACCCACCTGGAAAAGGTTCAAACCAACAATGGTGAGTGTGAATGAACACTCAATAAGGGATAATCAAACGGGTGCATGTTCAAGAAAGATCAACACAACAAATTCAACATAGTTTAGCTCAAACCATCAACCACTGAGAGACCCATAAGGTTATGAACGTGTGTCTGTTCAAACCAAGACACGGGATCCAACTTTCGTGCATTAACTTAAGCACGGGATCTACTCAACATATCGGGGCCTGCCATCTATCCATTACGGCTTATACATGCAATAATCCAAGCACGGGGTCTACTCATACTTACTTTCGTGGTTGTTCATCTCAGTCAATGGGCTCAAACGCAACATTCAACAACCAACATAACAAGTGGGATCGAACAAATAAGTCCAACCACGTTCAAAACAATGTTTGGGATTTCAACAATTAAAATGGCAATAATTGGGTTGGTGGGTTCAAACGGTTATTCTCAATTGCAGCTAAATCAACAAATCAAGCTCAAATAACATGTGCAACCACAATCTGGATGAATAAATCAATACAGACATGCCAAATGATGTCCAAAACAACAAATCGGACTCAAATACTAATAGTTTCAACTGAATTCAAGAGAAATCAAGATGTTCCAACAAAAGAATTGAAAGTCCTAACAAAAGAATAAAACTAAAGTAAAGGAATAGAATTTCCCTTACAAAGAATAGATTACTCTTACCTCGAATTGATGGCAAAGACGATTTCCTTCCCACTTTCAGCTTCTCACACTTGTTCCCCCTTTCCTTTTCTTTTCCTTTTCTTCTTTTTCTTCCTCTTTTTTCTTCTGCGCTCTTGGCTCTCTTTTCCTTCTTTCTCTCTGCTTCTGTTTGTTTCTCCTTTCTTCCTTCATTTTGGTTAATATATATATATATATAATTTTGGCTAACCAATCACATGTTGGTCACTAGTCGACTTACCCAAGACTTAGTTGCTAAGCTTCCAAACTTACTAATATAATATAACTATAAAATATTATATAGTTAACATATAATTCATAATATATTGCAATATTATAACCACATCCTCATCTTTATGTGCTTAAATAAATACTCACTCGTCGCTCATTCAACTATTCTATTTTTCATCATATTTCCCACTCTTAAATTATTATTGACCTTTTCACTACCTTATTTTATCATCTCAATTCCTCATTAAATGCAAAAATCGCACCCATCTGTCCATTTTCAATAATAAAATTTACCAGTTATACAAATAAAAATCAAATAGAAATTTAGGGGTATGACACAAAGAATTGGTATCCACTGTCATTCATACATTAAAGGCACCATACTTTGAGTATCTCATTAGGAATCTCTAAAACAATTTCTCAGATTTAGTGCTAATCGGAGAACGAGCGGAGTATAGCGTCAAAAGGGGATTGTTGCAGAATCATATAATGGAGGGGAGAAATTTGAGAAAAGGGCCAACAACATTCAAAAGGGAAGAAGGAGAGGTCCATATGGCAACCAATCAGACCCTTCAACCTAGGGGATTCCCAAGTGGGCCTCGCCCAAGTTATTACCACTTTTTAGGAGCAAATGGACCACAATCCTATCAACCTTAAACCATTTCAACATCAGGCTTACCAGCAACAAACACACATTACTTCCTCTCCATTTAGAGCAAATCCCTATCAAAATGCTAGTACAGGGGAAGCCAATAATAGGCCTGCAAAGCCCTAGGCGCATGTGCCCATTTCGACAAAAAAACTCTTCAGACAATTGGTTGGCACCTATCCCGACAAATTCACTTCAACCACCCCTTCCAAAATGATACGATTCAGAGGCCAAATGTGAATACCATTCAGGTGTGACACCCCCGCCTCTTGTGCCTTTTGGCAAGACCACGGGTGGGTCAAGTTCAACTTAACCAGCAAAGGGAATAATAACACAATACTATGCTTAATAGATCATGCTATAGTAAACCTGTGGTTTCAACATCCACACGAAAGGGTACCATCCACCAATAACTAGATAGTTTGATAAACTTCTATTACAAAACATGTTTCACAAAAACATACCTTGTTTAAACTTATTACATAATATCCTTATGGTTTTAACAAGAGTAACAACTTAGACCAAACTTAACCAAAAGCAATACCCTTGCCCTTCCTCTTACTCACTTCAGCCTACTCAGATAATTCGGTATCACCTGGTAGGTAAAACTAGCAAACATGAGTGATAAACACTCAGTAGAAAAGTTATAACGAAAAATGTATACTAGGTTATATCATGTGTAATGATATAACGACTTTAAATAGATAAACCAACATAAATGACTCGTGAATAAAAAGGTGCACGCGTCTTTCCAACAAACATTAAGCAACACAACCATCTAACAACTTTAACAATTCAACTCAATCACAAACACTGAGAGACCGCAAGGGCATGAACATTTTAGCTAAACTTAGCTAGTTGCGCTCTAACTTTAGGACTAGAGCATGTAATCGCCAACAGTTTTGTCTAATGGATCCATTAAGCTCCAGCATAGGCATAAAGTGTACATTCTTTAGCCTAAGTACAGGGTCTAACAATTCCGTTCATCTCAGTTCAACGTAAATTAATACACAACGTTAGGCATTTAAAAAAAAGAAACGAACACCCAGCAACACAAACAAGACTTGAAAACAAACACGAGCCTCGTGTACGATTCCAACAAGGACCAACAGAGTGGCATCACATAGGGCAGCCACCCAAAAGCTCTTAAGAAAATACTAGCAAGGTTCAACAGCACATAAAACAACCAATCATTCATTAGAAGCAATTTATTCTTAATCATCTCACAAAACATTTAATTAGCCAACAGTTTGGCAAAAATAGTGACCTCAAGTAGAAATACTACAACTCCTTCCACAATATTCAAATGGTATTACTCTTTGAAGAGAAAAGTTAGATAACCTTACGATCTGAAACTTTCATGTTGAACACTTCATAACATTTGATCTTTGGAAGGGCCAGTCGGGCCAAAACAGTAGGTGCACAGATTTGGTCACTAAAACCCACTTCTAACCAGTTTCAAAAATACAGAGACAACTTCTGATACACAGACATTCTTAGGTTGCAGCCAAAACAAAATACCTAGATATGAAATAGAGATACAACTTCCTTTTTAACTCAAACAGTGATTCACACTCTAGATAGGTTAAACAGGGCAAAAAGCGACTGACTACAGTTTTGAAATATCGAGAATACTAGTTTAGACACCAAGCATTAGAAATGCAACGTTTTGACTCCAAAAGAGAACTTTTAAATAGCTTAAAGAAGAACAATTCGTACTTTGGACACTCAAGAAAACTCATCCATTTAAATGGGTAAAAAGCCACATGAATAGGAGAAATCTGGACTGGAAACACAGTTCACCAAATTCTCGACATCAACTTTAAAATTCCAAAAATCTTTTCGAACATCTCGAATTGAGATGATTCCAAAACCAAACTTATAGATGTTAATCAAAACTACAACTCTCTTAAAGAAAAAATTCTCAAATTTGAAACATTTCTGGGTGAAAAATACCCAAAACCTTACTGCCTTGAACTTGCACACTAGCCATTATTCACAAAAATTTCACTTAAAGGAAAAGTTTAACCAACACCTCATTAGCCATTATTTATGACTTAATGGCAAAGGGCGTTTCGATAATTACACATGAAACCCAAAAATTTTCCATTTGCGCGTGAAAATTTTTTTCCGTGAAAATTTCTTAGAATATTTACCAAACTAAGGACGCAAAATATCTAAGGAAAATACTAACATTAAGGATAGTAAAATATACTATGAACTTAGATTTCAGAGATATTACATCAGGAGTTGTAGGTGATGACACGGAGAACTGTTCCTCTCTCAAAGAAAAATACAAGATCTTATCAAGCATGGGTGGTTAAAATTTGAAGAAGATAGGGGGGCCTCAAATGTACATGCTAACCCCTTACCAAGTCATAGGGAAAGGCCATAAAGAAATGTTAGCATGCTTGGCCTGAACCAATTGATGATGCGTTCAGTAGATGGTTTGAAGACCCCAATGAAAGTTATATGGGAAAGACTAGTCATCGAAGGATACATAAAGGACTAGTCCCTTAAAACATACTGATAGACGCTACACCTTGTATAATCATTGGAGTCCCTTATCTTTTCCCCTATAATGATACTCATGCTGTCTCTTTATGGTCATTGATTTTGAATTTAGATGAATCATTTGTGTCACATAATGTAGCTTTAGCAAAGTTCAGTAATTTGGTTTTCCAAATTCAAGCGCCCAATCAACTCACCTTTACTGATGATGAAATGGACCTTTTCAGCACTGGTCATACCAAAGCACTGTATATCTCCCTTAAATGTAAGAACTTTCTGGTAGGCAAGGTACTAGTGGACATTATCCCTTGCTATAGCATGCTCCTGGGGCACCCATGGATACATTATGCTGAAGCAGTCTCACCCCTCTCTCCATCAATGAATCAAATTCGCTATTGATGGAACAATCATTACGATTAAAGGAGAGGAGTCATTTTTGGTTTCTTCAGCGAACACAATCCTATTTATTGAAGTTGTAGTAGAAGCTCCAGAAAGTTCATCACAAGTTTTTCAATAAATGTCACATTCATGGCAGAAGGAACTCCTATCCCACAACCAATGATGTCCTTAGCCTGGAAAATGATGGCTAGAGTTATGCTGAAAAGTTTCTATCAAATCGGCAATGGTTTAGTCCCTAATGGTGAAGGGATTAAAACTTTAGTTACCTTATTGAAGGCTAATGAGAAGTTTGGTTTAGGGTATAAACCCTCAAGGTTTAACCATCAAAAAGCCAATCGAGATCGAAGAGACCGGAGGTTTGCTCGCCTCGAAGGATGCCTTCCAAGAGAGGAAAACCTTTTCATCCCATACATCAGGGTCACCTTTCCAAAAGCTGCTTATATCTCTCGCCTTGGGTCTGGCATCCTGAACTCACTTTTTGAGTTGTCTATCAATGCCATAATCGGAGATACTGGAGAATGCCCATTGGTTTATGCTAGCACTTAACCCCTAGACAATTGGAGGGTGACCAAAATTCCAATGGTGTATCTTTCAAATGAGTAATAATCTGTTACCGACTACCCCTCCTAAGGATCTAGGTCCATGACCTCAGGGAGTGAATGTGATGGACCCCCAGTATCTTTCAATATTAATAAATGATTATGCGTTTCTTCTTTTATTGCATACATTCCCACTTTCCAATTCTATATTTCTCTATATTAAGGTCTAAGCATCATAACCCAGGGGATGTTAGTAATTTTGATCACATGGACTCTTTGAAGTATAACTCTGAGGAACTTGTGTTTGCAATGGAAGATCCAGACTTAGATAGCGATTATAGCGCCCCCCTCACCCCCGATGAATCGAGTGAGTTGATCGAACTTCCTGAACCAGACGACACATTTAACCAGGGAATTATAGAAACTATTAATTTGGGGACCGAGCAAAACAATGATTAAGCTATGCTTTCTTGAGTTCAAAGATGTGCTTGCATGGTCTTATAAAGATATGCCTGGGCTCAATACAGATATTGTAGTTCATCAAATACCCCTTAAGCCTGAGTGTAAGCCGATAAAGCAAAAATTGAGGAGAATGAAACCTGACGTTTTGCTTAAAATAAGAGATGAATTAAAGAAACAATTCGATGCTGGATTCCTAGACGTCGTTCAATACCCTGAGTGGGTAGCTAATGTGGTTCCAGTGCCCAAAAAAAGATGGGAAAGTCTGAATGTGAGTGGATTATCGAGACTTGAATAAGGCTAGCCCAAAAGATAATTTTCCTTTGTTATCAATATACTAGTCCACAACATAGCTGGTTATAATGTGTTCTCATTTATAGATGAATTCTCAGGGTATAATCAAGTCAAAATGAGTAGGGAAGATTAAGAGAAAACAACTTTTATCACTTAATGGGGAAACTTTTGCTATAAAGTAGTGCCTTTCGGATTGAAAAATGCTGGGGCAACCTATCAACATGCCATGGTTATACTATTCCATGATATGACGCATAAGGATATTGAGGTCTACATGGGCAATATGACGCATATAGTCAAGACCATTTGAACACATTACATAAACTATTTGAAAGTTTGCATAAATACAAGTTACGACTTAACCCCACAAAATGCACATTTGGGGTAAAGTCGAGGAAACTATTACGGTTCATGGTTAGCGAAAGAGGGATTGAAGTTGATCCTGAAAAAATTAGAGCAATACAGGAGATGCCTATACCACCCTGAGAAAAGAAGTGAGAGGTTTTCTCGATAGGCCTAATTGCATCGCTCGGTTCATCTCTAACTTAACTCACACTTGCGAGCCAATCTTTCGATTGTTGCGTAAGAGTCACTCAAGTAAATGGGATAAGACATGTCAGGAAGCCTTTGATAAAATCAAGCAATATCTTCAAAATCTTGCAGTACTCATACCACCAATACATTGTAAACCACTTTTGTTATACTAAACAGTGCATTAGACGCCAATAGGGTGTGTGCTTAGGCAACATGATGAGCTCAAAAGGAAGGAAAATGCCACGTACTAGAAATTCAATGACTACGAGATTCGGTACTCGGTCTTGGAAAAGACACATGCTTTGGCTTGACAGCTCACTGACTTGTAACAGTATATGCTGTATCATATTGTATCATACCACTTGGTTCATATCCCGAATGGATCCATTGAATTACATCTTTGAGAAGCCATACTTATATGGCCGAATTTTAAAATGGTAGGTTTTATTGTCAAAATATGATATTATATACACTACACAAAAGGCTATCAAAGGTAGTGTAATAGCTAAGCACTTGGTCGGTAATGCCATAAATGAATTCAAGCCACTAAAAGCCAAATTTCCTAATGAAGACACGATGATGATTGCCATACCTGAAGATAAAGAAGAGGTCGAAGACAACGCATGGACTATGTACTTTGATGGCGTAGCAAATTTATTTGGGGTCGAACTAGGGGCAGTTTTAGTCTCTCTACAAAAGAAGCATTTCCTTGTAGCTATCAAATTAAGATTTAATTGGACGAATAATGTTGCCAAATATGAGGCATGCGCTGCTAGTTTAAGAGTCTCAAACTAAAAATCAAAGAACTGGAAGTCTATTGTGATTCTGCCTTGATCATCCACCAAATCATTGGGGAGTGGCAAACTAAGATGTAAAACTAGTCCCATATCAAAAATATCTATCTCAGTTGGCTACAAAGTTTGACCAAATCAGTTTTCACCACCTTAGTAGAGAAAAGAACCAATTTGCTGATGGCCAAGCAACTTTGGCATCAATGGCTAAGGTGGATGAAAAGATGAACGTTGAACCATTACAGATTGAGGTTAGAGATGACTCGGCCTACTACTCAAGTATTGAAGAGGAGTTCAATGGTATCCCATGGTATCATGATATTTTACTCTACCTCCAAACTCGTGAGTATCTGAAAAAGATAAGAGAACATTTAGACGGCTATCAATGAGTTTCTTTCCGAGTGGTGACATCCTCTATAAGTGGAGTTGGGATGGCACCCTTTTGAGATATGTGAGTGCAACTGAAGCCCAATCTATTCTAACATAAATTCATGAAGGGATTTGTGCTACGCATACAAATGGGCACATGATGGCTCAACAAATCCTTCGAGCTAGTTATTATTGGATGACGCTTGAGAGAGATTATGTCAGCTATGTTCGAAAATGCCACAAATGCCAAATTGATGCCAACAGGATCAATGCTCTATCTACCCCGTCGCATAACAAGGTCGCTGCCTTGGCCTTTCTCGATGTGGGGCAGGGATGAGATAGGTTCGATTAGTCCGAAAGCCTCGGATGGACATCGTTTCATTCCTGTAGCAATAAATTATTTCACAAAGTAGGTTAAAGTAGCATCTTATTCCGATATTACAATAAATGTTGTCACCCGCTTTGTAAAAAGGGATATAATTTGTCTTTATAGTCTCCCAAAAAAGCATATCATGAAAAATGCCCAGAATCTAAATCGGAAGATGATGCAGAGGTTATGTGAGCAATTCAAAATAAAACACCTTAATTCAAAGACCGATAGACCTAAAATGAATGGAGTGGTCGAAGCAGCAAACAAGAATATAAAGCGAATTGTTGAGAAAATGACCATCACTTACAGTGATTGGAATGAAATGTTTCCCTATGCTCTTATTGCATATCGCATTGCTACTAGGACTTCAATAGGGGCAATACCTTACTCACTTGTTTATGGGACAAAGCCAGTTATTCCAGTTGAAGTCGAGATTCCTTCCCTTCAAGTTTTAATAGATACTGTTCTAGAAGAAGTCCGAATGGATCAAAGCCTGGTTTGAGCAACTGAATTTAACTGAAGAAAAAGGCTCAGTGCAATTTGCCATAGTCAACTTTATTAGAAGAGAATGACAAATGCGTATAATAAAAGGGTGCGACCGAGAGAATTACAAGAAAGAAATTTAGTCCTACTAAAAGATCCTCCCATTTCAGACAGATGAAAAAGGACAATGGGCCCCTAAATTTATCCCTTTAGATAAAATCGATGTGACTAGATCAAAGAAGATTTGCTTTAATCAGACAAAAAATGGAGATCTAATCAAATCGGGCTGGATCAAAGCAAGTTCAAGTAGATCTAGCCAAATTAAAGGCAAATCTGAGTAGATCTCACCTGATCAGAACAAATTAAAGTAGATCTTACCTGATTAGAGCAGATCAGAGTAAGTCGAAGTAGACCCGAGTAAATCGAAACAGATCGAGCGTGGCGTTGGCACTAGCATTAGCACAATGAAAAGGGCAAAAGGAAAGAGGAAGAATAAGAAAAGAAAGAAAATAGGAAAGAAAAAGAGAGTGATATAAGAAAAAAAAAAGCTAGAAAGAAGGAAAGAGTGCAGAAAGAATGAGAGAGAAAGCGAGGAAAATAGATAGAAAAAAAAAAGAAAAAGAAATAGAGTAAAAAGGAGATAGGTGAAGCTATCTCCTATCTAAAAAGCCCTTTATTGTGCCTGCATAGCTCTTTAAAATCAGTCGGGCCTGCATGGTGTTGGTACTTTCATTCTCCACAAACATCGATATTGTAGCAACTCGCATCAATCTTGCACTTATAACACATACGATCTTGATCGTACCTCAAAAATTGATTTGTAAAGTATCTAGGGCAAAACTCGGTGCCACCATCTTTGTCTGAAGCCTTGCCATCTCATCTTTTGTCGAGGGGAAGTTGCCTGAAGGTGCATCTGTCATGGTGGTTGGTAACTACTACCTCTACCGATTTATTGTTTCTCTCACAAAATTGTGGTAAAAGAGCAGATCGAAAAGATATACATATCAAGCTAGAAATTACTATGCCTAACAATCGGTCACGATTTCAACAACATATCTTTATACCTAATAGTGTCTACATTCGATGATGCTGGAACTCAGACACACATATCATATTTCTTAGCTTTTGCCAATCTGGTGTTAAATTCTACCGCCGATCTCACAATTGAATACCCAGTCCTATTTTCTCAAACAACTCAACATTGGCTCACATGCCAAATGGCTTAATATTGGCTTATATGCCAAACAAGTCAACATTGGTCCACACACCAAACTTATCAACATTGGCCCATGCACTAAACAAGTTAATCTTGGCCTATGTCCCAAACAACTCAACATCGGTCCAAACACTGAACTTCTGAGCATTGGTCCACATGCCAAACAACTTAATCTTGGCCTATGTATCAAACAACTCAACATCGGTCCACACACCAAACTTCTTAAAATTGGCCCACACGCCAAACAGCTTAATCTTGCCCTATGTGCCAAACAACTCGACATCGATCCACATACCGAATATCTCAATATTTGCGCATTCCCTAAATAACTCCACATCAGTCCATGCACCAAACATCCCCAAACAACTCAGCATCAATCCTCACACCAAATCTCCCAATGTTTACCCACACTCTAAGACATCCAACATCGGCCTGCACGCCAAACTATTTAATCTAGCCCCATCAAACATCTGCCTCTATGCTAGTCCCCTTATTGTCAGACCAGGTGCCAGACAACTGTGGTTACCTTTTAGCCATGTGCAAGATAATTCTAACTTTACATCTTGGTTTAGTTAAGTAGAATTCCACTTCAAGTGCTACTAAATGGCCCAATAGACGAAAATACACGTCTCCATCTTTACACGCTCACTTGCAAGAGTTTGCAAGTAGGAATGACCATTGCATCCTCTACTAGTGAACCTGCAAAGAGGGCAGCTGTAGACACCTATTTTCGTCTGGGCAATTTTGGAGTTGAAAATGTTAGAAACCATTTATGGTTTTAAAGTGCAAAGCAGCCTCTTCATAATGGTATCGGCGTGTCCCAATACCGCTACAATCCGCTTTAGCGGATTGAATACAATTCGTAGCCGTAGCGGCTGCAACAACCACTATAGCAGTCGTGAAGACCGCTACGATAACCTGAGCTCTATTCTAAGACCCAGTTTCACTAATACAAGAGCCTTGCTTAATTCCAAAAACTGGTTATGGTATGTTACCTAAGCTTTATTCATATTCCTAATGCGTTGATAAAGCAGACTGTGGAATAGCAGGTGAGTTGACACTAAAAGATACAAATGCACTTTAAATTTTTATTTGAAAATTAAGTTGAACGTGTAGAAAATGTAACAAAGGACCACCATATTATATTGCCAATTACGAGAATTGGAAAGGATAAAAATGAAATAAAGAAAAGAAGAAAAAGTAGAAGAAGAATAAGGGAACTAAAGATGTTAAGCTAAAAATTATTTGCTGCAACAAAAAGATCGTCATTATATAAGTGTAACATGGATATAAAGATACATAACAGTCTTGGAGGACATCACTCTTCCCTTCTCATAATTTCTTGTCTGCAAAAATTGAACCCTATTTCATTCTTATGCAAACAATACTTTTCGCGAGAGTTTTCTTCACACACCATAGTTGGGAGCCTTCCAAAGTTTGAATGCTACCTTATGCAAAAATCTATCAGCTAGTATTGTCAGATTTCCACCGTACTGCACGGAAATGGAAGAGAAATCACAAGGGAGATGACAATAAGTAACCATTTATATCTTGTGTTTTTTTTTTTTACTAAACTATTTCCATTCATAATTAAGAGTCAAAAAATGTGTGAAACTCTTGACAAGTACCTTTTTAAAGTCTTTGAAAGAAAACAAATCTGTCATATCCTTGCATGGTACTGCATCCTGCCATTGTACCACTAGCATAACCATTTTTATTTTTTATTAACAAAATAAGATGATGTATATTAGAGGAGAGACATTATTACATGTGGGTTTTGGAGATTTTTTTTTATTAACAAAATAAGATGATGTATAGTGGATGAGAGACATTTGTACATGTGGTTTTTGAAGAATTTCTTTCTTTTTTTTTTCTATTAACAAAATAAGATGATGTATAGCAGATGAGAGATATTCGTACACTTGGTTTTTGGAGAATTTTTTTTTTAGTTAACAAAATAAGATGATGTATAATGGATGAGAGATATTTGTACATGTGGTTTTTGGAGGATTTCGTTTTTTTATTAACAAAATAAGATGATATACAGTGGAGGAGAGATATTTCTACATGTGCTTTTTTGCATTTCATTTTTTTATTAATAAAATAAGATTATGTATAGTGGAGGAGAGACATTATTACTTGTGAGTTTTGGAGAATTTCATTTTTTGTTTATTGACAAAGTAAGATGATGTATAGTGGATGAGAGATATTTGTACATGTGATTTGATTTTTTTATTTTTTATTTTTTATTTTTTATTAACAAAAAAATGTGATGTAAAGTGTGGGGGGTGGGGGGAATATATTCCTCTGGCTACCTCTATTCAAGGCTGAAACTTCTAGCCCCCTTTACTTTTTTTTTTTATACTCTTTTTTAAAGCATAATGATAAAGGAGGGGGGAAGGAACTCATGGGGAGAGAGAATGTTGCACTATTTTCTACCACTCTTTTTCGCACTCATTCAGTCAAGTCTTTTATTTTCTTACTCTTCCATCTCTTCAACTCTCTCATTTTCCTACTCTTCCAAGTTCCATCTTTCCAACTCCCTCATTTTTCTGGTGGATCATTGGATCAAGGTACATATTTTTAGTTACAAATTGAATTCTTTGCATCTCATTTTGTTAAGTTCATAAATTTTTCATAATTAAATTTCATACTTACCTAATAGATTTTGTGAGTAGTATTTTTTTTTAAAAAAAAAAATGTAATACATGTAAGCGTTAACTGCACTTTCATTTTACAAATTTAAAAATCTGTGTTTCTAATAAAGATGATCTATTAGCTCTGGCACAAATGTAGTGCAATCCCCGTACCCTAGTTGGTAAAATGTGTTTCCAATGTTTCTTTAAAGCAGAATTCGATTCCCACTTGTAGTTATCTCTTGATTTTAATCTTTAATTTTTTGTTTTCATACATTATGTATTTAATTTTGCAATATAATCAAACAATTTTGGTAGCCTAGTTGGTAAAATGAACTTGCAATCTTTTGTTGAACCAAGGTTCAAATCTCACTTGTAGCACTAAGTTGCTTTTAATTTTTAATTTTTTGTTTCTATACATTAATTATTTAATTTCGTAATATAATCACATGATTTCGGTAACGCGGTTGGTAAGATGGACGTGCGGTGTTTTGTTTAACCAAGGTTCAAACCTCACTTGTAACACTCTTTGGCTTTTTCATTTTAATGTTAGTTATAATGAACGCATGCAAAGAATTATTATCTGAACTAGTTTATCATATAACATCTCTAACATCAATTTTTTAAATTTATCTTGTAAGGAAATGCCACGTGAGAAGAGGCCTGTTATCAAATTCCCTATTATCGAATCCCACCAGCAGGAGTTGAGGCCGCTGATAGAATCTTGCCTACGAAGCACGAGACCTTCAACTAAATCCCACCTAAGCAAAGATGTAGGATGGAAATTTAGAACTTTGGTTGATAATACCCAACATAATGTACAATGTAAACTTTGCGAGAAAATAGTTATAGGCGGCATTACTCATTTAAAGCGACATTTTGCACAATTGCAGGGAAATGTTGGGGGATGCCCAAGTGTAAGTAAAGACCTTAGAGTTAAAATGATGAACCACTTATTAGAAGCAAAACAAAAGAAAAAGGAGAAGACGAAACGACAACTAGAATTAGAGGCAGATATAAGAGGAGACTATGACGACCAACATGTTGAAGAAATCGACGCTACACTGATGAGGCGTGCTCAAAAAGATAGTAAGTGACTCAGCAAGAATGGGAAGATAGACAAGAACAAGTGGATCAAGAAATGTTTATGAACAAGGTGTTGGCTTTAACTCCTACAGTGGACATACTCCTACTTATTATGATAATGCAAATGGCAGTGGTAGAAAATGGATTAATCCAGAAGACCCCAATGCAAGACTATGAGCTATAGACCCAATAATTAAACGTAGTAAAAGTTTTAAACAATCAAAGATCAACACCAGCATAATGAAAGACCTATGGAAGAAGTTAGGAGCAGCAATAAGTTTTTCATATATAATCGTATTCCTATGCATATTGCTACTTCTCTATTCATGCAATCCAATGCTTGGCATTGCTACAAAAGTAGGAAGAGGGGTGAGGAGTCTTACTCCGTATGATATTTCTGAAATATATCTAAATGAGGAATACAATGACATTAAGAATTACAGTCTCCTTGTCCAAAGTATAGGATCAAAGAGGTGTAACCATAATGTGTGATGGATGGATAGGCCCAACAAAGAAGCACATAATAAATTTTCTTGTATATTGCAATCGAGGAACCGTGTTTCACACTTCTGTTAATGCTTCGGATGTCCCATCATGTACTGGAGAATATTATTTCACATTGATGAACCAAGTTGTCCAAGATATTAGTGAACAATATGTTATCCAAATTGTTACGGACAATGAAGCAGCAATAAAGGCAGGAAGAAAATTGCTCATGAAGAAAAGGCCACATTTGTATTAGAGGGCTTGCGTGGCCCATTGTGTTAACTTGATTTTAGAAGATATCGGCAAAAAGAGCAATGCTGCAAATGTTTTGGATGACGCGAAAAAGATTACATCATTCATTTATAATCATATATGGACGATCTCATACATGAAGAGATTTACAAACAACGATGAATTGATGCTCCGACCGTTACTTGATTTGCCACAAATTTTCTTGCACTAGAGTCAATTTTGAGACATAAACAAGCTTTGCGGAACATGTTTTCTTCTGAGACATGGAAGACATCAAAGTTTAGGAAGGCAAACTCAAGCCCATCCTATAATGTGAAGAAAATTATATTAGGAAATGAGTTTTGGAAAAAAGCTATTGAAATTTACAAGGTACAAGAGCCTTCAGTTAAGGTATTGAGATTAGTTGATGGAGATGAGAAGCCGACCATAGGGTATATATACGAGGCAATTGATAGAGCGAAGTTGGCAATTCAACAAAACTGCCACTATTACAAGGAATATTGGGCAATAATCGACAAATAGTAGAACTTTCAATTGCATCATGAGTTGCATGCAGCAGGTTACTCTCTGAATCCACATTTTGCCTACTATTCATCATCTGCGAGGGTTATTAATGAGGTGATGAGTGGCACAAGAAATGTTATTGCGCAAATGGAGCCTAATATGGATACTCAAATTCGAGCAATAAATGAAGTAAGTAGTTACTGTAATTTTTTTAAACTATGCCCATTAGTTTTAATGTGTACATACGCACTAATAATTACATCCCATACATGTCATAGTTGCTTATATATCAGGATAAACAGGAGACATTTAATACTACATTAGCTCAAAGAGCAATACAGATAATGAATCCAGGTAAGAACAACCTTTACTTAGTACACTATATGCTTAGAATATATGTAATATTCAATTTGGAGTAGTGTAACTAAAGACCTAGATTTTTCTTATTGGAGTGGAGTGGTGGATCAACTTTGGTAAATGTACTCCAAACCTATAACAAATAGCAATTAGAGTTCTAAGCCAAACAACATCTACATCAAATTGCAAACGTAATTTGAGTACATTCAGCCTCATTCACATAAAAACAAGAAATAGGCTCAAATATATGAAGTTACAGAAACTTGTTTTTGTTCACTATAACATGAAGCTAAGGTTGAGAAACACAATTCGAAAAAGCCAAGAGGAAATTAAATAAAGTTTTAATCCAACCAAATTTGGATTATATCTTTGAAAAAGATGATCCTTTAAGTCAATGGTTAGAAGAAAGAGAAGCACTGGAACTTGATGGGCAAGATAACTTAAATGGGTTGAATTTGGATGAAGACAGGATGATAATGAAACTAAACCACCCGATCAACCGATCAGGACTATCAGTGGCTCAAGTTCAAATGCAAAGCCAACTCAAAATGATGAAGATAATGATTTGAGTCCCCCTACTGATGACCATAATACTAGTAATGACCCTAATGCTGGATTAGATATCCAAAATTATGGGCTAGACACTACTGGATACTCATTCGTTCTAGAGACATATAATGGTGATCAGGGGTTGGGTGCAGTACCTGGCGATTATAAGATTGATACTTTCGTACTAACCTCTGGGAGGGCGAATGAAGTAAGTGATGAATGGGAAAGGGAATTACAAAATACATATGGATATAGTATGGTCCAAAATTTTGGGAAATTTGGACTTGCGGAGTCATTATCTGGGGCTAGCTATCCACAATCATCATACTATCCACATCCATAATCAGACTCCTTCAAATATCCGTCTTTGAACCCAAGTAATTATTCTGAGGAAGAACGGTCAAGTGAACTGAATGTCTGCTTCCTTGACTTGATTTTGCTAATGAGATGGATAGATGATATTCATGTTCAAGCTACAAATGATAATGTCGATGATGAAATTGATCAATCGACATGTCATTGAATGTGGTGGGGATGAATTATCACTGCATAACATTCATAGGGATTGGAAAAACTTGTTAAAATTTATGTGATTTCCATTTATGATAATATATATTAAAATCTTTATTTTTGTGGTGGTACAAATCAAGATATAACTCAAATTTATCTAAAATCTAAAAATCATATGTACCCAGTGTTTGCTTGATAAATAAGGTGGGTTAAAATAATGCAAAAATCATTTGTAATATTTTTATAAACTTAAAATGTTAAAAAACAATTGTCATGCGCCATGCCTCATAATTTACTTCTGTTATGCCCGCGTCCTATTACAAAACCCCCGTTAAACCCCCGTCCCATTACACCCGCGACCGTTACGTGACGGTGGTTGTAACCGCTATTTAAAACCATGAAACCATTACTTCATTTGTCACAATAAGTCTTAGAAGGAAAGGAAAAATAAAAGGAAAATAAATGAAACTAATATAGAAAAATATAGCTGTAGACACCCGTTTTCGTCCGGGTAATTTTGGAACTGAAAATGTTAGAAACCATTACTTCATTTGCCATAGGTCTTAAAAAGAAAGAAAAAATAAAACGAAAATAAAATGAAAACAAATGAAACTAATACATAAAAACCCTAGCTACTACACCCATTAAAATTCTATCTACCACTCATCTCCCACCACTCCACCTTTCCTGCACCTATTAAAACTCTAGCTACCACTCATCCTCCACCATTCCACATTTCCTACACCCATTAAGATTCTAACTACCACCCATCTCCCACCACTCCAAACATTTATAAAAGGGAGCATGAAAAGAGGAAAAGGGGGTGGAGAAGGAGAAAAGGGAGAGTTTTTTTCATTTCGTCTATATGTCCCCCAAATTCGATATCAAAAAGAGCATAAGTCTATGCCTCAAAAGTCCGCCCTGACCACAAAAGTTCGGTATTTTTAATCCTAAATCTTTTCTTCACCACCTTCATCCTTGAGATTCCGTCGGTCACCATACTTCGCAAAAATATCCCAATTAAAGAAGGCAAGAGAAGTCGTCATCAAATCTCCTGTCATCATGTCATCGGCCATCGCGCGTTGTCATCGAAATTAATGTATGTTCATATCATTAAGTTTAACCCGAGTTTGAAAACCATAAAAGAATACAATATATATATATATAATTTTACTAATGATGTAATAAGTATTCACATACCAAATCCTAATTTCAATATTGCCATGTTCGAATTTCTTCATTTTTACTAAGCAAAGAGGAGTTAGAAATTAACAATTTACCATGCTACCCTTTCAAATCCCTCTCCTTTTTGGTGAACGAAACCCCATTAATATTTAGAGTAAACAAAATACCACTTTTTTTCATATATACATATTATTTCATATACATATTATTTCATACTCTCTCATTTTCATAGTTTAAAGGAAACTTCCAGTTAAAATAATCCTTTGATTTTAATCAAATACATGATAGTTCAAAATTTATTTATTTCTTTTTGCTCTATTAACTAGTCTAAAGAGTGTAAATAAAAAAATATATATCAATTAATCCGATGATAAATTTCATGGATACCACAAGGGTGGTTCCTGCGATCCTTCCCAATGTATTAGACTATTCGCTACTTGACCAAAAGGGTTGGGATGGTAGCAAACGTAACCCAATAATTAAATATCGGTAAATGATAAATTTTATAGAGAGTATCATGGGACCATCTTTATTAAGGCAATGTCATAATCCGAGGTCAATTGATATCATTTTGAGAAAATGGGCGTTGTGGGATGTCGATCACCTTCCCCACACGTAATTGTACACCCGAACCAATTTCATGGTTAAAAGACCATTATATTTATAAAATTTATGGTTTTCCCTAAAAAGAAGTAGGGTGGTGACCCTGCTATTTTTAAATTTCGTCCATCGAATGCGAAAGTGATTTGACATTGACATTGGAGGAAGAACATGTGTGGCTTTAGTAGATACTAGCTGCATATGGTTATGTACCGGAATCAGGTTTCTAGAAGTTACCTAGGAATATGTAGGAATGCAAGTTACAATCGGTAACAGTGCAACCCTACAGATTCAGGAGATTGTAAAGGAAATAGAAATTATTCTACATGGCAGAATGTTTGTAAAGAGAACACTCTACTTCATGCCTCAGCTTCCAGATGATTTTTTCCTAGGGGATATGTTCCTTAGAAAATATCAACTTGTAATGGTGTTTTCAGAAGGACTTATTCTAGACATCTTTTTGGTTCCAGGAGTTGGTAGGAAGGATAGTCAAGCCCGAAACCAACAGGTGGATATAAAACAACCATTGGAGGGGGGAGGAATAACCCTAAGCTATCAGAATACGATAGACCAATGGAGGGATTTGCTGGGAATTAACAAAATGGGAACTAGCGACGGATTGCAAGAATTAAAAGCATATTTATCGAAAAACTGGTCAGATAACCCACTAAAGTTATGGCAGGTAGCCATACCAAAAGCAAATCTTGTCTTTAAAGGCCCACAGAGGGATAACATATCCTAAGGGAATGATCAAAGAATTTGAGAAACAAATTACAGAATTGGTTAACCTTGGTCTTATAAGACACAGCCAGAGTCCGTACATGTGTGCAACTTTATAAATCACTCAGAACAAGTCTGGGGCAAGGCCAGAATGGTGATTGACTACCGTGAGTTGAATAAAGCTGCAAAGGACGATGGTTACAATTTGTCCAACTAAGAGGCTCTAAGAAATAGAGTCATAAAAGAAAATCCAATGGTATACTCCAAGTTTGACCTTAAGTCAGGATATTGGCAGATTAAAGTTAAGGACGAAGCAATACCATTAACAGCATTCACAACTTCAGTATGACTGTTTGAATGGTTAGTGATGCCATTTGGATTAAAGAACGCTCTAGGAATCTTCTAGAGAAGGATGGATCAGGCACTCTATGGGATGTCACAGTTTGTGGCAATCCATATTGATGATGTTCTAGTCTTCCCTAAAACTGAAGAAAAACATCTGGAGCACCTGTGGCAGGCAGATAAAGTGTTCAAAAAAGAAAAAATGATCCTTTTAGAAAGGAAGGTCGTTTGGATGCAACCTAAGATAGATTGGCTTGCAGATCCAAAGAAATAGGCAGCAACTTCACTAGCACATTATGAAGAAGATTGCAAATTTTGCTAATGTTCTAGAAGACAAAAAGCAAGTGCAAGCTCTTCTAGGAACCCTTAATTATACGAGAGCATATATTAGGGACCTTGCAAAACTTGTTAGGCCTATCCAAAAAAAGGTTTTGATCAAGGAACCTTGGGATTGGTTAGACAAGGATTCTAAAGTTATTAGAACCCTCGAGGACAAACTGTAGAAACTTCTAGATTTGGAGTACTTAGATGGAAGCGAAAAGGGTCTCTTTCTCGAGATATATGCATCAGACTCGTTTTGGGGATGCGTCCTAAAAATTCAAATCAATAAGGGAGCAAAAAAAATCAATAGATACTGGAGTGGCTACTTCAGAACACCAGAAGTAAACTATCCGATTCAAGAGAAAGAACTTCTTGCAATCCTAAAAGGAGTTAGGGCAAACAAGCTTTTCATAGGGAAATCATCCACTATTAGGATAGATATTTTTTATGTGAAGAGTTTTATGAATATTAAAATTAAATAGCTCACCCAAGCAAGATTAGTTCAATGTAGGAATGAATTACAGTATTTCCATTTTAATGTAGAATATATTAAAGTAAAAGATAATATCATTCCAGATGCTCTAACATGTTATTTCCATTCATGCAATAATAGTAGGAGATAACAAATGTCTCATGTGCGAGCAAAGACACCTTGTCGAAGATTGCCCGAGGGTTAAAGCTATGGCACAGATGAGGCAAAAAAGAGTAGGGCAGATCCAAAAGAAAAGGTTCAACTAGGCTACAAAAAGGATGCAGCCAATAAGGTTAGGAGACCTCTCTAAGATGGCAGACTCTTCTTCTTCCAAGATTGATAACTCACCTAAGGATAAGAGTGTTATCAAGTCTTTTATTTGTGGCCAGGCAAGTCACTACAAATTCCAATGTCCTAAGAATCCAAGGGCTAAAAAGGGAAAAGTTAAATCAAGTTAGAGTTTGACATCCCAGGGTTTAGAAGAAAAGGAACTGACAGAGAGGCAAGAGATTGATAAGTTCCTAGGTAGGGAACAAAGAGTTAATCCATGTCTTGAAGAGCCTTTATATCTTATCCTAACTCAGGACCGGAAGGGCCGTGCTTTCAGAAGAGGTTTCACAAGAATCGTGGCAAAACTACAAGCTGGTCATGAGATCATGGAATCATATAGAGAAATCAATCATGATATGATGGCCCTTATCATTCATGAAGAGGTCAAGGTTAAACTTGAGGTATCACCTCTCCTAATCAAATCTAGGCATATGAAAGTTAGACAAGTTCCAGAGTTTCCAGCATTAAGTAAATTTTAGAGGCTCAGTGGATTGAGAATTCCCAGGCTTCATATTCTAGCCTTGGAATTGGAACCTAAAGAACTGTTTGAACTCCAGGGAGCCTCTAAAGAAGGACTGGTTCAGTTCATAGGAATCAATAAGCTATCCTCGTGGTATCATTGGTTGCCACCAATGGTGAGAGACGTCTTAAATTGTACTCATCTAAGACTACTTTGGTAGGTAGCTAACATCGAACCCATCAAATTAGAATAGGTCAGGAAAGTTATGGTTTGAAATTTGTATCCAGGAAGGTAGACCCAAGACGGTGTGTCAAATTGGCTTGAATCAGTTCCAAGTCAGGAGGAATGGAACAATTTCAGGGACTTCTAGGGATATAATGACGTTTTACAGACTGCCTAGCACATCTACGCTCTAGAAACCAAGGCTACAGTTAATTGTGTTTAGTTGGTAAACTACCAGATAGTAGTGCTTATCGAAAAACAACATCCGTAGGGATGTATAGTGGTACACCTTTCATATCCGTCGATGCGAGCAAATGATTCTGTCAGATGGATACAAAGCTGGGATAGTTATCCAGCTGCCATTCGACGAGAGAAATCTAAGATTCAAGAGGCTTTCGAGAAATTGGCTGAAAAAGCCAAAGAAGCTAGTGCGAATCAGATGGAGCTTGACAAGTTGGAGAAGCAAGGAATCTCTGAGTTAGTGGAGATTATCGAGGTAGTCAGAGACCTTCTATGAAGGGCAAGGCACAAACCTAGATAAGTGTCATATCTAGGCGTGGCCGACAGGGTTAATAGGTCATATCATATCCCAAGCCCACTTGGATTATATCTTTCAATCTTTTGAGTTGGTAATGAGTTAGCATGAGTTGTGCTTTCTTTTGTGTGTGTAGTGAGTTAGCAGCATGTGTTGTTCCTGTTTTATGTTTGTGTACTTTTGTGTTGGAGCTGAGTCATCAATGATTGTGATGGCCTCTCCTTAGGTCTGTAAAAGGGACTATCGACCCATATGTTCGGTAGAGGAAAATTAGAGAAAATTTTAGAATGAAGTTTTCAGTTCCAAATCTCAAAACTCTTCAAGTATTCTTTTAAGGGTTACCTTTTTTGTTTTCCTACACAAATCCCATAGGCTTGAATAGCAAAAGGTAGTAAAGGTTAGGTTTATTAGATCATACCTAGAATAAGAGAGAGAAAACAAAGGTGGAGAGCCTTACGTTCTAGGGTAAACTCTCGCTTGAGGCAGAGTTAGAGATCAGATATAGCTGTCATTGGGTAGATCTTATATCTCCACCTCCAAGGCCTGTCTTCCTGCCTAGATCGCCTCTGCTAAAGAAAATTACACTTTAACCTCATATGGTTATAAGGAACACCCTATAATTTGGAAATCAACACTTAACCTTCTCGTGCTTTCATTTGAGCTGCAACTAGTTAGTTGTTTCCATTAATGTTAACGGTTTGTGCATATCAAGTGTTGTAAAATGATAAAAAAAAATAACTTTAATATCTTAATTTAATAGAAATTAAAGAGTTTGGCAAAAAAAAAAATAGAGATATTAAAGCTTAACTTCATCATTTTATAACACTTGGAATGTACAAACTATTAACCTTAACGGAAAGACCAACTGTTGCAATAATGAAAGCACATGGAGGTTAAATACTAATTTTCATACCATATGGGATTCCCTATAACCCGATCAAACTATAGGAGGGATAAGTGCAATTTGCACTAAATGCTATGGATGAGAGGCTTATACATACTGAAGTTATCTAAAAATTGGTTCATCTGCTTATTTATTTATTTATTTTCAATTCTTATTCAAATTCATACAATTGAAATTTGCAGAATGGATCAAGAACAATATCACTTTGGAGTGCTACAGTTGATAATTTTGCCTACCTTTTCTCTTTTATTTTTTTTATGATTTAAAAATTAGAAACCATCCCCATAAAAAGATCAAAAAATAATGTCACATGCTAGGAGTGTGCAAATGAGTGAGTTGGGTTGGTTTTAGATCCTTGTTCACCCGAATATAACATACTAGAGTAACTCAACAGAAAGACAATCAGCATACGATTAACACGTTTGGGAAGAGGGAATGAAAATGGTGGGAATAGAATAAACTTGGCAATGAGACTGACATAGGTATGAAAATAAACATGTTTGGTATTTTGTAGAAATGGACTTAGGGATAAAAGTTTTATTGCCTTTCTTTGTACACATCTTTTGTACACAGTAATGACAATGAGAATGGAATGAATTTTATTCCAAATAAATTTTCCCTAAATTTTATGCATTTTTAGGGATTCATCCAATTTTGGGTTTTTTTAATCGTTTTTAATACCAATAATTGAATTAAATATTTTATTGATGGAAACATCAAACTCTTACCTGAAAAAACTATTCTCTATTTTTTCTTCTTTTTCTTTTTTTTTTTGCATTTTATATTGTTCCTCTTAAATATTGGGTTTTTATATAGTTTATAATTAGAAAAATAATAGGGCTAATCTTTTTTTATTTGTTTAACTTTAAATAATTTCTGTGACTTTTGAGTAAAAGGTAGAAAATGAGGAACTTGTGAGGAGCATCTAGTGTCATGGGAATAATTTCATTCTCATGAGCTTGGAAATCAGTTAATACTAGGGGGAAGAATTTTGCTAACTTCGTGAGAATCGAAATGACTCGAGAATGGGAAATTACCAAGCTCAATGGCTTGCCAAACATGAGATAGGAATGAACTTGGAAATAAATCATTCGATTCCCATGTCATTTTGCATACCATACTCTAAATTAACAAAATCCAATCACAACGAGCACCAATTCAGTAATAGACAATGATTTGGGGCTATGGGAAGTTTTGTTGCATTATATTAGGGTTAGTATACTATTAGATGCAAGGGAGAGAGTGTGTGCGGGTGGTGCATATTATATAAAATACTTTCTTAGTATTAAGGAGGTCCTATCGGGTCTAACCGACTCAAAGAAAAAAAAGGCCACCTAAATACCTATCCGACTCACCTTGAACTGAAAAATTTAACTCATCTCATGAGATAATTTATCAATTTTAAGGATGAGCCAATTGAGATTAGCCAATTTCACAACTAAGAAAGTTATCCTACTTACTTTTACCAAATTTGTGTCACATACACGTACTTAACTTTACCATGAAAGTGCTTGCGTTGATGAAATTATTGTTTTCCATTTGGGCCCACAGCATCCATACCACTCCGTGTAAGTATCTGACGTAAATGCTAACATCAGCTCGTACCACCCTCAACACACATCACTATATTACCCAAAATTTTGTCAAAATCCCATTTAAACCTAATTTCCAAATCCCGTCGCGTTTTCTTTTTCCCTCTTCCTCTCTCTCGCCCTAGGTTTTCCTTGTTCTGTTCTTCCGTTGTTTCTTGTTCTAGGGTTTGAGTGTTTGTTTTGCTTGTAAATCTTCGGTAAGATTCGATCTTTGCTGGGTTTCAAGCCATGGATTCTGGACCTGGTCAGAAGAGAGGGAGACCTGAAGCCTCCTTGAATGGTAATGGCGGCCACAAGAAGTTCAAGCAAGGTTGGTTCTTACTCTTCCTTCTGTACGGAACATGCTGGATCTGATGTTTGTCTTTCCCCTTTTTCTTTATCTATTTTCTCGAATCTTGATTAGAACTTGCACTTTGTTTAGTTTCTTTATGAAGTTATATTGAGTTATGTTGTGCCTACTATGGGTTTCTTGGATTTTGAGTTTTTGTACGTATTCTGGAATCGATGAAGTTTACAGTAATTTGCATCTTTGTTGTTTTGAGTTCATTTTCTCTCGTTTCCATCTAACACTTGGTTACCCTTGGAAGGAATTCCTTTGTATATGTCAATAGTCTGTCCAGGTTAAGGTTCAATTTTTAGTTGATTAGCTGCTCTATGGTAGCAGGATCGTTATCACGAGATTCAGGCTATGCTACTGTTGTTATTTTTCTTTTTGATGATCTTCAAATTAAGGTTATGCAAGTTGTTATTGAGTTGAATTGCTTTTATATCGTTGCATCTGTTTAGCTCTTAAAATCACTGTCATCCATTCTTTGAACCACAATGGTATTGTCAGCCTCTCTTTAATTGTGAATGATGCTTGAAATTTACGCTTATGCCATATTACTACAGTTATTGATTTACTAGTGATATATTGTTATTGAAACTCACTATCCCAGATCAAATCTTTAGCCCACTTTTTGGGATATGTTTTGTCCTGATGTTTTTGAGATGTATCTGGTAGTTAGCATTTATTATTATATGGAGTTTCTCTATATATGTCTCTCGACAAAATGAACCTTTACCTATAAACTCTCCTTTTTGGTTGGTACTGATGAGAAATCTTAAATTGAATTTTAGACATTTATTGAAGTCCAAGGATTAAGAATAACCCACTGGAATCTTAACTGTGAAAATTTAATTAATTCTCTGGAACAGAAATGGAGACTGGTATAGGAAGCAAATCGAAGCCATGCACAAAGTTTTTCAGGTTCAAATCTTAACCTGTCTAATATAATACGGTAAATGCAACTGTATCTATTATTTATAAATCTTAATAAATTCCCTTGCTGCAATCTTTATACGTAAAAGTTGTAAGATCTGGACTAATGATATCGCATCGTAAGTTTTGGTACAGGTTATACTGTCTTCTAATCTTGATAACAAAGACTATTGAATTGAAATGGTTGATTCAAGAGAGTACAGTTTGATTAGCCACTCGCCGGGATCTATGTGCAAAAGCAGTTGCATGGCAAGGAATAGTGGCCCATTTAATTATCAGTGTAATTGTTTATATAATATGTTGGAATAAAGGAGTGTGATCTGGACTGATGATTGACATTTATAGTTGCTGTACAGGTTATTCTGGTTTTTCTTTGGTGTGATCACTTCCTAAGAGTGTTGACTGAATTGGCTAGATTTACTAGATGCAAGACACATATTTTTCGGTCGAATCAGAAAGTCACGCGGATGCAAAAATTGTGCACTGCATAACAGTGACGAGAATGTATAATCCTTTCAAGGCATGTTCTGCGTTAAACCTAACTTACATGGGAGATTGTTTCTCTTTCAATCATGACAATGAAGCTAGAAATGTGATAATTAAAAGGTTAAAGCTGGATTTATAAATATCTGGGCTGTGTACAGAAATTTGTATACAGGGGTGAGAAACTTGGCCACAATATAATGGTTACCTGTAGCATATCTTCTGCAATATGGTATGTTTTTCCCCTGGGTTTCTTTGCGATCACTCTTCAGGTAGAATGTGACTCCAAGGCATGACACTTGTGTGGACATGTTATGCTATTTGTCCTGGGAATTAATATGTTAGTTCTCTCCAGGTGTTCCATTATGTACTGTCAGGGACATTTGGTTTCCATTGTCCTGTCAGTTAGCATCAGTACATCTCTGATGTTGTCAAAATTGTGTATTTTCTGTTGTTGCTTGGTTCCAAAGGTAGCTGCCCAATTTACAGTACGCTCATCCATTATCAAAAAAGAAAAAAAAAAAGGATTTTATTCCAAGTTTGTCTTGCCTATGTTGATAGACAAAATTTGGTTAGCTGCTGATTGTAAATTTTTTGTGTTTGCTGAGATTGCAATGAATTTTGTTATTATTTATTTATCATCTGAAAATAATTGAGCCATCCGTTTAAGCTAGTTAATGAGAAGTTTTCTCCCTCAGACATGCCCACACACATTTTCAGTGTATCATGTTGTCAAATTCATGAAGCGAGTATCCTATTTGACTAGGAAATTAGAAATTGACTTATCTATTAGTTTTTCAAGTCCCTCCCCTTCCTTTGCCTGTTATTTGGTGCTGAGAAGCATGCTTACGGTGAACGGTTGTGATTTCCATTTCAATGATGGCAATATATAACCTTGCTGTAATTGATATCCATGCATTGCAAGTTTAGCTTTATATTTTATGGTTACAGAAATCACCATTGTTATTTATTTGCGGACCTGAATAATTGTGAAACTTATCTGTTACATACTAGCTTTTTAGAATAGCTATTGAACTGAAAGAGTGGCTCCTAACGATGTTGGTTATCTTTTGTTTGTCTTATTTTCTGGGCACCTTTCATTTTTGTTGTTTCCATTATAAGCCCACTTGAGCCCTTAGTTGGTCTAAATTTACTACTTTTCAGGTGGGTCACTTGAATTTTGGTCATGGAAAAAGCTGATTTTTTTTTTTGTTCATATTCTAAGTAAAGCATTTTCTATTGTAGCTTAAGGTCATCTGTCATCCGATGTCATCAGTCAGATTGTTTTCATTTTGTTGGAAATATATGGGCTTGAATTGGATGTGCTGTGTATAACTTAGAGAAGAGCGTATTGCAGGCTTGAGTTTTCCTTTTCTTTCTTTTTTGGTTGCCTGAGGGAAGGAGTGTTTTCTCAATAAAAGAATAATTGCTCAGATTAGAGTGTATATTATGTACCGTTCAAATTTTACTTTTGCTTTTCCATTTCTGTAATATTGGCTCTGATCCTCCTTTTGGTCCACTGTTATTCAGCACTTCAGGGTGCCCATTTGGTGAAGGTTGTCACTTCTTGCATTATGTCCCAGGTGGCTTTAAAGCTATGCCTTCTCATATCTCGACCAACCGTGGTTCCAGTCTAGCTGTTCCACCAGCTGCTAGAAATCAAGGCCCACCCCCATCTTTTCCCGATGGTTCATCCCCACCAGCTGTCAAGACCCGTCTGTGCAACAAGTACAACACCGCTGAAGGCTGCAGGTTCGGTGAAAAATGTCACTTTGCTCATGGCGAGTGGGAACTTGGCAAGCCAACAGCTCCTTCACATGAGGATCCCCACGCCATGTCTGCAGGCCCTGGCAGATTCGGTGGAAGGACGAACATGCCCTTGCCTGGTTTGGCTGCAGCCGCCAGATTTGGGACATCTGCTGCTGCAAAGATTAGCGTGGATGCCTCATTGGCAGGAGCTATCATTGGGAAAGGGGGTGTGAACTCAAAACAAATATGCCGTGTGACGGGAGCCAAGCTGTCCATAAGGGATCACGAGTCGGATCCCAACCTGAAGAACATCGAGCTTGAGGGCACATTTAACCAGATTGAGCAGGCCAGTGCGATGGTTCGTGAGCTTATTGTGAATCTTGGTTCGGTTCCTGGGCCTCCTATGAGGAACTCTGCAGTGCCAACCGGAGGAGGAAACAACATCAAGACTAGGCTCTGTGAGAGATTCGCCAAAGGGTCATGTAGCTTTGGTGAGAGGTGCCACTTTGCACATGGAGCTGATGAAATGCGCAAACCACCGATGTGATGTGACTGTGTGACCAGCTCTCTCTCTCTCTCTCTCTCTCTCTCTCTCTCTCTCTCTCTCTCTCTCTCTGTGTCTCAGACAAATTTGTGCTGATGGATGATTTCTAGTTGTGCGTTGCCCCAGAATTTGGAGTTTCGGTGTTGTGTAGATGTGGATCACTTTCTTAGTTTTTCAGGCCCAACCTATATCTGTGGTTTGAGCAATGTCTGCAAAATTCTGCTGTGTTTTTTTGGTATGTTGAAAGCTTAATATTATTGCTATCATTATTATAATTATTAGTATTATTGTGATTTTGCTGTCAAAGTCCCCACTTGGTTCAACAATTAGTGGGGAAAAAAACCTTCAAGCCAAGATATATACAAATCTATGGCGAAGTAAGTACCCTAAATCACATCAAGTAAAGTATATTTCTTTATTGCGGTTTGCTGTTTGGGGTACTTGTCTTGTTTGCTGCCTCTTTGGCAGCCTTTGACCTCTTTCGTTGCCATCAAAAAGCACTAAACTGTGATTTGAAGGTAATGAATCATTAATTATGGGTCAACTTGAGAGAGCTAAGTTTACGAGCCTCTTAATTTGGTTTTATGTCAATTTGTTCAGATTTTCTTATGTGGAGTTTGGGTTTAATATGTGTTGATTCGATTTGTATCTGACTGAGAAATTTGTCACTGCATTTGGCTTTTTTTTTTATCTCTGTTGACGTAGTTGTGCTTTTATAAATGAAACGCCCTTTCAAAGAAAAGTAAAAGACAAAGTGAGGAGATTTTTTATACTAATTGAACGTAACATATGGATTACATATTTATTATGTATTACTTATTTTTACGATTTCAACCAATTACTCTAAAAGCCTGTAATTTAATTACGAATTTTAGGGATGAGGCGGTACAGAAGAGATTAGCCTGAGTTGATTTTAGCAGCTATTTGACTTTTTGGGACAATAACGAGGGGAGAGAATTGATTTGGGATTAAAATAGAGAAAATACGATATGTTTTAATTCTATCGATAAGATTTCAATGAATGAATAAGATGCAAAGAATTATACATTGTAAAATTTATAAGGAACTCTAGAGGAAATAGACCGTTCTACCAAACCCGTTATGATTGTTAGCAAGTTTACCTGCCACAAAACTCGATTTGCAAAACTTAATCTTACAAAAGCTGGGTAAATTGTGCACTTGTACAACTATAGTTTTGATACCTCATAAAAACCAAGTTTTGATCATTTGAATTTACTCAAGTGCCCTCTACCTTAGCCCATTTTATTTTACCCATTTTTTGGGGTCATGTTTCCTAGTTTTCACCCAATCAGCAAAACACATAGGGTTGTGCAGAGGGAAACACCGAATTTTCAAAAAAAAATTCCGACGGCTGGGGAATTCGATCGGGAAATTTTAAAATTTTGATCAGAGATCAAAAATAATTTTAGAAAAATTCACATGTAGAGAATTTCTTTTGGAAATTCTGAATATTCGAATTTTTTGAAAATGTGTAAGTATTTTAAGTTTTTTTTCTAATGTTTTCTATTTTCTCTTTCCATTTTTTTCCTCAAATATTGAGAAAATGTAAATTAGGAGGAAAATCCGATCGAGAAATTGAATTTTCCAATTTGCTAGCTGGGAAATTTCAATAAGGGAATTTTGAGTACAAGTTTTGTTCTATCAAGAATTGGAATAAAAAGTAAAATTCACGAATGGTAGTGAAATTGAAATTCAATTGGAAAATTTCTGAATTTTCTAAATGAACACACCTAGGTATGAACACAAAACTAAATTTTGTAAAACTTGATTTTTTGAACCAAAACTAAGATTTAGTAAACTTAATTTTGATCTCAATTTTGTCATGGGCTAAACACGCCCTACGGCATGACTATTATTATTGTAATTTTGCATGACAATCTTATCGATTTTATTTCATTTTTGCTTCGAAATGTCATTTTTATAAAGTATAGGACTTGTTTATGAATGTGTGATGGATGCAGGGAAAGAAAGGGCAAAAGGAATGTAAAGAAATTAGTCAATTTAGATAATAGAAAACCAATGTTCAATGAATAGTGACAAGGACCACCTTTGATTTGGGAGTTCATTATTCACATCACTATAAAAGATGATAATTATTTAAATCTAATGTCTTAGGTAAGGATCACCTTCAATTAAGATCCTATTTTGGGTCAATAAAGGGATAAAACTCAAATTCGTTAAGACTTTGCATAAGCAGGTTTGAGGAATTTCAATTGATTCTTTCCGGAGAATCAGATAGTCTTCCTGAACAAGCCTTTTATTTGGTAGGTAACATAGATGAAGCTACTGCGAAGGCTATGAACTTAGAAATGGAGAGCAAATTGAAGAAATGACCTTAAATCTTTGTGTACTGACAAAGAAAGGACTTTAAGAAAGAAAGCTTATCTCTATCTTTCAGCAACTGAACGGGAAGTGGTTTAAGAAAGGACTTTAGAATCGGATGCGCTCGCCCAGCGAGAAAGGCCCTGACCTTGCTAACCAAGTCAAAATCAAAAAGAGGTCTATAAAGCGAAGAATACTATAATTGAGGGATGAACAGATGGGGAATAACAGGGGAGAACCAAAAGGAAGGATGTGGCGCCGCATCCTCCTTGGGCCCAACATTCCCAATTATAGAGAAATCCCTAAAAGGTAGCCACATGCCCCTTGGGCAGTGTAGTGAATCCATAGGCTCACAGGCCAGAAGCCTTTCCTCCATGAAGAGGGAAACATGGGTTTTAAGGCTTAATGAGTCATGGGCCCAAAAGGGGTATTCCTTTAAGGAATAGAGCCATAAGTTTGGGTGGATGGGCTAAATAAGGGTTACCCTTAGGAAATGAGTCATATGCTCAAAGAAATGGATTTATGGACCGAAAGATAAAACACCCCTTAGGGATTGAGTCATAGGTTTGAAAATATAATGACTTTTTGTTGACTTGGTCAACGAAAGCATAAAGACAATATCCCCTTAGGAATTGAGCCATAGGCTTGGGAATGTGGTCCATGGGCCCTAACAATAAGACATCCCCTTAGGAATTGAACCGTAAGCTCAAAAACATGAGTCCATAGGCCCCACAAGATAAGATATCCCATTAGGAAGTGAGCCATAAGCTCGAAAAAATATTGGCTTATAGGCCCATGAAGATTATATATCCCCTTAGGGATTGAGCCATACGCTTGGCCAACGAGAGTCCGAAGATGGTATCCCCTTAGGGATTGAGCCATAAGCTTGGGAATGTAAATCAATAGGCCCTCAAAACAGGTATATTCCTCTTAGGGATTGAGTCATAGGCTTATGTATGTAATTACTCTATGTTGACTTGATCAAAAAGAGTCCAAATATGTAAACATGTGATTAGAAGGTTAATTTTCCTCTAGGGGCAAGAAAAGTGACGTCAACAGTTAACCCCCCTAGCTCAAAGCAACAACAAAGTCGGGCTTTTGGGCTACAACCAGCTTAAAATCATCACAAATAACTCCGCTAGGCAAGAGTTCATCAGATTTTGGGCTCACCCCCATTGTTACTTGCTTTAAAATTGCTTTTTTTTTTTTTCCCTCGTAAGGGAGGTCAGGACCATGAGTGGTCACGTGCCAAGCATGTGGGGGAAGATTCCCTTCAAACAGGCCCAATGGGCGCATCTTGAAGTATTATTGGCTGAGCTAATCTGCATTTAATGCAAAATAACCTATTAGGTTTGGGACAAGGAGATGCAAGGTCTCCCCAGGGCTCTCGGTCACCTAATAATAAGGCCCACGTTGGGTTGAAATTACAATAGCTTTCGTGAAGGAAGAGAATCTAGCTCTTCTTACGAACTCTAGCTTTCCCAATCCCGGCAAGCTTTTCCAAGCATTCTGACTTCCTTTCATCATTTTCATATTCATGGTAAATCGTGGTTTGACTTGAATCTGGGGTGAGTGGTAGTTCGAATCAGGTTCCCAGTGAATAGTGGTTCAAATCAAGTTTTGGGGTGAATGGTGGTTCGAATCACGTTCGCGGTGAAAACTAGTTCGAATTGAATCGAGAAGTAGTTCGAATCACCAAGCGAACAATCATTCGAATCACCAAACAGAACCATCCATTCAAATCACTAGTGGAATCAATCATTCGAATGGCCGGTGGGCCTTGTGCATCAAATCACAAGTTAATATTTGTACTTCGAATCACAAGTTAGAACCTTGTGGTTTGAATCATAAGCTTTGAATCAATAGTAAGAAGAACCCTATGGTTCAAATTAAGAGCTTGAACCCTACGGTCTAAAGATGGAACCCTGCAGTTCAAAGGTAGAACCCTAGAAAGGTGAACCAAAAGGGTATTTATGGCATTTGACTTACTATTTCTTCATTGTTATGCAGTAAATGGCACAACCAGGACAAGGATCCAATGAGGCTGCTCCAGCCGACTTGGCTATTCTCCAGGGTACAATTATTATCATTGACTCAAGGACCCATGCTAGACCGAATGGCTGAGGCATTGAAGCTGGGACTTTGCGAGTGGAAATTCCATGGGAAATGGTTATTCCCAACTTTGAAGTGCCTGAACGATCATGCATTGGCTACGCTGATATAAGAGGACGATCACTGTGCCTGTCTATAAAAGTCAGCCTTCTTGCTGCACGACCACCCAAAGTATTTAGACAGCTTCGACCAACAAATACAGACGAAGACCTTCCCCTTCACAACGACCTATAACCAAGTTCGACGGGAATATCTTTAGGGGTGGAGAGTTTCTGGCTTCTTTCGTCCGGGGGGAACATTATCAAGGATTGGACTGATCGTGGCCGTTCTGGGTGAGGGATGTGTGCGCTCGCTTCCACTCACAACTAAGGGCAGCCGGGATCTTAAGGCCGTGTGGATCTCCCTATATTGCTTCTACAAGCCCAGGGAAATTTTCGGAGAGGTGTGCAGCAGTTAGTGCCCTTAAATGAATACTTTCTACCTCTCCCTTGGCAAGATGGGCATCAACCTATGGGATCTGCATAAGGTGGGAGGCATTCCTATTCTGGGGGAGATGTAGGATGAGTACGTCCCTGTCCTGTAGAGAAAGGAGGAATTCACCTCGAGGGGCACTGCAGAGGTTCTCTATCTGACCAAAGTTGCACAGACTTCAAAGTTTGGGGACGTATCTTGCAAGAGTTGGGTCAGTTGCTTATTTGAGCCGATCGGTGATCAACACAAGACCAAAAAGCCTCGAAAATGCCCGGAGGCCTCGAGGCGCATGGGACCAAGCGAGTATTGGGAGGAGCTGGAGAGCCTTCTCACTACCTCATCGACTCTCTTAGCATGTGGCTAAGTAGCTTCCTCCTCCTCGTCTGGGAGTCTCACCATGGAGTCCGATACGGAACTGTGGTGATGGCGAATGACATGGCCCAGGGCCAACTAATTAATTTAGGTGTCCCCATACTAGCCAAGCAATACCGAATGCTGGGTATGCTGCCGCAACCGGGATGCTCTGAGCACTCATCCATTCCATGGCAATTCGCATGGGGATGGCTGACGGCCTATTTTTGTGATATATAGGCAAGGTTGAGTGTCATGAGCGTACCAGGCATCGACTTTTAACCAAACTTGCTATACTTGTGCATAGTTGAAAGTCTTCGCAATGGACAACCGATCGGCGATGCCCTATCCTAGCCTTCAATTTTTGACTAGTGAGAGCGGCTATGAGACCAAACCTTATTTGCTCACCATTCGATATGGGACCTTGGCTCGTAGAATCGACGGAAGCATCATTTGCGAACCTGACCTCCCATGTAGGTTCGCCCTCCAATTTGGGCTGCCAGCAGAAGAAGACCCCTCCCCTAGTCCTTGCATGTAGAAAAGAAACCCATCTTATGGTGATGAGGCAACTGTGGCTTCTCTTCACTTGTGAAATGACAACCGCGAAGGTGGAGCCACCCTCGAGCGAGGACATGTGGGTGATTGGCGTGTCGTTCGGCTATGCAAAATCGCGGGTTCCTTGTTATTTAGGCAACATCTTAGCAACCTCGAACCTGTTTCTCGTCAAGGAGAACCGGAATGGTGGTGTTGGGACACGGCTTTATTTTTTTGAGGGAAAAAAAAATGTATTTATTAGCATACTAATTTTTTATTTTAAATTCAATTTCTTACTTGGGTCCCCCAAGCATTGGATCATGACTCCATCATGTTGTTTTCAAGGAACTGATAGGTGAAAAATAATTTCCCATGAAATAAATGGAGTCCTTATTAAAATCTTATATATATATGTATTGATAACAAATGGATGGATGTGTTGAGGATATTTTATGTCCTAATATTTATGTCCTTCTATATACTATATAGATATGGACTGGGTTTGAATGGTCTTACAGGTTAGAATTCATTAACCTAGAAATCCTAGACATATACTTTATATATGATCAAAGCTAACGATCTAGGTATTTCAAACTCGATACTTATGAGGTAATGCTTTAAGCAACCATTTAAACTCTAACAGGAAGCAACTCCTATTAATCACTTTACTCGTCATGGGTGGGCTAAACACGGGTCATGAGCCAACATGGACAAGTCAATTACGAGTTAAAATTATTTTATGGAAGGGTTATATTAAAAGTCAGTTGGTTGGTGTTTACCTTGGAAATGGAACATTTGTTTCTTTTAGCATTTTCATAAATTAAGTAAAACCTTTAATATGAACACAAAAATACTTGCAAGTCCTGGCTCTAAATAGTTATTGAATGGATTGTGAACAAGGTCAAAATTATTCTACGAATAAATTAAATTGAATTGTTTGGCGAGCTAGTGAAAGGGTGCTCGCTCTATCTACAGTTGTATTGGATCCGGCTCTCTAGCTGGTCCAAATGGTGCTTGTCTTCTACTAGTCCATGAATAATTTCATACAATTCTTATAATTTATAAATTTCAACCACATGTATTGACACTAAGTGCGTGCTTGAGTAACAATCAAAGCTTAGCTTGGAGAGTTAAAACTAAGTTTTGCAAATGTGGGAAGAATGGAGCATTTGGAAAATAGTAATTCTACTCTTCTTCTGAAAAGGCAATCCCAAACAAATCCGATCACTCACATGTGAAAGTAGGCCTCACTTACCATATGTAAGTGACAAATTCGGATGGGATTCACCTTTTCTGGATGGATAAATTTATCCTTTTCAAAATCATTGCTTTAACCAATACAAGCCAATTTTTGGCCATCTGAGTTTTCCTAATTGCCCTCACTCAAGTCTTACTCATGCTTTCGAATTTATTTCAAATACTCAGTTTTTGCAAAATTAAGATTAATAAAACTCAAATTTAGAACTAAAATTAAGTTTTGCAAAATTTAATATCGGACTCAATTTTACTTCGACCATCAAATCGTAATAAGGAAAAAAAAAACATTAAAAAAATTTAAAAATTAATAACTCATGATATTACTGTGCACCCTGGATCACCCTTTAAAAGTTAATTTACTGTAATTATTGTTTTTTCAGGAAGTTTTTATTACCCTTTTTGCCCCCCCTTAATATCCTCAAAATGAGAGATTGATTATGTTTTAATCAGGAAACGCGTTTTATGAAGCAGCGTTGAGTTGAAAGGTTGAGTATCGAGTCTTTTAACATAGCTGAAGATTTTTTTTGTATGTTGTGCTTGTGCCATTTTTCACAAGCATCAAACACAAGATTCTTCATCAAATTAAATGTTTAATATTTATTTTCAAAAATAAAATAAAATAATACTAATTAATTTTGCACATCGTTTAAATAAAATATAGTGGAGCCCCGACTCACGCTCAATGCACTAGTCCGAGCTCAAAATGTCGTCATTTTGTTTCATTAAAAATAATGTCTTCGTTAATGAGTTGGCGTCATTTGTAATCAAATCGCTCCATTTGAAGCCAGGGCTCACACTCATTATTGAGTTGAAACTCATGTTTGGTGAACAATGCTTCTCAAAGTATGCAGTCTGAGATTCTGTATTGGCACATACTGTTGAATGAGTAAGCTTTGAAGCAATCTTTCATATAAGGGAGATATTTCACTCTTTCATTTATTATCTCTCTCTTTAATTGATATAATTTAAGGCCCTTTTGCTATAATTATCATTCATTTCATTGACTTGGAAGGGAAAAAAAAGGAAAAGGAAAAATTACACCAATGCCCTCTAAAGTTTTGTCGAAATTTTAAAACACGCCCTAATATTTCAATTTTGAAAAATAGGGAAATGATACTCGATGTTCTCCTTTCGTTAGGATTTCTGTCAACAACTAATGGTCCATCGTACTAATTACACTAATGCCTTTTAAAGTTTACCTGAAATCTCGAATTCCTCTCTCGAGTTCAATATGAGCATATATTCACTTCAATTCAGGAAAAAAAAAAACGTGACACATATCAAAGCAAACTTGAAATAGTATATTATGCAGAAGCAATACATTTCATTATAATTGTTTTGCATATTTAGACTCAAAGGATGAGAGGTTTACACAGCCAAATTATATGACAATTGGCATGCCATCTTTTTTTTTTTTTTCATGTTTATTCAATCTGTATTATTGGAATTTGCAAAATGGATCCAAAACAAACTCATTTTGGGTAACACTATACAGCATAAACACTTGTCCCTTAGGGCACTCATTTAAAATTTTAATTGAAGAAATATAAATTCAAATGCTATTTTCAATGAAATTCTATTATTTCAAGTTTACTTTTTAAAATACAATGCATTTATTTATTTATTTTTGAAATTGTAAGGATTATATGCTCAAATTGAATTTCAGAGGGAATTGGTGCAATTAGAAGGATGGACTCTTAGTGGTCGATAACAATCCTAAAGGAGGGAGAACATTGAGCGTTATCCATAGTTTAGGGGCTATTTGTCAAAAATAAAACTTTATGAGACACTTCAAGATTTTGGCCAAACTTCAAAGGCCAGTGGTATAATTTCCCCCCACACACCCCCGCAACCCCCCCCCCCCCCCCCCCCCCCCCTCCAAAAAAAAAAAAATAAATACAAATTCCATCACCTTATCATTCATAGTTTTCATATTCGAGGCTTGACGAAAGAGGTTACGTGGAATAAGTTTTTGTATTTTAATTACAATGCATATTTTTATCCCTTCTTATATGCAATAATTCATGTTTCCTCTTCTCCCTTGATTTCATATTTTGTTCTCTTTTTAATGATTCTTTCGTTATCAAATTTGAATTGAATTGGATGATCGGGATACATTAAGCTATTTTCATAATACAATGCAAGGAGTGTGATAGAAAAAGTTAAAATTATGAAGAGCCTCTTCAATAATCACCCAAACTAAATAGGGTGTTTTGATTATTTTATCTAATTTCATTGCCTGACTTTTTAAGAATTTTTTCTTGACATATATGGGAATGTCTTAAAATGAACATCTCGAGTCGGGAAGATTCGGAGAATGCTTTAATTCAATCGAAAATTAGGAAATCTTTTCATGTTTTGAAAAAGTTTATTCTTCGGCCGTAAGAGTCTCAAATTTTTGGTTAGAATACTCCCCACCAAGCATCAATTGAGCTCCTTTGCATTTGCTGTTAGATGGTTGCCTTGTCTTTTGATCCCACGTCGGTCGGAGCTAAACTTTTGAAAAGCAATGCATTTTAGAGAAACGGGAAACTTAAAGCTTAAAATGAATGGTCCTAATAGCATGCGAGCCGAATTACATCCTTGTGTTTTTGGGGGTGGGGGGATTAGTTTGATAATCACAACCTTGAAACTCACTCCATGATCAGGTGAAATTGAAGGATCAAATTATTCATAATTAAAATTGAAGAACCAGATTGAGAATTACGCGCGAAAGTTTGAGGGCATTTTGATGTTTTCGCTCTTTAACAAAAATGGAAAATTTAAATCCAAAAATAAACTCACTCTGTGATCAGGTGCATGCGCGCACTGGCGATCTCCTCCTGCACACCCGCCATCACCGCCGTTCGAACCGCTTATCCCCTCTTGGCCCCTCTCTCGGTCCCCCTCGATCTGCTAAATTGCTCTCCGCCTATCGCATCCCGACAGGTGTCGCATCTCCTTTGACGAAATCCCGTGGGCCCCCACCTGTCCTTTGAGCGGTGTAGCTTAAATCGAGGGCTGTGTGCGAGCGCCGAGCGATCCGTTGGAACGGCCTCATCTTGCAAGGCACAGAAAGGGGGAGAGAGAGAGAGAGAGAGGGAGAGAAGGCATCTGAGGGAGAGGAGGAGGGAGAGGGAGAGGTTGAGAGGGGGAGACATTTTTCTCTTTCGAGGCATTGGAAGCGCAAGGCGACGAGGGGGGTTCACCACACAAGGTACTCTCCTGATTCTCGGTTAAATTTCTTCTGCAAATCCTTTTCCGGTGCTTGTTTGCGTTTGATTTCTCTGTTAGGTTGATAGATCTGCGAGATCTGTTTGTTTCTTGTTGCTTCTGTGTGCGTTCATCCATCTCATCTGGCAATGTGTGTGATTTTTTCCTCCATTGGGGCTGATAAATTCAAACTGCTGGTGTTTCTGCTTTGATAGTTACAGATTTCCTTTCAATGTCTTGCTAAATCTTCGAAGAAGCGCTGTGTTTTTGGGATGGATTGCAATTTTTGCATCTTAGTTTTCGAATATTTTAATTTAAACCTATTTATGAGCTTCACATGATTTTTATTTTTATTATCATATTCTTTTGGATTTCATGTTGTAGTTGTTCGATTAAGAGAAGTAAGTCTGTCCATTTGAAGAAGATTCATATAGGACGCGCCGTGTTCTTCGGTGTCTTTTGATTTGATGCTTTCCTTCTTCAGTCTCCCCTTTTTTTCCCCCCTTTCTTTAATTCGTGCACTTTTGATTTTATTTAGGGCAGTCGTCTGCTTTTTTAGGGTCGGGTCTACCCTTAGATAGGCATCCTGTATACCTTAGAAGTAGAATGCGATCTTTCATTTAAGGGTTTAAAACTTCTCATTATTTTTATGAATGGTGTGGTCAGGAGTTTTAGGATATACATTTTTTTGCCTCAACATAAATTGCAAAGTTGATTTTATTATTATTTAATTGAAATACCTTTCAAATAAGAACAAGATAAGGTAGTTATTTTCAAAATTTCATATGTAGGGTGTTTTTAGAATGTAGAATTTTCCTGACCTTGCTTGCTTTCTGCCTTTTTTTAATCTTTTTTCCCCAAGACCACAAAAGGCCATTTCTGCCTGTTTTTTCAAAGTCCAAAACCTAAAAGCTATTCTTTTAAATTCTTTTATTTATTTATTTATTTTTTTTTTGGGGGGGGGGGGGGGGTCTTTTATTATAGATTAAAAGAGTGGCAAAAGAGATTCTCTTATTCTTGCTCCTCATTTCTAAAATATGGTAAAAGTAGAGAAATAAGTATGTCTCCTCCAATCTTGCTCCGTATTTGGCGGGAGGGAAGGATGAAAAATTGTTTTTATGAGGCGAAGTTTCTTTTAGAAAGATACCTTTTTAAGGTAAAGTTTGAAAAAAAAGAAAAAAAAAAGAGTAATGCGTGACTGTTTCACTTTATTCTATTTATTGGTTCATTAATAGGAATAAATGTCACTTCAACGCCTGATTTTTCTTGTTTTGTTTGTTTGTTTGAAAAGACTGAATCTCTTCTCCACAATTATATTTTAAAATAAACTGAATTAATTGATACAGTGCCATGCGCTTCTAGGGGGAGTGTGGTAAAGAATACACATTTGAGCGTGAACACAACAGAACGTAAAGAGTATTTCTATTCCATTAACTCTTGTTCTTATTTTTATTCCATTTATTCTGGCATCTGCACTGATTCTGTGCACGACACCTAGTGCTGTTTTTAGGAAATGAATTATTTGAATTAAAAAGGCCTGAAATTGTGAGTCTGAAAAAATCCCAATCCTTCCCTTTTTTTTGCTGCTATAACTTTTTATATTTTTCTTATAATGAGTAATTAGAATTCTTTGCTGTGATGTTCTTGCTGTTCTTACTTGTATAGCTTGTTTGTCTTTCGGGCTTGCACTTTTATGCAAGGTTTGTTATCGCTCTCTTTGGTGATTAATACATTTAATTTACCAAAAAAAGAAAATTCTTCACAGTTCAATGATTTTTCAAATTCAAGTGTCTAGGTCCTTGTTTTTTAAGGTTGTAAGTCTTCAAGTTGAAGCCTTCACTTCCAGATCTTTTGAGGGTGGACCCTACATGGATGACTAAAAAACAGTTTGTGTGAGCTGAGCATGTTAGGAAACCCACCGGTGCGGGGGTCACTGCCTTACATAGTGCATGTTCCCAACTTGCGTAAAAAGATTGTCCCCATCTGCCCTCTCTCCAAACTTTCACATGACCTCCACCCACTTCCCATGACGCACCACTATCTCCTCCTCTTCCCTCTCACGCCTAAAAGCAGCCCCACTTGTAAATTCGGACACAGTGGGGTTTTGAGGCCCTAGTCTTTTTCAACAACTGGATCAGCACATTTTATGTAAAGCATCTTATCGTTTTGCGATGAGTGTTTTTCGTGTTATTTACTGATTCGAAATGTGAAATGCACACGTGTACGATGACAGCGGGCTCTGTTACGTGCATTGAATTGTCACGTTTTATGTAAAATATCTTATTACTTTGCAATTGATATTTTTCATGTTTTTTCGCTAATATGAAATTTGAAATACGCACATAACACGGATGATGACATTTTTTTTGCTCGAAAATTTGATCATTCATCAATGGATGTTGACATTTCATCAGATTTTATTTAAATATCTGATCATTCAGAAATGAATCTTTTCATGTTATTTGCTAGTTTGGAATACACACCTAACATATTATGATGATACTTCATCACATCTTAGATATAAGTCACTAAGATGGATGGACACAAATATCTGATCGTTCAGTTTGGAATACACACTTAACATGTTATGATGATACTTCATCAGTTTGGAATACACACCTAACATGTTATGATGATACTTCATCACATCTTAGATATAAGTCACTAAGATGGATGGACACAAATATCTGATCGTTCAGTTTGGAATACACACCTAACATGTTATGATGATACTTCATCACATCTTAGATATAAGTCACTAAGATGGATGGACACAAATATCTGATCATTCAGCAACGAACGTTTGTGTTATTTGCAGATTTGAAATACGCGTGACATATGCGGTGATACTATTTATCTGATCACTTAGCAATTGATGTTTCCGTGTTATTTGGTAATCCGAAATGCACATCTAACATATGCAATGACACTTCATCACCCATTTTACGTAAATACCTGGTCATTTAGCAATGAATGCCTTTGTTCAGTTTGATAATTCAAAACACAAACACTCGACATATGCGATAATCTGAACATTTAGCTATAAATGTTCCTTGTTTTAGTTGCTAATTCGAATTTCACATGTAATATATATCAATGACATTGGTAGATCAGCATCTGGCTCCTTTCACCTATCCATCATCGTTAGATCTAACAACCATATTATACTTAGTTTAGGAGAACAACCGTCCTTTATAAAGGCAATCATCCATTGGACGTGCAGGTACATCTCCTGCAATTTGCATATGAATGGCCTAAATTCTTAGCTGTTAATTTGAGTTGGTGTGTGAGCCCTTCCTACGAAGAATAAATTTTGCATGGTTCAGAGTTTTCTTTTTTCTTCCTGTCCCCTTGTTTTTTTTACTTTGAATTTAGAGTACTTATTTTCCTTCCTCTTCGTTTTCTTCTCTTCTCCTTCAGGATATAGTAAGATTTGCAAGATGGGAGCCGGCGGCCGAATGTCTCTTCCTCCATCGCCAAAGCGTGGTGTTCAATCCGAACGCTTCGGCCAAACTGCCCATGTCGAGCGAGTACCGCACTCGAAGCCTCCCTTCACTCTTGCGGAGCTCAGAAGAGCCATCCCTCCCCACTGCTTCCATCGCTCTCTCCTCCGCTCCTTCTCCTACCTCGCCTTCGACCTCATTCTCGCCGGGGCCCTTTTCTACCTCACCACAATGACTGCTTTCAACCATTATTACTTTCTCGCATGGCCGCTCTATTGGTGCGTCCAAGGCTGCATCCTCACGGGTGTATGGGTCGTTGCGCACGAGTGTGGCCACCACGCCTTCAGTGACCATCAATGGGTTGACGATTCGGTGGGCCTTGTCCTCCATTCTGCGCTCCTTGTCCCCTACTTCTCCTGGAAGATCAGCCACCGCCGTCACCACTCCAATACAGGGTCCCTCGATCGTGACGAGGTCTTTGTCCCTAAGCCCAAATCAAGAGTCCGTTGGTACTCAAAGTACCTCAGCAACAACCCCCTCGGTCGTGCCCTCTCCCTTCTCCTCACCCTCACCCTCGGCTGGCCTCTGTACCTGGCCTTCAACGTCTCTGGCCGCAAGTACGATCGCTTTGCCTCCCACTTCCACCCTTATGGCCCCATCTACTCCCCACGGGAGCGGCTCCAGATATTCATCTCTGATGCTGGCATCATCGCAGCTGCATACCTCCTCTACCGCGCCACGGCCACATGGGGGTTCTGGTGGGTGGTGCGCGTGTACGGCATGCCACTGATTATCGTGAACGGGTTCTTGGTGCTGATCACGTACCTGCAGCACACACACGCGGCACTGCCCCACTACGACTCATCGGAGTGGGATTGGCTGAGGGGCGCGCTTGCGACGGTGGACAGGGATTATGGCGTGCTCAACCAGGTGTTCCACCATATCACCGACACTCACGTCGCCCACCACCTCTTCTCCACAATGCCGCACTACCACGCCATGGAGGCCACTAAAGCGATCAAGCCGCTCCTGGGCAAGTACTACCAGTTCGACGGTACTCCTGTCTACAAGGCCATGTGGAGGGAGGCCAGAGACTGCGTTTATGTCGAGCCCGACAATGACGGCGATGACGACGGCAGCCCCAAGAAAGGGGTGTTCTGGTACAGGAACAAGTTTTGATTTGGATGGGGGAAGAGACGATGATGGTGATGGAAAGATATAGCAAAAAGGTAAGAACTCAACTTTTGTTGCAGTGAATTCAGTTCAAGCATGACAACACTCCAACAAGGGCTTGATTATTAGTGACAGAGTTTTGTTGTTGCCATTGTCGCTATTTTTCTTTTTTTTTTTTTTTGGGGAGACATTGATTTTAAAATTATTGCCTTCACTGTCTCTGTTTTCCAATCTTTCTGATAGAGTGGAGGGATGCAAGGCGTAGAATGAAATTTGAGAAAATTTGTTGCATTAGCTCTATGGCGGTTAAACTCCATGTTTTCACAGTTTTTATCTTATTCAAGGAAAAAGTGTTCTTGGATTCTATCAATAATTCTGTGCGGTGTTTAAGATTTATTTTAGAATTTTTTAAATGTTCGTACTGCACGACACTTTGCGCATGTTCAACGGCTCTTTGATTGAAGTATAGTAGTAAGATGTTATTTATTAAAACTAAATGCTAAATACATAAAACTTAAAGCTTGTAATAAGTATAGTTAAATTGTTTGATAAATGTCTGTTATTTAAGTTTTCTTTTAAATAGTCGTGTCGTACTAACTTTGCGAGCGTGCTCGATGAATCCTCCATTGAAATACAAAACTAAAAGTGCGTATAGTTTAAAAATGGACGCTCATATGTAATGTATTAAAGGGTAATAGGGGAGCCAAAATTCAATAATGCTGAGATAGGCATTTTGTTTTCTTGAATGCTAATTCGCACCAACTCAACGAATTTTTTGTTAATATATTTTTTAAAATAAATTTATTTAAATACATAAGATTAAATAAAAAAAATTGAGGAAAAATTAATGAGTATGTATTAAAAAAGTCAAAAGCGGAAGGAGTGAGAGAGAAGGCAGCGGGTAAGAAGCTGGGAGAATAACTTGCATAACTGTAAATATTTAATTTATAACTTTATCTAATTGATTTTGAGGGTGATGTTGAAAGGTTTAAAAGAAAATAAGGATATTTTAGATATTTTAAAATTTTAGGATTTAATTGATGAAAAATAGTTATTTTTTATCTCAGTCCCTTTTTAATAGTAAGATTATTGTGATTAATGATTAGCCATTATTTTTAACGACTCTCCGGCGATGATGTTCCCTTTTTCCATGAAATAATTAATTCTTAGAAACCAACTACCCCTATATGTATGTGAGAACAATAATTTTGTTCTGAATTGTTTTACTTTGAAAAGTAGTAAATATTTAATTAAAATTATTCATAAAAATAATATAATTTCCAATGGTAGGAAATCCGCGAAGGAAAAATAAAAGTAAACACCTAATTATGGAGTTAATTAATCCTGGAACCAAACTGTTCCTATAGACAAAACAAATTCATTTCATGGAACAATTGGCAAATATTTAATTATAAATTTTTGCTAATAATAATAAAACTTCAATTGTGAAAATTCTAGACATGGAGGTGGGAATGTGGGTAATCTAATTATTTCATCAATTATGTTAACAAGGTTAAATTTGTAAATCCATTAAAATCATGAGAGGATTATGTGATGGATTTGTAAATCATGAGAGTTGATCAATCACTCGATCAAATTTAAAGGGAGGTTAAGTACGATTTATCCTTACTTTTCGTTTTAGGTTAACGAAAATTATTGAAGGCTAGAACTTTTAGAATAAATAATGCTGTGTCACTAGCTAACAATTACAATCTTCTGTATAATAACTAAATACTACTCGCTACCAATTAAAATATTTCGTATACTGGTAGGATTCAGTTTCCCTCTCTCAATTTCTCTCCCGAGTTCATCCCATGCTCAATTTTAATAAAATTTTCAATAATTTTTACAATACAAATTTAAAAAAATATATACAAATAAATAAAAGTATTATTTTTTATGAGATTTAAAAATATAGTACCTATTCATCTTAAATATTAAAAATTAGAAAAACTAATGATATTAAAAAAATAAAATAAAAAACCCAGAATTTTTAATGCTTGAAAAATAAAAGCGAGCACAAAGATGAAATTTTGATGGGCATGCCACCAGCCCCACGGCTACCTTCATGAGAGCCGCCACGTGTCCCATTTTTTACCCCTACATTGCTGTTTTCAAACAAACAGAAGATGACAGAGGTACGCGGTAGCTCGAGTGGGGGTGTTCCTACGGGATTCAAGAATTTTATTAATGATCGAGTAATTTTATATGTATATTTTTTATAAATTTTTTATCTCAAAAATGGTGATGCAGTGAAATTTATATAATTTTTTTTTATTATTTAATCAAAATAATCCTAAAAAAGCTAATATCAAAATTGATAATGTGTCCTCATATGTCTGCAGAGATTGAACAACTTCAAATTCTGAATTACTGAAGCTAATATCAAAATTAAAAACAATACGCCAATGAATGATACAGGGGTCATAGCTTATAAACTCATTGGGGAATCGACTTTTTAATCGAATAGCTCATATACATCTATCCCAATGAACTGTCTATCGAATCGTTGCAACTGATCTTCGATCTCAGCAAGGGGCTAGAAAAACTTGCAAGTTATGAATCGGTTTTAGAACCAATGAGCAACGTTGGGTTACAAGTTTGAATCCGTTTATTATATGTATGTGCACTTTTAGGCTTTCGTTGACCAAGTCAATAAAGAGTTATCCAATTTTCGAGCCTATGACTAAATCCCTAAGAGAATACCTTCTTGTTTGGACCCCTTGGCTCACCTTTTTTTAGTCCATTACTCAATCCCTTAAAGGAACCCTTTTTATTGAGCCCTTGGCTCATTCCGTTAAAGGGACGCCACCTTTGGGCCTAAAAAGTTCGAGCGAGATTCAACTCAATTCATCACTCACCGAGAGACCTAAAAAGTCATGAACTGTGTGTCAGTACAAACCCAAACATGAGACCCGACGATTCATGCATGCACCTTCAACTAGCCAATAAAGCTCACGTGTGCATTAACCTAAGCACTGGGCCAACTATTCCCACTTTTGCAGTTGTTTATCTCAGTCCACGAGTTCAAATTATCACATCTTGCGTTCAATGTAACAAGTGGGTCCAAACAAACATGTCCAACAAATCTCAAATTAATGGTAAGGATTCCAAATAATTATAATAACAATATTCAGTTTAGTGGTTTTCAAAAGGATATTCCCAATCACAATCAAATTGGCAATTTAGGCTCAAACAAATATAACAATAACAAATTGGATCAACAAATTTAAATGAACGTGTGAAACATCGCTCAAATCAACAATTAGAGCTGAAATATTAATAGGTTCAATAAAATTCAAGAGGAATGGAGTTATTCCAACAAAAGAATTGAAATCATTCGCAAAAGAACAAATTCCCTTATACAAAGAATAAATTTCCCTTTAACTCGAATTAATAGATTGCACGTTGGCATAAGAATAATGCTATGAACACAAGGAATTTCACAGTAAAATCATAAAAGGCTTATGTGTTAAATATTTATGATATTACAAGTTATCATTTACTAAAACACCCTCCAATAAATTTATGCCATATAGATCTCTTATAATTTTGTTGTAAAATCTTTTGTATGCATAGATTTATTGTTGACATAAACCAAGAACCCCTTCCTCTACCTCTTTCTTCTTCTTCCTTTCTTTTCTTTTTTTCCCCCCTCATTTCTTTTCTTTTCTCGCAGTCTCTTAGCTCTGCTCTCCTTTTTTATTCTCTTTGTTTCAGTTTGATTCTGTAATGTATTACTTACTGATAACTTTATATATATGTATGTATGTATGTATGTATAATTAACTTACTAGTTAAGTCTACTACACGTCGTAACATATAATATATCATATTATTATGACTACAATTCGTATATTAATATAGTATGTTATAGTTAACTTACTAACGTATAATACATTATAGTATTACAATTCCATACTTATCCTTCTAGTTACGCGTGTCATGCCCATTTTGGATCTCATGGGTGTAAACTAAAAATAACGGACTCGCCACCTTAGTTTTAAGGAAAAGTAAAGAAAAAAAAAAAAAGTTTCCAAAGAAAAGGTCTTTGAACCAAATAATTGGTTTGCGAGTCTAATTGTGTATGAGAAAAGTTAACAGCACTACACAATACCTATCCAATTAGATAGTTACCATCTTTAACTAGGCGTTAAAAGAAAAGAAAAAAATAATTTTTTCTTTTTTTGGTAGGACATCACAATGAGTTTGTTTAAATTTGAATTCATGTAAAAAAATTAAAAAATAGAAAATAGAGTCAAAGGAAGAAACTAGTTAAGCTAAACAACAGAAAGGAGTAAAAACAAATTAAAAAATGTTTCGCTTTTAAATTTATAAAAGTGGGGTCGTGGGAGTAAAAACGTTTCTTGAAAAAAATAGAAAAGAAAAATAAAATAAAATGGGGAAGTCATCCTCTTCCTCACGCAAGGCCGCAGGCGTGAATCATGGCGGCATTGTTTCCGATCAAAGACGAAATCAAGTGATTGTTTCTATTACAACTCTAATGGCCAAAACAGGAATCGAAAGGGTTGGCCGTGAAGGGCCGGAGAGAGGGGTTCTCGAATGAAAACCAAGTTTCAATGAGATCTCGATGTCTCATTTAGAGTTCTAATTATTTCATTTTGCTTCGTATGCTTTAAATATAGGTTCCTTACTAACAGTTTCACGTTGAGGGGGAAAGAGATGAAATGAAAATAAGGGGATCAGCGTAATAGAGAGAAAAGAATAAAAGCTGCGGTTAAAAATGAGAGGGTACGTTGATCAAAATTTGCAAGTTTAAGGGGTAAACGCAAAAATTAGAATTGGAGAAAAGAGAATATGAATCCGAAGTAGCGTGTAATTAAAAGCGAGAGAGTATATGGATCAACATTCATAGGTCTAAGGAGGTAAACACAACAACTAAAATTATAGAAAAGTTAATATGAATCCTTGTTGGGAATAAAACCCTTTGGATCTTGAAAAATATTACATATTTAAAACCCCCTTGACGGGATATTATGTGTTCACATAATTATTGCTCCGAAATAAGTAGGATAATTTGACAAGTAAGAACGATACAAGGATTTAAAGCGTTTCACCCAAAAACCGGGCTATGTTTACGGGAGGAACAAATACCACTTTACTATGAGCAACACTGGAAGAATACAATACAAGAATGAATAGTTGAGTTTAAATTCAAACCCAATTATGTACTCAAAAATCGAGCACCACTTGTAAATATTCCCTCACAAGCTCAAATCTGATGAGCAAGAAAAATAACTCACTTATTTTCCTTTCTTCCTCACATCTAGTTGTTCCCTGCGTCTGTCTTCACAACTCCCTCTCTGTCAGCAGCACATCACACTGCTGGGCTGGGTTTTGAGAAGCCCTACCTGGGCTGGGTTTTGAGAAGCCCAACTTGGACTGGACCCAAATGGCCCAACAGATTGATGGTGAAAATGAGAGGAACAACGTGTTTCCATCTTTTTATTTATTGGTGAGGGACCCAACAGTCCAAATTTGCACAAACTACCCGAGTCTATCTATAAAACGACGTAATTTTACTAAAATTGGTTTTCATTCATTTAAAATTATAGCAAAACTATACTATTTTGGGATGGATTTCGTACTTATAATCTCTTTTACTTAAAACAAGTATGAAGCCAGGGCGTTGCACTGATAGGTATTTTTTAAACGCAATCTAGTTTGCATTTTTTGTTTTGCTTTCTAAATGAATAAGACTTGTAGCGTCAAGCAATTTGTGCAGTAAGCACAAAGAAAATTTCATTTTCTTGGATGGAGCACGCATTCAACATGGCCATTATCAACCAAAAGTGGTCGCTTTGAAACTCTACCGCTGCACGATTTATACATGTAATTCTATAAGAGGCCTTTTGAATCCTACCAAATAGCAATGAAATGAGCATAATGGCTGTTACGGCCGCAATATCGACCGTTACTGTCGTTACACCTATTTTTTAAAAAAGAAAATTAAGCCACAATGTTACCTGGATCTAATTGAATATCAAAATCCCATTAGATGTGCATGCTTTTCAAATTCTAATAGGACAAAATAGGAGGCAAAGTGATAAGAATGGGTTTCACCTATAACATAAATAGATAATTAACACAATTTCATCCATATAACAAATAATGTGAACCCCATTAATTTATTTTTTAAATTCTTATATTGATCAATTTACATAATTTAATTTAGGGGTTACTTGTGCTTTATTTATATTCATTATAGAAAAATGTTGTTTGACAAGGAGACGACCAAATTTAGGAAATTATTTAATTTTATGGTGGTCGAAATGAATATATATATATATATATAGGTTTTACTTTCAACACCGCATCTAATAAATATACAATCCAATTGTCCTATATAACAATGTTTACTAGATAAATGAGGTGTCTCAAAGTAGTGCAAAAATTATATATATATAATTTATAAACTTAAAATGTCAAAAAAAAATCATGTGCTGCACATAAAAATTCACATCCATTATGCTCACGTTCCGATATGGAACCCCCATTACATCCACTTTCTGTTACACCTATAATCGTTACGCGATTACAGTTGCGACCACGATTTAAAACGATGATATGAACTATTATAAGAATAGGTAACCTCAAAATCCAAGATACTCAATGGCATGCCTTTGAATTTCAAATTCATTGGCAAAGTTGATTTTGAATGAATTTTTGTCTATCGGATCCTTTACTCAATGATTTGGCATTGTGGTCCCCATTCTTATTCCCCTAATTAAAGGGGTTACAGAATACAGTTTTACAGACTCTGACCCCAAAAAATTAAGAAGGAAAACATGAATGAAGACTCGAGGAACTGAAAATTATTTAAGGAATGAGAAAGAAAACAGATTAGATAATTTTAAATAAGTGAAAATATAGTGTGCAAGTCAAAGAAACGGATCAAATTAAGGAAACCAAGAGGGGAAATGTGAATCTAGCGCAGAAGAGGAAACACAAAACTGAAGGTGAGGGAACAAAACAGGGAGCACAGTAGAGGGATGGACGACTCTGGTTTCGTATATTACTATTCGTATCGCACACGCTTTGTGAGCGATCAACGGATTTTTTATTAATATAATTTAAAAAAGAAAAAAAAGTGGGCTGCATTGAAAGAGATATAAACGGAAGGAATAGAGTGAAAAACGGGGGATGAACGGTTGAAAAAATAACTTTTATAACCGCAAAATATCTAATTTATAATTTTATCCAATTAGTTTTGGCGAGATGTTGAAATGTTTGAAAGAAAATAAGAATATTTTAAATATTTCAAGAAATAACTGCTTCCAACCTCTTTCTAATAGTAAGACTAGTCACATCCCACGTGCAAAACACATGCTCGATAGCTTTTATGTTAATATAATCATTGTATACATGTATTTAAATGCAATAGATTAAAAAAGAAAAAAAAAAAGCATGGGTATGTATTAGGAAAAGATAAAAATGGAAGGAATAAAAAGAAAAGTATAGGTGGACAGTTAGGAGACTAACGGTAAAATATTTGACTTATAATTTTATTTAGTAAATTTTAAAGGAATGTTAGGGTTGTTAAATGAAAATATGTGTATTTTAAATATTTTAAAATTTTAGAATTTGATTAATAAAAATAAACTGCTATTCACCACGGTTCTTTTCTAATAGTAGAAATTATTTTGTCGTAATAAGAGAGATATATGGGAATTTTGTTGGAACTTTAAGACCAATTTTATGGGGCAATGGGACCGGCACAACCAAACAAAGCCTTGTCCTTTTTGAGCGGTCCAATCTGCACTCAGTCGAAAACGCCCTTTGCACGTACACACGCACCCTCCTTTCTCCCCCGACTCCGTCTGGAAAAATTAGGGTTTGCAGATCAGAGCTGGAACTAGGGTTTTGTGAATCAGAGATTCACCTGGGGTTTCCTTGCTCACTTTGTGCTTGACTCGATCTACGATTTTGACAAGAACTGGGCAGCGGGGAGAAGGATTTAGAAGTTAGGGTTTCTGGATATTCTCATAGAGCCGATTGGATCTGTGTTTGTAGGAATGAAAGAACTGAATAAGGCTCAAGGGATGAGTCAGTTGAATCAGCCTCACGCGATGAATCAACCTCAACCTCAGGTAATGAGTCAGCCGCAGATTGTGAATCAGTCCCAGATGATGAATCAGTCTAAGGGAATGAGTCAGCCGCAGCAGATGATGAATCCGTCTAAGGGAATGAATCAGCCGCAGCAGATGATGAATCAGTCTCAGGGGATGGGTCAGTTGCAAATGATGAGCCGCTCGCAGCAGGTAATGAATCAGCCTCAGATGTTGAATTTGAATTACGGTATGTGGCCGCCGCCGCAGTCGGCCATGGATTCTCTCAAGTTTCCGAACCCTATGAACCCTAATTTTGTGGCTCCGAACCCTTCTAAGCCGGGTCGGGGCAATTGGAAAGGAAAGAAAGTCCTCAATAAGCAAAAAGATAACCGGAGAATCGAAAAACCTCCTGCTAATCCTGGTATGGGCGCCATTGGCGGCACTGGTGGAGGTGGAGGCTATAGGCCCCCTACCCTTAATGAACTGCAATCTCAAAACAGAATGAAAGCTCGTAAATTTTACCCTAAGAAGAAGTTCAATAATAGGGTTGCGCCATTTGCACCTCGCAATACAACATCCTACATCATTCGTGCTAAGAAATCGGGCGGGATTGCATCTTTAGTTTCGCCCTGCCCGGTAACCCCTGCAGTGCTTCCGACACCCATTTTCTCGCCATCTAGGGAAGTGTTAGTGGATATGGCCAAGGAGGAATGGGGAGTGGATGGGTACGGGTCAATGAAGGGTTTGATTAGGCTGCGGTCTTCGCCGGGTCACGAGATGGAGGGGCCTGAGGATGAAGAGGAAGAGGATGGAGGGGGTTCGAGCGAGAGCGATGTGGAGGAGCATTTAGAGGTTGAGAGGAGACTGGATCATGATTTGAGTCGGTTTGAGATGATTTACCCGAACTGCGGGAATGAGCATAATAACCTATTGGAGAATCGGGTGGACGATCAGGACACCCATATTGCGCAGCTAGAGGAGGAGAACTTGACATTGAAGGAGAGGCTGTTCTTGTTGGAGAGCGAGTTGAGCGACTTGAGGAGGAGGCTGCAGTGCCTTGAGAGGCAGCAGAATCATACACTGGAAGATATTAATGAGGAAGTGGTAGAGAACTGTTCAGAGAATGAAAGTGAGGGAAGGGGTGATTTCCACACTGTAATTGATAATAATGAGCAGGTTATGGAGTTTATGCCCGAAAATGAAGGCCCCCAGCCTGTAGACCCAAATGAGAATAATGCTGAGTTGTCAAAAACTGAAAAAACAAGTAATGAGCTTATGGAGGATCCTTCAAATGCTCCAGAAGATGAGAAGAGGGAGGAAGATAGAAAAGAGGGTAGTGGAAACCCAGACGAGCATCACTGATGCTGACTGATCTAATTCCTCTATGTGACTGTAAGCTTGAAGTCTGTCTATGCACATCTTTACTGGAATATTTCTTAGCTGTTTTTTTTTGGTGTAGCGAGGAATGAGAGTTTGAGCTGGCCCTGTTCTTCATACTCTAATCTCATTTGTTTAGGCAGTTCCTTTGGCATATAGGTTTTAGATCTTTCTTTCTGGTCTTCTACGCCCTCCCCTCTTTTGACAAAGAGCTGGAATGGTTGTGTTTAGGTCAAAAAAGAGAGGTTTTTTTCCCTTATCTTTTCGTTTCTTTCTTTTTTTTTTTTGTGGGGGTTGGGGTGGGGTGCGGATGAGGGTCCAATTTGCTAAAACCATAAGTCTGTATGTGTGCATATTTTGCTTACCAGTTTGAGATCAATCTGTGAATCTGACTGTTTGAATAATTGCTGTCCTTGCAAATATCATGCGTCATCATCTCTTTTTTTGTTTTTTTGAGATCTTTGTTGTGAATGTTATTTTGCTTTAGTATTGTTGTGGGCTGTTGCGCATTTCAGAGTCATTGGCATGAATGGTTTGTTTACGATTATGAGATTACCACTAACATGCAATTATGCGATCATGGATGTGAGGAAGTTGCCAATCTGAAGATGATCAAGTGGCTGTACTGATAGGGTGGAGGGAGGGATCTTCGACCCACAAACTCTCAGTTGAATGAAGAATGTGTGCCCATTTCTATACTGCATGCAGATTAGTTTCATTTATATATATATGGTTTGTTGTTTTGAGCACACCTGAGTAATTGTTACAGATTATGAGAAAAACTTGTGTGCTTGGTCACTGCCGTGTCATAATTCCGTCCAATCACAACTTGCCATGCTCGTTATTCTGCAGGTGTTCCGTTAAAATCGAATGAAACAGGTGCGAAGCGAAGTAAGTTTGTGCAGAAGCCTTCCACGGTTGCAAATAGCACTCGTGGCAGATGGCAGATTTATGGCGGTGACCAACCACACAAGTGTCTTTTCCACACCGATTACAGCTCATCTCTTGCAGAATTGGCGTGAGGAATATAAATTAGCACGCTTGCTGGCATCAAGGAACTTAATGTTTCCACAGTTCTAATGAAATTCTCTGTCGATATTTTGAGGCCCCTCATGTTTTGGCCTTTTTTTAGGATGTTTACTTTGGGGAAATTCTAGTATGGTGTAAAGCAGCACCTAAAGTTTGGTGTAATTATTACACAAAAGAACTTTTTTTACGTGGAAAAAATTACACTTAATCTTCTTATGGTTTCATCTCGTTGAAGGAAATTTTCTTATAATTTAAAAATAAGCACATAATTCCTCTATAGTTTTAATGAACTTTCAAAAGTTAAATTTTTCATTAAATCTAACGATTTATTCTTTCATAAATTTTTTAGTGTTTAATATGATAAAAAAGAAGACTTTAATTTCTCAAATTACCTATAAACTAATTTCTTAACTTCTATCATAGTAGTGCTCAAATAAATTAATATTTTTATACTTCTTGTATCTTTAAAAAATACATATTCTTAAGAAATTATATATTCACAATCCCAACTAAGTAGATTCTCATAAAAATATTTCTTTCTTTTTTTTACGATAAATATAATTTTTTCATGGCCTAAGAATTATAAAAACAACTAATTCTTTTAAAGTTATTGTGATTGAGATAAGAAATTAATTTCTAGTAATTTGAAAAATTAAAGTCTATTTTTTTCTATTAAACGTTCTAAATTTTGTTATTAGAAGAACAAACAGTTAAATTTGATGAAAAAGTTAACCTTTGCAAGTCCATTGAAACCATAGGGAGTTATGTGTTGATTTTCAAATCACAAGTAGGTTCTCCACAATGAGGTAAAACCACAATAAGGTGGAATGTAATTTCCCATTTTCCATAATGAAAAAGGGGAAGGAGACATGGGGATAATTTTACGTTTTCCAAAAGGAAATCACGAAACGACCTCGCAGCTTCCACATTAACGATACAATTCATCTCAAATGCAGGACGCCGACAACAAATTAGCCCCCAAAAAGGGACTAGCAAACGACTAATTCCTAGTCAGACCCGTCTCTGCGTAAGTGGACAAAAACAATTTTGTTGTAGCCTCTGGTGATTCTAATCTTGTCATCAACATACCTGCAATAAGAAAAGGAGGAAAACCCTTTAGCCCTTGTTTCCAGTTGAGTATAGAAATGCAGTGTGATGCTCTCAAAGGAAGAATGTTTTACAGCATCTCAAGGTTGAACTTGCTTTCCATCTCCAAAGGGAGTCCATATTTACCGACCAAGATGGCTGCATCGTCCATTGTGACACTGTATACGTTTGTGCCGCATTTCCTGATGTATGATAATATAGATCTTAATAAGAAACATGAATCGATTTTGCCAAGTTAGAAGGGGAATACAAAAGTCGGCCAATAAAAAACAAAAGGGATAAAAAGGAAGCAAATATGATGAGGATATAACTGGGGAGCTTAGCTTGGTTGGCATTCAGCGCTCTCCTCTTTGACAAGGTCCTAAGTTCAATTCTTCCTGTGGGAGTTCCAAGTGATTACCATGGCCCTTCAATTCTTCCTGTGGGAGTTCCAAGTGATTACCATGGCCCTAGGCTGACATGTTTTGAGCCCCATAAGATGATTCGATATGTTATGCACATAATGGGGCTCGATTTACATGGAGGCCATTGCTATGAGCGGGTGCAGTTCTCCCTATAGATTAGTAGGCCTTGCTGGTGGGTCCAACACCCCCATTCTCAAAAAAAAAAAAAAAAAGTCACAAGAAATTACAGGTTGTGTTTTGTTTTTTTTTTTTTGGGGTAAATAATTACAGGTTGTGTTCATGTTTGAAGATGCCTAGAATTCGAAGAATAAAAAAAAAAAATCATTTGAATGAAGTTCATTGCAACAAGCTATAAAACATCCTCAACGTTTATGCCACTCAGCTCAGTATGTTGATTTTTGTCAGCCAAAAAAGGCTATAGCTATTCAAAAATAACAGTAAATAATCAGCTAGAACTGGCCGAACAAAAACCAACTCAACATTCCCTGTCAGAAATTCTTCCTTTTTCTCTTTTCCATTTTCTGCTAGGCGAGGGGATAGGGGGCATGAATGCTTCAATTCTCCATTAGGAAGGAGGCCATGCTGCATTGAGGTCATGGTACTCTCTGTGTGAACAGACGGGTGCTCGTGTGCGTGCCTACCTTAGTCATGCACTGCGTACATTACATTATGTGATAAACATGAAATCAGAAAAAGGGGACACTTACGCGAATGTTCCATAAATGGAGAATCTTAGGCCAAGCAAGATGTCAACCAGAAATTGCAACTTCCCGTTCTCCTTCACAATCTGAAATGACGTAATTAGAATGAGGAAGTTGATTTTGTAGACAAAATATGAAAGATAGCAGTCTACAAAACACATGCAAACGCTGAAAGTCACCTGTGTGCCCATAAGACCATTAGAAGCATTCTCTAACCAACTGTCTGTCTCTGTCTGCAACATACAAGAGACTTGAATAAATATTTGATTAGGATCCCACAAAGTGCGTGCTTTACACCAGACAATGTGAAAAGGTAACAAATATCTCCCAACTTCCACGTCCTTAGAATCAAAAATAAATATTCCAATCTTTAACCGTGACTTAAGGTAGAATTAATTGAACAAAATTAGAGAGCAAATACACGTTTTTCAATCTCTAGCTGCAAAATTATATTTATGTGCCAGAAAATGCAAAAGAAATGAATTAAAATAAAACGTAAAAAATACAGGATCAATTTTTAGCCTTATTTGTGTCGATGTAGAGTTCACAATCTCAACTGCCTCAAAGATTATATTGTGTGTGTGTGTTAATAGAGGGAAATCCACAATTTTTTTTTATGCTTGTTCCAGCTGACTAGACTTTTGGATATAGATACAGAACAAGAAGAATTACTTCTCAAAAGTACCTGCGAGCTCCATATCAATCTCCAGTGCCCCTCCAGGAGTTCTGACTCATCCTTGGTTATATTAATATTTTGGGATATTAGCTCATCAATTGCCTACGAATGTTATGCCCTGTCAGCTATAGGAACAAAATCATGTCTTTTTTACATTAAAATGCAAAAAGAGTGAGCAATTTACCTTCTCTACACCTTTACCAGTGGAAATGGCTGACAGTAATCTTTGTCGTGGTTCAGTTTTCTTTTGAAGCACAAATGTGGTCCCCTGCACTACAGACGTTGCTGGATAATTTAGTCTTCATAAAATAGCCAGTTAAAAGGAGCAATTCAGGGCGCTTCTTAAATTCGTACGTTGTTAATAAGATTCTTACACTAACAGGCCATCTCTGGCGCAATTATGTGCCTATTTACCTTATTTCCTCTTGAGATTCGGAGGTTCCCCGAGTGTGACAGATATGTGGTGTCAAGCCAACCTTTTGCTTCATCTCCAAGAAGCCTGAATGGCACAGGATATGGAACCTTAAATGGTAAAAATTTAAAAGAAAAGGCCGCTCTATCAAACTGGAACAAGATCCTTCGGCCATCCTTAGTTGATGCTTGTGCCTAGTTAGAAGTAAGATACATAATGTATGAGATCAAAAAACAATAATGCTAAGAGTGATTTGATAGTATCAGGCCTACAATAAAAGTATAACAATTAAATTACACAAAATAATAAGAGAAAAAAAAGAAAGAAAAAAAGCTAGTACATGCACAAGCATTTTGAAATTACCACACATTCCCATTAGGCATGTACTCCTGTTTGGCAATCATTCACAATTCAGTGCAGTTCGTTTGAGAGACCTTCAGAAAGGAATTTGTACTGTGATTTTTACCATTTTTCTCTGTTCTTTTTTTTTCTTTTTTTTTTTTTTTTTGCCCCCCTGCCTGGTGGTTATTCATTTGCTGTCATACTCTAGCATATCATAAAGTATCTATAGAGGTCCTCTGGTTGACATTGATAAAAAAAGGAATTTCTATTCAGAATTATTATCAAGGACATGAAAGAGGGAGTGGGCACCAAGGACGTGCCAGCCAAAGTAAAAGCAATAAAAAGCAAAACAACACACCACAAAGCAAGATTACTCATCAGCTCAAGACAATCATCAAAGGAATCAAAATTACAAGAAATAGCCCAGACTTTGATATTAAAATTACACACATGTGCAACATGCAGAAGGGTCCCTAATAGTTTTCCAATCACCATAGAGAGTGGTTTCAAATAATGACATGAATTGGGTTACACCAAGGTTAGCAGTGACTCTTTTGCCTTTTGCAGAGGTTAGCAGTGACTCTTTTGCCTTTTGCAGTGTTAACCAATGAGCATATATTTTCAAGAGGAAGTTTCATAGGGAATGTTATTTGCAGTTGTTCAGAGTAAAAGCAAGCATTAATACAAAATTAGAATCATGGAGATATACCCAAATTGTCAGAGGGTTTTAGGATAGGTAAGTCTAGTATGGATTATATGGATTGCAGATTAAGTGAGTGCATGGAATTTCATAATATTGTAGTCAACCAAAGGGCAAAATATACTAAAAAGCAATTGGTCTTGATATCTTAAATTGATCATTCAAAGGGAAACTAACCGGAGGATCTAGGTTGATGTGATAAACCTGGAGAAGTGCATCAATAGTTTTGTGGATACAGGTAAGTTGTATAGAGTGAATGTAGGGCTGGTGTTGTTGTATCATACAGTGTTGGATAGCTAAGAAAAAACAGAAACATAAAGTGAGTGACTAAAATGTGATTAAGATTATATGCAGTAAAATATGAAAGGTAAAATTAGAAAAGAAGAAATTTTGTAGAGATCTTGGGTTAGCATATAAGCTCCTGAAGGATGAATTCATCACAACTATTTCTATTATTGTAAAATATTGTGGGACTGCAGATAATTGGATTACTTGTAAGTATTTACATTATGGGCTTGGTGAATCTACTATGACAAACGATAGATAATTTATGGGCTTGCTCAATTTACTTTTTGATCAAGTCAATGGTTTTTACATAAAGATGATGATCTTACATCTGTTCAACAATGAAACTCAGAATATAGGAGTATATATGTGATATCATAGAGATATCAAATTTGAATCCACTAGCTTTAGGACGTGTACAACATTTGCATGCAAATAATTCATGAAAATAAGTTATGATGAGTTTAATGAAGTTTTACCTCTACTCTAAGCTCCCCTATCGCGTCGGAGAATTTTACAACATTGGACACACGTTGAGCATTTGTTTGTAGGTATACCTCTTGAAATACCGTGAAGAAGTCAACTCCCACAAATGTTCTCTGCAAGAGCATAAAATGAAAACATAAACAAAAATGGAGGAAAATTATTGTAAGTAAGCATATAATTTAAATTACTTACACTATAAGCTTGTGCTTCTGTTATGCATCAATGCAAGCAGCACATGAGCTAAGGCATAATATGTAAATATGATATTTGTATACGAACTATATATATATATATATACATACACACACACACACACACACACACACACACATATATATATATATATATGACATGGGAATCAAGACACCACCTATTGCTTAACAGGGCCACAAAACCCTACATTATACCCTAGCAAGGTCGTCATGGCCACTTCAATGCGATGCCATGCCCAAAAATAGTAGATGCACAGGAAGCAGCCTATTCCTTATTTTTAGTTTTTTGCACCTAGAGGTGCCAAAAGATCCCAATCTTTCTGTCCTGCCGAAACTGGACCAAATGATCAAACAGGCCAAACCAACCCAGACAACAAAATGATGCATGGTCCTTGACCCAAGAGCAGTTGACCAGACATAGATTGGACTGGAAACAGTCCTAGACTAAGACTGCAAGCACTAACATATAGTCCTCACAACACAAGGAGTAGCGTGGTCACTTATATATCTTCCACATCTTCTATTTGTGGTTAGAAAACTGAAAATGCATTTCAAACAGCATAAGTCCTAAATATAAGTGTCTAAAGTAAAATCCATATGACAGTAAAAGATCAGCATGCCAAAAATAGAAATACATATATGTTGAACTAATATTGCAACATCATGTTAACTTAGATGATAAGATGTAGGAATTTAGATTTTTTTTCTTTTTTCAATAAAAAATAAAATCTCACCTGAATTGGAGACGCTGTTCCAGGTCTTGTAGTAAACATGAGTTGCCAGCGACCTTCAATTAATTCAGAGCTTGTCTGCAGATGTTCGATGAATTGACTTCAAAGCACAATATGTTTCAGATGAATTTCTTACATGAGAACAGTTGAGCCACGAACAATATAGCTTCTAGTCATTTTGTTGATATAAAGATTTTAAACCCATATTTCTGAATAGCATGAGTATTGATCAAGCCCCAGGCCCTTCATACATGATGCCGGATTAAAATAAGCGGCAATTAAAAAGTCATTGTACCAATTAGAGCATTTATTTATTATTGACTGTAACTTTGTAAGAGCACTACTCAGAACGAACCGTGCACAGCTATGACAAAACTGCTTCCAAATAACAGAATTAGCTACATTCAATCGAATCACTAGATTAAACCATTTTCTCAAAAAATAGCAAGATCATAAAGAGATTGACGCACCGGGTTACCCACACCTTCTAGGCCCTCTAAGATTTTCACCGCATGAACAACATCCTGCAAGTTTCAACAAATGAAAATATATATATCAAACACTTAAAATGCGTTGTGAGAAAGTAAATTCATAATCTTCATAGGTTCTTTCCTGCTAATTTCGTCCAAGTTTGAAAAAATGGAAACAAAAAAAAAATTCAAGCACTCAACGGTACCCAAATGCATTGTGAAAAGGGAAACCATAGCCTCTTTCCCGCCATTTTCCTCCGTTCCCACAGCAGCAAGACAGAGAGAACATCAAAGTTCACATAGCATCCCGAGTCAATAAGGGTAATCAGGCTTGTCTTCATTTAGGGTGGTAAATGCACCCTTACGTCTATTGTTGGATGGTCGGCATGTGTAAGCCGAAAATCCCCATCATCCATCCAAGCTTCAAACTTACCAAAGCTATCCCAAAAAGCATCCAACAGCTAACTGCAAGGTGCATTTCCCACCCTAAATGGTTTCAACTAGATTCAAACTCGGAAGACTTGATATTTTTTTCAAAGAAAACAACAAAATTACTTCCAAAAAAAAAAAAAATCATAAAACCTGCAGTTGGTGAGGGGAAGCGGAGCGGCCTCGACCTTGAACACCAATGAGCGCTTCAATGAGCAGGTTTTCCTGTTCAGTGAACGAAACCTCCTCTTGCGGGCCCTCCTGACCCACGAGAGAAGCCGAGAACTGTACATGCAAGTGGTTTCTGCGGAGGCGAGCGGAATCGAACGGTTTCGATAATCTGAGTCGAGATTTCAGGTTGAATTGGGAGGATGCGGGCGAGAGATTGGAACGAAACCCTAGAACTGCAAGCTCGAGAGCCATTGCGAAGAAGAATCAGAGTTGAGAGTTGAGATTTCAGAGATCCGAGCTCCGCTCCTCCTTGTGTGTGGAGCTACTTGGGAATAAGAGGGGATAGAGCAATATGGGCCTCTCACGGTAGTGCAGATTGCATTCTTATTTTTCATTTTTCTATTTATTTTTATTTTTGCATATAATGCAATATATATATATATGTACAAGGGCGGTTATCCTTGTTCTCAAGAAAGTGGAACCCGCGCCTCGGGAGCCCATACCTTGCCCCATCAGCGTGAAGGAGGCAAATTATGATAATCCAACAGCCCCTATTTCAGCAGGAGGAATTTTTAGCCTGGTGCCTTGTGGCAGTCAGGATTTGATCCTGAGCTCTTGTTCTTACTTCTACTACTGGGGACCAACTGAGCTGCCTACCGGGGCCAAGATCGGTTATCCTTGCTTAGAGAGACCATAATTTTTGGCTGTTTCAGGTCATTTTTAGCCCAATTCCCACCAACGAAGTATGTGTATATATATATATATATACAAGTAGATTCAGTTCTTGCGAAGGGTTATTAGTTTAGGAAGGATGATCAGTCCTACAAATTACTAAAGATAGTTTAATTACAAAAAGTTTATTGTGTCAAAAATTTATAAAACTATAAGTTATCATTTATTAAAAATACCCTCCACTAAATTCATGTAACATAGGTTTTTTTGTGATTTTATTGTAAAATTTTTTGTGTACATAAAATTATTGATATAAAAATGCACCTCTCATAGAAACTGTGTGAAAAGTGCAGATCATATTCATCAACTATGCTTATATACCCAGCAAAGTTCTATTTATTAGATTTTAGTAAAAATTTTAATAACTTTAAATGCATAGATCAAAAAAGATATATCAAAATACAAAGTTGTATCAATTTTCATTAGATTTAAAAATACATATATATTCATTCTTAGCATTGAAATTTAGGAAAAAGAAATATTTTTTAAAAAATATTAAGAAAAGTTCAAGAGGTATTATTAAAAAGTTCATAAAAATTGAGTAAATCCTAATTAAATATGCGTTAGTTTAAGGAAAAATTTTGCTGACCATTAAAGGTAATTATTTGCAATGAAATATGATTAATGAAAGGATCCGACCCCTCTAGAATTCCTTAGGAAATATACAATTCTACCCATCTTATCGATTCATTGAAAACACGCGAATTGAATTAAAACACGTCACTTCCTTTCATTTCAATCTATTCAAAGGTTAAAAAAAATATATTAATGTACCAAAAATAATTTCTCATCTAATTAATGCTTCGAAAACTCCCTTCCCACCCTCAATGGAAAAGATTCAACTGCCCTCGCCTTATCCCTAGAATTCCCTCCATAGCCAATATTTGTGATCCAATCTTCTCAGACAACTCACTGCAATGCCCACTGATGTGCTGTGGCTGATTGGATTCCTAAACTGGGCATGGAGTTCGAGCAAATAACAAATATTGGACATTTGGAGTATTTGTTGGATTCAATCACCGTTTGAGAAGTCATGATGATCTTTGGGGCACTCCTCCTGTATCATGAGATAGCGAAGTCATTAAAGTAGTTGGTTGGGACATTTATAGAGGCACACGAGACCATGAGAAGAGCCTGAAACTACTTTTACCGATCAAGATGCTGCAATGCCGAAAATATCTCGAAATAATACTTTAAAAAATATATTTTTCAAAGTAGGTGTACGGTCAAAACTTTCTCAATATAAGTTTTGATTTTGCAATTGTAAATTGCAAGATTGAAATTAGAAATGCAGTCTCGTAATTCACAGACTCACCAACTCTCATCATTACAATACAAAAGCAAAAAATAATTAAAAAAAGAGTCCGGGGGAAGATCTTCTCCAATTCCTCCCTCCAACTTATTGTGCACTTTGCATTATTTTTTTTATTAAATATATTTTTATTGTAAAAATTGAACTGTACAGATGGAAACAACATACAGAAACACATACACTATCAATTTTCAAGTAATTTGAAAATGCAAAACCTATTCATCCAAAGTACGGAAAAATTCAAGCTTAAAAATAGTCATAAAATTTTCCCTACTTAGGATGAATAGGATTTTCATTTTCAAATCACTTGAAAATTTATAGGCGTATGTGTTTTTGTATGTTGCTTCCATTGTATGATTCAAATTTTTTAAAAATGTACTAAACAAAAAAATAATGCAAAGTGCACCATAAATTTGTATGTTGTTTCAACAGGCATTCCTCTCACAAAAGGGAGGTACCTTTCGAGGGAAACTCGCAATTTACAATTGCAAATCTCCTCTCTCAATGCTAATTAATATTGATCTTGCAATTGTAAAATTACGATACCAGAAAAAAGAAATTTATCTCACAATTCACAATTGCGAGATACCTATGTTAGAAAAATAATAATCCGTACACTTACTTTGGATTTATTTTTTTTAATATTATTTTGAAAATTTTTGCCCGCAATGGCAAGAGTATTAGCTGAGGTGATGCCTGAAGTACACCATGGATTGTGTGATTGGCATCCTATGCAGTCAAACACTTGGGGAATCAAATGAAAGATGGGTCTTCCTTTCTTGGAGGATTCAGTGCATGCATGCATCACTATGAAGAGGTGACAGAATTTCAGCAAGCATGGGTTGCCTTGCTACTTAAATTGCCAAGGTAAAGATCTTGCTTGGTTAGAAGGTGTTTAAAAAGTGAAAAAATAAATAAATAAATGGACCAAATGTTAGGTGAAAATGTCTTTCACCTTAGGAATGCGAAGCACACAACCAAGTGAAAGTCCGAATAAAGACTCGAAACCCTGAATTAAATCAGATTTTGATTTAATAAAGTTTTTCAACTGCTTTGGGCGGGTGGTGGATGATAAGTGCCATAAAGAGTTGGAAGCCAAGAGCACTGTGTGGTCATGCTCTCAAAGCTCTTGATGTGATGGATATTAAGTTAATTCTTGATCAATACATCCTAAAGAGATACCACGTAGTTCGTCGTTGGATGGTCGATACGTGTCCACGAAAAATCAAAATCACTTTTTTGAACTCACCAAATTTGCTGTGAAAACATCGGGATCATTCAACGATAGACTGCAAAGTGCATTTCTCAACCTAAATGCACACACACAAACAAAATTGACCTTTAATGGGCTCCACAAACACTTTCTGGTCCTATTATAATCATTGTGGGATATGAATCATTTGGATTTGTAAAAATGAACAACTAAGGTCGTCCAAATTCATAAATGCTCAACTTTTGTAAATTTAGATGATCCATATTCAATGTTGTGAGGATATGAATACTCTAAATTTGGAAAGTGAGAATTTATGAATTTGGATAATGCCAATTTCTCCCTCAACCTTTTTATTCACAACGAATTGTTTGGATAGTCTCAATTGACAAATTTATGACTTGTCAAACTCTTAGGATCCCAATCCCCATCACACATAGTAAATTTACTTTCGTAGCAACGATTGTGCAGTGGCAGAGGCACGAGTACTAGGTCAAATCACAATCAGCTTGTAGGTGCTGTGTGCTTGAATGCACTATAATGTAAGAGCACTGTGCATTATCTAACAACAATTACTTTTAGGGAAATTAGTAACGCTGGAGGTCCTACAAATGGTATTAGAGCCAAATTCACCCGCTTCCTTCACATGTAGTGGTTTTCAGTTTGTCGATTTTATAGGTGAGCCAGTTTAGGTTGGATTGGTTTTACGGGTGAGGCAGTCATCCTATGCAACCCTAGCTGAGTTGTGGAATCATTAGTCTAACCATCAGATTACGCTATTATTTTAGAACTCACAAATACAACATACCTTTTAAAGAGCGATTCATCAAAATAATAAATAAATAAAAACAAATAAATTCGTATAATTTCGAAAAATAGTCAATTAATTTAATCAGTACCAACTCTTATAGGGGACCTAGAGATGCATGTTTGGTACCAAGTATATAATACTCGGTTCAAATTAGGTAGAAAAATTATAGTTTAGCATCCATTGTAACAACTCTGAATTCAGGGAAAATGTAGAAAAATGTTATTCTCCTTTCATTCTTGAGAAATATTATTTAGTTCACACACAACATCAACACACAGATAACTGAAGCCGGGGAGGGCCATACCTAATTTCAGGGAGCACCCATCGCATATCACGAAAGACCGATAACCTTTCCAGTGGAGGTGTCGATATCAATTTCGTAAAAGCAAGGCCTTGTTGGAAGCCCCGGCATCGTACTCATAGTACCAACTAGAGGATATACAAACCCGGCCCCAATGCTGGCCCTTACATCCCTTATCGGCAAGATAAACCCGGTGGGGGCACCCTTTTGGGAAGCATCATCTGAAAATGAATACTGGGTTTTTGCCATACAGATGGGCAGATTTGAAAACCCTTGCTTACTGTACATCTCAATCTGTTTCTCAGCCTGGTAACACACAGGGAAAAAAAAAAGATAAGTTGAATGTTGAGACTATTTCTTAATTTGATTTTAGCTATTGAACCATGTCTGACATTTTGTTCAATAAGCCTTACAGAAAGATGTATTATCAAAGGAAGTTGCATAACCAAGGGCCCATGTAGTTGAGAAGAGCTATTTACGGTATATCATTTCCATCAATAAAACTTGAAAACCCTTGTTTTTGCTCAAGCCGGCCCAACACACACACAAACACACAATGCATACAGAGAATATGAGGACTTTTTACATTTTCAGGTGAAATCTGCCTACGTTCACAGACGAGAGAGATATTCAGTATGTACAGATTTACATGAGTTACTGGAGATACACCTCCTAACCCGACACTAACACAGGCCCAGAACAATACCTGTTCCCTGCTCGTACAGTCTCAATGAGCCCAGGGCCAAACCTCCTGCCCACTCCCATTTGTTCCCTTATCCCTCGTATCTCTACATTTTTACCTCTCTCAATCAGTTCAATTTCTCAATCCTAACCTTACCCTTCTTTTTGGGTTAGTGATCTCCCTCTCGATACTTGGGGAATGACTTGTGTTAAAGATGACTTACATTAAAGACTGTCATCAATTCACCACCCATTACATTTAGTAGGCACTCGCATGCCTTTCAGAGAGTTAACAACACTTGTCAAGAGTCTAACAACACTTCCCAAGAGTCAACGCATGGATGAACCTAGCAGCTTTCCAACTAGCATAGTTTTTGTGCATGGAAATGCAATTGAAACATATTCTCAACATTTTGAGAAATTTAGAGTAACCTTTGAAAACGGAAAAATGCCATATGTTTTTTATAACTAAACAGGGTCCAGGTTACAGATGCAGTTCAAAGCAATCCTGCCCCTAATAGACAGATAAAAGGTGGCTTTGTTTTTTTCAGAATGCCACCTTCAATATTTAGGCTCAAAACAGTTTTACAATGCCTAATCCACGGAATTTGTTTTAAATATTGTCAAGGTTCCGCACAAAATCAATTGGCAATGGGGGAGTGCACAACAGTGTATTTCTAGCACCACAATACATAATCCCAAGACCTTGAAAAAGTTTCTCTCAAGTCATAATGCAAATTAATTGAATAATTAGAATACGAATTGTTAAAAGTAAGCTATAGGAGATTACCTGCTCAGAGTATTCAACACCTCTGGCACCATATGACTTTGCTATTGCCTCTATTTTCTCTTTGAGGCTAATATCCAATGGATATAAAAATTTCAAGGGTGCTGAGACGTTCTCACAAGCTCTTTGAACTGCTAACCCAAGGTCAACCTGTAAATATAATTTGAAAATTTTCATGTGTTTTTTAATGAAGCTCTATCTGTTAGATGGTGAGAAATCTTATGCAACATTTTGACAGGTATAGAAAATTTAACTTGAAATCAGTTTGTACAGGTGGCATAATTTTCATCTCCTGAGTTCAGGAGACACAAATAGAATATACAATACTATGCCCTTTTTGGATAGGATAAACCTATAACAGTACAGGCACATGTGCCATTTATAATACACTTTTTTCCCCCAAGATACATATCAGACAAGCAAGAACAAATTTTATCTTCAAAGGAAAATGATTTAGTACAGCAAGTGCTTAAAGGTCGATCACTGACATTAGAGCATGGGCTGTCACCAGCGAGTAACCTCTAATGTCAAGGGGCATCAGGGAAATCTGTTATTCTCTCCATAAGTCTAAGGGTACATCTTGGGGAATTTAAAGCAGGGAGAAGGCGTCCAATTAGGGTATGTCAGTTTCTTGCTTTGTAGATCAGTAAAAATAAAATAAAAATAGAAAACAGAGTTTCAGTCGGAATCAATTACTTACAGCTCCTTTTCCACCATGTGCGTGATGAGTACAAACCACAGCATCATATGCCCCAGCAGCCAATGCTGCATTCCTTACTGCATTCAGCTCAGCCTCTGAATCCGTCGAGAACATATTCACAGCAACCAAAACATTCACTCCATAAGCCTTTGTATTTGAGATATGCCTCACCAGATTCACACAACCAGCTTCAACCAGATCCACATTCTCAGTTAAGTAGGCACGATCAAGAGGCTTACCAGCAACAACTTGTGGCCCACCACCATGCATTTTAAGGGCCCTTATTGTTGCCACAATAACTGCACATTGTGGTGTCAAGCCACTGTATCGGCACTTTATATTCATAAACTTCTCAGTGCCAATATCAGCACCAAAACCTGCTTCTGTGACCACAAACCCACTGGGTCCCACCAGCTTCAGCGCAATCTTGTCAGCCACAACAGAAGAGTTCCCATGAGCGATATTAGCAAAGGGACCTGCATGAACAAGAACTGGTGTACCCTCAAGTGTCTGCATTAATGTGGGGTTAATCGCATCCTTCATAAGTACAGTTAAAGCGCCTCCAATGCCAAGATCATCAGCAGTTACAGGGTCACCAGCCTTGCTATTCCCGACCACCATTTTCCCAAGCCTTTCTCTCATATCAGCTAGAGATGTTGTAAGGGCCAAAACTGCCATAATCTCACTAGCTACAGAAATATCAAATCCCGTTTCTCTCACCATTCCCTTTTCATCAGGACCCTGTCCTACAGTAATTTTCCTTAAGAACCGATCATTGACATCCATTACTCTCCTCCATGTGATAGAATCTGGATCAATATCAAGCCTAGCGAATTTGTTAATTTCTTCAGGACTAAGATCCTCAGGTTGGGTTTTCGAAATGCCAAGTTTGTTCAGGCGCCTAAACATGATGGTGCTAAAGGCCCGTTTTCCATCCTTGTTTGGTGGGCACAGACGATTGAAGAGAGCCTTATCTGATTGGGTTGCCTCATGGAAAATTCGTGTATCAATGGCAGCAGCAAGTAGATTGTTTGCCGCGGTTATTGCATGGATATCCCCAGTTAAGTGAAGATTGAACTCATCCATTGGGATTACTTGACTGTAACCACCACCAGCCGCACCTCCTTTGATTCCGAAAGTTGGTCCTTGAGATGGTTGACGGAGGCAGGTGACAACCTGTCACGGTAAACAGAAGAAAATATAAGAAGAAGGAGAATGATGAGAGGGAACAATCCCATGCTCTATTCTCGCAGGGATTCAAAGTTGTGTAAGAAACAAGTGAACTCCAAGTAGCATCAGTGTATCATCACGAACGCTTATGACAGATGTAAAGGATGCTATAATCTACTGTATGCTCTCTAACTCCTCTGCCAAAATGGACCGAAGAATTAACTGAATTTCAACAAACGAGAAATTTAGAATTTTTGATTTTTTATTTTTTTTAAATTTTCCAGGTCTTGCTTCCCGCATCAATTCGAATTTATTGACCAACCTTCAACATTTGAAAAAGAATAAGAGGTTCTGTTCCAGTTTGACAGAAGACCAAATAATGTCAGGATATTAAAAAAGTTAAAAAATGAACCGTAATAAGCTCTACTATAATATGAGAATAGCCCATTTTTGCATATTATATCGCATAAGAGATTCTAGAATGAGCTATCCATTAGCCTGCAGAAAGTAGAAAATGAATTAAATTTCATAGCACGATGGATAATATTGAGAGTTAGACTACACAGATGGAAGGGGCTGAACAAAAAAAGTTTGAAAAGGGCACATCTTTCTAAGAATAACCTTCAGCTCAAACTGCTTCTTACCCCTGGTTCACCGTAGCATATATTTAAGAACATGACATCTTTCTATCAACCAGATTCCACCACTGTTTTTACTTTATTACTTTTCTGACCATATCAGTCTATTAAATCTTCAGGTGGAAAGAAAAGAAAAGACAAAAAACAAAAGAAAAATAAAATCACAAGTACACTTTTAATTAGGGAAAAGAAACTAGGCAAGTGTATAGCTAAATAAAAACAGCAGAATTAAAAACAACAATGGGGGGTTACCTTTTTATCAAGAAAAGCTCCCAAAGCCTGACACAGACCAACTGTAGTGGTAGACTTGCCTTCTCCGAGCGGAGTTGGCGTAATCCCTCCAACCACAACATAATACCCATCTTCATGCCCTTGGAGATCATCAAGCACAGATAACAATACCTATATACCAAATACCCAAAGGCATATAATTGAAATTTCCACAAAAAACACAAATAGATTAAACCCTTAACTGATTAGATAAACGAGAACTGTTCAGAGACCTGGATTATCAAGCACAGATTACAATACCTATAATACCAAATACCCAAAGCCATATCATTGGAAACTGCCATCAGAGAATCAAAAGTAAATTAAAACCTCAACTTACTTTTCGTTGAGCCAATCAAACCTTCAACTGCTTAAATCAAGAACAACTATTCAAAGACTTCAGTTGAATTATTAATTTTACCAGAAACAAAAGAAAAAACACCTAAATACATAACAAGTGGTTCGACAGAGAACATGCGACTTGAAATTTTGGCCCTGATTTCCCTTTCTTCCATTTTGCCACGGTTTCTCGGGAAAGTTAGAAAGAATTCGTAGGTGAGTAATAGACAACAAGTGGCTCAACAAAAGAAACGAAGGGGAAAAAAAAAAAAAAAAAAAAACAGTATAGATAACAAGTGTCTCAACAAAGAAGATGGGACTCGAAACTTTCCATTATGCCACGTTTTCTGGGGAAGATTAGAAAGAAACCCAAATCATAACATGCGTGGTGGGAAGCGAAAAATCACCTTGGCCTTGTGCTTGCCGTAGAGATCGTAGTGGTTGGGGGTGAGGCTAAGGCCTTCAGCAATCTGGGAGATGTGAAAGGATTCCACTGAGTTTGCAATGTCAATGTCTGCTGGGACTGGGGACGCCACCTCGAGCCTCCTCACGGTCTTTGATGAACTCATTTTTCTTTCAAGATCTCTGACCTTTCCACCGGGTGGGTACTCTGAATATGCGTAATCAGTCTTCTCTGTATACCCACTATGGACACCGTATAAGGAAACAACAAATCAGAGAGAGAAAGAGTGGAGGAAATCCATTATTGGAGAGAGGAGAAAATCTTCGCGGCTAATGGTCAGAACAAACTCCCCTTCCAAAGAAGTGGTCTTAGGCGCAACATTTAATGCGTGTAATGGTCGAGATTTGAAAATACTAGAGCTGGCTTGATTTTTGCTGGTTGGATCTCAATTTAGAGGACCTAAGTTTAATAATTAATAAGAAAATTGAATATGAGTCAGGGGTATCATTGAAACGGTGTAATTTTATTAAAAATGGTGCCCTCTCTCGTGAACCCTATTTGGTAAAACTATATCATTTTAGGGGTAGAATTCGTGAGTCTAGACTCATATTAGAAATATTAATTGGTTTTATGTCATTTATGTTCCATTTTATTTCAATATTAAAGCTTGTCTTTCAAGGCATCTAAAGTGAGGTGCTTTCCTAAGCCTATATAACACTGCATCCATGAGAAAACAACACACATCTCTCACTCCTCTTTTTCTCATTTTCGTGCTCTTACTTGTAGAGATGAAGTTCTTCGTGTACTTGCAATGTTGAGTAGTAGTCAATGAATCGTTTACATCTATAGCCCTTGTATCCTGGGGCAACACATTTGAGATACTGCTGTTTTGGATTACCCGCAATAGATGTGAACCGTCTAAAGAAAGCGACATGATTCTCGCTTAGGCTATCCAATTCATTGATCGGTTTTTATTTCATATCTCAATTACAAATTTTGTTCAAGATGTGTATGTTCATTAATTCCAACAAATTAAAAGATTGCTCGTGGCAGTGGTTTCCCCAATGCGATCAAAAATTCAAAGGCAAAACCCAACAATTTTAGACGATTCCATTCAAATCTTCAAATAATTGATGGAGTTTGCTGCCATCACCACTGTTGTTCCTCCACCAAGCGATCAAAACAAACCGTTTCGATTCGCAGTGTCCACTTTAAGAGATTAAGGCAAAAGATGTAATTCTACCTCAACATAATGAAAGTAACAATTTCCCTTACCCTAGAACAACCTAAAGTTAACAAGAAAGATAACAATGAGAGTTTTAAAGCATGTGCCTAATGGAATAAAACCAACTATATGTGTCGCAATTATATCCTTAACAAACTTAGCAATGAACTTACAACAAATATATGACATCAAAGAAGCTGGATCTAAGAATAGCCTCCAGGAATTTTAAATTTAAAATGGTCGATAATAAATCTATTGTGGCTCAAGCCCATGACCTTCAAATGATCACACATGAGATCGTTTTCGAAGGAATCAAATTATATAACCAATTTCAAGTGGCTACCATAATTGACAAGCTACCATTATCATGGAAGGTTTCAAGAATTCATTATGTTACAAGACCAAAGAATTCTCTTAAGAGTTTAATTGCTCGATTGAGGATGGAGGAAGAGACAAGGGTCCTCGATAAGAAAGACGAATCTAAGGAAGATGTGAAAGTGAACTTAACTTAGGCATAAAAATCAAAAGAAGTCAAGTATTCACCTCAAACCCAAACATTAACCATGAAAAACTAACATGGAAATAAGGGTGAAAAATGGAATCAACCCAAAAGGGAACATCCTATTAACTATCAATGTAGACCTAGTGGAGCATTTTATGTATGCAATAAACTTACCAATAAGCACAAGACTATAGACACCGTCAGTATGGCACCCCACAAGTGAATGTGATCGACTTCTTATAACTATGATCAAGGAAGTGAATACTATACAAGAGTCAAAAGGATGGTAGGTGGACACGGGTGCTTTCAAACATGTTTGCTACAAGAAAGAATGGTTCAAGACTTACTCTCCTATGGAGAAGAGTATCCTACTCGGTGATTCTCACACTACCCAAGTTGTTGGTAATGGTGATGTTGAGCCGCGCTTTACTTCTGGAAAAGTGGCGATCATCAAAGATGTCCTTGGTGTCCCGAACCTAGAAGGAATCTGGTTTTAGGTTTTCTACTAAACAAAGTTGGTTTTGAACAAGTGTTTGAATTCGATCACTATGTTATCACTAAGAATGTGATGTTTGTGGGGGAAAGGCCATGCATATTGTTGTACCCCATTTTAGGACTGATGAGTGAAAACAAAACAATGGAGTCGCCACCCTTCTTTTAAGGGAAAAATAGAGAAAACCAAAAAAGGTTCACAAAGGAAGGTCTTTGAACCAAATAAATGGGTTCAGGAATCTAATTGTATATGAAGAAGGTTAACAGCACTGCACAATATCTATCCAATTGGATAGTTACCATCTTTAAATGTGTGCTGAAAAAATTAATTGATTAATTTTGGCATGATCACAATGGGTTTGTTTAAATTTTAGTTCATGTGAAAAACGCAAAGCAAGAGAAATCGTTGCCATTGAAAGGAATGGTGAAGAGAGAGAGAGAGAGAGAGAGAGAGAGAGGGCGAGGATTTGCTTTTGAAATTTCCTTTTTTTAATAAAATAATGATGTTTGTTTTAAACATGAAAGTAAGCTTTAATTTATTAAAAAAAAAAACTTAAACTATTAAAGAAAAGAAAAAAGATCTTAAATAAAAAAACAAGAAGAAGAAGAAGAAGAAACAGTACGCTGTAGTTTGGTAAAGGAGCATCCTTTCTTTTCTTTTTTCTTCTATGTTGTTTAAATCATGTTTTTGGTTTTAACTAATTTTAACAAATAATAAGAGAAAATAAGGACAATATATTGGCTATGGACTGTCCCTTTATCAAGTATGAGAGGAGTTTATTGATAGTCCTTTCTATTTTATGCCCAAAGTTAAGAACGAAAAGTAAAAATAACAATAATAAAGTTTTCTTATTTTTAAATACGAAGACAAAAGAACAAATATGGATAATGGTTCTATACACTTTTTGATCCGAAGATATGGGTATATTTCATAGCCAACACCTCTTGTAAAAGAAAGATAATAAATAAAACCTTGAAATCTATGCGAGAATAAATTGTACGAAAATAAAACAAGCAAATGATGATTCTTAAAAAAAACTACTTGTGTACCTTATGTCACTAAGAAAATAGTGCTCCCTTACTTGTAAAGCTTCAATGCCTCCCTCTTCTTTCTTCGTGCCTCTTGTTTTCCCTAATTGATTCTCTCCGTCTAAAGTCAGTCCTAAAGCCCTCTTATTTATAATGAGAATTAAACCCTAATCTTGCAATATCTAAGAATCCAAATTCATAGAAAATATGGGCAATAACAAATTGCAATAATTGCTTTCATATATTAGGCTTATTTGGTGTAGGGATCAATGAAGCGATATTTCTCTTGAATACAATATTAATGTTTACGTTTTTCTAAAAATTGTAGGCATACAAACCAAGAAAAGCCAAATAGGAAAGTCTGGAGGTCAAGCAAAACACTTTCTATATTTTAAATTTTTTTTTTTATTATTTATTATTTTTGGGACTTTTAAAATTGATTAGTAATCTAGTTTTAAGGACAAAATTTAAAATAAAGCAAAATAAAACCAAAAATGGACTCTGAATACAAACTTGACACATTTTATTAATTAAAGTGGGACAAGTCCTAAATGGGCAATTGGATCCAAATTAAAATAATCAAAATATGTGATTATAACTTAGAAATCAAGATTTGAAAAGTCTAAAATTTAGACCCGAAGTGGACCCAAACAAAATTGAGTGTTGATGACACATATGATGAGATGTTTAAGATGAAAACTAAAATGAATAATATTGAATCTTCTAGGTCACATATTGTCTTTTGCTAACTTTTGATACGCTAGACTTTGTCACATAAATAGCATGTGAACAAAATAAGTAAATTAGGATTAATAACTAAACTCGATGATTCTAAATTTGAAAAATGTGAATATGTAGCATGGCTAATATAACTAAAAAGTCTCATAAATCAATAGAAAGAGGCTCTTGCATTCTACACTTAATACATACAAATATTTGTGAAATAAAAGGAATCTGGACTAGAAATGGGAAAAGGTACTTTGTAGCTTTTATTGATAAATTTTTTTCAAGTACACTTATGTATGTCTTTTAAACCATAAAAGGGACGCTTTTTAAATTTTCAAAACTTCTTTCAACAAGGTTCAAAGTCAAAGAGTGATAGAGAAATAAAGTATGGTTCATTTAGTTTTAACACCTACATCATATCTCACGAAGTAATCCATGAAGTGATTTCACTACACTTAGCTGCTTCATATGTGGTAGTAAAAAGAAAGAATTGAATCATTGTGGGATTAGTAAATGCAATTAATAGCACTAGCACTAAATCCAACTTATGGGGACAATCATTGTCAGTTGTCATAAATAGGATACCCCATAAAGTAAATCAGATTCCACATGAGTTATGAAAAGATAAAAAACCAAATTTATGCAATCTAAGGATATGGTGTTGTCAAGCCTATGTAAGGTTACCAGACCCTAAGATTCACAAGTTAAGTGTGAGAGCTACTGAGTATGCCTTTGTGTGATATGGAGTTCTAGACTTGACTCATAAACTTAAACTTGATAGGTTTATGAATAAATACGAAGAGAGGCTAGTGACGAAGGGTTTCAAACAAAGGGAAGATATTGGTGTATTTTATACATACTCTCCTGTTACCCGAATTACGTCCATTCCGGACTTTAATTGCTGTAATGACAATTTTGTAAATTGGTCATACACTAGAGGGATGCAAAGACGGCTTTCCTTAAAGTAGATCTAAATGAAGAGATTGACATGGAATAACCAAAGGGTTTTGTTATCTTTGGTTAGGAATAAAAAGTATGTAAGTTTACCAAATTTCTTTATAGTTTGAAACAAGTACCAAAACAGTGGCATGAAAATTTTGTTGATTTTATGATTTCAAGTGATTTCAAAATAAATGAAACTGACAAATATATTTTTTACCAAATTGCAGATGGTTTGCATGCTTTGTTGTGCTTACATGTTGATGACATGCTTATTTGTGGTTCCAACCTATTTATTGGGTTTGAAACAAAAAAAACTTCTTAAGGGACATTTTGACATGAAAGGACATAGGTGAAACAAATATTATACTTGACGTTCAGATCCCTAAAACTAAGAATAGGTACTCCTTGAACCAAGCCCATTTGAGCCTAGCCTTCAGTTGTTTCTAATCGCGGATGATTATGATATTGTTGATTAGAAAGGATATGTAACTATTGTGAGGAATTTGCAGGACACTTATAGATTATATAAGACCTGACATTACATATGTCGTTGGAATACTAGGCAAGCTTATGAGTAAACCAAATCGTAGTCATTGGGATGTCGTGAGTAGGGTAATGAAATACCTGAAAACAGATTACAGTATTATCGCTTACATTATCAAGTTAGCTCACTATACTTGAAGGGTATAGTGATGTTGATTGGAACACACTATCAGGTGATTCCATATCCACGACAGGGTATGTTTTTTACTTTTGATGTGGAGTTATTTCTTGAAAATTAAAGAAATAGCATGTTATTGCGTAATATACTATGGAAGCCAAGCCTATGACTTTAACTTCTACTAGTTAAAAGACCTCGTATCTAAGATTCCCAGTGTAAAAACCTCAAATGTCATCTATACTTATACACTGCAGGTAAGTGAAACAGCTATTGCTAGTGTGCATAATAAATTTTATAACTGAAAATCCAGATATGTCAGAAAGAAACATAGTATTATTAAATTTGACATTAGTAATGGTACCATAAGTGTTGATCATGTAAGAACAAATGATAGTATCATAGATAATTTTGCAAAGGCTTTAGCTAGAGAAAAGATCTGCAATGCATCAAGTAGAGAGATGGGATTGTTACCCACGAAAGAATAAAAACAACCAATGAGGATACCCAACCAAGGGACTAGAGATCTCAAGAGTTATATTTAACGGGAAGAATGAATAGAGTAGTTTGTGAAACTATGCATAATAGAGTTAATAGCTCATTGTATCCCTCCCTTCGGTGTAGTGCATAGGACCTTGTAAGTATGATAAGGATGAGATTCATCTCTTAATAGGTACTATAGCTCTTATAAATGGAATGTTTGAGTTATGGGAGCATCCTTGATAGACCCACCTATGTGTGTTAAAAGTGGGGCCACTTCAACGAGAATTTGGAAAATTCCTTAAAGCACTCATGAAACAAAGAGAAAACATTAAGGCCAGTAATGTACTTGGTTAAGAACTCGATTTAAAATGCTTTGAATGTTGTGTGTTAAGTAATTGCCATGCCCTCAAGATATTTTGGTTCAAGGTTTTATTATCCTGGCACTAGTATAGTGATTACTTATACCCTAAATAATGGTTCAACCATTGGCACCTTTATTATGCATAGTGCTCCTATATGCCTAGAGTTTTATTTGTGTGTATTGTTTTACATGTTCGTTTAAAGTTTTTTCATAAAAAAAATTAAGTGGGGGATTATAGGGGTTATTTTCTTAAATTCTTGATGAATAGAATTTGTAACGGGTTTCCGTTACACACTGTTTATTTTTTGTTTTAACTACTAAATCAATTGGTTTTATGTCATGTATGTTCATTTTACTTTAATTTTAAAGATTGTCTTTAAGGCATTTAAAGTGAGGTGCCTTCCTAAGCCTATATAAGGTTGCATCCATAAGGAAATAATACATTATTCTCACTCTTCTTCTTCTCATTTCCATGCTTTCTCACTCGTAGACACAAAATTCTTTATATTCTTGCGTTATTGAGTTTTGAGCATAGTGTGTGTGTGGTGAGTTTGATGTCATTCTTTGTTGAGTATTCAAAGAATCATTCACGTTCATAGCTTCTGTATCCTGGTTGATGTGTCAAAGACATTACTGCTCCGGACTACCCATAGTAGATACAAATCATCTAAAGAGAGTGACCTAGTCAGTGCTTAGGCTGTCCAATTAATTTATCAGTTTTTGTTTCATATCTCAATTATAGATGATGAAAAGGATAATGTTGCTTTTGAAGAGGATGATGAAGCAATTTTTCTCTTGAAGGGCTGACACTATCTCTTAGCTTATTTACTATAAAATAAAAAAAAAACCTAGTACACATGAAATTGATGGGCCAAACCTTGCTTTCAATTTGGTATCTAAAACAATATATGGAGTTTCATGCTTTGGATAACTATACTTTCATTTTTTGTTTTAGTAATATTGCCGATAGAATTCGAGTTTGGATGATGAGTTGTGATCTTTTGAGAATGATCTGTTGCTTTAAAAAGAGTTTGATAGATCAATTCTACTGGTGATAGGCAGATCACAAGCTTCTGGGTTTAGATTTATGATTTACTTTTGATATACATGCCAAAACAAGGGGCTGGCATATCGATGCTTAGTTGCATAGCTATGAGAAGGTTCATTTGATAGGTGGATGGGAGGGGGGATGGGGATGTTTCCTACAAGTATGAGCCCTATTAGACGTTTAAAAACCTGTTATGGCCTATGCTAAAAATACAAACACCCAGAATATAGAACATTAGGTGTGTTTCAAATAAGAGTGGGTCCTACTTTTTTCGCTATATTTGTAGCGATGCAAGAGAGAGGTGAGAATGAAACAGTACGGATTGGGGCCGCATGAATTTTAGAATGCAACAATAGAGGAAGTGGTGAACATTGTGATAAGGTGGTAGGTATAGAGGGGCTGTGGAAGTCTAGAGAGATGTCGTGGATAAGCTTAAGGGAGTTGGAGGCTAGGGGTTAAGGGTTTGGTTGGGGCACTTGGGGGAGAAGGGGGTAGAAAGGAGAAGTGGTCGCTTACCACAAGCATCACAATATAGGGACTGATCGGTAGGAGTTAAGCCTTTGTGGCTATCTTGTAGGGGAAGCCACACAACCATGCCTATACTTTGTGGGAGGAACTCAAGGATAAAAAAGGAGGTTGGTGCTAGGAAGGGCTAAAGATTATGGGGATTTTAAAAATAATACTTAGGGGAAGGGGTAAATGGGAAAGGAAGCTCAGGTGGAGTTGTTAAAAGTACAGGAAGCCCAAAATTAAGGAGAGATCCATGGGTGGGAGCATGCTAAAGCCTATCAGGGAGTGAACAAAAGGGTTTGAGCAAGATGGGGAGTTCGGGAATTCAGAAAGCGAAGGCTTACCTTGGCACATGATGATGGGGAGAACACTCTTTTGGCATTGTGTAGTATATCGGCGAAGGCTATTGAGTAATCCCATCGGATTATGAAATTTTGAGTTAGAACTTCCAAAGGTTTGGGAGCTTTTGAAGCGCTTTTTTTCATGGAGACTCCTTGTTGCAAATGGAGAAGTGACCAGATATGCAATGGTTTAGGTTTTAGTAGTAGTTTGACTAATTCTTATTGATGAGGTGGAGGACTATCCCTTTGTTAGAAACACTCACTATGTGTTATTTTGTTAAGTTTTTTAGTAGGTCATATCGATATTACCATTCAACAAGATAGTAGTGAACGAATGATGATTCACGAGTTTCTATGGAAATCCAGTTACAGATTAAAAAGGGGAGTTTGGGGACTAGTTGCTTAGATTGGAGTAAGTTAGTAGCTTTTCGTGGAGTTATATGGCGACTTTAATGAACTACTGTATCCTTTAAAGAAGTCTAGGAGACTCTAAGGGAGGAGTACCCAATTAAAGGAGGACCAAGTGTGAGGAGGCCCAAGTATGAGAGATTTTTAGGTTACTCTTTTGCCATAAGTAGGTATTCAGCCATAATATTAATGTAGATTATTTTGGTTAGTGCTAATAACATCACCACAAATCGAGATATTGTTTGAAATGTGTTTGGCCTTGTTTGATTTTCCTATGAACCAAGGCCAAGGCCTTTCCGACTAGCTAGGCCAATAAAATAAACTAGTATTTAATTTTGTGAAAAAAGCATGTCCGAAAATGTGTAAGTGGGTGGAAGGCAATTGTTTCTCTCTTTTGCCTATTGCGCAGTCCTTTTTAAATTAGTTGTACTAAGATATTTCATTTTTTGTTATTGTTTTCTCCAACCAGCGTCTCTATATCGTGAACTAAATGCTCTGCCTACTAATTTTTTGTGGGATGCGAAGTTGCATTTGAAAAGGTGGGATGCATTTGTTGGTGAGCACCTTGGAAGTGTAATGCAACTGTTATTGTTGAAGCCTCATGCAAGAGCCTTGTTTGATTCCAAAAACTGGTTATGGTAAAGTTACCATGATTCAAACATGATCAACATCTCTGTTTTTCTGCCTAGAAAATCATTCATATATTATCATCTTGGTTATTTTCTTTGCACATGCTTGATATTTACTTGTAAAAGGCCTAGTGCCTCTCTTTTGAACTCAATAAAAGTAACTAAAGAAGGTTCTTACAAATTATGATGTTTGACATCAAGTTGCACATGAACAAAAGGTACCCTTGGCACCATACTATGGTTTGCGCTTCAAACAAAAATGTTAAATCTTTGGGATGACTACTATATCCAAAAAATTATTTTAACTATAATACCAGGTACTATATGATTTTATCTGTTAAGTTACTAGTAGCATCATTTGTTTTGCAAAATGACAATGGCAAATTATAGCTTAAAGAAAAACTCATAATTCCTTTACAATTAGTGTTACTAAGTGCCCAACAAGATTTTCTTTTGTTTTGGTAAATGAACTATTTATATTTGACATTGTATCTTTACATTCTCTGGTTGCCATCATCTCTTCAGCAGAAATCATAGTTGCCTTAGTAAATATGAAGGAATCAAACTTGAGGATAACAAAAAAAATGTGACTTAACATGTGATTGGGAGGGGGGAAGGGGAATATATTCCTTTGGCTACTATGATTTGATTTTTTGATTTTTTATTAACAAAAAAATGTGATGTAAAGTCGTGTGGGGAGGGGGGGGGGAATATATTCTTCTGATTCAAGGTTGAAACTTACAGCCCCCTTTACCTTTTTGTTTTATACTCTTTTCAAAAGCATAATCATAAGGGAGGCAACGAACCCATGGAGAGAGAGAATGTTGCGCCATTTTATACCACTGTTTCTCACTTATTTAGGTAAGTCTCTCATTTTCCTACTCTTCCAAGTTTCATCTCTCCGCCTCTTTTTTTTTCTTTTTTTTTTTTTTTTTTTGTGGATCATCGGATCAAGGTACATATTTTTAGTTATAAATTGAATTCTTAGCATCTCATTTTGTTAAGTTTGTAATTTTTTTCATAATTAAATTTCATACTTTACCTAATGGATTTTGTGAGTAAAATTTCTTTCTTTAAATGTAATACATGCAAGCGTTAACTATGGTATTTTGTTGAACCAAGGTTTAAATCTCACTTGCAGCATCCAGTTACTTTTAATTTTTAATTTTTCGTTTCTATACATTAATTGTTCAATTTCACAATAAAATCATGCGATTCTGGTAGCTTGATTGTTAAAATGGACTTGCGGCCTTTTGTTGAACCAAGGTTCAAATCTCACTTGCAGCACTCCATCACTATTTATTTTTAATTTTTCGTTCCTGTACATTAATTATTTAATTTCGTAATATAATCACGCGAATGCCACAGCCCGATTGGCAAGATGGACATGCGACCCTTTCATTGAACTAAGGTTCAATTTTCACTTGCAGCACCCCATCACTATTTATTTTTAATTTTTCGTTCCTGTACATTAATTATTTAATTTTATAATATAATCACGCGAATGCCACAACCCGATTGGCAAGATGGACATGCGACCCTTTCATTGAACTAAGGTTCAATTTTCACTTGCAGCTTTCCATTGCTATTTATTTTTAATTTTCCATTTCTATAAATTAATTATTTAGTTTCCCAATAATGACATGCGATTTTGATAACCCGGTTGGTATGACGCACTATTGATTTTCTGTTGAACCAAGGTTCAAGCCTCACTTGTAATACTTTCTGTCTTTTTCATTTTAATGTTTTGTTGAACCAAGGTTCAAGCCTCACTTGTAATACTTTCTGTCTTTTTCATTTTAATGTTAGTTGCAATAAAGCCATGCAAAGAATTAGTCTAAATTAGTTTATTATATAGCGTCTTTAACATCAATTTTTTAAATTTATCTCGCAAAAAAATGCCACATGAGAAGAGGCCTATCATCAAATCCCACCGGCAAGAGTTGAGGCCGTCAATAGGATCTCACCCATGAAGCACAAGACAATCAACTGAATCCCACTTTAACGAAGATGTAGGATGGAAATTTGGAACTTCAGTTGATAATACCCGATATAATGTATAATGTAAACTTTGCAGGAAAATAGTCACAGGCGGCATTACTAGTTTAAAGCAATGCTTGACACACTTGCGGGGAATGTTGTGGGATGCCTAAATGTAAGTAAAGACCTCAAAGTTGAAATGATGAACCACCACTTATTAGAGGCAAAACAAAAGAAAATGAGAAAACGAAACGATAACTAGAATTGGAGGCGGATATAAGAGGAGACTATGATGACCAAGATGTTGAGGAGATGGACGCCGCACCGATGAGGCAAGCCCAAAAAGATGGTAGGCAATCTCAGCCGGAATGGGAAGATAGAGAAGAATTCAAGGCAAGAACATGTGGATCGAGAAATGTCTATGAACAAGGTGCTGGCTCTAACTCTTGCAGTGGACATGCTCCTACTTATCATGACGATGCAGGTGGCAGTGGTAGAAAATGGATTAATCCCAAAAGCCCCAATGCTAGACTACGAGCTATGGACCTAATAATTGAACATAGTAAAAGTTCAAAACAACCAAAGATTAACACTGGCATAATGAAAGGCCTGTAGAAGAAGTTAGGGGCAGCAATGAGTAAGTTTTTCATATGTAACCTTATTCCTATGCATGTTGCTACTTCTCCATTCATGTAACCAATGCTTGACGTTACTGCAGAAGTAGGAAGAGGGGTAAGGGGTCCTACTCTATATGATATTTCTGAAATATATTTGAATGAGGAATACAATGACATTAAGAATTACATAGCCTCCTCGTCCAGAGTATGGGATAAAAGAGGTGTGACCATAATGTGTGATGGATGGACAGGCTCAGCAAGGAAGCATATAATAAAATTTCTTGTATATTGCAATCGATGAACCGTGTTTCACAAATTTGTTGATGCTTTTGATGTTCCATCACGTACTGGAGAGTATTATTTCAGATTGATGGACTAAGTTGTCTAAGATATTGGTGAACAATATGTTGTTCAGATTGTTACGGACAATGAAACAACAATGAAGGTGGGAGGAAAATTGCTCACGAAGAAAAGGCCACATTTGTATTGGACTGTTTGCACAGCCCATTGTGTTGACTTGATTTTAGAAGATATCGACAATAAAAGCAATGTTGCAAACATTTTGGATGAAGTGAAGAAGATTACATCATTCATTTATAATCATACATGGACAATATCATACATGAAGAGATTTACAGACAATGGCGAATTGATGCTTCCGACTGTTACTTGATTTACCACAAATTTTCTTACATTAGAGTCAATTTTGAGACATGAACAAGCTTTGCTAAACATGTTTTCTTCTGAGACATGGAAGACATCAAAGTTTGGGAAAGAAAAATCAAGCCCATCCTATAATGCAAAGAAAATTATATTGGGAAATGAGTTTTGGAAAAAAGCTTCTGAAATTTGCAAGGTACAAGAGCCTTTAGTTAAGGTATTGAGATTAGTTGATGGAGATGAGAAGCTGACCATAGGGTATATATACGAGGCAATTGATAGAGCCAAGCTAGCAATTCAACAAAATTGCTGCTATTACAAGGAATATTGGGCAATAATCTACAAACGGTAGAGCTTTCAATTGCATCACAAATTGTATGCAGCAGGTTACTTTCTGAATCCACATTTTGCTTATAGTTCATCATTTGCAGGGATTATTAATGAAATGATGAGTGGCATAAGAAATGTTATTGCGTGAATGAAGCCTAATGTCGACACTCAAATCCAAGCAATAAATGAAGTAAGAAGTCTTATTTTTTTAAATTGTGCCCATTAGTTTTAATGTGTACATATGCACTAATAATTACATCCCATACATGCCATAGATGCTTATAGATCAGGATAAACAAGAGACATTTGGTACTACATTAGCTCAAAGAGCAATAAGGATAATGAATTCGGGTAAGAACAATCTTTACTTACTACACTGTATGCTTAGAATATACGTAATATTCAATTTTGAGTAGTGTAACTAAGGACATGAACTTTTCTTATTGTAGCGGAGTGGTGGATCAAATTTGGCAAAATGTATTCCAAACCTACAGCAAATCACAACTAGAGTTCTAAACCAAACGACATTTACATCAAATTGCGAACGTAATTGGGGTACATTCAGCCTCATTCATACAAAAACAAGAAATAGGCTCAAATATATGAAGTTGCAGAAACTTGTTTTTGTTCATTATAACATGAAGCTGAGGTTAAGAAGCACAATTCGAAGAAGCCAAAGGAAATTGAATGAAGTTTAATCCAATCAATTTGGATTATATATTTAAAGAAGATGATCCTTTAGGTCTATAGTTAGAAGAAAGAGAAGCACCGGAACTTGATGGGCAAGATAACTTAAATTGGCTGAATTTAGATGAATAGTAGGATGATGATGAAACCGAACCACCTGATCAATCAATTAGGACTGCTAGTGGTTCAAGTTCAAATGCGGAGCCAACTCAAAGTGATGAAGACAATGACTCGAGTCCCCCCAGTAACGACCATAATATTGATAATAACCTTAATGCTGGATTAGATTTTCGCAATTATGGGCTAGACACTACTGGATACTCATTCGTTCTAGAGACGTATAATGGTGATCAAGGGTTGGGTGCAATACCTGGCGATTATGATCAAGGGTTGGGTGCAATACTTGGCGATTATGAGATTGATACTTTCATATCGACCTCTAGGAGGGTGAATGAAGTAAGTGATGAACAGGAAAGGGAATTACAAAATATAGATGGATATGGAATGGTCCAAAATTTTGGGAATTTTAGAATTGTGAAGTCATCATCTGGGGGTAGCTATCCACAATCATCATACTGTCCACATCCATCATCAGACTCCTTCGGATACCCGTCTTTGAACCCAAGTAATTATTCTGAGAAAGAACGGTCAAATGAATTAAATGTCGGCTTTTATGACTTTATTTTGCCAATGAGATGGACAAATGATACTCATGTTCAAGCTACAAATGACAATGTGGATGATAAAATTGATTAACCGGTGCGTCATTCAATGTGGTGGGGATGAATTACCACCATATAACATTTATGATAATATGTATTAAAATCTTTATTGTTGTGGTGGCACAAATATAGATATATGTAAGTTTTATGTTTAACAATGCACCTAAATTTATCTAAAATCTAAAAGTCATATTTACCAGTGTTTGCTTGATAAATAAAGTAGGTCAGCATAGTCTAAAAATCATTTATAACATTTTTATAAACTTAAAATGTCAAAAAACAATTGTCGTGTGCCGTACCTCATAATTCACGTCCGTTACGCTCGCGATTGTTACGCGATGGCGGCCACAACTGCTATTTAAAACCATGGTCACAGTAGCACAAAGGTTGTAGGAAAAGACACAAGAAACAAAAGCCACAAAGCTAATAAAAAACTGTCAAAGGGAGCTCCAAATTACATTAGCAAGTCATATTATCAGTAGTTCAAGCCATCTGTAAGATGGTACAGGCTTTATCCTTGACAATATTAGCAATTTGCTTCATAATCAAGTGAACATTAACAATCCTCTCTCTGAAATCTATGTCATTTCGTAGGTTCCAAATAGTATAGCACAAGGCCACGAAAAAAACTTTAGCAATAGTTAAGTATAGCTAATCACTTCGCAAATTAGATGCTGCCAATTTAAGTTATCAATCTAGCTAGAGTTCAACCAAGTGAGGCTACATTTTGAAGCCCACCATGCCATTATGCTTGAAAACACAGTATAAAAAAAAAAAAAAAAGCTATTCCACATAATCTGGATAGTTCCTACACAAGTCACAGATAGTGCCTTGTATACACTAATGTCTAGCTAATTTGTCTTGATTCAAAATAGCAACCCATAAGAAAAAGGAGTATCTAGGAACCATAGTCCTGTCCCACACAAAAGCCGCCCAAGGCCGAGCCTGCTTTTTTCTCGAAATGAGTTCCCAAGCACCGGTTACCAAGAATGCATTAGAAGGATTACAATTCCACACCTCTTTATCGATTTGGTCAAGGTAAATGAAGGGATTTCTACCTAGAACTGCAGCATATTGTTCCAGAAAAGGTAGCCATCAATCCCGAATCATAGCACATACTTGCTGCAGATTCCAATGTCTCCCAATACTCGATTGAAAGATCTCTCTATCTGAGACCAGTTTATACAAAGGCCCGACCCTATTCCAATTATCAAACCAAAAAAGGGTAGACTTACCATAGCCAACTTCCTAAGTAATCAACGGGTTCATAAAGCTCCAAAAACTAAGTATCTTCTTCCAAGCCCACGAGGCAAAGATGGGTGCCTTAGCAACCCAAATACTCTTTATCTTTAGAAAATTTGAATGCACCTATTTACACCAAAGGGCCTCCTTGTTAACAAACGGATTTTGCAAATGTTTCAACATAGAAGCTTTGTTGAAATCCTTCAGACATCTGTTGCCCAAGCCACCCTCCTATTTGGGGAGGCACAAATTATGCCACGCCATTTTGGCACCTCTAGGAGCCAACTTTGGGCCTTTCCATAGAAATTGAGTTAAGTTCTACTCAATTTTACAAAGAATTTACTAAGGAAGCATGAATATGGTTGCCCAATAATTCTAAATAGTTATCAGCACTTACTTGACTAGCTAAACACGACTTGCAAAAGATAGAAGACGATGAGTCCAAGATTTAGCTCTAGCAATGATAGCACTAATCAATCTCGTATAATCTGCAACACTGATTCTTTTGGTGATAATTTGAACACCTTGATATTTGATAGGGAGAACTCCTTAAGGGAAATTAAAAAAAAGGTTCAAGATATTGCTCTTGACATTCTGATTAGCTCCACTAAAAAAAGAACTCACTCTTCTAGCTATTATCTTTCATTCCTGACCAGTCACAAAATTAATCCAGAGCCCTTTTAAGCTAAGTGGCAGAGGTAATCTCCCCTTCAGAGAAGAGGAAAAAGTTATTAGCAAAAAACAAATGGTTAATTTTCAAATTCCTACAGCGCTGATGAAATTTAAAGCTATCTCTAGAACCAATGGACTCAAGAATACTAGCAAAAACTTCCATGGGGCTTGTTAGTTGGTATATGCAAAATATAAAGAAACCATATTTAGATGAGGTGAAGCAAATTTTAAGGTTATATGAATTCAACATTGGGGATGAGGCTCCTTTACAGTAAAGGAGTTGATTTTTCCTTAGTTGGATTCACACATATAGGTTTTGGTGGTGATCTAGATGATCAAAGATCAAAATGCGGGTTTATTTTTCCTTGTGGCTTGGCATGTGTTTTTTGGTATGGTAAAAAGTAAGGTTTAGTCTCACTTTCTACCATAGAGGTGGAATGTAAGGCTTCCTCTCTTATAGCTCAATAATGTGTTTGGCTTCCTTGACTTACCAAAGACGTTCTCTTACCCATCCATAATCCCAATCTGATTATCGGTAACAATCAAAGTGCAACCAAACTTGCTATTAATCCGGCGTGTCACCCAAAAATGGAACATATCAAAATTGAGCATCATTTAATTCATGGAAGGTTGTTTGATGGATCAATTGGAGCTTTGGAGATGCAAAGTAAAGACAATGTTACTAATATATTTACAAAGTCAATCTTAAAAAAGCTATCAGAGTTTTTATGAGCTAACTCATCTCCAAAGTTCACTTTGAGGAGTAGTGTTAAATTTTATAAAGTAAATTTTGGAGTTATTGTTTTATCATTAGAAACATATTGAGGAAATTATATTTTGAGCTTGCTTGCAAATCCTATATCCCAAAAGTTCCATATCATATTTCCAATACCTCTAACCCTCTTTTTTCATGTCTTCATATCTTCCCACATTCACCTTAATCATTTCCTTAATTTATTTCTCATAAAGCTCCTTTTCCATACCACATGTTCTTATTTTTCATAAAACTACTTTTGCCTACCACATGTTCTTATTTCTAATATAACTCTTTTCCCATAACTCTCATATTTTTATTTCCCATAAAACTCTTTTTCCATAACTCCTCTATTTTCAACTTTGAAAACCTTATCCCATTTATTATCATTATTATTCTGTCTTACTCATTCTGCCTTAAATAAGAGTCTTTCTCTTTCGTTTTCTATTATCTACCACAACAATAAATCTTCTCATTATACCTTCACAAACAAGTTCTTGTTTCTTGTTGTTCTTTTTTTATTTCTCTTGTAATTTTTCTTCTATTACTTTAAGTTTACGTTTATTTCCTTAAGTATATTGAGTTGCGAGTCTTGGGCTAATGGGTTTCTATTTTCACTATTTTTATTAAGTGGATTTTCGGTAATTGAAATCCTTATTTTTCCAAATTCCACTTGGTATTTAGAAACGAATCCACATTGATGGAGTTTGTAGAGTTGCCTTATGTTAACAAATGTGGAAGGTTCTAAATCAATGTTCTAGTGCCTACATTAGGTTCGTCCATAACTACAATTAAATGTTACTAAACATTCATTAGAACTATCCTAGTGTAAAAACAGTCACGTAAAAAGAGGCTACATTAACCTGCTGTATAGAAGATACTTAATAAAATGCAAAAGAACAATCAAACAGAAAAATCCAATCAAGTAGACTCGAGCTATCAAAGTAAGAAATCTTGATGCGGGTTGTGTAGGTCCCACTTATCAGTAGTGACAATAGCTATCAATGAGGTTACCGTTGTAAATTGTAGAAGATTTGGTGGGGCTAGAAGTAGGGGGTTGGGAGTGGTTGGGGTCTCCTTACTTTCCAAGACTTATTAAGATATATGAAATTCTCTATTCTTGTTTTGGAGCTGTAAGAGAGTTATTGAATGTTGTCTTGTGGTGGTGTGAAGGTTGGTTATAGCTTTATCAACAATGGTTTAGCTAGTCATGGTGAGAGGTTATGGAAGCACCAAATTGTTATAACACTAAAGCAAATAACAGAACATGGAAGAATAGAGAAATAAAATCCTGAAATAATATGAAAAAAATTCTCAAAGTAAGTGTATGAATCAACTTTCCCCATCATAAGTTTTTTCATAGTCTTCCAATTGGCTATTGCGAGACCAAACAGCTTTTTGGTTTTGGTCTCGTAATTGGCAAGTGCGTGATTAAATTTTTAGTATTTTGCTAATGCAATTGGCAATTGCATCACCATTTTAAAATATTTTTGTCACGCAATTGCCAATTGCCAATTGTGGCCTCTTCTATTTTCACCACCAATTTTGCCCACCTATCCCTTTCCTCCCCCATTCCATACATGTGGTTTCCCCAAATCGAATCTTGTATGTTGTGAACCATCATTGCCACAAACCAGTGTCGCGGCCTCCTTCCCGTCATAGCTACTATAGACTAGTCCCCGTGCTGTTGCCATAGTCTCGTCCCCGTGCCGCTGTTGTACCCTCCATTCCTCGATTGTTGCCTAGACATTTCCTTCAAAAAGTTGTCATGCAATTAGTATTTGCGCGACTGTTGATTTAAAATTCCCCCTAATTTCAACGTAAAGATCATTTCAATAATTATTGATTCTTCAACTCAACAGGTTAGCGGTCCAAATTTTTTTGTATCATACATAACAATTTGCGATTTGTGATGATTTAGGATTGTACTATTATTGATATTAAATGTATAAGAAATTATGAGTTGAGTATGGTTTTGGTGCATTTAAATTGAATTATAACCGAATGTAGCAGCCCTCTTATGAATTGGGTTAATTTGTTATGAAAATATGTTTGAAATCTCTTATATTTAGGAAAAACTCTATCAATGTGTCTAAATTCCTCTATATTGTTATGGTTGGGACAACATGTTCATTATGACAAATGGATGAAAGTATACTTGCCAAAGACATAGATCCATAAATTTTTGAATTAGTGCCATAAGGGAAAAGTTTTTTTTACTGTATTCTATCACCCAAAATGATTATGTTTTGGATTCATTTTGCAAATTTCAACAGTACGGATTGAATAAGCATGGAAAGATTAGATGGCCTATCAGTTTTCATAAAATTTGACTGCATAAACCTTTCATTCTTTGAATCTAAAATATAAGAATCAGTTTTAAATATCAATATCAATTTATTTTTCATAATATACTATCTTAAGTTTACTTTGATAAACACATGACTTTTTTTTAATTTTTTTTGGGAAATTGAGATTATTATATGCTCAAATTGAACTCACGGGAAAAGTTCGAGTTTTTAAATTAACTTGAGAGGAGAATTCAAGATTTAAGCTAAACTTGAAAGAACATTGACGTAATTAACGGTCACAGATAGGCAACAATTAGATCGGAAGGAGGATGGCATCGACCATTGTTCCAATATTTGTTAAAATTGAAACTTCAAGGGAATCTCCGTGTTTTTGGTGAAACTTTAGGGGGCACTGGTATAATAATATTCCCTTCTTTCTTCCTTTTCTTCTTTCTCCTTTTTCTTTCCTTACCCGTTCTACAGCGGTGCATTCCTCCGCCCTCTTATTCCCCTTCTCGTCTTCACACAGAGCTTCGGATTTCGGACTCTAATGGTGCTTCTGATCACAGGGTCATGATGGAAGAAGCCGCGGAATCCGATGGACCGGAGAAGAAAAGGCCCCACTTGAACTCCGTATCTTCCCCAATGGCTAAACACTCCCCATCTTCTCCCAAAAGCGTAACCGCTCTCTCTCTCTCTCACGTTGAGTATTATTTGACATCTTTAATGGGTTTTGGTCTTCTGAAACTAAGGGGTATAATAGTGTGAAGTAGCAAATGATGTTGTTGAATCTGACGGTGTGGTTTATGAGATAACTTTGTTTGTTTATTAAAGTGCAGGATATAAATTTTGGAATCCTAGGCCCTTGTTGAGGAATATTTGATAACTTTAATGGCTTGGATATTTTGAAATTAGGGTTACGATAGTGTTAAGTAGCAGGTGTTGTGGTTCAATTTAACCGTCTTGAGTTGCAAGGTGGTTTGTGTGATTATTTTTTTTCTTTATTGAAGTGCGTGCTGTAAAGTTTGGAACCCTAAGCGCTTCTTGTTTTTATGTTATTTATATGTATTTTTGTTTCCTTGTTCGGGCAAGGTTACTTTTTTGTTCAAGTATCAGGATAGTTGAAGTGGATTCTTAGACTTTGAACCCGATTTAGTAGACCAAGATTTCCTTGCAATTATAGATTTCATTCTTCAGTCAAAAATCCCAAAGAAAAATTTCTCTGAGCTTTTTACTGATTCAGGTTTTCTTGAAGGCTCATGCCTAGTTTTTCTAATAGTTAGGTTATTAGCTGCCCTACTGTTAACAAAGTTTCACAGGGTCATAACCCTGCTTTTAGTAAAAAAGAAAAAAGACTGGCCAATTGTCATGTGCAATCTTTCCCTTGATTTTTTCAATGAAGCTTTTTCCACGACTCAAATTCGTGACCTTTAGTGGCTCCAAGCTGACCACCCCCATCTCATGATGTGCTGTTCTGTCTGAAGAAATTACATGAATAGTTGGGGCTATAATTGTTAAGATCAACGTACTGGCATATACACACTGATGCAGTAAGAAGGGTCATACAGGAATTCTGGTCCAAATAAATACCTGCAGGATCTATGTTTTAACTGCATGACACACACACATAACAAAACACACACAAATAGCACTGTCATATATGGCAGTTGTGAGGAATTAAAGCTAGTCCAAGAGCTAGACCCTTTGGAGAGAGTAGCTAGTGCAAGCATAGTTTATATGCAACTTTATTGGGTCTGCATTATGCTGCAGTGGAAGCCCTTTTATATGTCAATCACTTCTAGTGACAAGAGGCTAGAAGTTAATTTTGCCTCCATAGTCTTGAACTGTCAGTTGTGAGGTGGATACAAGGCCAGTTTTCACCTACCAATTTTCATCGATCAGTTTTTAGACAGTCAGAATTATACTGCCTGATTGGTTATTTACCAGATTATCAAGAAATATTACTGATTGCCGAATGATTACCCTATTTACGGAACTCTTCTTACTGATTTTCCAGTAAATTTTTCAATAAATTCAATAAATTATGCATTCTCTTTGAATGGTTTATTGATGACCTATGATGGAACACCTAATTTAATAAAAAATCAAGGAGTTCATGGATCAGTTCTTCAAAAGAGAAAAGGGTCCAAAAGGGTTTTGTGGTTTCTGAGATATTCTCTGATGAGTTTTAGTGGATATTTCTACCATTTGGATGTGGCTAGTTGGTTGCTCTAATTTTCTTTTCTCCTTTTCTTCTCAACGTATGCCTTTGTAAAATATGAGCCTAACCGCAGGGGGTATTCTTTTATAACTTTTGCCTATTTCTTTTAATACTTGTGGATGGGGGTTCTTCATGCATAACCTTGACCATGTTTTTACACAAATAGAAATCCAATACTGTCCGTTTCCGAACAATTTGATCGGTAGGCATGACAATTAGCCTACCTTGAAGATGGTATAAATATTTGCAGGTTGATGCAGCTGCTCTTCAGTACCAGAATCAAAGACTTGTTCAACAGCTAGACACTCAGAAGCATGAGTTGCAGAATCTTGATGATAGAATTAAAGAACTTGAAGACAAGCAGATTTCTTATGATGACAAGTTGATTAGAGTGAACCAACTCTGGAATCAGGTCAATTTTGAAAATTCCGCACTCTCTCTTCCATTGATATGTTTTTCCTACTTAGCTAATGTTTTTCGTTCTCAGATTTTTTTACCCATTGCTTTTAATGCAGTTGGTTGATGATTTGATTTTACATTGGAGTGCGGGCTGGAGGAGGTCGAGATGCCTTACAGACCTTGGATCAGGCAGACCGTACACGAGGTTGTTTTCCCAGCCTGTTCAGCCACAACTCATATTATCTTTCATCCCATCCATATGCTGTGACTTCTTTATAAAATGACTTGAACTACTTTATAGGTTCAATTCCATCTTGTCCTGCCGAGGACATATTTCTTTGTAGACTTTTAGAAGTGGATTCTATTGAAAGCAGCAGCCATGATGAAATCATTAAATTTGTACAAGAAGCTCTTGCCTTGCGCCGTTCCTCTACTTGTGAGTTGTTGAAATCCTTTGAAGGCACAATCTATTCTCAGAGGGAAGAAATTGAGAGCATGCTTCAGGCTTTGCATGGACAGCTATCTGCAGAAGGTCAGGAGAAACCTTGATGTGAGGTCCAATTGTTAATTCATCATTCTTCATATCCATTTCTACTGTTTTTGTTAGTCAATTTTTTCATACTCTTTGCCATAGTTACTCCATCAGGAAATGTTGTATTGCTGATTATTGTGTTTTAATTTTATTTTTGGTGTGTCCTTAGATGCTGTAATCCACTTGTCTAAAATTGATGATTTGATGAAAAAGGAGGCTAATGATCTGCATGAGGTGAAAAATCTTCTCCAGTTGAAGCATAAAGAATATGCTGATGGGATTCAAACTTACCTTAACAGAAATTCAGTTGATCAAGCTGAGATTAAACATCTCACAGGTTCATCAGACCGTCCCTTACAATTTTTGTTTTAATAATATACGTGCAATTTACATAAGAAGTGGAAATATGTAATTTTATTATTAGTTACCTGGTGCTGATAAAAAAGAATGCTGGCAGACACCTGTTACCATTTCTTCAAATTTATGTGTGGTCTATATTCTGACAGGTGAATTGGAAGAGGCCTTGGCAGAACTTGAGGAGAGTAGAAGAAAATTGGTTAACTTGGAAGTGCAAAAGGACATAGAATCTGTGGTACAAACATGGGCTCCAAGTGCAGTTAATGGAAACTTGTCACCTGAGAAACCTGCTGATAGGGAAGCAGCATTGAAGGATTTAATTGAAGAAGCAAAGGTACATTATTTGTATCTCTCTTTGCTTTTACCCTATATGTAACCTGATTTTGAACAAATAATGCAGGCACTTGCAGAAGATCGTCTTTCCCAGATTCAGGATGCACGGACAGAGATTCAAAATCTGTCAAAGCAATTGCAGGATCTGCAGGTTAACTGGTTGAATTTTTCACAGTATTTCAGTTTCATGTTCTTTATTTTATAATCTAACAGTGTATTATGTCTTGTAGAATGAACTGAAGGATGAGAAATATATACATTCATCACGACCTTACATTCTGCTAAATGATCAGCTTCAACATTGGAATTCTGAACTGGAGCGATACAAAGCATTGACAGATGCTCTTCAGGTTAAGCTGTTTGGTTTTTGTGCTTACATATGTTTAGATAAAGGCAGATGCCTGTGCACAAGGCTTCCCACTGCGAGGTTTGGGAGAGGGTTTTTTTCATTTTTTTATTTTCTTTATTTTCTTTTATCATATGCAGCCTTCACCTTGCTTTTTTCGCAAACAGGCTGTTTCACGATCAATCCCATTACCTTTAGGTCACAAAACAGAAACTTCACATGTGCTTAGCTAGCTGCATGCAATTGTAGGTTTCTTAAAAGTTTAGATATAGGCTGACAGGTCACATGTCATGCGAAGAGAGAAGGAACTTTACACGAAAACAGAGTCTGTAGATGCTGCTAGGAATGCTGTTGATAATGCTGAGTCAAAGATTCAAGAGCTGAAGCTTCAGCTGCAGCAGTGCATTATTGAGAAAAATGATCATGAGATTAAAATGGAAGAGGCTGTCCAGGATTCAAGTAAATTCGAGTAGAATGATTATTGCTGATTTCAGTGATAGTGTGTGGGATCATTTGTTTCTAAGCTGTTAATTGCTGTAGGGAGAAAGGATATCAAAGGCGAGTTCCGGGTCATGGGTTCAGCTTTGTCTAGAGAAATGGAAATGATGGAAACCCAATTGAATCGCTGGAAGGAGACTGCTCATGAAGCAATTTCCCTGCGAGAAAAATCTGAGGCACTTAAAGATAAACTCACTAGAAAGGTTTGGTGCCATTCCCTATTTTGTGATCATTTTAAACTAGTTCTGATACATGATAATAATTTTTATAAAATAAATTAGATCTAAAATTGGATCAACAGAATTTCCACGTTCTCAGATATTTTACTGTAGAAAGATATAAGATGATAAGCCTGGTGAAATATTATCCTTTGTTTCTAGTAAATTTTTATATGGTCTTTGTTCATATTACTTGGTAGTAAGAAAACATGACATAAGAACTTGGATTAGAGTTGAATTGCTTGTGCAAATTAATTGTTCAATTTTGTGTTCTTATTTTTTTGTCTTTTGATTTAGTCTACTAGACTTTTCTGTCTTTTTGGATTTAGATTGTTTTGCTTCTTATAAAGATAGGTTTCTTTCCTTTCTCTAATTTTGTTAGGTTTTTTGGCAGTCAGTGTGGTTGTTATTCTATGTCGTTTGGATGGTTCGAAGGGTAGTCACTTTCATATTTGGTACTTCAATACACATGTTATGCAAATAGTGTTCTTCAGTATTTTAAGTTGTTCTCACTATAGAAACATGTTGAAATCCAATATTTAACTAAAAAAACAAAATATCAATGCCAACACATTTGGCAAAAAAAAAAAAAAAAACTACAAACAGAAATATGATTTTGACTAAATAATCAATCATGACTACATAAAAGGGTGAACTTTTGTGCATGAGGCTCCTTGCCTTGTGAAATTGAGGGAGGGACGTTGATGCAGGGAAAGAGCAGCAAACAACAACTAAATAGAGAATTTAGGGAAACAGATGATATTGAAATTGGAACAAAGATAGATGAGTTTCTAGGGTTTGAAACCCAAGAGAGAACTCCAATACGTTGTATTTCAGAAATATTGTGGTAAAATTGAATACAATAGTTTCCTAGGGAGGTTTATGTGATATGCTAAACATTCCCAAAAATCTTTAAAAAGCTTTAGATCTCAATCCTCTGTTAATTAAAAATAGGCACATGCTAGTCATCTGACTACTCAAGACCTAATTTAATAACCTATTAAACCTTAATTTTTAGAATGCCCAAGCCTGAGTCAATGGTAGGCCTTCTTGTTATTTTTCCTGCATCAGTTCTCCCCAAGTTGGAAGAAAAACTTGTCCTTGAGTTCAACTTATGCTTTCCATAGTCAATAGAGATCTCAAATATCAGTTCCCAACCCTTCTTTCGATGACATTGTTTCAGAATGAACATACCACTAACAAAATTTATGGTCATCCTGACGTCCTTTTCACTTTGCAAGCAATCTAACTTTCATGAAACCATGCACCCCAATCTACGAACTTCCAAGCATTGCTCCCTACTAACTGATCAGAATTAACTTTGCTTCTTTATGTCTCTTTTGCTCTAATTCATGCGCAAGAAAAGCTTCCCAAATCTTGTCACTTTCATTTTCTTTAATAGTAAGCATGATAGGCAAGAATCTGTGTGGAAGCAAACTATGTGGGTGTAAATTCTCTCCCATCAAAATCTTTAAATAGACTGACCATCATTGAGAAAATAGGAACTTTCCTGAACTGATTGATTCATATCCGCTTTTTCTTCATCTTTTTGACTACAAGGGCAAGAACTTACCATTGCCAATGGTAGATGTCATAGGTTGTAGACGAATTCCAATCCATGAAATTGTCTACTCCATCAGAATAGACATGGTAGATTGGTGGAGAATTCCAATCTATTGATGTATCTTCTTCTAGCATCTCATCTTCAAGACTACCTTCCGGTATGTTTGAAGGTTCGCGGTCACCTTCTGTGATCTCCATTCATGCTCTCACACCGGGATAGATCTCGTCAACATAACTTTGACTTTGTATATCCACTTATCTTTGCAGAATATATTTATGCACTTACTCATGATCGTGGTTTAACTCGATCAATTATGTTAGAAAATGTGGGTTCCAACAATAAATTCAGTTTACTGATTGGGAATCATTTAATTACTCGAATGTATCAATAGAATTGATTGTCATATTGCTTGGATAGCTTGCAACAAATCTTTAATCATATGCTTCATCGCAACGATCTCTCTTTGCTGGGCTTGGTTTCCTCAACTGCCTCTGCCATGAACAGCAATGAAAACCAACCAACTTGAATAAAAGATCAGATTTTCAATTGTGAACAATGTGCGTGAACAGTGTTTTATGGGTAGAATAAGCGGACAATTGAGAGGCTCTAATATCTCCTGGGCAAGGAGATCCCATCTTGGAAAGCTAGCTGTCCAAAGGAGAGAGCCTTCAGCTCAATCGACCATCCTAGCACCTCATACCCAGTCGATGCGGGACTCATGCTCATGTCTCAACCCTGTTGAGTTGGAAAGAATGGATCTTGCACATTTGGGGTGGGGTGATCTGCTTCTGATACAAATTGATGCTGGAAAAGAGCAGCAAACAGCAACTAAACAGAGAAAGAAATGGGATGATATTTGTTATAACAGGGCAGACGACTGCCAATGGAACTATTTTATTGTTGCCCTAACTTGTATTACATATTTGAGCCCCTCTACCCTTCTAGGGTATAAGGGAATTCTCCCACCTTCTCTCTCTGTCTCTGTTTCACTCAATCCATCTCTCTCACCTCCACATTCTAGAATATTGAAGTTGGAACAAGGATAGACGAGTTTTTGGGTTTTGAAACCAAGAGAGAACTCCAATACATTGTATTTCAGAAATGTCATGGAAAAACTTGATACAATAGTTACCCAGGGAGGTTTATATAATTTGCTAAACAAACCCAAAAATCTCAGAAAAGCTTTGAATCTTCTATTATTTTAAAAATAAGCACGTGCTAGTCATGTGACTACTTAATACATAATTTAATAACCTAGTAAGCCTTGGTTCTTAGAAGGCCCAAGCCCTTATTAATAGTAGGTCATGTTGCTATTTTTTCTTCATCAGGCGCTTACTGTTTGCAGCATTGAACCTTGGCGGTTCCTTATATACGGTCTTGATGCAAAGACTCCCCATTTTGCGAGGATTGATCATGTGGTACAGCAACAAGAGAGGGAGGAAGGAAGGGGATATGTGAATATCCTTTCAGGGAATACCAATAGTCTTTTTTCAATGTTTCAAAGTGTCCAGTTCAAACCTTAGTACAATAAGCCTATTTAAATATAGCAAAGATGACATAATTACCTTAACAATCAATATAAATAGTATAAAGTAGACCCTTGCATATAAATATAATTGCAGGTAATCACCCCCTAAAACATAATAACCTAATATAACAAGAACCTCATGGACCTTGGCCCTACGACAATTCCTTGGTCTTGAGCTTTAAAGTTGGTCCCTATAAAGGTTAAAAGTGTTCCATACATGCTTTGACTATCTATCCTACATCAATTGTCTCTGACCAAGAATAACTCCTAGGATCAGGAAGACCATCACCACAAGTAGAGTTGTCTTCCCACGTAAGGAATGAACCAACTGTATGCTGCAACTTGTCATTGGCAGAACATGAATTCTCACATGCTTATTGGTGTACTCTCCTATAAAACAGCTGAATTTTCGCTTGGTGCTTAGCTGTGCAGATGCTCACTGATTGGAATACCCTTTCCCACCCCAACATCACATTGCACCATCCCCACAATTAAACCAATTTAAGATGTTTAGACGCCTTGAATTCATGATCTTCTGGTGAGAGCAGTGTTCTAAAAAGCGTTAGGCGGACCTAAGCACTCGACCTACCACCTAGGCGGCCAAGGAGGATTTTTGTTTATTTTGTTTAAAATACTAGTACATGCATACAACTATTTGAATAAATTCATAGAATATTATCAAAGTAGCATATCAAAATATGACAAATTGCATAATGTTTCACATTTTAAGTGGTCTGTGACATGCACTTTTTTCCTTTAAAAAAGTTTTTTTTTTAAAAATCCGACTTGACTTGGTCCAAGGGGGCCGCCTTGGACCATTTTTGGCCGTTGACTGCCTTGGAGCCCGATTTTCTCCAAGGCGAGTCATTCCCCCCCCGTCCATCCCTAGGTGTCCGCCTAGGCCACTTTGTGAGAGGAGCAATCTCTTGGTTTCTCTTATATGGAATACACACACACACTAAAATTAATAAACCTCACTTTTCTAAATTTAGTTGTTTTTGCGCATGATATTCCAGATTTTTACAAAAAAAATTTCCCGTGGTGTTTCTATCATAAGATGCTTTCTAAGTGCTACTTCCCACAGACGCAACTAAATCAGAAAAGGTGAGGTTTATACCTTTAAAAAAAAAAAAATCACTCCCGGTGAGTATGATCTCACAAATAATGGAACTGGCTAATGTGTTCTTTAGTCCATAATACTTCTGTGCTTTCACAGTTGGCCTCTAAAGAATAATACGTTTTCCTCCAGAGATTTTAATGTTATTTTTTGTGGATTGTGCAGGAAACTGAACAGAAGATCTTAGCGGATACATGTAGTCAACAGATGTCAGAGATCAAATCTCTTAAGACGCTTGTAAGTTTAACTGATTTTGATTGAGATTGCTTTTTATGTGTATGAGGTGTAAATTTTGCCCATTTAGAATAGCTGCCTCAAATTTCAGTCAGTTTCTGTTTGTGTTTGCATGTTGCGTGCTTGCTTGCAGTTTTTTTTTTTTTCTTTGTTCACACTTGCATCATCCAGGGTTCATTTATCATTTTACGTGTCGGATAACAATTTCTGTTTCCCTTGTTTCAAACTGATATAACAGACATTTTCGTCTATTCATGTTGTCAGGATATAAAGTCCATGCACTGATCAAATTAATTATGTTATAACCATTTTATTAATATTTTGTATGTAGTTTACACACACTGCCAAGTGATGTGTAGTATGCCTTCCTTTACAGTATAACTAACCTAATGATAATATTGCAGGTTGAGAATTTGCAGAAGGAAAAAACAGAATTACAAATCTTCTTGGACATGCATGGACAAGAAACTTATGACAGCAGGTACATTTATTTTCATGAGTTTCTGTTTAAAAAACCTATTATAAAAGATAACAGTGTTGGAGCATTATGTGGTTTGAGTGGAAATTGTAATTCAATGATATCGCTCAATGGGTTGTGATTTTCGTGAGTTTCTAGAACCCTCTCCCCCAGTGCCAAAAATGGAGTCTTTTGCTGTTGATTAGTCGTTGCGCGTACTTTTCACCATATTTGTCATGCATTTCACTGTATAAAATGCCTAAGAAGTAGCGACTGATGAATCTTTTTATATCAAGGATTTGGTTGTGTTGTGGTGATCCATTGATAAAGAAAAAAAGAAAAGAAATTAGGCTTAGTCCTACCCATAGGCTGGTCGGAATTCACAGCCTTTGGATTTTGACGGGGTAGATTGGTAGTGTTGCTGCTGCTAAAATTGCCAGATGTGTGTCCTGGATATATTTTTGATCTGATCCATTCAAATTCTGTGGGCATAGCCACCTTCATTGTTAGTTGTATGTGTTCCTGTCCTTAGGTAGAATTTGATTTTTCTTTATTTTAGGAAATATGGTAGTTTTTTTCTGCGTAAATGCTGCTGAACTTGAGCTGTCTGGATTAATCTGTTGGTCTCTGTGTACCTTTAATTTAAGAGAATTGGTAAATGGGAGAGAATTGATAATTGTTGTTATGAATCCACACCAACTCAGTATCATGAGGAGGGTTGTTAAGAGGCTATTATACTTCAATAGATGATCCAGCTACTCTTCTCCGCTTCCTCTTCTTGTTCTAGCCAAGTTACATCATGCTCTTGTGCATCATGCTCTTGTGTTGATGTATTCTAATCTTGCATTGCAGAGATGTAATGGAAATTAAGGAATCAGAACGCAGAGCTATTTTGCAGGCTGATGTTCTGAAAATTGCTTTAGATGAGCACAGCCTCGAATTGAGGGTAAAAGCTGCTAGCGAAGCTGAGTCTGCATGTCAGCAAAGACTCTCTGTCGCTGAAGCTGAACTCACCGATTTAAGGACAAAACTGGATGCTTCTGAAAGGTTTTCATTCTGACTTTTCGCCTTTGTTTTTTTACTGTAACTTGATGCAGGTTTTAAGTTTGCAAATCTGATTTATTTGCTTTTTGAAAACAATCTTTAGCTTGGGTTCCTTAATACATTCATGTTGAACAATGAGTGCTGCCAATGCCATTATTATCATAATTGTTGCCTAGAAGACGCATGCTGTTGCTTTTTCTTTTTTCTGGATAATAAATTAAACAATATTATTATTTATCACTGCCTACTTTATTGTGGCTCTGAATTCTTCCCAAAAAAAAAAAAAAGTCTGGTCATAGTGCTCCCCTAGGTGATTTATTACTAAACATCAACTTCCATGCACCCTATATACTAAGGAATAGTCCATCTATCTTTGGAGACCACTTAAAATTAGGAATTTACTAATTTCGGAGGAATCCCATTACAAAAGAAACGAACAATGGATTGAGCTTCTGATCATAAATTATGGATGTGAAATGACAAGGCAGTTTCAGTTGCGTTTCATTTTTCACTCTGACTTAAGTTGCATTTACTGACACATGAAAGAAAATGAGACATAGATACCATTGCACAGGCGATGGTGGTTCCATTGTTCTCATTCCGTACCATAGAGGGTCTATCTCCACTCCCAAATATTTATGGAAAACTTCCCCATTGCTATGGAATTCACGTCTTTATGGAAAAACTAAAACAGTAACTTCCACATGAATTTGCAAGTAAATGCAAGCATACAAGCCAGCCATGAAAAATGCGAAACAAAATCAAGTGCACATGGGAAACAAAATCCAGCCATCAAGTCATGTGAAAAACCAAAGAATAAATTGGTTAACAGTACTACTAGTGCTGATTAAACTCTGGATAAAGAAGTACCTGATTATTGACTCTTTTGATTTTCCCTGTGCACCTCTATGGCATTTTTTTTAGGCGTCTTTGTCGTTGTCTTTGTTTCTGCTGTGATTGTTTTCTTACAAATATATATTCAATCTTTTGAGTGGATTTGTGAATTTAGATATAGTTTCATAATGCTGTCATATGTGAATTGCCACATGAGAACAATTCCATATAGACAACACCAGTGGTATCCTCCCATCGGACTACTAACAGTCAAGCATTTAAACATTATGAAGTCGGCCATATAAGGAAGCATAAGGCTGCATAGGATACACAGTCCTCCCTCAACCTTCACAAAGAAGCAGGGAGCCTTCTGCCAAAGTCTGATGTAATAGTACAGAGGTTCAAAAGATTATAAGAGGATGCGTGGATTCTTTCAAGAGAGCTGAGCTGAAGAAAATAATTACGAACTTAGAAGGTTAAAAAAGCATAGTTGTCAAGGCGCTAAGGTGGTGCCTTGCAAACAATGCACCTAGGCATCCTCAAGGAGACCCAATGCTCTTGTATGGAATTTCATAAATTCTACATTTACAACATATCTGAACATTCCCTAAGCGCAGCAATAAAACCAACAGCAACAGCAGATGAGGGGGAATAAAACTAAGAGCAGCATCAAACCAGTTTAGGAGCAGAGGAATTCGAAGAATCGAGAGCAGATCAAACAACAGAGGCCGGCGGATGCTGTGGTTTGAAGAATTGCTCCAACAGTGGCGATCAAGAGGAGATTGATGTACACATGAGAGGGCTGCTTTGAAACTCCAGCAGAGTGGTTCGGAAATCAAACAAAGGAGAGGGCTATGCGTCAAGAGTAGAGAGGCCAGTGGTGGCTGTGTCGTCATCATGAAGAACAAGAGGGAGAGAATGGATTTTGGGTTTCTTTTGTTTAGCCTTTTGTTATGTTTTCTCTTTTACTGTTTTTTAAGCCCAATTGGTTTTGTTTTTTACTGGCCCATTTGAAAAGCCAATAAAAGCCCACAGATGAGCAGGCCCAACACTCCAAGGTGACACTGAGCCCATTAGGTGTCCTAAGGTGCTGTGGTGATGCCTTGAAGGGCTAGACGTGTGTGCCTAGTCACCCCAGGGCTAGGACACCTAGGCGACGCCTTGATAACTATGTAAATAACCATTCATAGCATGGAATACATGACCTTAATGCACCAGCAATGCTTTTTAGCAATACCAAACGCATTTTTAATCATTACGTTTATTGATTTTTATGGATTGTGCAATGGCAAACACTTGTAATCTAGAAAAAGTACATGTTACAAGAATTTTATTTCTTGTTACGTAGCTCGTGCTTGTTTTAAGTAGAGTTAAGCGGGTGAGAAAATTGAATACCAAAAGACGTCATGGCATAGGAACGTGCTGTGTAATTGTCGTAATCCTGTAAAATTTGGAGTCGGGTGTTGAGTTGAAGTAAAAGAAAAAGTGAGCCCTTCCCATTTCTGTGGATCAGAAATGGAAACATAAGAGTGGAAATAGCTGGTCACAAATGAAACTTTAGTATAAGTCTAAAAAATTTGCTGGTTTTGTAAATCACGGGGTTGTTTAGTTTTTTTAATTAATTGCACTTACATCTATGCATAAACGCTGCACACATGCTGATTAGATTGTGCATTTTGGAAAGGGGTAGGAGGGTTTGTAAAACAATTTAAAAACATGATTCATTATAGAATTCTTGATGATGCTTTGCTGCCACTTTATTTACAGGGATGTTTTGGTGGTTACTGAGGCCATTAAAATTAAAGAAGCAGAGGCAGAGTCTTACATTGCTGAAATTGAGGTATTTTTGAAAAGTTATATATTCTTGATTTCTGGAAAAATAGTTTGTTAAAAATTTCTAGGAGTTCCTTTTGTTTTTCCTGTTGGTTTCTATCCTGTTTTCGATCAGACGATTGATTTCTTTTAAGTTCTGCAGACCATTGGTCAAGCATATGAAGATATGCAGACCCAGAACCAGCATCTTTTGCAACAGATGACTGAGAGAGATGACTACAATATTAAGGTAATCAAGTTCGTCATAAACCGCCTTATATGCCTTTGCTTTGGGTTCCAATCATTTACTTAATTCAGTAATGGAGCTCAATGCTTGGGCAGTTATTGATATTATCATGATTTTACTGCAGCTTGTTTCTGAGAGTGTGAAGACAAAGCAAGCACAGAGTTTATTGCTCTCTGAGAAGCAAGCACTAGCAAAGCAGCTTCAACAAGTAATTGCATCATTAGATTCCCTAAAAATTAAGATTACCAGCAGCGAAGAGCAGGTATGGTTTCTTATTATTTTTAGAAATAAAATGTTTTTGAGAACCCACTTTTATACATATTTTGTGATCAAGTGTAGCCTTTTTAATGAGATTGTTAATTTTGCAGATGAAAATTTATGTGACACAAGCTTTGAAGTCTACTCAAGATGACAGGAACCTTGCAGTCACCCTTGAAACTGCGAAGTGGGAATTGGCTGATGCTGAGAAGGAGTTGAAGTGGCTGAAATCTGCTGGTGCTTCTTCAGAGAAGGAGCATCAGCACATCCAGCGGAAAATGGATGACACCCAAATGAAATTGGACAGCGAAAGGTATTTAGACACCACAACCCCCAAAGAAATTCCAAAAATCCACTTGGAAGGGGGGAAAAAAAAAAAAAGAAAGAGAAAAAAAAACCTGCATCCAGCGTCCTCTTTGTTTGCTGTTTTTCATTTTCGTTCTTTATTGGCATCAATTAAAGATGTTTGCAATTTATATAGTGCCCTATATATGCTTGCATATTTGACAATCGGTCAAATTGAGTATGTAATCATTGTGATAATTGTTGTCGACTTTTGGGATCTTATGCTATAAAAATTGTTTAGAGGGAGGCAGCATGGTTGACCAATAATATGTAGGCAATCTGGTGCAATGCTATCGTATGACTAAGAGCCCGTCATAAGAGTATTTGCTTTTGCCGGGGGAAGAAAAGGCAATGATTGCTATCTCTTTGCCAAAAATTTTAACCCTTGGTATAGTTATCACATGTCAGGAAAGTAGATGCAATATTTACCTTTACCCTTTGATTACTTGCAAAGCTCAAAAGGGTTTCGGTTTTGTTCGCAATGACAACATGATCCAAATTTGTGAGTGCAATGATAATTGTTTTAACGCAGAACTGAGAGGATGAAGCTCGAGGAAGAGCTGATGGAATTGAATAACAAGATTGCTGAGATGAGTGCTGAAACCGGGGAAGCTGCAATACGGAAGCTTCAAGATGAAATCAAGGATTGCAAGGCTATTCTCAAGTGCGGCGTGTGCTTTGATCGGCCAAAGGAGGTGAGCATATCTGTGACCCTACATTTTTCAAGATCAAAGGAGCATATCATGTTTGGATTCATTCCGTTGATCAGTTTGGACGTTTCTGTTGTCTGTCATGGACTAGTGATTTTTTTTTTATTCTATTCGAACCTATCACATCCACAACCACGGTAGAGGTGTTACCTGATTACTCTTCATTTATATATTGGTGCGTAGAATCTTCCGTGTTCTGGTAGGGAATTGTTAACGGTGTTTCGCATCTCTCTCAAGAGAAACTTCTATGAACCGTTATTTTCGTACGTTGGAGCAGGTCGAGCATGTATTGTGTTGATAATGAATGGATGCCTTATCATTTGGCAGGTTGTGATTGTGAAGTGCTATCATCTATTCTGCAATCCATGCATTCAGAGAAATCTAGGGATTCGCCACAGGAAGTGCCCAGCGTGCGGAACCGCATTCGGGCAGAACGACGTCCGTTTTGTAAAGATCTGACGTGATTCATCATATTATTGTAGTTTACATATGTTTGTACTAATGCAGTTTTAAAGTAGATGGGTAGGTTATGAAACAGGATGTGTAAGTTTAAGCTGAATGGAAATTCACTTTTAAAGGTTATTGCTTACAACTTCCTAGCTGAAGGGCAGGGTTTCTTAGAGAAGAAATTAAAATTTTTCTTACATTCCATTTTCCCAAAACATAATTACCCACCCTAATGGGTAACAGGTAAGGATTTAATTTACCGAAACAGGTAATTTTCTTAAAGTGAGAATTTTAATAGAAGAATAATAAATCGTAGTTATATGTCTATAATTATGTTTCAAATATAGTTGTATGTTGCTTTAATTATATTTAAGTCTAACCTAAAAGCTTTGTTATAGCTATTTACATAATTATATTACATTATATACTTATATGTATTTATATCTCTAAATGTTGGGAAATGATATTGTTGTATGGGTAATATTACTTATGAGAAAGTGTGAATTGAAACAAATCTCACCACTCATGAAGAGGTGGACCACACATATACAGGTGAATTGTACTTATCACATGAGTGGTGAGATTTGTTGGGGATAATTTTTTTCTGAGATGAATAGATTTATTCTTATCGTTTTGATCAAGTTCAAAAAGGAGGATTTTAAATATCGACTATCATTTTCACCTAACCTCCCAAAGCCTGGGTGAAACAACGAATTAATTGAAGGAAAGAAAAAAGAGGGGGCGAAGCGTAGATTGACAATAAATTGATAATCTCTAGTTTTTTAAAAGAAAATTATTTTTAATAATTTTTTTGAGCGGAGATTTATGAGCATTAGAGATTTATTCATCTCGAAAAAAATGATCTTGTGAGGTTCATCTTTACGTACGAACGGTGAAATTTATTTTTTTGAGTAGTATTATCCATTTATAAATACGAGATCATTGGAATTGCAACGAAGGAGAGTGTGCTCGAGAGGGAGAGACGATTTTTTTTTTGGGTTCTTGTTTCATCTTTTTCTTTTGATTAAAAGGAAACTACAACCATACATTTCAAATGAACGGTCCTGATGAGCAGTGGGCACCTAAATTTTTATGTGGGCAATGCTTATATTATCAGTTCCCACTACATTCATGTATTTATATATATTACAATACTCGCGGGTAAACCAGTAAAGGGTGAAAAAGAAAATCCTTCTACGCGCTTAGTCTATACTCTTACTTTAAACAAATGAGAAATTCTTATATTTATCCCAAGAATTATGGCTCGTTTGATAAAAATTAAGAGTTCCCAAACCCAAATCAAATCCACATCCGTAAAATCAAACACAAATCTACATATTCCTCTCCTTGTGTTGGAAAATTTACCCATTGTGTTGTAAAATCGAACCCAAATTTAGAGAAAAAAAAGTTGAGAAGAATTCCCAAGTCCAAATCAAAACTAATTTGCATATTCCTTTCCTTGTATTGTAAAATAAAATCCGAATTTGAAAATGGTAAGCCTCAAATCTGAAAACCCTCCAAGAATATCTCAAAATTTGAAAGCCCTAATCCCTGAATTTGAAAAAAATCTCAAAGAATACCTCAAAATCTATAAACACTAGTCCTCAAATCTGAAAAGCTCAAAGAAATATCCCTAAACTCGAAAAATCTGAAACCCCGTATTCAAACCCAAGCCCCAAAGATGCAATTTACCTGTGGAAGTCCAGGGAGGGGAAAGCGATCGAATAGAGAGGGAGAGATCAAAGATAGGGCTGTAGAGAGAGGGATGAGATCGAAGAAGAGACCCCTATGGTAGTTCGAAGAGAGAGGTTTGGGGAGGGAACACAGATCCCGTCTCATTCTTCTCTCTAGTGCACTTTGCAAAGTTTTTTCTTAAAATACACTAAATGAGGAAAATTTTGATAAAATACTCCACATTTTCAAATATTTCCTAATATACCCAATCGCGCTTTGCAAGTGCGCATTTTAAGCACTTCCTGTGCTAGCACACATGTGACATTGTATCAGAGCACGAAATATTAAACTTGTGGTTCCAAACTCAGAGCTTAATTTCTTTTCATTTCCTCCTGATCAGCATTAAAATGCAGGCGTGCAATGGGAGGAAAATTTCAAAAATCGCAGTTTTATAAATGCGATTTTACTTTTTTGGAGAAAAATGAGTCCCTCCCTCCCATCCTTCCCTGTAATAGGTACTCCATGAATCAACAAAGGGAGTAAAAAAGATGGGGGAAAAAAACTAGCAAAATTAGGATAGAATAATTTTCAATAAGGATTAGGCAAATGCATAATAATTATTGTTTCTTCTTCATGGTTTGTTTGTTGTGCAAGTTTTTTCCTGAAATATCTCAAATGGGAAAAAAATTGATAAACGTATCCTACCTTTTCAAATCTTTTCAACATATCCGAACTTTTTAAAACTGCGCTCTGGAGAAGCAATTTTAATACTTCCCACGCTGATGCACCTACAGCATTGTGTCGGGGTGCAAAAAATCAAACTCGTGGTTCCAAGTCAAAAATTTAAATTTTTTTCATTTTCCCCCAACCACGTTTGATAAATGCGATTTTACATTTTTAGAGAAAATTCCACAGCTCATTGGGCTCCGGCGCTAACGCCACCTCGGCTTCATCCGCACCACAAATATTCCCATTCGCTTGCTTACGCGCCGTCCGTTGCCCCTCCCATGCTCCCAATCCCTTCGGTGATGGTGGCGTTCGGCGGCAGCGCTCCGGTGGATTCGTCCAGCGAAGATCTCGTCGCCACTGTCATCACGGCGTAGCAGAACCAATTCGCAGTGGCGGCGAAGGAGAGGTATCGAACCATGTTCGGTCAGGAGCAGAAGGACAAGATGATGGCATTCGTAGAGAAATTGGGGTGGAAGATGCAGAAGCAAGATGAGGAGCAAGTGGACCAGTTCTGTGGTGAGGTGGGGGTGGGGAGGCAGGCTATGATGTGGCCTATGTAGATGTGGCCGACACACATTCAGGACATGTAATCAACGCATCGTACACGGTCAACGTGTGGGACACGCATGTCCTCCCAAAAAAAATTGTAAGGCACGTCTTTCTTTTTGTCGTAAAATAATGGATGATTGGAGTAGTTGGAGTGGTTGTAGAAATGTTAAAAATGTAATGAATAATTGGAGTAGTTGAAGTGGTTGTAGAAATGTTGATTGGAGTAGTTGGAGTGGTTGTAGAAATGTTAAAAATGGACTCTCATTCATTTGTCTTCACACCCTCCATATGCCTATAAAAAGGGAGATGGGAAAGAAAGAAGATGGAGATAAAAATTGAAGAGAAAGAGAAGAGGAGAGAAAATCTAAAGTGAGGATTTGTTGTCTCCATTGTTCTTAGCTTATATTTTCATTATTCTTGGTTCATATTCTCAACAATTCATAACACGTTATCAGCACGAATTTGCTCAAACTTTGTTCGAGAAGCCAGGTAATCAAATTCTTTCTCTGTTTGTTTTTCCTTATGTTTATATTTTTAATTATCTTTGTTGTGGTCTCATTTACAAGTGCGGACTACCGCCCGTATTTGGGAACACAATTTTATTTCTACAATATATGAATTCCTCTTTGTTGTGGTCTCATTTATATGTACGGACTACCGCCCGTATTTTGGGAACACAATTTTATTTCTGCAATTTTATTTTCACAATATATGAATTGTTATTCCCATATCCCTAAAAGCCACACCGCTTTATGTGGATAGTCATATACTTGGTGGAGAGCATAAATTATTATTTTTATTTAATTTATCTAAGTCACACTTTTCTGTGCAGTTTGTCGCATGTCTAGTGGGAACCAATTTATCTTGTTATCATTTTTTTTTATTTAAGCATCTGTTAAATTATTAGTCATATAACATGATCAATATTAATAAATTAAAGGCTTAATCTTGCACCAATAATTATATATATTTAATGCACTTAAATCGAATAATATCATTTAAATCCATAGTTTGAGCATCACTTGGGACGATGGCATAGTGGTAAGGAGCCGGTCGGATATATCCAACGTGTTGGGTTCGAATCTTGGTAACCCATTATGCCCAAGTGATATCATGCCCTGATTAATTCGGAGGAAATTGAGGTTATAACCAATGAGTATCCATCTATGAGGTTTTATTTTAATTACTAATTTTTGTCATTTATGTAACTAATCTTTCAATAATTATTTTTATCTTTACTGTCAAATAGATCAATTACAATTGAACGACAAAAATTTGCCATGCTTGAAGTATCTGGAGCAAATTACTTATCGTGGATAGTAAATGTAACATTTCATTTAAAGGCTATGAGCCTTGGGCACACTATTAAGGAAGGGAGCCAAACTACTCCTGAGCAATGTTTCAAAGCTTTATGCTTTATTAGGCATCATATTCAGGAAAGCCTACAAGATGAATATTTGACGGTAGATGATCCACTAGAATTGTGGAATAATCTAAAAGAAAGATACGATCATCTAAGGGCAGTAATGTACCCTAAAGCACATTCTGCATGGGCACAATTAAGACTGCAAGATTTCAAAAGTGTGTCAGAATACAATTCCACTTTGTTCAAGATTGTATCTGTGTTGAGATTATGTAGAGACAACATCACGGAGAATATGATGCTTGACAAGACATAGAATATATTCCATGCTTCCAACATGCTTTTAATGCAGTAATATAGGACCCAAAAATTTACCAGGTATTCTGAGTTGATAACTTGTATGCTTGTGGCAGAGCAACATAATGAGCCCTCCTGGTAAAGCATCAGGCTCGCCCAATTGGTTTGGCTCCATTGCCAGAGGCCAATGCAGTATCATTTTTCACTGAAAACTCTGTTTCATTTCCGAAAACAAATACTGTACCGCCCTTTACTTGAGGCTATGCCCCATTACAAGAAGCAAATGCTGTATCGTTCTCTACTAGAGGACGTGGACGAGGGCGAGGCCTGAATTATGGTAGAGGACGAGGCCGTGGTCGTGGCCATAATTTCGGTGGACACCATGATAATAGAAATTTTCAATACAATATGGGTCCCCGAAATAATAACAAGAATTTCGTACCCCGTCAAAACTGGCATAATAATCCTCCAAGAAATGAGAGAATTGGCACATGTGATCGATGTGGAAGAGAAAGTCATTGGGCCCGTATTTGTCGTACACCCAAACATTGGGCTAACCTCTACTAAGAATACCAAAAGGGCAAAGGAAAGCAAGTCGAGACAAATTTTGTGAGTCCTAGCAATTCCCTGGATATAACTCACTTAAATGTTGCAGATTTTCTTGAAGATCCGAACGAACATATAAATTCTACAAATAGTGGAACTATCCATCTTAATTGATATTGTAATCTTTATATTTTATGTATTTTCCTGTTCACTATCTAAATAAAGTGTTTTTATTTTCCTAACATCTGTTTTAATTTATAGATTCAAATAAAATGAATGGAGGAGAGGAATGCATTGCTGATAGTGCAACCACACACACAATCCTCCGACATAGAAAATATTTCTCTCGTCTGACATTGGAAGGAGCAAAAGTTAGTACAATATCAGGTACAACAAGCCTAATTGAAGGTTCTGGAAAAGCCGAGTTGATATTACCAAATGGAACTAAAATCCATATTAAAGATGCACTATATTTTTCGAAATCCTGGAGAAATTTGCTTAGCTTCAAAGATATTCGTCTCAATGGTTATCACATTGAAACCATAAATGAACAAAGTAACGAATATCTTTATATTACGACTATTATGTCTGGTCGAAAACAAGTCCTAGAAAAACTCATTGTTTTACCTTCTGGGTTATATTATATGACCATAAAAGCTATAGAGTCGCATATACTGATGAAACAAAAATGCATTGATCCAAAGACGTTTGTTCTTTGGCAGAGCGACTTGGGCATCCAGGAACAATAATGATGCGCTGAATAATTGAGAATTCAAATGGTCATCCCTTGAAAAACCAGAAGTTCTTATCAAGCAATGATTATGCATGCACAGCATGCTCAGTGGGAAAATTAATAGTGAGACCTTCCCCTACGAAAATTGCTTTTGAATCTCCATCTTTTCTGGAGAGAATTCAAGGGGATATATGTGGGCCAATCCACCCACCATCAGGACCATTTCGTTACTTCATGGTCTTAACAGATGCATCTACAAGATGGTCTCATGTGTGTTTACTTTCAACTCGGAATGTTGCTTTTGCAAGATTTCTTGCTCAAATAATAAAGCTTAAAAATCAATTTCCATATTATCATATTAAGTCAATACGGCTTGATAATGCTGGTGAGTTCACATCTAAAGCATTTGATGATTACTGTATGGCAGTTGCTATTACAGTCGAGCATCCTGTTGCCCACGTACATACTCAAAATGGGTTGGTTGAATCTCTAATTAAAAGGCTTCAGCTAATGGCTCGGCCATTACTATTGAAATCTAAATTGCCTATTTCTGCCTAAGGACATGCAATATTACATGCGAATACCCTCATTCGTATAAAACCAACTGCTTACCATAAATACTCGCCAATGTAGCTTGTGGCTGGTCAAGAACCAAATATTTCTTATCTACGAGTTTTTGGTTGTGCTGTATATGTTCCAATAACGCCACCAAAATGCACCAAAATGGGTCTGCAATGTAGACCTGGCATTTACATTGGATTTGATTCTTCATCTATTATTAAATATTTAAAACCTTTAACAGGTGATATGCTTACTGCACGGTTTGCAGATTGCCATTTTGATGAAACAATTTTCCCTATATTAGGGGGAGAAAAGATTTTACCAAAAGAAAAATGCAAGCTCATTTGGAAAGCATCTGATTTAAATGCTCTTGATTCTCGTATTGGCAAATGTGAACTTGAAGTTCAAAGAATCATTCATTTGCAAAATATGGCACATCAATTTCCAGATGCATTTGTTGATGCAAAGAAAGTGGTAAAATCACATATACCTGCTATAAATGCTCCTGCAAGGATAGATTTACCTAATGAGCATATTTCTGAAATAGCAAAAGGAGCAAAGCAATGCTTAAAGCGAGGTAGACCTATTAGTGCCAAGGACACTGTACCTCGAAAACGGAAAGTCCAAGGAAAGGCACAAAAAGATATTATGCTCCAACAAGAAAGAGTACAAAGCATTGATACGGTAAATGTGGATATGACCATTGAGAAAGCCACATGTGAAAACAAAGAAATTACAATTAATTATATGTGTAATGAAGAATTTGATCGATCTAAAATCGCGGTTGATGATATGTTTGCATATAATGTAGCTTTAGACGTTGAAGCAAATCCTAATGAAGATCCCGAACCACAATCAATTGGTGAGTGTCGACTTCGAAAAGATTGGCCAAAATGGAAAGATGCAATTTAGGCAGAGCTAAACTCATTAGAAAAACGTGAGGTATTTGGACCCATCGTTGCAACACTGGCAACTATAAAGCCTGTAGGATACAAATGGGTATTTGTTTGCAAACAAAATGCGAAGGGCGAAATCGTAAGACATAAAACACGATTAATTGCTCAAGGATTCTCACAGATGCCCGGTGTTGATTACAAGGAGACATATTCTCCTGTAACGGACGGAATTACTTTTAGGTTTTTAATTGCCATGGCTGCTAGCGAAAGTTTACATATGCGTCTTATGAATGTTGTCAAAGCATACTTATATGGATCACTTGATAGTGACATATACATGAGAATTCCTGAAGGATTCAAAATGCCTGAACAATATAATTCAAAACCTCGAAGTCTATTTTCAATCAAATTGCAACGATCGTTGTATGGTTTGAAACAATCAGGAAGAATGTGGTATAATCGCTTAAGTGGATACTTGCAAAAGAAAGGATATAAGAACAATATAATATGTCCATGTATATTTATTAAGAAATCTAATACTTGTTATTATTGCTGTATATGTGGATGATTTAAATCTTGTAAGGACTCTAGAAGACATTGCAGGTACAACAGATTATCTGAAGAAAGAATTTGAAATGAAAGACCTGGGCAAAACCAAATATTGTCTCGGTATTCAGCTCATCCATTAAGCACACCAATGGTGGTACGATCTTTTGATGTCAAAAAGGACCCGTTCCGTCCTCAAAAAGAAGGTGAGGAACTCCTCAGGCCAGAAACACCATATCTCAATGCAATCGGTGCTCTCATGTATCTTGCAAATTGTACATGCCCGAATATTGCATTTTCAGTTAACTGCCTAGCACGATATAGTTCTGCACCAACCAAAAGACATTGGAATGGAGTCAAGCACATCCTACGCTACCTTCGTGGAACCACTGAAATGGGTTTATTCTACCCAAAAGAATCAATACCAGAATTAAGTGGTTTCACAGATGCAGGGTATTTATTTGATCCTCATAAAGCCTGATCGCAGACTGGTTATGTGTTTACTTATTGCGGCACGGTAATCTCATGGTGATCAACGAAACAGACATTGACTGCAATTTCTTCGAATCATTCGAAATATTAGCAATTTACGAGGCAAGTCGTGAATGTGCCTGGTTGCGATAGATGATTCAACACATCCAAGAGTCTTGTGGTATACGATCAACCCGAGATAACCCAACTACAATTTATGAGGACAATTCTGCATGTATCGCCCAGCTTAAAGAAGGCTACATAAAAGGCGATAGAACGAAGCATATTTCACCCAAATTCTTTTATACGCACGAGCTCCAAAAGAATGGTGAAATAAACGTTCAACCAATACGCTCCACAGATAATCTAGCAGATTTATTCACTAAGGCACTTCCCGCAGCAACCTTTGAGAAGTTAGTTTACAAGATTGGAATGCGACGACTTAAAAATGTCCCTCCTTGATGCATCTAAAGGAGTTTGTTTTGAGGGGGAGACTGTACTCTTTTTCCACCGCCATGGTTTTTATCCCACTGGGTTTTTCCTGACAATGTTTTAACGAGGTAGTCTAATGAGGACTTGCATGATGGTCGCCCAACGGGGAGTATTGTAAAATAATGGATGATTGGAGTAGTTGGAGTGGTTGTAGAAATATTGAAAATGTAATGAATAATTGGAGTAGTTGGAGTGATTGTAGAAATGTTGATTGGAGTAGTTGGAGTGGTTGTAGAAATGTTGAAAATGGGCTCTCATTCATTTGTCCTCACACCCTCCATATGCCTATAAAAAGGGAGATGGGAAAGAAAGAAGATAGAGATAATAATTGAAGAGAAAGAGAAGAGGAGAGAAAATCTAAAATGAGGATTTATTGTCTCTATTATTCTTATCTTATATTTTCATTATTCTTGATTCATATTCTCAACAATTCATAACACTTTTTTCTTTTTTTCTTTTCCTTCTTTTTTTGATTTCTTTTTTGTTCTTCCTTTTTTTTTTTTTTTTTTCCAGTTTCCTTTTTTACCTTACGTTTCTCCACCCACCCCCATCCAGCGCATGACAGCCCCTGTCTCCCCGCGCCTTCCCGCCTCACTGGAACCTAAATCCTCCTTCCTGACGACGCGACCAGCAACTCCAACCAGCTACTCCGGTGACCAGCGGCGAACAGCAATTTCTGATTAGTCTCTCTCTCTCGACCAGCATCTCCTGCGATCCGAGTTACTGCCCAGTGCTTGGATTGGGTTCTTTGCTGGGTGCTTGCACACATTCTCAGGCCCTGACCACCTCGCTGCTTCGCCCTCTCTCTCCATTGGATGCACACGTATGGAAAACGCCGCAGTTGGCGCCTTCGGCCTCTCTCTCCACTGTCTGTTTTCACTTTGTTTTCTGGACTGTAGAGGTTACCTTTATGCTGCAAGTGTTCTTCCTATAAGCAAAAGATAATTATGAGGTATCTTTGGACGTAAATTATGGACAGTAGAGTAAATGTTTTAGCAAAGTTGTGAGATTGCAACTTGAAGTTGGGATGGTATTTGTACTTAAAAAATCAATTGGGCTACTAAAGTAATGAGGAATTTCAACAGAATTTTTTTCTGATGGGTGCATCGTTCGTGGGTCCCCTGCACAAATTGTGCAACCCTCTTTAGAACCTCAGGATGGAACTATCATTAACAGCCATTGAAATTTCTAAATTATTATGTTGCATAGTTTCTTCCCCATTGACATGAATTGTCTTAAATGTTTTCAGCAGGGCGCAAATAATGGATGCACTATGGCCAAAATCTAAGTCTGACTTTAGGTCTTTGTTGTCTCAAATGAAGCATCAGGAGAAGCAGCTTGTCCTCAAGCGAAGGTTATCCTTTATCAATTCGTGCCAACTTCTAGCACTTCTTTTCCATTATGTTTGTAGTGTGGGGATGAGAGAGGCAAGGACCAAAAAGGAGAGGACCGGAGGGAAGGGTGAAAGGGATGTGGAGGAGAGGGTAAGACTTTAAATGCTGTCAAATATGATTAAGAGAACAGAAAGAATGGCATCCCCTCCTTCCCCTTTTTATCCTCCCAAGTCCTCGAATCCTCTCCAACACAATGTTAATGATTGTGTTATAATGTTAAATCAAAGCTTTTGCTATGCAGCTTTCCTGAAAATTTTTAATTGTTGAGCTTTTGAGAATTGTAGATGAAGATGAAGTAATACTCTATTTTAATGCCTCGATTTGTCTTATCCAGGTGGTTGATGGGAGTTGCTGCTTCTGGTTCAGAAAAAGAAAATTTCAAAGAGTTGTTAGAAAGCAAGTAAGTCAGAGGAACCTTAAACATTATGTGCCTAATTTCTTTTTAAGAACGATTTGTTGTGGATGTCAGGATTTATAATGCAAGAATGTGTGTTCTACCATAGGAAATTTTTTGAGTGTATAAGGGGATTGAACCTTATAGCTTATTAATATATTGATCTTTTTGGACTAATAATTATATAGTGTTTTTGGTAATCTAAAAGTAACGACAATAAAAGTTATAAATCATGCATAATATTATAGGCCAGCCAATCAAAAGCCCTTGCTCTCAGATCCAAACAATCATTTGCATATTCTGTGATGATCATACTAGCATCATATTTCATGCGCATTGAATTTTTATGGAGAATTTACTTATGTATTGGCGCATTGTTATTTTTGGTTTTATGTGGAAAGGTTGGAACCTGAATCATTGGTCAGGAAAGATGATGTAAGTTAGGGAGCTTCAAAATCCAAATTCTATATAAATGTTTGGCAGTTATTTGTTTTGTCCATAGGCATTTTGTGGATTTTGTTAGCTCTCCTTACTAATTTTCATGTTCTACATTCTTCTTGTGGCCTACAGTTGTTTTACGACAACATCCAAAATTTTGTCAAAGAGCGATTTGGAGAATCTAGTTCTAAAAGGAGGAAATTGGACAATGCCTTGACCAATGGCCAACTCTTGGAATCACACGGCAAAGTGAAAGTTCTTTTGTCCCTACTGGATGCTTTCACCAATGAAGAACTCTGCAACGTCGCCAAGATCCTAACTGGAGGGTCTGTTAAGTTTGAGAAAACTTGCAAGAAGATGAAAAAGTTGATAAAGGCTACCTGTCGAGAATTCCTAAGAACAAAAGTTATAGTCATCAGCAAGAGGAGTTGTTGGCAGAGATAATGAGGAGTCTGGGTGCTCCAGCCCAACATCATGATGTTGCTGTTACCCAAGTACTGAATCGACTTGAGGAGCTGAGCCACCAGACCCTAAGCGCAATGCATAGAAGGCTGAGTGGTATTCCAGGTTGCATGCCAGTTTTACAACCTCCAAAATCTGGATGGAACCGAGACCGTCTAGTGAAACGGGTGAGGGATATTTCCTCGGACATGCTTTCAAAACTTGCTGTAGGGGATAAGCTGCAAGAGCCATTAGCTAAAGCAATGGAAGTTGCTGGGTTATTCACGAGGTTAGAATCAGGCCAACGGATGCCGCTCGCAACATTTTACCATTACTCACCAGAAATAAAGCCCTTGCAAAATGACATAATAAATGCTCTCCAGCTGCTCCGAGAAAAAGTTAAAACACAGGAGTTAAAAGCTCTATCGCTTGTGCTCGATCCTAGTGCTGAACTCTCGGTTAAAAGTCTGAGATCAGCAATAAGGAATATGTTGACTGAATATCTTTTTGAGTGTGGTGAGGTTGGTCCCAACCCAAATTTAACAGAAGTACTTACTATGATCAACAAGAAGTCTAGAAGGCCTAGCCATATATGCTTATTAGACGTGAAAATCGAAGAGGAGATAGAAGTTTTATTAAGCACCAGTGCTGACATGAAGCAGATTTTGTGGGACTCACTTCCAGATTGTGGGTTAGATGAAGATTATAATGATGGGTACATGGAGGATCTGGAAGTAAGTGAAAATAGTGATGAATCTGATGACGCATCTCATTCTAGTGATTCTGATGAGCCATCAGAATCTTTTGCGGATTGGAATCCTACGGAGGGAATCATTTTTTCTCAACCTGATGGCATTGCTGAAATGAATATAGAAGATGCTAATACTTCTCCGGATGGGAACGTAAATAGCCATTCTTTTGACCACGAATCTAATACTGAAACTGATACAAGTGCACCATCCAAGTTCTATTCTTTCCAGAAGGCACATCTACAAACAAATACCTTGCCTTGCAAGAAGTTTGTGACAGAACGAGTGCGGTTGCAAGTTGCCTCATAGCTCAAACATTGGAGCTTTGTGCTCAAGGAGAAGGCTTGGATTTAGAGCCCATTGCTGTGTCAATATCTCAGATGTAATCTCTTCTTCTCTGATAATTTTCAATATTATATCTACCTTTTAATTAAGATAATTTATGAATATGTTGGTTAAGATATTGTGAATCTTATCCATTATTGTGTTGCAGGTCCCGAAGGACAGGCAGCTGAAGAGCTAATTCCTTCATTTCCTAAGAGGTATCTTCTGTTATTATCCAACATAGGCTTTCTTTTGTTATTTTCGAAAATCTTAATATTGAGATTTCTTGGTGTATTTAGTGCTAACTGAGTTCAATATGGAGCATAGCTGCCCATTCTAATTCGTTTTGTTGGGCGAGGCTTCTTAGGACTACAAGCAATCTGTGCATTCTTTTTATAAACCCCATGAGCTATTCAGTTTAACAAATCGTGTTAATGTTGACATTTATAGATAGATTGAAAGAGTTGCTGATGGGCCTAGAATAGCTTTGATTGGCAAGCATTAGAAGTTAAGATCATGTGTTAATGAGCATACCATCTAGAGTATGCTTAAAGAAGTGAGGTGTCGACTTCCTCCATTATTCAGTTGATAAAATTGTGTTAACTGGGCATAATATTTATGCATTTACGTGTGACCTCTCTTTGCTTGTATTCAAATGCAGTAAATTAGATAAACTGAAGGATTTGATGGATCTGAAGTAGCTACCCCCTTTGGTTGCAGGTTGCAGTGCGGTGATTTTTGCTAGATGTCTCTATTATTGCCCCGGACAGATTGCTTATCCAACATTTCGTATCGTATGAACTATTTCTTATCCCGTAACTAATATGTCTCTTCATCCCTCGTTTTGACTTCTTTCTCGATTGCCATATGTAGTAAACTGACTTGAACTGCTTTCTGGGTTCAGTTCCGCCATGGCCTGTGGAGGACATATTTCTGTGTACACTTCTAGAAGTGGGTTCTATTGAAAGCATCCGACCCGATGAAATCGTTAAACTGGTACAAGAAGCTCTTGCTGTGTGCCATTCCTCACCTCATGATTTGATGAAATCCCTTGAAGACTATTAATTCTCAGAGGGGAAAAAACTAGGAGCATGCTTCAGGCTTTGCATGATGAACAGCAATCTGCAAAAGGCCAGACATACCTTAATGTGAGGTCCAATTGTTAATTCATCATCCTTCATATCCATTTCTACAATTGTGGTTTGTCCATTCTTTCATACTCTTCGCTGTAGTTACTTGTTCTGCATTTTATATTTTTTAGGTCTCCTTAGATGCTGTAGCCCACTTGTCCAAAATTGATGACTCTAGACAGGGTTAAATCAGAGGCAGAAACATGTAGTTTTATTATTAGTTAGCTGATGCTGATAAAAAAGAGGATGCTTCCCCATGATTTCAACGTATAAAGTGCCTAAGAAGTCTCCATTGATGAACCATTTTAAATCAAGGAGGTGGATATGTTTTTAATCTGATCCCATTCAAATTCCTTAGACATAGCTATCTGCATTGTTAGTTGTGCGTTCCTGTCCTTAGTGGAGACGGCGAAAAGGACCGGTCCTCCCAGTTTGATCCAAGACCGGACCGAAAAAAGTCCGGGACCAAAGTCAGGCCACAAGAATCTTTTCGATTCTGGTTTGGGGCCAGGCCACCTCTTTAGGTTGGTCCGAGCCTAAAGTTTTGGCTTGAAGAATCGGTCTGGACTAAGACCAATGTGGTCCAATTCAGTCCGGGTCCATGGTTCGGACTAGGACTGGTCCAAGATGACCAAATATTAAAATAACCCTTGTAGCCTCCCGTTTCGTTCATACGCTTTATGGATTATGCATTTATCTCAAACCCCGAACATAATTTTGAAATTGTATGCATTTTTTTATTAGAATTTTTAACTCAAACTGAATCCAAAATAAATTTTAGCACTCTTAAATCATTGATTTATAAGACAACAAGGTGTGTAATTTTGATTATTCAATTACAACATCAATAAAATTGTTAGCATTTTATAATTCAATTCAAACATTGATGAAGTGTTTATGTTTTCTTATTCAACTGCAATATTAATAAAGTGTTGATCTCTTATTACATTTTTTTTATTCTAAAGTTTTGAAATTCAACTCAAAGCAAAAATAAAATGGTCCGGATTGGATTGGAACCAAATGGTTCAGTCCGAGTTAGAGTATTTGATGGATGGCCTTGGTCCAAATCAAGATCGTTGAAGGTGGTCCCAATTCGAACCAAGACCATTTAGTTAACAGGTCTTTGTAGTCCCTGGTCCGTGGTCCAGTTGGGATCGAACCATTCGCCATCTCTAGTCCTTAGGCTGCTACAGAATAACTAAAACTTTGGCTTTTCTTTATCTGAGTACATACAGTAGTTTTTTGCTGTGTAAATGCTGCTGAACCAGAGCTTGTCTGGGTCATTCTGTTCTTCTCTTTGCACCATTAACTTAAGAGAGCTGATGCAATGGGAGAGAATTGATAATTGTTCTTATGAATCCCCACAAACTCAATATGATGAGGACTTTCAAGAGGCTGTTCTTCAAATTAGCTTTTATTATGTCATTTTGGTTATATATTTTAATTATTTGCAAGATCTTGAACATTCTTTTTTTATTAACGCAGTTTTTCTTTTTATCTTTTTATGTGAAAATGGAAGCCGGTCCGTTGCACTAGTCCCACACGCTGGATTCGATGGGAAAGACCGAGTATTTTTTCTACCGCTTTTTCGAAGTTATAATTTTTTTTTATAAATAGGATGAATAGTGAAAATGCGGTAAAAAGATTGCTTACCCTCCCCTAAAGCCCTTTTTTATTTGCAGAAATTCTTGAAGAGCTGCAACTCCATGGAAGAAGCTACATAAATTGCGCTGGGACGTGATGAAGTTCACTTGTATTGAGTCTTAAGATCGAAGAGGCAGCTACATAGATTTTTATTTTTATTCTTTTTATAATTGTTATAATCAAAACAATATGATACCCAATTTCAAAGGCAAAATCAATTGTCTCATGAATTAATAAAATCTAAATAATCCTTCATGCTATCAAATCTCTTGCAATTTACCCTATACCTTCCCTCTCCTCTATCCACTAGAACAAATAAAAAATTTACTTTATTACTAATATTACATATAATACATTTCTTATATTTATTATTTTTAGTATTATCACCTGGTTGTCATCTGAGATGATTTTATGGTTTTACTTTCGTAGAAAAATTTATTAACGATGAAATAATAGTTATTTAGTAGACGAGACTATTATTACATATTTATAGAATAGAGGAATAGTATTGCCAGCTTATAAAATTCTTATAATTTTTGTAACTTTCTAAACAATGGAGTTGAAATCATTTGTTTTAATTTTCATGCACTAAATTCTAAACTCTAAATCAATTCGAACAAAATCAATTCAATTCATGATTGATTTAATGCCGAAACTAAAGGATTGTGAATGCCTGTTATGTCGGCCATGGGTGCCATTTGCAAGATTAAAAACTTCACCCAACCACCCCTCATGATGCTATAGAAAAAAATTATCTACATATAAATTAAGTACAATCGTGTTTAATAATATTTTTTAAAAAATCCAAAATACCATCATTCTTAATTTTATTCTTTCGAGCCCTATTTTATAAGCATTTAACGGGTTAAAGTGCTGGTCCTTTAAAAATCACGGTATTTCAAAATCCTACCCGTTTCATCTGGGTCGGCGCGCAGCACCACTATTAACGGCGGACGCAACGGTACGGCGCCGCCGCATCCGTGCGACTACCGATGCAGTTCTCAGAAGAATGGAAGAGCCATTGGGCGGTGTCCTCCGTCGTCAAAGCCCCACTCCTCCTCTCAGGCCCCTCCGCAAAACCCCTGGGCCCTCTCCTCTTCACCCCTTCCACCAAAACCCGAACCCTCCTCTTCTCCTCCCCTTCCCTCTCACTCTCTCTCCCACCTCCCCCTCACCTCTGCCTCTCCCAATTCCTCCTATCCTCCACTTCCCTCAGCTCCTCCCTCGCCGCCGCCCTTGGCCCCCAATACCCCATCCCCTCTTCCTCCTTCCGCCATAACCGCCTCCAATTGCTCCGGTGTGGTGACGAATTCCGTTCTCGCTTTCTTCCCCACCGGGGAGAACTCGAATCAAGTCGGGTACGTCCTGTTGTCCGTGGAGGGCTCGAAATTGGAAGCTCGGGCTAACGACGAGGGCGACGTTTTCGTGGCGGGGAATGGTAAGTTCAATCATCCCATAACTAGAATATGTGTTAACCCGATTACCGACCCGGTCTTTCGATTCTTCTTCATGTATTTCCGATTCCATTGGTTATTTGATGGCTTGTACCATGTATGCTGTTCACTGGTTTTGCGTAAAGTTTAAACAGTGTGACTTGGATGAGGAGGGGGGACCGGCGGTTGAGTATTTGGGTGCGAAGCTGTTTACTGCTGCTGTTGTGCATGCTTGTTGGAGCCCTCATGTGCCGGAAGAGAGTGTTGTTTTGCTTGAAAGTGGGGAGCCGTTCTTGTTTGATTTGGGTTCTCGTTCAGAACTTGGTTCTTCGAATAAAAAATTCAAAGGGAGTAGGTTGACAATTTCATGGAGTAGATTTGACAGTTCCGACAAGTATGTATGGTTGAGCTGTGAATTTACTTGGCATCCTAGAATTTTGATTGTTGCTCGTTCGGACGCTGTCTTCTTAGTTGATAGTAGGTCTGTGAAATCCCAGATCAGCTGTTTAGCAAAGGCTGAAATGTTACACACCACTTCTCTGGCAGAGAAGGATCAGTTCATTGCCTTTTCAATGGCAGGTTCTGGTGGTTTTTGTTTCGTTTTGGCTTCTAAGCACTGGTTGCTTCTCTGTGATATCCGGAGCCCGCTGATTCCAGTGTTACAGTGGGCCCACGGTCTTAGCTATCCTTGTTTTATTGATGTGCGGAAGTTATCTGAACTAAGAGCTCACTCCAGGGATGATCTCTATCGCAAGGCTTCTGAATCTGGTTTCTCTATTATTCTGGGGTCGTTTTGGACCTGTGAATTCTGCGTCTTCTGTTATGGTCCTGCTTTACCAGCTCCAAAGAGGTCCGTTGCTTCTGAGGTTTCAAATTTTTGCAAATCCCTTTATGCTTGGGAGCTGCCATCTGACCTGGCTTTATTAGGTTGGGGTTGTCCTTGTGGAAGTTGTCTTATAAGAGAGGAGCTCTCCAAGGAGGCCCTTCCAGAACGGGTTGATTGGCAGCAGAAGAAAGAAATTGTCTTGGGCTTTGGCATCCTCGATGGCGATCTTTCCGCATTGCTGTCCAAACCAGACAGTTTTGGAGGATTTACGGTTATCAGGTTGACGTCTACCGCGAAGCTTGAATCTCAGAGATACTATGCCTCATGGGAATTTGCAAAGGATTTTGAAGATTCCCACATAGAATCACCATTACAATTTAAAGGTGGTCTGCTATATACCTTGGGTCATGGAGATTATAAGTTTCCTAAGAGATACAAGTATCTGAAGCTCGATTACTGTAATGCATATTTGAATGGTAATCTTGCGAAAGTGCTGGTCTCTAAGATGGGAAAGCATTTTGAGGATCTTTGTGAAAACGATTCTTTCAATAGAGACCTCCATGTGCTCATATGTGAAAAATTAAAGGCTTTTGGATCTGTTCCGGGATCTTCTTCTGCACTTTCAGATGTTTTCAGAGATATCAGCTTGCCAACAAGCATACGAGAGGTCGCGTCAAGGAAACTATGGTCAGATTTGCCTATGGCTCTTTTGCAGTTAGCCTTTTCCACCTACTCAGAGGTCCTTGAAGTTGTTATGGATAAGCAAGAAGTATCCTTAGAATTCTTAGCTGTTCCGGAACAACCCCAGTTACCTCCTTTCTTCTTAAGGAAGCCTTCTTGCCGTAGTAATAAATGGTCGTGCAAGGTACAACGAGGCGAATCTCTCGTGGGTCCAGTACTTCCACTTCAAATTCTACTTGTTTTTCAGGTTGTTCGTAAATATGGCTCCTTGTATTTGGCTGAGGAAGTGGATAAATTTTCTCCTGGGAGAGAATTCATGCATCAAAGTGATGAAGTTCTCGCTGCAGCCAAGGAAAAAGCTGTCTCTACTTTGTCTCCTGAACTTCATGGCGACCATGTTGTCTCTTTAGATGATGACACGGAAGAACCTTGGGATAAATCCCACAGACTGAAGTCCTACTTCCTATACAATCAGGTTGATAAGTGCTCCTGTGATGGATCTATGCTGGGAAATTCTGTGTACTCGGATGAGAGATACGCCACCTTAATTTCCAAGTTGCCTGAGAAGTTGAATGTTCCCAACAATGGGGTACGAATGGGTAGAGAAGAATTATCTGATAGTCTGTGCCCTATAGCTTTGAAGTTTGATTCTCAGGCTCTGAAGCCCCAACCAAAGAGACCTACTTCATTCAAACTGTTGAAGAGGCAGTATTCCAGATGGCAACAGGATTTTAAGTTATATCAGGACTTCTGCAGTGGGTCCAGATAGAAACCTTAGAATCTTAGGTATTTCCTCAAATTGTAGTATATGGTCAATCTCCTATTTCCTTTTTTCCTTTTTGATGGAAATTAGACAGAAATTTAGAAGCTCTACCTGTGTCTTATATAAAAGTAAGATGTTCTCATCTTCATATTTTTCTTGTTGTTTTTCCCCCACTCTGCGGCTTTGACCCATCTGATGCCTTATCTCTTATGACTCGTTTGGACGGCGGGAATGAGAATGTTGATTCCCATTCCATTGTTTGGGAACTTAAAAGGTAATGGAATCCATTCCTATTCCCATTCTTTTGCCATTCCATTCTCATTATCATTTCATTACCACGGCTCAGGTGCGACCTTAGTGCTCTCTCCAACCCTTTTCGGTGGCTGCCAATAGTTCTATTATCACAACTCTTCTGTCACACTCTCACTCTCTTTTATGCACTGATCTTCACGCCTTAACAAATGTTTCTCCTTTCTCAGCTATTTTGTGCAAGATGAAGCCGACACTGGAGGAAATTAATGCCAATTTTTTGTATTTTATGAACTGTTTCCTATCCCATAACTAATATTTCTCTTCATCCCTCATTTTTGACTTCTTTCTCGCCATATGTAGTAAACTGACTTGAACTACTTTATAGGTTCAATTCCGCCATGTCCTGCAGAGGACATATGTCTTCTACAAGTGAATTCTATTGAAAGCAGCCAGCAATGATGAAATCGTTAAACTTGTAAAAGAAGCTCTTGGTGTGTGCCATTCCTCAACTCATGAGTTGATGTATCAATTCTCAGAGGGGAAAAACTAGGAGCATGCTTCAGGCTTTGCATGGACAGCCATCTGTAGAAGGTCAGAGATACCTTGACTGTGAGGTCCAATTGTTAATTCATAATCCTTCATATCCATTTCTACAGTTTTGGTTCATCCATTCTTTCATACTCTCTGCTGTAGTTACTTGGCCAGGAAATGTTGTGTTGTTAATTGATGCATTTTATATATTTTTTTGGTCTCCTTAGATGCTTTGATTCATTTGTCTAAAATTGATGATTTGATGATACCAGGGAGGCTAACGATCTACCTGAGGTGATAAATCTTCTCCAGTTGAAGCATAAAGAATATGCTGATGGGATTCAAAATTGCCATAACAGCAATTCAGTTGACCAACCTGAGATTAAACACCTCGCTGTTTCCTGAGACCGTCCCCTGGCAACTCTTGATTTTGATAATATGCAGGCAAAGTTACATAAAAGGCGGAAGATTTCTCCATATAAAATGCCCAAGGAGCGATTGATGAACCTTTTTAAATTAAGGAGGTGGATATGTTTTTAATCTGATCCATTCAAATTCCATAGACATAGCTACCTGTGTTTTTTATCGTGTTTTTTCCTATCCTTTGGCTGCTCATAATTTGTATAACTTTGGCTTTTCTTTATTGGAGGAAATACAGTAGTTTTTTGCTGTGAAAATGCTGCTGAACTTGAGCTGCTCATTTCAATCTGTTGGTTACCTTTAATTTAAGAGAATTGATAAGTGGGAGGGAATTGATAATTGTTCTAATGAATCCACGCCAACTCAATGTGATGAGGCCAGCTAGGAGGCTATCCTTCAATAGATGATCAGGCTACTTTTCTCGAGTTCATCTTCTTGTTCTAGCCAAAATGGTTGCATGATGCACTTGTCTTGATGTTGCAGAGAGGTGATGGAAATTAAGGAATCAAATCCTGAAAATTGCTTTAGACGAACACAGCCTTGAATTGAGGGTGAAAGCTACTCAGGAAGCTGAGGCTGGATGTCAGCAAAGGCTTTCAGTTGCTGAAGCTGAACTTGCCAATTTAAGTGCCAAATTAGATGCTTCTGAAAGGTTTTCTTTCTGACCCCTCTCCTTTTGGTTTGGACTGTTGACTCGTTGCAGGCTTTTTGTTGATGAATTCATGTTGAATGATGAGTGCTGTTGTGCCATTATTATCATAATGGAACCAACTCCAAATAGACAACAGCAGTGGCATCCCCCAACTGGGGTATTAATGGACGGCCTTTAAACATTATGAAGTTGGCTGTATGAGGAGGCATAAGGTTGCTTATGATACAGGGTCCTCCCCCAAACTTCACAAAGAGTGGTAGCAAAGAATCTTGATGATTCTTTGCTACCACTCTATTTGCAGGAAGGTTTTGGTTGGTTATAGAGGCCATTAAAATTAAAGACACAGAGGCAATATTATATTACCCAATTGAAGTTTTTATAAAAAGTAAATATACCCCTCTTTTTCCCCCTGCAAATATGGTTCATTGAAACTTTCTGGGAGTCCTGTTCTCCTCTGCTGCATTTTATTTTTCCTTTTTTTTCCTATCCTGTTTTTGGGTCGGATCAATTCCTTTCAAGCTCTGCAGACCATTGGTCAAGCATATGAGAAGACCTAAAACCAACATTGTTTGCAACAGATGGCTGAGAGGAATGACTACTGTCAAGTTAATCAAGTTCTTGATAAACCACCTTGCACATATTCCTTGCTTTTGTTTACAATCATTTACTTAATTTAGTGACACAGCACAATGCTTAGGCAGTTGTTCCTGATTTTATCTTGATTCTAGTGCGGCTTGTTCTGAGAGTGTGAAGACGAAGTAAGCGCAGAGTTTATTACTCTCTGAAAAGCAAGCACTCGCAAAGCAGCTTCAACAGGTAATTGCATCGATAGATTCTCTAGAAATTAAAGAGTACCAGCAGCGAAGAGCAGGGATGGTTTCTTATTCTTTTGAGGAATAAAATAGTTTTGAGAACCCACTTTTGTACATATTTTGCGATCAAGCTTACTCTTTTCAACGAGATTGTTGATTTTGCAGATGAAAGTTTGTGTGACAGGAGCTCTCGAGTCTACTCAAGAGGGCAGGCACCTTGCAGTCACCATCTTTTATGGTGGGAATTGGCTGATGCTGAGGAGATGAAGTGGCTGAAATCTGCTGGTGCTTCTTCAAAGAAAGAACATCAGCACGTCGGGCAGAAAATGGATGACACCTATAACTAGAGACCTGTCAAAACCGTATTGCTCCTACAGGGGGGGGAAAAAAAAAAGAAAAAAAAACACCTGTGATTGCTGTCTCTTGGCCTAAACTTTACTCTTGGTATTAGTTTTCACGTTTCAGGATGGTGAATGCAATATTTACCTTCACCCTGTGATTACTTGCAAAGCTCAATGGGGTTTCAGAGAGATCAGAGTTGCCTGGACGCAGCTTTCTGAGTACTGAGATGTGAGATGGATAGTCAGTGTAGGCAAAAGAAGAGAAGAGAAAGAAAGATTGGTACTAGAAGCTAGGAAGGAGAATAATGGGAGGTGGGTTGGTGGAGGGAGCGAGCACTCATAGCAGCACATGAGAGCAAGCCATAATCACAAAGAGAACTGTTTTTGTGCATAAGTAAGAGGATGAAGCTTGAGGGAGAGCTGATTGAATTGAATAACAATGCTGCTGAGATGAATGTGCTGTAAGCTGCCATGGGAGGTATGCATGCCTGTGACCCAACATTTTTCGTATTAATATCTAGTTAAGATTTAAGGAGTGTTTCTTGTTCAGATTCATTTCATTGAATACTTTGGGAGATTCTGTTATCTGTTATGGACTCTTGACTTCATGAGAAGAACAAATCTGTTCATGCCTACCAAATCCCAACCAAAGTTGAGAGGCGTCACCACGCGAACGAATGAAAGATGAAGAGTTAATATCATTTCGATGGAATTGCTTAGTTACTCTTAATTTATATGTCCGCGCATTAAGTTTTCTGGGATCTGGTTTGGGATCATTAGCTATGTTTAGCATCTCTCTTAACAGAAACATCCACCCCGTTCTTCTCGTATGCTGGAGCAGATCGAGTAGATACTGTGTTGATAACGAATGGATGTCTTATTATTTGGCACAGGTTGTAGTTGTGAAGTGCTATCATCCTATTCTGCAATCCATGCGTTCTGAGAAATCTAAGGACTTGCCACAGGAAATGCCCAGCATGTGGAACCTGCAATCGGGCAGAACAACGCTCGGTTTGTAAAGATTTGAACTGCGATTTCTCGGATTATTGTAGTTGATGTATGTTTTTACTGTTGCAGATTTAAAGTACGTGGGTCTGTATACTTGGCCAGCTTCGATTCTGTTCTTCGTAAGTTTTGGTTTTGGACCCGAAAGCAGCTAGTCAATCATGTGATGAATCGCGTGATTGTTCAAAAAAATGTATATTATTGACACTATTTTGAAAGAAAATATCGGGATCTCAATACTCGATTCGGCCAAAAACACATGAGATCTTGATACTCGACCCCTAAGTAATACAACATCTAGCAGAAAATTAGCCCGAATTCGAATACTTCACAAGATCTCAATCCCAAAGCAATGAAACATCTAGTGGAAAATGAATCTTTGCTTTTATACTTCACTCAAGAGCTTGAGAACACTATACATGGAGCCTAATGTCAATGTCACCTAGCGATGGTGTTATTGTCATTTAAAATTATATCATTTTAGATCAATAAATTTAAATATATTCGTAAAGTTTCAAATAGTTTGGACACAACTCGTTCGTCACACGTTGAAATTTTAATTCATTTTTTATGGGCTTAGATGTGATAAGTTATTAGTTTTAATTTAGGTTGAAATCCAAACTGTTTTCTCTATTGAAAATTCACATTCCTCATTACTGTATTTCTGTTTTACGTTCTTTTTCATTTGCAACGTTGAATCTTTTGAAAAAAAAAAAGAAAAAAGAAAATAGCAATAGCGACCAAGTTAAGTGCTATAGTGCGTGTTTCAATGCCGCTTAAAAACTTAGTTTTTATTCGAATCTATTGACGTGACATACCCTGTTGGGACAAATGAACTCTACAAATGTTAAGGAAGAAGCATATTTGCAAAACTATGGTTTTGACCAACACAAAGCTATCGGTTTAGCTATTTGAATTTACTTAATTGCCCTCGCTCTGACTGTTTTAGTTTGCTCGTATTTTTTAGTCATTTGCCTAAATTTTCCCTTTGGTAACTGGACTCGCATTTTTTATAAAACTAAAGTAAACTTAGTTTTGAACTCGATTTTACCATCGCAATCAAATATAGAAAACTTTCGTTTTAGACTCAATTTTGCCAACAATGCTAAACACACCTATATAATAATTTCTCTTCCCATCTAAAAAGTATCAGCATTCCTCACTGAGCTTCTGTCAAGTAAGGACGACGTCGTTTCGTATATTCAGGGCCCAACCTTATCTGTTTAGTCCCCCTCCGTCCTCTCTCTGTCCAACCCAAGCTCCCATTGTTTCTTGGTAAGGAAAGCAACAGATGCCTCTCCCATTTCTTCAGACCACATTCACTTACATTTTTCACCCCTCCAATTGTCATCACGGCTTCAAAAATCTGAATCCAAATGCTCTGCTGCACAAAACCCTCTTCCCCAGGTTCGGAAGCTGAACCCACAAGACCCTTAAACAGATCTCTCTGTAATGGATCACAGAAGAGGTTGAGTGTTTCCCCTCGATCCTCGTTGCTTGAGGCTCCAGTTTTATGGGTTGGTAGGCTTTTCGTTTTCTATGCTCTCTTGAAGGCTGGTTTAGCTGGATCACAGTCCAACCCACTTGTCTCAGGTCTACCTAATGGGATTTATGCTTATGCTTATATTTAGATTATGCTTAGTGTGTTAATTGGTTATTCTTTTTGTTTTCTTGTTGTTGTCATTTTTAGATTTGGAAACTAGTGATGGTGATTTTGGAAAGGGGATATATGCTTATATATGTATGTGCTTAGTGTGTTAGTGGTATTTTGTTTTGTTAAGATTTAGTTACTTTATTTGTTATTTCCAGATTTGGGAACTGGTGATGGTGATTTAGGGTTTTCCAAATGGCTTGAAGGCTTGCAGAGGAAACCAGGTTTGAAATTTTGCTGTTTCCTCTACACGTAGGTCCTTTTATTTCTTCAGTTTTTTTCCTTCGAGTTAAATTTGAGAAGTGTTACTGTATAATGACTGTAGGGTAATCTGTGGCTTCCTCTATATGCTAATGAAATCCCCTTCAGGGGCCCGTTTGAACTGCAAGAATGGGAACGCTGATTCTCATTTTATTGTTTAACAACATAAAATGGAATGTTCCTTCCCTCAACAACGGAATGACTATTCCATTCCCACTACCATTCTTTTGTGCTTCCATTCCCATTGGCATCCCATTCAAACCTTTCAACACAACCTTAGATAGATGGTTAAAGTACAGGGTCAATTATGAATTGCATTGGGCATTTCATTTCCCTCCCCTCCTCCTATCCCTCCCTCTCTCTGTCTACCTTAGGGGGTAAAGCTGATGTCATTTATATGAGGTTTCTGTAGACACATCACAGTTAGATCTTATCGTCCTCAGGACCTTACAATCATAATTCTTATCTTTGAATTACAGTACATGTTGCGACATACATAGACATCATCATCACTGTCCCTATTCTTGCCTCACAATGCCGGGTTTAACCCGACGGAGTCTACTTGATGTTCCAACTGCTTTGGATGTTCACATTGCAATGCATGTTGTGAAACACATAGACCTCATCATCACTGTCCAATGCTTGCCTTACACTATCAGGATTAGCCACATGAAGTCTACTTGATGTTCCAATGCTTTGGATCTTCAAATAAGATGAGCATTATAATTCCATGCTGTCCCAAGTAACAAACGTTCGCACTTCAAATTTTTAGCTTAATTTTTATCACCTTAACTAGGCATATTTTGGATTTGCTTATCCCCAGTCAATGGTGAGTTTAGCTGTGAAATTAATTCGATTAATTAATACAGAATCAGCCTTCAGATTCCAGTTACTTATCTTTGTATAACTAATTGGGATGCTTCAATTCCTTCTCTTTTCCTTCAGTCTGAGTTACATTGAATCTCTCCCCTCTCTCTCTCTCTCATCCTGGTTTTTGTTTCAAACTTATGGCCTTTCTCCTTAATATCCTAGACATCTCACTTTTGTGTTAAGTAGAGAAAGAAGCTGCTGACAAAAGAAAACTAGTGAGCAAGTGGCATCCAACAACAAAGGGTACACTTAAGAGAAATTACAGGGTGCCTTCTAAGCCCGAAGGTCGGCGCCTTTTGAAGGCTATTGCCTCTCTATTATCTGATGATGATCACTTCAGAGATGCCACTTCCCACAAGGTAGTATAGTTTCAGAATTTATTTTTTTGAAAAAGTCAAAGAATGAGTTTTTAGAATGGTATTGATGGACAATCTCCTTGAATTCTGTTCCTTCTGTTGGGGTCGTGTTCATCTCTTTATAATTTTTTCATAACCCTAATCTATTACATAGATAGTGGGCTCGAATAGGCTTATATCAGTGGCCCGTTGAACCGACTAGACCCAATTGCATTTCTTTTCGGTTTATATGTATATATGTATGTATGTATGTATGTATTTATGTATAAAATGATAAAGTGAATATGGTATATCTAGGGGTTGCTATGGTGAAATGGGCATTGTTTTGCTGGGTTGTTCTTGGAAAAACTCATTAAAGCAGCCGCATTTTGTCCATAGTAACACCTAAGTTAGAGATATGTATACATGTAAATTGAGAGAATAATGATTTGAAAAAGTGTGAACGCACCTTCAGGTCCATCCATCAAATTTCAACTATACAGATTGAATGAGCATGGAAAAAAATAAATAAGACATGTTGATTTTCATATGATCTCGTGATGTATTGGGTTCTTATGGACTAGAGGCTCATACGTAGTCAAATTATATGAAAATTGACAGATCTTCAAATTTTGTCATGCTCCAACCTTGTTTGGTTGAATTGAGTCCTACAGGATGTAATCCATTAGCCCCATAAAGGTGTATTCACTTTTTGTGAAAGCAAGGTGATACCTTAGGAACACTGAACTCATATATACAAGGCTTATTGAGGTTTGTAATGGTGGTTGTTTGTAGGGGTGTCAGATTAGGAGGGAGAGTGCTCATGGGGAAAGTGTATGTTGCAACAATGTGAGGGCTCTATTTGATGAGCTCCCAACTCCACACTTGGTTGTAGAGATCACAGCTTTCCCAGCAGGCCCTCTAACAGAAAAGGACTATGCTAAGGCTGCGAAACTAGAGAGGGTGCTTAGATCTTCTCCTTCAGTTTGATGTAAACAAATATATCTAACAGTTCTTGGTTTGCTTGTACGAATCCAGATTTTGACATGTATATATTATTCTCACTATTGGAGCTTGCCCAGTTGATCGAGCCTATGAGCCCAAGTCCAGGCTGTTCAAGTCCATACAAACAAATTTAAATGGGCTTTGCTTGGGTTTGAACTAGATTTAGTCTTAGTCGTTTGATCTTCAGGGTAGACCAAAAAAAAAAAAAAAAGAATAACGAAAATTTAAGTGAAAAACCCTTGCTTGAAGCAACAACATTCCTTGTTCACAGATAAAAACGGCATCCCTACTATGACTAGCTTCTCTGAGGAACTAGGGCATGGAAGCTTGAAGCAATAACATGGACGATCTTAAATTAAAAATTAATGATTAAGTATGCAAATCTTTCAGTTAAATTTGCTGATTACCCTCCATTCATACCTTTGCACGCAAGACCAGGTTTCAAATATTTTACTCGAATTCATATGCATACTTTGATTTTTACTGGTTGATTTTACCACTTAAGATCCCTTGTTTCTGGGGCAAAATCAGTCTTCATCTCAAACAGGAAGCGCTTGTATCCAATCTTCCCCAGTAGCAATGATTCAAAGATTTGCCCATAAAAAGAAACAAGTAATGTTTACGGTTTCCGTATTATGCAGTGCAACTATTCATGACTGGGTATATTCATCCCTCAAAGATGACATTGTTTCGATAAATAACGTATTATCTTTCGTAAAATCATTTAACAGAATATCATTCTACGTGCACATGTACAAAATGAATGATACTTATTCTACTAATAGAATGGGTTTTCTTTTTTTCCTTTTTTTCCCTCTTCCGGCAAACTACTAATATAATGTTTTGTTTATAGTTACAGCCCCCAACTACTTCAGTAAATGGTTCTAATAAAATTAAAATAAAAAAAAACAAATTAAAATTTAAAAAATAAAATAAAATAAAACCTACTTCAGCATGTAAGAGAATCATAACCATAACTTCGTGACACTAAAGTCAGCGGGCTAGGTAGAAATACACATTAAAAACTCTATTCCATCCATTTACCGAGGAAAGGAGCAGATTTTAACCTGCATCTGCTCCCACAAAGAACTAAAAGCAAGATGGTTCGAGAAGCTGTGAATCAGATTTCAAATCCAACATGGGAAAAAATATAAGCGAAAATTATCATTCAAAGGATAAATCATCGAATGAGATGCTAAGCCATTTTCTTGTTTCAGATTCTTATGACATTTTCCCTGCTTGGTTCTATCGACTGCTTGTTACAGCCAACAAGCTGCAAAAACTTGACAACTTACCTCACGCCGACCGAAGCCATCAAATCCTCGTATTCCGGATCACTATCCTGTTTCCTTGCTTTTGAAAGATCGCCTCCCTGCTGAGGCGCACGAGGCGTGGAAGTAGGAGAGAATGGGTCATAAACTTGGTGCCCCCCAGAAGGGCCATGGCCAGGTTTACCAGACACAAAGGCATTTGGAGCCATGGCATTTTCTGGCCGGATTACAGAAGGCAAATAGGTCTGCTGAAGTAAACTGGGATTTCCTGGCCTAGGAAGAAATGGACCCGCAACATTAGGCATTTGAAGAGCTGGACTAGGGTTCCTCAATCCCAGCTGGGTGACTGGAGGAGTAGGCGGCTCAGTAGGAAATGATGGAAGTCTGGGTCTGATTGACATGGAATTGGGGTTTCCAGATAAGGGGATCAGAGGTACCTGTGCTTGAGGTTGACCAATCTGGTTGCTTGCTTGTGGCCTCAGAAAGGGTTGCATGATCGGTTGTGGACCAGAAGCAGGCACTGCCGGCCGGAAAGATGGTGTTTGAGGCATCAGAGGAGGTTGTTGCCCTGTTGCTGTAGGATTCTGAGCATGGAGGGGCTGAAAAGTAAAATCACCGGAACTCGGGTGTTGAGGCCTTGGAGCAGCTACTGATGGGGGTCTTAAAGGGGTGAAACTGGGTAAAATGCCGGAAACTGAAGTTGTGATTCCAGATTGTACAGGTGGGGTCAAAGAAACTGATAAAGGAACTGGCATGACTGGCAACGAAGCCTGGATCTGTCCAGGGGCAGGTGTGGGAATGGCCACCGGTTTAAGAAGTGAGGAAGCTGATGACTGGGGCCCACACGTCTGAAACGGAAATGATGAAGGCAGGCCCATATTTGGTGTAGAATTAGTGGGTGGAGCTCTAGATGAAACTAGGGTTTGTGGGGGCACATGACGATGGCCTTGGGTTTGAAATAACTGTGGAGGCCTCTGCACAAAATTACTAGACGTGCCTGCAGGTCCTGCAGACCAGCCAGAAGAGTTCCCGCCAGGTGTCAAAGGCCGTTCAGACAGCATTCCTTGAGGAGGTCTGGGCAAAAATGAAGGAAGCGAAGGCATCAATGACCTAGAAGTTGAGGGCAATCCAGTTGGTGTGGGTTGGCTACTTGTGAAGACACCAGGAACATTAGGCTGACTTAGAGGTGGCTGAGGAGGTCCTGAGATGGAAGGGTTCCTTAATGATCCGATATGACTTAAAGGGCCTGCCAAATGCAAGTAGGGATGCTGCACACCTTGCATTGGTTGCTGTGACCTAGGAGGGCCAAAGGAAGCCATTGGAGCGGGTGGAGCATTAAACAGTGAAGACATGGCTGTGGGATTAAAAGGTTGTGGAGGTAAATGGGAAGGACTGTTGAGAAATGATGCAGAAGCTGGAAGAGGGGTGAATCCAGAAGTAGAAAGTGGAGTGTGTAGGGGGGTTGAGGTGATCCAGTTGTGGGATTGCAGCTGAAACTGGCTCTCGGAATGATGTTGTATCATTCCTTGGTTTCCAACCACAGGAGGGGTAACTGTGAGGGGTAGCTGACTCCTGGCTCTGACTAGGAACATTTACAGAATCTGCAGGAACAGAAGTTGGTGTCGTTGATACGGCTGCAGCTGGATTTGCCTACAAAATAGGGGGGGAATAGTTGACAACATCAAGAGTGTAATTGCGAGGCAATAGGACCAAAAGAAAAAAAAGGATAAATATGCTTAGAAATAAAATCAGAAGGGAGTGGATGGGCATTTTACTCACTGAAATTGGGGTGACAAGCAGTTCAATCAGGGAAACCGCCGCATCAACTTTCTCAAATGTATCAGCTGATATATGAATGTACAATTCTTCATAAGCAAAATGGTTTTCATTCACATCAGATGGTGAAATTTCACGCTGTAAGTAAAAAGGTTAGAAGAAGCTATTAGGGTCTATCAAATATAACTTACCCTGGGAGCTGATTACAGAAAATTACAAGAATAAGAAGTGGAGATAAAATGATGCATCTTCATGTTGTAGTTAGAAGACATAAAATACTACTTTTTGTTGAGAATATTGTGCCAAATCGGGAAACTAAAGCCTAGCAATTCAACTAATAATATTTCGGAGCCACGTCACCAAATGCCAAATGGTTTTAGGATAGAAACCCCAGCCAATCAATTTTCAATTTTTTATTAATGAAAACGAATTCAATAAAGGACAACAAGGGGGTTGCATTGCACTAGTAAAAAAAGGTGCTTTTTCAATAATAACACCTCCTCTAAAATAAATAAATAGTAGATCATTTATTTGATAGATGAATTACCTTCTCTCCTGTAACTGCTTTAGTACCATAAATATGCACTTTAGCTCCAGTTTCCTGATACAGGAAATAAACGAATTGAGATTACTTAAAAGCTGCAAAGGTTGCTCCACACTGACTGCTCACCTTTTCTAGTCGCTTCACAGTATCACTCCCAGACCCACATATTAGGCCAATAAAATCGTATCCAGGATGTTCTTTGACCTGCAAGGGCAATGTACCAGTATTTCGTTACAAAACCAATACTTACTTTCCAACTGCTACAGTCAAACTTAAGAACTTAAATATTGTGACAGCCAGTATTCTTAAATATATATATTTTTTGATGGGTAGTTTTTAAAATAATTAACTAGGTGAAAAAATCAATTAGCACAGAAGCTATGGATTTATTTCATCTAATCAGAAAATCGTTATCTAGCATGATGAGCTCTTGTTACTGTTTTCTGTTCCAACAGAGGGGCATCATTCTTACTTGGATCGAACATTGATGGTTTTGAATTCTAATAAATGATGAGACTTAAGAGTGTCAAAATGTAATCATTCAGCCAGCCAAAATATATTGCAGGTACCATGAGTCAAAATCGAAATTCCCCCCAGAAATAGGAACAAAAATACATACATTCATTAACAGCAGCTTTATCTCAATTCCTAGACTGCTCAAGTTAGCAAGCCCCAGACAGTTTTCTCGAAGTCTGGGAGAAAAGTTTGCATGGAGGGAATATAGTTTGACCTAGTCCAAGATATACTTAAGCCTCACAATTTGATCAATAAAAACACTTTCCTTGAATGATTTTACATAGAAATAAACCACATGCACTGCTGCTACCACTACCAAAAGTCTAAAGTGCCAAAAAAAACAAAATTTTGGTTACATTTTTAAGCGCATATTGCCTTACAGGGATAGGAATTCTGGCCTCTTTTAATATTGGTTTATAATCAGGTGGAGCCTTGTAACTTGGATTTAGCTTTAGTATTTCACCTGAAAACCATTAAAACAATCATAAATTGCTAAACATATTGTGAGAAAACAATAATGAAACGTACTAAAAGATACCAAACATACCAATAAGCTCTCGCCATTCAAGTTCCAACAATTTGAATTTCTACATTCACAAAGTCCAATGTAAGGAAATAAATACAACAATGAGCAATGGGCTTGTGAGAATGCAGTGTAAACTATTTAATACCTCATCATTAATCTGATGATCAGAAGACTCTTGATCAAGAACCTGGGCTGTAACTGACATGTCTTGATTCTCCTCAATTTCCGGAATTACTGATTTTAGCTGTTGTGTGATTTGATCCACCCGAGTCTGCTCAAAATATGTACCACCACACAGGCAGTAATATCACTTAGTGGCACCTGGAATGGGAAGCTTCCATGTAACCCCACATCAACCACCTTCTTCCCCCGGAAAAAGGAAGGGTTCTATACACAAATGGTTGTTACAGAAGTCCAAGAACACCTGGGGTGAGCTTGGTTTGGGGAAAAAAAAGTCCCGTGTTGGTTTATAACTTTCTAAAGTATTTACAAGTTTGCACATTGTTTTCACTTTCTGGAAGATAGTGGGAAAAATAATATATATATTTTTTTAGTGCAAAATTGGAAAATATTTCACCAGAGTGAAACAAGGTGGCAAATTTGTAAATATATCAAAAACTGAGCACACTAGAAAAGAGAATAAAATATGTTTTCCTAACCAAATACACCATAAACAATTTCAAAGAGATTACGAGAAGAACAGAAGATAATAATTAAATCTCAAAAAACCTGATAGGCTAAGGCTCTTCCTCTTCTGACAGAAGCATCCAGTGTCAGATCAGGGCCCCAATTTGTTTTCCTCTGGACTAGTTTGGTGTTTTCTTCATTTGTAGCATCACTGCCTCCCAGCTTTTTACCAACTCGGACAGCAGGAACCAATGATCCTGATAATTTGTTTCTCGGTATAACAAACCCAGATTTTGCTCCAAACATAGTGACCTTTTGATTGCTAGCAGGTGGATTAATTGAACGGGGACTTTCAACCATGGATGCCTTATCAACCTTCATGCTCATCCTGGGGTCAATAATCCTTTTAATGGACTGGTACTCCAAAACTATTCATTTAAAACAGCCAAGACTAAGAAAATTTGACAGAGTGAACTATTTATCAAACACAGACAAGAGTTATTACAATGTGTAAGGGACAAAATGTGCTGGGAGCCTGGAGGTTGAAAAAGAAATGGAAGGCACATTACTTTCTACAAGGAGCTAAATTCAGTTTGTGTTTTTCCGGAAGTGGAAGATCCTCTTAAAGTTGATTTTGTGCTTGAGAAGCAACTCAGTAATGAGCTCTAATCTAGGATACTTGGTCAATTAATGTTTCTTGCATGAAAATGAAGGCTAATGATTCATCTCTCCTTTCACTGCCTAAAACAAGTTGTGTGGTTGGTGAAAAAGAACTCCTGGATTAGAAAGAGAGGATAAAAAAGCCAATGAGAGAGAGAAGGTCCCTACCCATATAACAATAAAGATTGCTATAATTATTTTTGAACATAGGGACCCAAGATATTCCAAAATAAATCATTCCAAAAAAAAAAAAAAAAAAAAGGCAACATCCTGAAAATATAATTCCAACACGAATTGAATCTAATGCTTGACTTTACTGAAAACATCTGCTATTGCGCTCTACTGAGAGTCCCACGACGAAGTACACTAATGGGCTACTTCCCCAATTGCCAATTGGCTTCTTAGTGGCACCTTGACAAGATCAAACCACAGTTGTGGTTGGCCCAAAAGTGGCACAGGTTTTGTTAGGCTCAAGAGTGGCACAAGTTGTGGTCATCCCAAGAGTGTGATGTGGAGCCTCAGACTTTGATCCTCGTGGAAGAGTTTTTGGAACAATTGGATCAGAAAAGTGGCAAAAGTCGTGCTCTGTGAGCAACCTAACTTCAAACGACTATAAATTTTGATCCACCAGGAATTGTGGCAATTATAATATGTTTTTGGGGTAGATTGAGATATTTAACATGGTAAACCACAGAGCATTTAGTCTGTTTTCCAAAATGGCTTTTGCGCTTGGACTGCCAAGGCCTCAGCAACAACTGGATTCTGTTTTTGCGGTTGTGGACCAGTTTTCCAAAATGGCTCATTTTATCCCTTGTAAGAAAACTTCAGATGTTGCACATGTGGCAAAATTGTTCTTTCAGAAGATTGTCAGATTACATGGAGTCCTTAAAACAATCACTTCTCATCGTGATACGAGGTTTCATTCTGTTTTTTAGGGAACCCTGTGGGGGTAGTTTGACCCAGGCTTGAAGTTGAGTACTACAGCACACCCACAAACTGATGGTCAAGCAAAAGTGGTGAATAGAACTTTTGAAAAACTTAATTCGATGCCTTTTTGGTGACAGACTTAAACAGTGGGTATCAAGCATTGACACAGGGTAGTTTCCATATAATGGTGCCATGCACAGCTCCACTTTTTTTTGGGGGGGGGTTCCTTTTTCCCAGTTGTTTATCAGAAAGTTCCAAAACAGGCTCATGACCTACTTCATTTGCCTACACAACCTAGTGAAAGTATCACTGCAAATTGAATGGCTGATGAGGTCCAGTCTGTTAAAGCTGAAGTGAAGCAAAAGTTGGAAGCGTCAAATGCAAAAATGAAGGCTGAAGCTGAAAAACGTCGAAGACATAAGGTATTTAATGGACGAGATTTGATAATGGTGTGTCTGCTTCAGAAAGATTTCCAGCGGGTTCTGGGAAGTTAAAAACCTAAAAGGTATGGGCCATACGAGATTTTTTGTAAGATTAATGACAATGCTTATGTCGTCAAACTTCCGGATGATATGGCCATTTCCAGGACCTTTAATGTTTTGGGTCTCATCATCCTCCCACAGTTATCATGAGTTCTTCTTAAGCGGAAGGGAATGATCTAGAGCGTTGGACTTTGGGCTATGCGGAGTTTTTGGAAAGATTAGATCAAAAAAGTGGCAAAAGTCATGTTTTGGATGCAACCTAACTTCAAACGGCTATAACTTTTGATCAGCTGGAAATCTTGGCAATTTTGATTTATGTTTTTGGGGTACCTCGAGATGATCTTTAGCATGGTAAACCGCAGAGTGGAATAATGCCACCCGACTGCTCAGAAAAGGTGCCCAGCAGTCCCCTAGAGAATTCTTTTTCACGTTGCCAATTTTGCTTTGACTTCCTTTTCTCTTTTTCTGTTTTATCCTTGTTATCTGTGCTTTTTTCTTTTTCTATATTTTTTCCTTAATCGGTATTAGGAGTAATTAAGGGCTTCTAATTCCTTCTCGTTCCTACTTTTCTTTCTGCATACCTACATATATCATTATAACCATAAGGGTTCATTATCAAGTACATTTTCAGTCTTTGTTTTGTCTCTGGTCGATTCCAGTATTTTCTTTCGTGGATTCAGGAACCCCCTCTGCGTCAGAGTGGCATTAGTTTGTGTAAAAAAAAAAAAAAGCTCATTTTATACAGAAATTGAATGAAAGTATAACAATTTTTAACAAATTAATGTTCAAACAATGGCTAAAAAGGGGAAAAAAAATGCGCAGTTATGTATAGAGACAGAAACACCATGGTGAAGAAACTATTCTGCAAAAGTTAGAAATTTCAATGGCTATTAATGGCAGCTCCCACGAGCTATAAACCAGTTCGTACGGCTCAGTTCATGCGTCGTTCGCCATCCCAAAACGGGAAACCAAGCGAATCCAATTTAGCGTTCAAAAAAGCTAGATTGTTAGGTTTAGCATGAGAAAAATAGCTTACTTGTTAGGTTTTCTCTTCTGCTCAAATCTTCAGTATTCGATTTCCGTTGAAATTCTTGAAAGATTCCAACATTTCACCGTGTTCTTCCTTTTCTGCAGGAATTAAATGGTGGGAGAAGGAGAATCCAGGGAGATGGGGAGAGATTGAGAGAGAGAGAGAGCGCGCGCGACAGAGAGAGTGCTGTTTCTTAGAACCAGTTTCTAGGGCTCGCGTTTTGCCACTCCACACAAAATTATCTTTAAATAATATTATGTTTTCACAGTTATGCTAAAATAGAGTTAAAAATTAAGTTTTACAAAACTTAACATTTAACTCACAAAATAAAATGAAATACTTATTTTCATAAAAATATAATGAGTAAGAGTAATATTTTTATGAATCATGAGTAAAATAAATTTTTTTAGGGACCATAAAGAGAATAGATAATAAAGAATTATTACTAATTGTTAATGATTTAATAGCTATTCTTATCTGTTACACCTTTTAGTTCATAAGGACAACCATTTCACGTATGCTTTCTTACATGTCATATTTTCATGGAATAGGTATTTCATTTCATTTTGCATACCAAACATGATGTTTGTTTCATATAAAATGTGTGTTTGATTACCCATCAAAACTTAGTTTTGGCTTTCGAAACTTAGGTTTGTGTGTTTCGTTATAATGTTCCAAAACTTAGTTTTGAGTAGCAAAAAGAAAGAAAGAAAGAAATTTTGCCATAAGTTATTCTTTAAATTAAGTTTTAATTAAATGAAACTAAAATATCGACTTGTAATTTAGATTAAATTTTCATAACAAACATGCACATATAGTTTTTTGGTTTCCATAATATTTTTTGTTTCCATTGCTCTTCACTACTCATGTTCTAAAACTTTTAAGGTATTATTAATAGTTTTAACCATATAAATAACATAAAAAAAGGCACGAAAATAAGATGATGCTCGACTTCACAAGACTTAGTATCATCCTATTGTACATATATCACTTCAATCCTATTTGACTCCTCAAATAGAATTGGAGAGGAAATAAAATTTAGCCGAATATAGACAAGACAACTATCTGGCCAAATATTGTTTTAGAGCATTGAGTGCTTTATTTTTAAAATTTTTTTATAAGGTAGATTTGATTCTTAAAAGATTGGATAATCTTATTATAAGCTGATAAATAGGTCTAACTAGATGAAACAATCCATTGTACAAGCCTCTATCAAACATATGATAGGACCAAAAATAGATCAAATAATACAATCCAGACCTCTTATCTAGCCAATCAACCACGGCATGAAAAAAATTATATCTAGCTTCACTTGTATATATGAATATTTTCAAGATTCTTAAATCCCATAAAAACATTACATTGTTTTAAATTTGTATTCTATTTAAACCCATAAAATTATAGTCAATAAGAATTTTTTTAGGGAAAATTGCACTTAAAAATTAAGTTTTCCATGAGATTGTGCTTTGAAACCATAACTTTTTTCTTGACATGTTAAATCCTAACGTATCAAAACATTGCAATATAAGCATTTCGTTTAACATTGTCATTCAAATTGGATAGAATGGTGAGCATGTTTCATTTAAGTGTGTTGTAAAGGGGCAAATGCATCTTTCTTCATCTCTTTTATCCCTTTCTCCTCTTCCTTTCATTTTAAAACACGCAAGCCATGACATTTCTTCTTCCTCTCCTATTTAATAATGATTTGGGGTTTGAAAAATTGAGGGTTTTCTTTTTGTGAGAAATTGAAAACAATAAAGGATGAAATAAAGGAAAACAATTCACTCACTTTCATTTAATGTAATTGCCAGAGGATTGTAGCACTTAGGATATTTTTGAATTCAACAAACCCTATGAGAGGTTCTTTAGATGTGATCAATATGAGATAACATATTTTGTCCAGAATAGATTCAATATCGAATATAGACAATAGTTCTGTGTTGTTTAAAGTCCAACCGAATTTAAAGTTTTCTTGTTTTGGCACATACATGAAATGGATGTAATTTCTTTAGTTGGCATGACCCTCCACAATGTAAAAGAGCTAAAGAAGTCATACTTAGGCTACTACGAAGGTTAGAGAAGCTGGAGGATGAAAATTCCTTAGCTTAGAAGACTAAAGAATGTGCTCATTATGATTTTGTTGTGTTTATGAATTTTGATCTTCTTTATGGTATTTATAGACGAAGTCAATCTAATAGTAGAAGAGAGGAAAGAACTTTATGTAAGATGGTAGATTTGAAAGCCTTTTGTATTTGTAATGGATGTGTCAATGTGAGTGTTGGTATTATTTGCTAGGGTTAATTTGCTGTTGTAATATTGGTTATATATACTGATGTATGTTCTCTTTTGTTTGCAATGGACTCATTCCATTTTGAAGCAATCAAAAGCATGTTGATGTATCTTTATGCCCATTTCTATTTACAATGTTTGTTATGTTTGTCAATGTCTGTTCACTTTTGTTTGCAATAGATTCATTCCATTTTAAAACAATAAAAAGATGAACAAATGCATCTCATTATACCCACAAAAATTGAACAACATAAGAGGCATATACATGAAGTTAAACACATAAAGCCTTCCATTACACAAAAATAATATCCATTATGTAGGAGTAAAACAAAGTGAAAATAGTAGTTGCTTCATGAAAGTATATCCACTACTCCTAAAACAACATGACATTAAAATTATGTCCATTATATAGAAAAGAACCTCTTGCTCCACCTACATTTTCACATAAAAGTTGTCATTACATAAGTTTGTGAATAAACACATTTTAAGCATTCACTTTGTCTTAATCTTCCTTGGTATTACTTGCTTGCGAAACAACACTTGCTAATGTTGGTTGTGGTGTCTTGTTCTTATTCTTTCTTGGGCTTCATTGTAGTATAGTTGGTTGGGAAGAATCACTTGCTCTTACACTTGCCTGGGCTCATTGAACCTACAAATCAATAATGTTAAAGACAATTTCACAACACTCTTCAAATAAAGAAAAATGTTAAAGACAATCTAATAGCACTCTTCCAACATATTAAGCCTCTATTGACTATAATTAGAAGAGCTTAAGTGGTGTGTTGTTTTTTTTTTTTTTGAGGCCCATATGTTTTCTTATTATACCCACTTTTCCTACATAATCCACACCCCAAAGAAGTTTGTAGTTTTAAAGTGAGGGAGAAATTAGGAAAACACAACCCGATGCCCTATGAAATACATATTTATACTGGTCAAAACATATTACAATATTAAAATAAGGATTATAACCTTCAATACAAAAATACGTTTTATTATAATAGATATTACAAAATATTGTACATGATTGTCAAATATTCTATAATATCTTATATCTTTTTTAGGGTATTATACTAATTTATTGAATATCTCCAACACTCCCTCATCAAGTTAAGCATAGATGTTAATCATACCTAACTTGGAAACAAGTAATTCAAATTGAGGCTTAAATAGTCCTTTGGTAAAGATATCAACACACTAGTGATTAGTAGATACAAAATAGCAAATAAAGCTCTTTCAAAACCACCCTCTCTCAAATAAAATGTCTATTTACCTATACATGCTTTGTGCGATGATATTGAACTAAATTATTAGCAATGTTTATGGCTGACTTGTTATCACAATACAAACTTTAAGGAGGCTCAAAAGCAATTTGTAGTTTTATTAACAATTTTCAAACCCAAAGCACCTTAGAAACACCATTGGCCATGGATTTAATTCTGTTTTACACTAAACCTGGCAACAACTAGTTGTTTCTTACTTCGCCAACCAGAAGTGGAACCCTTATCATCTACTGAACTAGCCTAGTTAGCATCCATGTATACCTCAATTTTCATTTGATTATGTTTTGCAAAAAGAAATCCCTTCCCTGGACAAAACTTTAAATTCCAAATATTTGATCCATTACTTCCATATGTGGGACTCTAGGTGTATGCATAAACTGATTTAGAACACTAACCACATATGTAATATCAGGTATTGTGAGCAAAAGGTACAACAGTTTCTCAACAATCTTTTGGTATCTATTGATACATAGTAAAACTATCCTTCTACCATGCTTAATTTTGTATTGGGGACGATGGGAGTATTCGCCAATCAGCACACTATTTTTCTAATATCGTGTAAGAGGTCAAAAACATATTTGCATTAAGAGACAAAAAAGGCATCTTTAGATTCAGGAACTTGCACTCTAGGAAATATTTTAGCTCCTCCAAATCTTTTATTTCAAATTCAAAGGCTAAGAATTTCTTCAGTCAAAAGATCTCTGACTCATCGTTTCTTGTGAACATTATGACACCAACAAACAATTAGGATAGTTACTTGGTGGCCTTCTTACCTAAAGAACAAAGTATGGTTTGCATCACTCTAAGTAAAGCTAAATCATTTCATTGTCACACTAAATCACTCATTCTAGGCTCCAGGTGACTGCTTGAGCCCATATAAGGACTTTCTTAACCAAGAAACCTTCCCTTCATTCCCCATGGCTATACAATCGAGTGGTAGAGACATAAACTTCCTCTAGAAAGTCTCCATTTAGGAACATCAAGTTGATTCCATCACCTTTTAGTTGTGAGAGATTGTAAAACTAGAACATAATTCATTTTTGTTAATCATACAAAGGTTTCCCCATACTCAGTCCCGTATTTTTATGTGAAACCTTTGTAACTAGCCTCGCGTTTAACCATGAAGACCCATTTGCAGCCCACTAGCTACTTCCTCTTTGGCAACTCCACTAATTCTTGTGTTCCACTTTTGACAAATGCATACTCATCTCTTCTTCTATTACCGTAAATGCCTTAGACATCGTGGAAGGAATTTTAATAGAGGATGTCAAAGAAAGAAAAGACTGGAAAGACTATAAAGAGAATGTAATATAGGAATATAAGACAAATGTATGATAGGATGTTTTGTTCTTGGTGCTTTATGAAGGGCTATAGGTGCATCGAGATCAATGGGGTGTTTAATAAGAGTAACAAGAATAATATAAATAGTACTTAAGTTCAAGGAGAAAGACAGAAGTGGTGGATCCACTAGTGGTTCTGTTGTCTTTTTCATCCTCTTAGTGTACTACCTTTGCTCAATTGTCCTAGTCTGATCTATAGGAGCCCTAGTTTTAGGAACAAGATATGAGATAGGCATGAGTATAGAATTAAGAGCAAAGGTGTGAGCAACATCATTAGGAATGGGCATAGATTCAAAAGTAACTTCACCCTTGGGAACTGAGAGAGGAATTAGGATAGCGTCAGAAGTTGAGGGACATTCTTCCCACCAATGAGCAGTTTCCCCCCGAAGAGTGCTAGAATGAGTAAAATAAGACACATTTTAAAAGAATGTAACATCTTAAGTGATATTGATTTTTTCGGACTAAGGCGCAAGACAAACATACTCCTTTTGAATCTCAAAATATTTAAGGAACACACCTCTAGCAAATTTGGGGTCTAAATAGTCGCGATGGGACCCTAAAATGTGGATAAAGCATACACACTAGAAGATCCAAAGAGGAAAAGAGAATAAAGGAAGTTGTGGATAAAGCTTTTAGAAGGGACATTGATGCTAGGAACTTGTGATGACATGTGATTTATTACCTCTTTAGCTACCTGGACAGCAAATACTAAAAAACACTTGGGAACATCAGTACCAAGCATGAAGGCACACACAGCCTGCAAGTGATGCCTATTTTTTCGTTCAACCACCCCATTTTGTTAAGGCATATAGGTACATGAACTCTGATGAATAATGCTATGTGAGGCAAGGTACTCATTCAAGGCATGTGTAAAGTATTTGCGGGCATTATTAGAATGAAGAACTTTGATTCTTCTGTCAAATTGGGTTAGAATCAACTGATGTAATTAACAAAGCAGCTTAGGCAATTCATCTTTTGATTTTAAAGCACACAATTAGGACTCCTAATATTGGAATTATTTGAATAATATAAATCTAATATCAATTAACCATGTAAAACATGTACAATCATCCACAAATGTAATAAAACATCCCATGCCATCCATAGATACACAAGGGAAAGTCCCCCAAACATCAAAGTGTATTAAATCAAAAGGAATCAAACTTATTTTATCGCTAATTGGATGATTAGTTCTGCAATGTTTAGACAATTGACAAACATAACATTGCAAGTTTTAGATGACGTTGAAATGGAATCAAATAAAGCTGGAAAGAGAAGACGTGATGAGGAAAAAAATAATATGGTCTAGGCGAGCATACCTAAGCTTTATTTTCTATGTGATTGTATTGCTAGGACTCCTATGGGATTGAAGTACTTTTGCTGAGGATACTCTAGAATTCAAAAGATAAAGACCATCAGGTTCACACCCACTCCCTGTCATTATCTTTATCTTTAGATAACACTATAAGATGGCTAAAAAGCCAAACTACAATGGAGACTTTTAGTAATCGAATTGATAGATAAGAGGTTTGATGTGAAATTAAAAGCATGTAGAATTGAGATAAGAAAAAGATTATTATCTAAGAGGACAATTCAATGGCCGAATAAGGTAAAGAATGAATCATTTGCAACGCTCACCTTATCTCTACTTAATAGTAATTTATACGATAAGAATAGGGAGGAGAATATACCAGCCACACGACGAGTTGCTCTAGGGTTGAAGATACATGGTTTGATGTCATTAGAAGGTAAGGCACCAACATAATTGGTGGATGGTATACCTCGCTGTGCAGTAGTTGAAGCAGGATCCGTTTGTTGTAAAAAGCAACGAACAACCTCAAAATCAATGGTAGAGAGCAACGGGGAAGGCTCGGAAGAATCACAGACAACAGTCGTGGTTGTGTGTCCATGCATGGGCTTTTTATTTCGTTGCTTCATTAATTTTATCAACCAATTTGGTTTTCCAACAAGTTCCTAACACGTCTCCTTACTGTGCTTAGACTTCCCACAATGTGAATAAACCAACTTCTCCTTATCATTACCACCCCGAAACTAGGTAGCAGGATTTGACCCTTCATGAGAAACAAATGCCATAGATGGAAGCTTCAAGGCCACGACCTTCCGCTGACTATCTTCACTCGAAAGTTGATAGTGCATGTCCTCATGGGAAGGGAATGGGTGTCAGGAAAGAATATGACCCTGACCTCATTAAATTTTTGGTTCAACCATGCTAAGAGCTGATAAATTCTTCCCTCAGCCATTTGGCTTTGGTCATTGTTGAGCAGCCTAGAGGGGGGTGAATAGGATGCTTTTTAAAACAAAACTTCTGCAGTCACCCAAGGTTAGATGCGGAATAACAATTTAAATATAGATAGTGCAGTTTGAACAGTTTAATAAGTTCAAACACACGTTTGAACCACACAGTTTGAACACAGGTTTGAATAGAGGTTTGAACACCACTGTTTGAATCACTCTGTTACAACAAATGACTTTGAATAAGCAATAACCAACAATTTAAACAGAGCTGCAAAGAAAGGAACACAGGATTTATAGTGGTTCACTTCAATTTAAAGCTACGTCCACTCTGCCAAGCACAGCCCACTGCTACCCTGGGGTCACACTATAATAAACAGTTCCTTTTGCGGGTTCAGGAAAAAATAACCCTTACAAACAACCCTTTCTTCTTCTAAGGCAAGAAAGTGAAAAACAAGCCTAAAACCTTTCTATTTATAAGGCCAGAAAGTGAATAAATAGCCTCCTAAACACCAGCCTTGACCAATTTGTCAAGCTATGCTTGAACCTACCCAAATACAAATGGAACTATTGTCCACTTCTCAGAGTATTGGATAGTCTCAGCAAATGATAACAAAATATTCAAGTTGCTTAAAAATCCTTTTCAAACAACTTTAAAACGACTTTTCAGAAAACATAAAAAATTCAGACAATTCAAACGTTTCTGAAAAAGTCAGATGTGAAAACCAGATTTTGAAAACTCAAATCACACACCAATTCCTGCAAAAAGTAAGACTTACAGCCTTTTACGAAATCAAATTCAGCAGGAGATCAAATGCAGCACCAAGCAGAACTCTTTTCAAAAGTGAGTAGATGTTTGAACGTGAAAAGAGTGTTTAAACACTTGTAGAGAATGAAACAGTTCTAAGATGTTCTGTATTAATTTCAAAACACTGTGCTACTGTCTCTTATATAGAGAAAAGTATATAGCCGTTTGAATGAGATCTTCCAAGATAAAATTCGTGTAAAATATTTCAATCAATTCTATAAATCAAGGAAGTTATTTGAATTCAAATTTGCTCAAGGCTATATTCCAGAAAATATTCTTTCTAAAACTTTCCAAATTTGTTTTTCAATAATAAACACTTAAAGAAAGTTTTCGAATTTTGAAAAATTAAAACGTTGCAAAGAATAAAATATTTGATTTTGAGCAACATGAAGATCTATCCAATATATTGAGAAATAGACTTACAATAATATCCTATAGAATCTTCCACAAATCTTGATCTTCAAATCTTCCACAAATATTGATCTTCAAATCTTCCACAAACATTGGTTGTAATATATCTTGAGAATAAAAATAAACTTCGTGGAAATATGTTAGTATAACAAGTGTGGCATCATCAAAATCAAATCCACGGAGCCTTAGGTCAACAATCTCCCCCTTTTTGATGATGGTAAACACAAAAAGTAATCATATAAAATAAATTCAATCAGAGTAAATAGTTTAAACAGAGCTAATTAAAACAGAGCTAATCATAAATACTGTTTGAACAGCGTTTGAACATGGTTCAAACAACAAACAGTTTGAACATGATTCAGACAACAAATAGTTTAAACATGGTTTGGACATAGTTCAAACACCAAACAGTTAGCAGTTTAAACAGAATATCATAGCACACATATAAGACATTATAAACATCATAGCATAAAGCAAAGAAATATTAATTCAGAGCAATTAAAAAAAATCAAAGCAATAGAACAAACAAAACATAGTAAATGTTTAAACATCCCAAAGCAGGTAAGATAGAGCTAGAGTGTGTGTGTGTTCTCAAAAACTTATCACTGTCACCATCCAACCAAAACCTCCATAACCAAAGGCCACTGCTAGAACTGTCAAGACCCAAGACTTCTCCCCCTTTTGACATCAGCAAAAAGGATGGGGAAAAAAAACCTAGTCTTCCAAAAATTCCTTCATAGCAGTAGTGGAATCCTTAACTTCTTTCTTAACCTCCATTTAGCTTTTCTCCAGCTGGGACATACGACTTTCTAACTGATTGACTGATGATTCTACAGCCTGCATCTTGGTTAGGATATGCTGAAGAACCAGCTCTAAGTTGTTGATAGAAGAGACGAGGGTGTTTCTGGTGGTGGTCTTGCTTGGGGTTGGAGAAAAAGATGGTGCAGATGGGTGTGGAGTATGCTCCCCCTGTGAATGTGCACTACTAGAAGTGACTGGAGCAGTAGCTGGAGTGGATGCTGGAGAAGATCCTTGTATGACTTGAGATTGAGGTCTCCTGTCCGCAGACTTATGGGGCAAAACATCATCAGAGAGAATAAATTTTCTCTTCCTGATGAGAGAAGGTGGATCTTTCTCAGCTTCCTCTTCCACAGCTTTGGCACTAGGAGCTGTGTCACTCTGAACTTCTGTGCCTGTTACTGCCTCTATCATTCCTCCCTCCTCTTCTTCTTCTGCTGCTGTTGCTGCTTCTTCCTCCTCAGACTCACTGGCTACCAGTCCTTTGATTTCAGCATAGATGTGACGAATAGATTTTTCAGGAGCAAGAGCAGGAGGTCTAAATTCAGGGAACAGATGCTGAAGGTCTAATTCATCAAATATGTCTGCCCGAGATTTAGATTCCCCTTTTAAAGGGACAAAGGCATCAACCAGAAAATCAGTGATGTAGGCCCCAAAAGCAAGACCTTGCTTTGGCCTATTACAATCCAACATCTTGCTGACCAAATAACTTCCCATATTTGGTCACTTTCCTTTAATTAGACACGCCAGAAGAAATAAGTCCATTTTGGTTCCAGTTTCACCTCTGAGGTTTTTCTGGTTTAGAGTGTGTTTAAGAATGTATGCTCCTACTCTTATCTTATGGGACAAAGAGCTGAACACATAAGTAGTCTTTTTCTCGACAAAATTACCAAAAACAGCTTCTTCCTAATTAGAAAGAGTAAATTCTTTTCTATATGGAGCAAACACACTGTCAATCAGCATACCCTCGTTAGGAACCTGGCAAACCTTAGCAACATCCAGTTTAATCTTAACTCCACGAACAGTAGTGAAGAAACTCTGACGGGATACCTTATCCGTCATGTTCTTGTAGAACTCATTCACTAAATCAGGGTATATGGTAGTGGGATGAACTAGTAAAGGCATCCAGTTCTAGTAAGCAAACTCTAATAACAGATCATGTTGTTGATAGAACGCTAGAGTTTCAGGGGTGAAAAACTTACAGTATAAGACTTTTCTAGCAGACTCGGTGAATAGTTCATCAGACTCCGAAGACACATCCTTCAACTTGCCTTTTGAAGAAGCCATGGGCGATTGTACTGTTTTCCTTTGCGCGGCTTTCTTCAATCTCATAGACGGATAGAGTTCTCTGGAGCGGCTGCGAAGCTCTGGTGCAGAAAGATTAGGGTTTCGATTTGAAGCAGTAAGGCACTGAACCGTCTCTGACCCTTTAGTACAGTGGGTTTTTGGCGTGGGAAATAAGAAATATTCTTATTTCCTTAAATGATGATGTGAAAGACTTTGAGAGAATATGTGAAAAAAAAAAACTTCCATAATAATAAAATTTACAGAATATCAGAAATAGAACAAATACCCAATTCACGCCTTATTTTGGAAAACGTATTTTCTGCTAGGGGTTTTGTAAAAATGTCAGCAAGCTGACCTTCAGAATTTATAAAGTATAGTGAAATATCCCCTTTGTTTTGATGATCTCTCAAAAAGTGATGTCTAATATCAATGTGCTTTGTGCGTGAATGTAAAACAGGATTCTTACTTAAACTAATAGCACTCATATTATCACACATAATAGGCACATCATGCAAATCTAAATTATAATCCAATAATGATTGTTTCATATAAAGCACTTGAGAACATGCAAGACTGGCTGCAACATATTCAGCTTCAGCAGTTGATATAGAAACATTACTTTGCTTTTTACTAGACCAACTAACAAGTGAATGACCAAGAAATTGACATGTGCCACTAGTGCTTTTACGGTCTACTCTATATCCAGCAAAGTCAACATCACAAAAACATGTTAATTCTAGGTTTGAACATTTTGGATACCAAAGACCAAAATCTAAAGTACCTTTCAAATACCTAAGAATTCTCTTCATTGCTTGAACATGTGATTGCTTAGGATTTGCTTGAAAGCGGGCACAAAGACACACAGCAACATAATATCTGGTCTAGATGCAGTAAGATATAAAAGAGATCCAATCATACCTCTATACATCTTTGTGTCAACATTAGTACCTTCAAGATCTTGATCAATCTTTAAGTTGGTACTTATTGGAGTAGATATGTCTTTGCAGTCTTTCATGTCAAACCTCTTGAGTATATCTTTGGTGTATTTTGTTTGACTGATGAAGATCCCTTGATCCGTTTGCTTTACTTGAAGTCCAAGAAAGAAATTTAATTCTCCCATCATGCTCATTTCAAACTTACTGCTCATGCTTTCAGCAAATTCTTGACATAAAACATGATTACTAGATTCAAAAATTATATCATCAACATAAATTTGAACAAGTAAGATATCATTACCTTTGAACTTTGTGAATAGTGTAATATCAACCTTACCTTTCTTGAATCCACTATCCAATAGAAAACCACTCAACTTCTCATACCAAGCCCTTGGAGCTTGCTTTAATCCATAGAGTGCTTTGGATAGTTTGAACACATGATCTGGATATTCCTCATGTTCAAACCCTGGTGGTTGTTCAATATACACCTCTTCATTGATTTCACCATTCAGGAAAGCACTTTTGACATCCATTTGAAACAACTTGAAATCTTTATAACAAGCATAAGATAACAAAATTCTAATGGATTCTAAACGAGCTACCAGTGCATAGGTTTCATCAAAATCAATTCCCTCAATTTGGGAAAAGCCTTGGGCAACAAGTCTAACTTTGTTGCGAACAACTAAGCCATCCTCGTTCATTTTATTTCTAAATACCCATTTTGTACCTACCACTGACGTATTCTTAGGTCTTTCAACTAAGGTCCATACTTTGTTGCGCTCGAATTGATTCAATTCCTCTTGCATAGCCAAAAGCCAAAATTCATCTTGAATTGCAAGGGATACTTCCTTAGGCTCAATAGTTGAAACAAAAGCAAACATACCTGTATCTTTACTCACCGACTTTGTCGTTTGTTGAGTTAGATTCCCAATGACATTAGCATTATTCAAGTATTTGGAGTCACGAACTCTAGTATATGTAGACTTTCTCTTTGGTTCTACTTCCTCAGCAGTTCGAACATCCTGATATTCTGTTCAAACATTGGTTTGATCATCTGTTCGAACTTGTGTTTGAACCTCTGTTTGAACTCCTGTTCGATCATTTGTTTGAACTCCTGTTCGATCTTCTGTTTGAACTCCTATTCAATCCTCTGTTTGAACTCCTGTTCGATCCTCTGTTTGAACCTTCTCTGATGGTTCTTTTGAGATTTGGAATACTTGTTCTAGACCTTCATTCTCAGCAATATTTGTTAGTATAGGAGATTCATCAAATGTAACATTAATACTTTCTTCTACAGTTCTAGAATTAGAGTTAAACACCCTATATGCTTTGCTACGAGATGAGTAACTAAGAAATATACCTTTGTCAGTCTTCTTGTCGAACTTACCTCGATTCTCCTTCGTATTCAAAATAAAGCAAGTACTGCCGAATACCTTGAAGTAATCCACCTTAGGCTTGTAACCTTTCCACAGTTCATATGGGGTTTTATGCAGAATAGATCTAAGCAAAATTCTATTAGAAATGTAACTTGCAGTACTAACAGCTTCTGCCCAGAAATGTTTAGCAGTATTATGTTCATTTAACATAGTACGTGCAAGATCTATTAAAGTTCTATTTTTACGTTCAGCTACACCATTTTGTTGAGGCGTACGAGGAGCAGAAAAATCATGATATATACCATGCAGATCACAAAATTTCTCAAAACCTTCAAAGTCAAATTCTCTACCATGATCACTACGGATGCATGCAATGCTCATGCCTTTTTCATTTTGTAATTTTAAAGTGAGTTTTTCAAACTCAATGAATGCATCATTTTTATGTCTAAGAAGCAATACCCATGTAAATCTAGTATAATCATCTACTATTACATAAGCATAAAGTTTACCACCCAAACTTTCAGTTTTGTTTGGACCGAATAAGTCCATGTGTAGCATTTCCAAAGGTCTTGATGTTGAAACATGCTTCTTGCTCTTGAATGAACTTCTGGTTTGTTTCCCATTTGCACATGCTTCACATTTTCCTTCATCTTTCCAACTAAGTTTGGGAAGACCTCGGATAAGTTCTTTCCTGGCAACTTTGGAGATCAAATCCATGTTGATATGTCCCAATCTTCTATGCCAAAGAGTTGTACTTTGTTCACTTGCAACAAACAACTTAATAGATGGAACTGTATTATTTAGATTGCAAGTATAAACATTTTGATTTCTCTTTCCTGTCCAAACAACTTGGTTAGTATCCTTTTTCTCAATAGAGCAGATATCAGAATCAAATATAACCTTATATCCTTTATCACTAAACTGACTAATACTTAACAGATTATATTTCAAACCTTTAACTAGAAGCACATCATTAATAGATAATGACGGTGATACCTTGATTGTGCCAATTGCAATAATTTTACCTTTTGACTTGTCTCCAAACTTGACATTACCTCCATCGAAGGGCTTTAAGTTGGAGAACTTATTACGATTCCCAATCATGTGCCGTGAGCATCCACTGTCGAGGAACCATTCATTGCTGGTTTGAACATGACCCTGTTGCAAACAAATGTCGCATTAGGTGCCCATTTTATTTCGGGTCCTCTTGAGTTTGCAGTTGAGGAAGTCTGTTTATTTGTGCAATCGTTTGTTGTAGTGCCCTTAGGTGCCCATTTTACTTTGGGACCTCTAACATTGTGTTTCCTCTGATTCACTGTCCAACCTTGAGGTTTGAACCTGCAAAACCTTTCTTGGTGTCCTTTACGGCCACAGTAAATGCATTTCATAAAAAGAGTATTATAATTCCAAGCAGTAGCACTAAACTTCTTTTTATATGCCTTCTCATACTTTTTAGGTTGATATCCAATTCCTTTTCTATAATAAACACATCTTTGTTTTCCCATCATGGCATCAAAATTTTCTCTACATCTGGTGAACTTAAACACCATTTTCTTGATCAACAACTTTTGCTTTTAGTTTCTTATTTTCATTCAATAATTCTACATAAGTATCATGAGAGATGCACTGTGCGTGTTCAGTTTTTATCTTGTGATACTGATCATATGATATGCAGTTGCAATGTTTTTCCTTGAATCTAGCGTAACTTTTTATAGTAGATTCATGCTTATCATATAATTCATTAAAAGCTTCTAATACTTCTTCTACAGTAGGAGAGTCATTTACCTTATCTTCATCCTGAGCAGTCAGACATAGAGCAGCTGTTTCATCTCTGTTTGAGCTTTCAAATTCTGAGTCACTTGAATCTGACCATGTAGCCACCATAGCCTTTTTCTTTTTGTAGTTGTCAAACTTCTTGTACTTTTCTGGTTTTTTGTCTGATCTTAAGTTCCTTTCAAACTTCTGATGTTTTGAACTCTTCTTTTCTTTGTTCAGCTTTGGACAGTCTGGTTTGATATGGCCGGGCTCATCACATTCATAGCATACGATTGGTTCTTTTGTCTTGCTAAACTTCTTTCTATTTCCTTCCTTGGCTTTTCTTTACGCTTTTATGAACTTTGTAAAAAATGATATCTCATCATCTTCATCATCTCCTTCACTGTCAATTTCAGTTGTCATCTTTAGTGCAATCTGTTTCCTTCTGTCAGATGACTCACTCTCAGCTCGTTTGCTTGATTGTTCATATGCCATCAGCTTTCCAATCAACTCTTCTAGTGGCAATGTATCGAGATTGTTTGCTTCCTGGATTGCTACAATCTTTGATTCCCACTCCTTGGGCAATGATCTCACAATCTTTCGTACCTGTTCACTAATAGAAAAACTTCTTCCAAGACCATTTAGCTCATTACAAATAATAGTAAAGCCTGTAAACATTTGAGTGATTGTTTCATCGCTTTTCATTTTAAACAGTTCATAGTCCTGAATAAGGTAGTTAATCTTATTTTGCTTTACCTGGTTTATACCTTCATGAGTTACCTCAAGCATTATCCAGATTTCTCTTGTTGTTCGAAATTGACTTACCCTGTTGTACTCATTTTGTCCAAGTACTCTTGGCCTTTAGAACTTTCTTCTGCTCACCTGCAGCTTCATTTGTGTCTTTAATTTTAGGTTTTGTGTAACCTTTCTGGATGATTTCCTATAATCCCATGTCAATGGAAAGTATGAAATATTCCATTCTATTCTTCCAGAATGCATAGTCGGCACCATCAAAGAATAGTGGACGAGTTGCAGATTGTCCTTCAGTGTAATTATTCATGGCTACCATCTAATCTTTACTCTTCGGATTGTTAAGTCCTTGTTGAAAGAGACTAGGCTCTGATACCACTTGTTGAGCAACCTAGAGGGGGGTGAATAGGATGCTTTTTAAAACAAAACTTCTGCAGTCACCCAAGGTTAAATGCGGAATAACAATTTAAATATAGATAGTGCAGTTTGAACAGTTTAATAAGTTCAAACACACGTTTGAACCACACAGTTTGAACACAGGTTTGAATAGAGATTTGAACACCACTGTTTGAACCACTCTGTTATAGCAAATTAATTTGAATAAGCAATAACCAACAATTTAAATAGAGCTGCAAAGAAAGGAACACAAGATTTATAGTGGTTCACTTCAATTTAAAGTTACGTCCACTCTACCAAGCACAGCCCACTGCTACCCTGGGATCACACTATAATAAACAGTTCCTTTTGTGGGTTCAGGAACAAATAACCCTTACAAACCACCATTTCTTCTTCTAAGGCAAGAAAGTGAAAAACAAGCCTAAAACCTTTCTACTTATAAGGCCAGAAAGTGAATAAATAGCCTCCTAAACACCAGCCTTGACCAATTTGTCAAGCTATGTTTGAACCTACCCAAATACAAATGGAACTACTGTCCACTTCTCAGAGTATTGGATAGTCTCAGCAAATGATAAAAAAATATTCAAGTTGCTCAAAAATCCTTTTCAAATAACTTTAAAACGACTTTTCAGAAAACATAAAAAATTCAGACAGTTCAAACGTTTCTAAAAAAGTCAGATGTGAAAACCAGATTTTGAAAACTCAAATCACACACCAATTCCTGCAAAAGGTAAGACTTACAGTCCTTTACGAATCAAATTCAGCAGGAGATCAAATGCAGCACCAAGCAGAACTCTTTTCAAAAGTGAGTAGATGTTTGAACGTGAAAAGAATGTTTGAACACTTGTAGAGAATGAAACAGTTCTAACGGATGTTCTGTATTAATTTCAAAACACTGTGTTGCTGTCTCTTATATAGAGAAAAGTATGTAGCCGTTTGAATGAGATCTTCCAAGATAAAATCCGTGTAAAATATTTCAATCAAATCTATGAATCAAGGAAGTTATTTGAATTCAAATTTGCTCAAGGCTATATTCCAGAAAATATTCTTTCTAAAACTTTCCAAATCTGTTTTTCAAAAATAAACGCTTAAAGAAAGTTTTCGAATTTTGAAAAATTAAAACGTTGCAAAGAATAAAATATTTGATTTTGAGCAACATGAAGATCTATCCAATATGTTGAGAAATAGACTTGCAATAATATCCTATAGAATCTTCCACAAATCTTGATCTTCAAATCTTCCACAAATATTGATCTTCAAATCTTCCACAAATATTGGTTGTAATATATCCTGAAAATAAAAATAAACTTCGTGGAAATATGTTAGTATAACAAGTTTGGCATTATCAAAATCAAATCCACTGAGCCTTGGGTCAACAGTCATGTTCCCTATTAACATTCGTATTCCATTTAAGAATTTAATAGTGGTCCAATTCTTCCCATCAACCTTGCAAGGTTGTATAATAGAGAGACAATGGTTTCTCCTCTTATCTCCATAATAAGCTTTCTTAATGTATTTGATATACTCAAGACGGGTTGCGCTGTTGAGAAAAAGCTCAGAACACTTTGTCCGAAATTTCCTTAGTTGTTTTAAGGAAGTACAATGGTCAACTGTTAGGTGGTTGCATCGAATCCACTAGCCAAGACATCACCATAAGATTATTTTGTTCACATTTCGCAAACTCAAGATCATTAGATTCAAGAGGAATCAATTTCTCATTGATATAACTGAGCTTATCTCGACCCCCAATATACATCCTTGCAAATAAAAACCATTCTAGAAAGTTGAAGCCATCAAGAACCACTTAAGTAATTTTAATATTTGGTTATTCATTAAAAGTTGTGGACTATTGGGAGTGGACGCTTGTGTAAGAACTTGAAGAAGCCATCCCTCAGTTATTTTGTTAAGAAATTGCTTTAGTTGTGCATGGGTCCTTTATTTTTTCTTTTATTATTTCAGCTAATAAAGCCATTTATCCTAGTCTTTAAGGAGAAGTTAGACATGGTTTATTGTTGCTTAAGTTTAGCAGTTAGTTGCTTATTTTTCTGAAATCAGTTGCATTGTCATTCTATAAATCTAGTTGTTAAGATCAATAAAATTTAAGCTTTCATTTACTGTTTCTCATTTATTTCTCATATCTTAAAACAACAAAGTGGTATCAGAGCCATCATCTTAAGGAACCTGTGCGTGTTTGAAGTATCATGGAAATTGAAGCTAGTTTCTTCTCAGTGGCTCTGCTTATGTTTGATGGAAACAACTATCATATTTGGGCAGTATGTATGGAGTCATACCTAAATGCTTTGGATGTTTGGGAAGCAGTGGAAGAAGACTATGAAATCCTTGCATTACCAAACAATCCCACCATTGCACAAATCAAAGCACACAAGGAGAAGAAGTTGAAGAAATCAAAGGCCAAAGCTTGTTTGCATGCTGAAGTCTCATCAACTATTTTCACTCATATCATGACACCAAAATCAACAAAAGAAATATGGGATTTTCTCAAGTATGAATACGAAGGAGATGAACGAGTTCGAGGAATGCAGGCTCTAAACATGGTGCATGAATCCAAAATGTAGAAAATGAATTCTTCAGAAACCATTAAAAAGTATACTGACAAGTTGTTTGACATTGCAAGCCAAGTTAGTTTACTTGGATCTTCTTTGCTATAATCAAGGATTGTTGAAAAAATCCTTGTAATACTTCCTGAAAGCTTTGAACCCACAATTACATCTTTAGAAAATACTAAGGACATGTCAAAGATTACTTTGGCATAATTGTTACATGCATTGCAAGCACAAGAGCAAAGGAGATCCATGAGGTAGGAGTGTGAAGTTGAAGGAGCTTTACCTATGAAGCATCATGAAGCTAATAAGAATAAGAAAAAAAATCAAGGCAACAATAAAAATGAAAACTCCAAGGCCAAATATCAACCTTGTCAACACTGTGGAAAGAAGGATCGTCTGCCATCAAAATGTTAGAGAAGACTTGATGCAAGGTGCTCCAAATGCAATTAACTTGGATACAAAGCTGTGATTTGCAGGAATAAAAAATTAGAGAATGATGTCAATGCTCAAGTTGCAGATGAAAAGGAGGAAGACTGTTTGTTTGTGGCAACATGCTTCTCAACCAAGGATTCAACTGAAAGCTGGCTGATAGACAGCGGTTGCACGAATCACATGACTCATAATCGAAGCCTTTTCACAGAGATAATGCTCACATCAATAACAAAAGTTAGAATTGGAAATGGTGATCACATTCTAGTAAAAGGAAAAGGAACCATTGCCATTCCTACTACCTCAGGTACAAAATTTATTTCAAATGTCCTCTTTGTGCTTGACATTAATCAAAATTTGTTGACTGTTGGTCATTTCATTAACAAGAGATTCAAGGTGATTTTTGAAGACAAGCTTTGTCTCATTCAAGATGCCAATGGAAAAGAAATTATCAAAGTAAAAATGAGAAGCAAGAGTTTCTTATTTGAACTAATCCAGCAGGAGCAAGGTGCTTATTCCATCGAGGAGTCTGAAACTGAGACTTGTCACAAGAGGCTAGGCCATTGCCATCTTTCAAGGATGTTGCTGTTGAAAAGAAATGAATTGTCATATGGAATACCCTTTTTTGCATATCATTTACCAATTTTTCATGCTTGCTAATTTGGAAAACAAAGTCGAAATGCTTTCCCAAAATCAACTAGCAGAGCTTCTCACGAGTTGCAATTAATCCACACAGATGTTGTTGGTCCTCAGAGAACACTTTCTCTTGCAGGTAGTTGATTTTATGTCATTTTCATAGATGACTTTAGCAGGATGTGTTGGATTTACTTCTTAAAACATAAATCTGAAGTTACAAGCACTTTCTAGAGATTCAAGAAGATGGTAGAAAAGCAAAGCGGTAGCCAAATTCAGTCCATTAGATCCAACAATGGAAATGAGTATACTTCTAATCAATTTATTTTGTTTTGTGAAGTATCCGGCATCGAACATCAGCTTACAACTCCTTAGACTCCTCAACAAAATGGAGTTAGTGGGCAAAGAAATAAGTACATCATGGAGATGGCAAGATGTACGCTTCATGAGAAAAACTTACCAAAGAGTTTTTGGGCGGAGGCAGCCAACATAGCCGTTTTTCTACAAATAGATTGCCAACCAAAGCATTGAAGGATCTGACTCCATTTGAAATGTGGTATAACTATAAACCTTCACTCAATTTTCTCAGAATTTTTGGATACTTATGCTTTCCCATATTCCATAGGTCAAGCATGATAAAGTTGATAAAAAGTCAGAACTTGGTATCTTTGTAGGCTATAGTTCCTCTTCCAAGGCGTATAAAGTTTATCAACCTCAAACCATTAAGATAATTATCAGCTGAGATGTATATTTCATGAAAGGACAAAAATGGAATTGGGAATCTGACTAGAGGCACCCAACAGTATACAAAAGCCAAATTTTCCTTTCCAGGCTATAGAAAAACGCTATGAAGAAGAATTACAAGATCATCCACCGGTTCGTGGAACACAGCTACTCTCTAACATTTATCAAAAGTGTAATATTGCCATTTGTGAGCCTACTAGATTTGAGGATGCTATCAAGGATCCAAAATGAAAGAGGGTGATGGACGAGGAGATATCAATGATCATGGAAAATAAAACTTTGGAGCTTGTTGACAAACCAAAAGACAGAAAGATTATTGGAGTCAATGGGTGTTCAGAACCAAGTTAAATGCAAATGGCTCCATCAACAAGCATAAAGCTATACTAGTAGTTAAGAGATATTCTCAAAATTTTGGTGTGGACTATTCAGACACCTTTGCACTTGTGGCAAGATTAGACACCATCAGACTTCTATTAGCAATTGCAACTTAAAAAGGTTGGAAAGTTTTCCAACTTGATGTTAAATCCGCATTTTTAATTGGTGTTTTGCAAGAAAATTTTTTCTTCAAGCAACCTGAAGGATTTGTTGAATGAGGTGAAGAGGGAAAGGTCTACTTACTCAAGAAAGCTCTATACAGCTTGAAGCAAGCCCTAAAGCTTGGTATAGCAAGATAGACGAGCATTTGTCAAGCCTATGATTCAAAAAAAGCATGTCAAAGGCTAGTCTCTATGTAAAATTCAAGGGAGATGATCTATTTATAGTCTCTCTGTTTTGTTGATGACCTCTTAATTACAAGTGGTAATTCCAATCTTGTGGAAGTTTTTAAAAGAGAAATGATGTAGATCTTTGAAATGACAGATCTTGGATTAATGTCATATTTTTTGGGAACTGAGATTAAGCAGTTGGAACATGAAGTTTTTATGTCAAAAGAAGTATGCCCAAGAAATTCTCAGGAAGTTTCAAATGGAGGATTGCAAGGCTGTGGTCACTCTAATGAATTAAAAGGAGAGCTTAAGCAAAGAGGACGGAACTGATAGAGTTGAAGAAGGTTATTTCCGAAGTCTGATCTGTTGTCTAATGTATCTCACAACTTCTAGACCTTGTATTTTATTTTTTGTAAGTCTCTTGTCTTGTCTTATGCATTGTGCTACTCAAATGCATTTAAGAGCAGCAAAAAGAGTGGTGAGATATGTTAAAGGAACAATTGCATTTGATGTGAGGTTCAAGAAAAGCCAAGATTTTAAGCTATTGGGATTTTCTGACAGTGATTGGGGAGGTTCTTCTAATGATATGAAAGGTACCTCTGATTATTGTTTTAGTCTTGGCTTAGGAATGTTTTTATGGTGCTCTAAGAAGTAGGAAGTTGTAGCACAATCCACAGCAGAAGCTGAGTTCATAGCAGCAATAATAGCTATTAAGCAAGCAATTTGGCTGAGGAAAATTTTATGTGATTTGCATCTGAAGTAGCTTAACAACACTGAAATTCGGGTTGATAATTAGGCAACAATTGCAATCTCTAACAATCCAATCTTTCATGGGAAGACTAAGCACTTTAAAATAAAAATATTCTTTCTAAGAGAAGTTCAAAAAGATGGTGAAATTGCACTTGTTTACTGTAAGTCAAAAAATTAGTGGCAGACATTTTCACAAAGCCATTACTTGTGAGCAAATTTGAAGATTTGAAGGAGAAGCTTGGGATTTGTAGCACCTAAAGCAAATAGGAGTGTTAAGAAATTGCTTTAGTTGTGCACATGTCCTTTATTTTTCTTTTATTATTTTAACTAATAAATCCGTTTGTCCTAGTCTTTAGGGACAAGTTATTGTTGCTTAAGTTTAGTAGTTAGTTGTTTATTTTTCTGAAATCAATTGCATTGTCATTCTATAAATCTAGTTGTTAAGATCAATAAAATTTAAGCTTTTATTTATTATCGCTCATTTATTTCTCATATCTTAAAACAACATACTTTTATGAAGGGTTCAAGAATACAGCAGAGTTGATGTTTTAAATTAGTTGTACGGTTGAGGAAAAGATGAACAAGCTTTGATACCATGTAGTTTTAAAGAAAGGGATGAATTAGGGGAAAATACACCCCGATGCCCTAAAATAGGCATGAGAATACATATTTATCCTAATCAAAATAGATTATAGTATTAGAAAAAGGATCATAGCCTTTGATACAAAAATATATGCTTTACTATAACAAATATTATATAATATTGCACTTAATTTTAAAATATTTTATAATAGCTTTATATCTTTATTAGGATGTTCTACTAGTTACATGTTAGAGATAGCACAAGAGGTAAGCCTATCTTTGGCCACATTTAAGGACCATTCATAGGCAATGATAATAAAACAAATGGTGATCCAAACAAAAAATGAAGAATAAACCAAAATAGAGAACATAAGATTTACATGGTTCGATCAATATAATCTACGTCTACGAGCGAGGGAGAAGAAATTCCACTATCACAAAAGAGAGTTACGAGAGTTTAAGATTGAGAATCGATCGACAAAATAAAAAAAAAACACTCCAAGAACTAGCTCCTCTCTCTTGTATAAATACCCAAGTGAAAAAACCCTAATGGGCTCGCGAAATTGGGTCGCACAAAATTTTCCAGGTCGAACGAGTCAAACCAAAATTCAAGACATACTTAACAATTATCCACCTTGGCTTGAATTTTTAAAACAAAAGTCTAGAGGTCAAACATATTCTCTCAACATCTCTAAGCTTACGTGAGTGAGCTCAGTGTAAGAAATAAGAGATGTAGCAAGAGAAACTGTTCACTTCAACCACACAAAATGTGAAAAGTTCTTTCCCACCTTACAACCAAAGCTTCCAAAGGGGCACAAGCTCAAACAAGCATGTCAACTAAGTTCAAGCAATGCTTAAACTTGTTCATAGGGATTGGCGGGATTGTCAGCTATACCAACATATCTGCAAGGTTGTCAGTTGTACCAACCTTCTTTGCTATAATGTTTCTATCACTAATAGCCATTCCTAAGATCTTCTTGGCAGAACCTACATCTTTCATCTTGAACTCCTCACTGAGCTATTTCTTTAAGACCAACAATTGTGACATGTTATTCGTAGCAATGAGCATGTCATCAACATATAAGTAAAGGTAAACAAAAGACCCATCTGCAAGTGGTATAAAGTAGACACAACTATCATGGGTGCTCCTCTGATAACCCTGCCCTGTCATAAAACAATCAAATCTCCTATATCATTGCCTTGGGGACTGTTTCAGGCCATACAAAGATTTCTTCAATATGCAAACATGATGTTCCTTTCCTTCCATTAAATACCCCTCTGGTTGAACCATGTCAATAGTCTCCTCAAGTTCGCCATACAAGAATGCAGTCTTGACATCAAGCTGCTCAAGCTCTAAACCATATAGAGTAACTGTGACTCTTTTTCCTTTAGTTAGCTACATCAAATCCTGTTAGTCCCAATACGAGCGCTGAGAGGGGGGGGAGGTGAATCAGTGCTCCTTCAAATTCTTTCCTTTTTGCGCTCTTCAATCTGATTTGATGGTTATTGCAAGAGTAACACAAGCAAACCAACCAAGCAATCACAAACACAAGATATACGTGGTTCAGCTACACAATGCGTGCAACCTACGTCCACGGCTGATTCGGGTTCACTACCCTCACCAACGAATTTACTATAACTGTATTGGCTCTTCACTAGAGCGATACAACGGTCTCACTGACCAATTACTAAGTCGTCTCCCCTTCACTAGGTTTGACGAACTTATCACAAGTCTCACTGACTAATCACTAAGTTGTCTCCCCTTCACTAGGTTTGACAAACTTATTACAAGAGTCTCACCGACCCGAACATAAACAAGATTACGGAATAAAATTCATGTAAGAGTGATGAACAGCCTACCACTCTTTGATGACCAGCAAGCACCTTGTTGTAGCTTCAAGAACTCAACGAACTCAAAGAAACTCAACCACAAGCACCAAACGTAGCCACCGCACGGAACAGCCCCTCGAACACCGATTACTTCACGTGTGGATGTTCAACGTCACCTCGTGGCCACAACAAAAAGCACTCACAAGTGTTTCCCCAATCTCGCACACACTCAACCCTTTGGAACCCCAAGAGCGCTCAAGAACACATATGGCAGCCCCAAACCCTCCAAGAGAATTTCTCTCAATTCTCTCTCTCAAATGCTCTCCCAATACTCAAGGGAGGTCACAAATTCGTCCAAAGGAGAGGCCCTCCTTATATTACCCCCCAAAGCCTCCAAGACATGGCATAATGGTTGATTTTAATACTCCTCCAAACATGGTCCATGTATTAGGGGTGGGAGACTCATTATGGTGTCTCCACTAACCAAAAACATGCCATTAATTCCTCCACCAAACATGCTCCATGTTTTAGGGGTGGGGGACTCATTATGATGTCTCCACTAGCCAAAAGAAGCCTCCAAACATGGATGTCTTTGAATGCTCAAACAACATTCCTCAAATTAGGGGATTATGTCACCAATGGTGGAGCAAATAGTGGAGTGGCTGCTGCCCACGAATTTGACTTGGTCCAAGTGTATTTGGACTCCTCCAAGTGTCATTGGGCTTGTTTAGTTGCTGCCCATGTGTGCCAAGCCCATTAGTTGGCCCAAATTCGTCACCTTGCACAATTAAGCCCAAAATGGCTCCCCAAAGGCCCACCACGAATTTCTCTTGACCCATTACCATTCCTTGAGCTCATTGCAACCCATTTAGCCCAAATTTACCTCAATGTAGCCCAAAAATTCCAAACAAGCTCCCTTTAAGCTCAACACGGTGCATGTGCTCCAATTAGGCCAAACCGGGCTCAATTATGACGCTTCGAGCAAAACCGATTTCCTTTGCACTGTTCATGTCTATACCACTCTATTATGGTATATCATTGCTGCTGGTGTCTCCCCATGGTCACCGGATTCACCCGAAGTGCTTCAAATCAATAACCGCTCCAAACTAGGTTAAACCGAGCTCAATTATGGCGCTTTTCGGTACTTCACTCCCTCGCTGTGTCTTCTTCATTTCCACATAATTATGATGTCCCAAAGTCATGCAAAGTCGATATACAAGGTGTACCAATGATATGCACACTCATTTAGGCTTGCCAACAATGACAAAACCTCATTATTCCAATGGGAACAACAATCTCCCCCTTTGGAATTGTTGGCAACCTAAATCCATTTTGGGATATGTCGAGGTTCCCTTTCCGTCAAGACTCCCCCTCAACCACAAGGGGCCTCTCATGATGCGAGACTCCCCCTAGAGTGATGCTCTCTTCTTAGGGTTTCCAACTCCCCCTAAAGCAACACTCCCCCAACATGTATGCACTCTCCCATGCGCTTTTTGGATCACCTTCCCAAAATGGGAAACTTTCTCCCCCTTTGACAACCATTCCAAAGGTAAGTAAGTGCAAAGGATCATTGTGCACCACTCTCCTCTTATAGTTAGAGGGAATGGGTTGAAGTCCGAGGCTTACCAAATGCTTCTTCATTGCCGTTTACATGATATAGATTTCCTCCTTGTCGAGAGCCTTTTGCATCTATGGTGTTGCTCCCTCTCTTCTTGATCATGCATCCAGTATCCAAAATCCAAGACGAGGACTTCTTGGTAGTTGCATTGAGAGCAACTTCCACGACGTGAGCATCTTCACTTCTTGCTACTCCTCTTGCATCTTCTCAACACTTTCCAACCCCAGTCGATGAATTTCTTGGACCTTGCAGCCTCTTCCCATTCATTCTCTTCTTTAATTGACTTGGGATGAATGTTAGACACTCTTTAGCATAGTGTCCCATATACTTGCAACGATAGCAAATACTTCTCTTCTTTTGCTCTCCCAAAACTTGGAAACGATTATACGGCGGAGGTGGAGCAGCCCGTAGTTGAGATTGGTGGTGCAGAGGTCGATTTAGAGCTCTTCTTTGCTGTGGTGGACGAGTTGGTGCATCCCTTTGCCGAGGAGGGCGAGACACCGTTTTTGCTCTACAATGCTTTACCATATGCCCGAAAGCTCCACAGTTGTAACAATTGCCTCTAAACGTGTTCTCCCTTTGAGATCTCCTCCTTGACTTCATTTCACCATCATTGCCACATATATCAAATATGGGAAGCTTTTTGAATTTCTCTTCTTGCACCACTTGCTTTGTTTCTTCCGCCTTAACAAAGGTGGTGGTCTTTGAGGATTGGGTGTTATCCCCCTCAAAACCTAGCCCTTGTTTTCCAAGCGCATGAGGTCTTTGAAACCCAAGACACTCATTTAGCTTCCGAGTAGCTTCCTCATTCTCAACAACCAGCATACTAGAACTTGAACAATTATTCAATGCTGTAGGAATAGGGGCATCCTTGAATGCTTTCGTTTGGTTACTAACCTTTTGTTTGATGACGTATATCTCATCTTCAAGCTTCTCTATGTGGCTCGCCTTCGTGTCTAACTCAGTAGTTAGATCATCACAAATCTTTACTTGCTCTTCGCAACGGATTTTCAGCACGACCACTTCATCTCTCAATTTTTTGTTTTCGTGCTTCAACGTCTTATTCTCATCTTCAAGAACTTTCTTCTCTTTCTTGATGGCCTTCTTCTCCCTTTTAAGCTTGGCAATAGCTTCCATGCAATTGTCAATTTCAGCTTCAAAGTCCACTAATACTTCACCTTCTTCTATTTCCTCATCGTGCGACTCTTCTTCATAAGCATCCTCAGCCATGAATGCAAGTACTTCTTTGTCGCTGATGTCGTCATCCGCTTCATCTTCGCTGGAAGTGCTAGAGCCTTCCAACATTTCACTCAAGAGATTCTTCAATGCCTTGTATTTCTTTTCTTTCAAGGAACTAGAGCCCTTCTTTTTGAATTTCTGGAATTTGGTCTTCTCCTTCTTGTTATTGTCTACTTCATCATCACTATCATCTTCTTCACTTGTAGGACAATTTGCAGCATAATGACCAACTTCGCCACACTTGAAACATTTAAAAGGAAGCTTACCTTTGTACTTTCCTTTTCCCTTTTTGAAGTTTCTTGATATAAAGGCTGCAACATCATCTCCTTCTTCATGGGATTTATCATCTTCTTTCATACTTAACTTCGTCAAGGATTTGAAAGCAACCTCCTTTGTTGATGCATATTTGGTTCCTCGATTTGTGTCTTCAACCCGCATCTCAAAGGCAACCAACGTGCTCTGAAGCTCATCAATCGTCAATTTTGTTAGGTCTCTCTCCTCCAATGCAGAAACCTTGCTACAATACGATGCTGGAAGTGTTCGAAGAATCTTTTTCACCACGGTCTTTTCTTCTAGCTTCTCTCCAAGTCCTCGTATAGAATTCACGATCTCCATGACTCTACCAAAGTATTCAACAATAGATTCTTTATCAGACATTCTAAGTTGATCAAACTTACTTTGAAAAACTTGAAGCTTTGCCTCCTTCACTTTATCGTTTCCTTCATAATAACTCTCCAGCTTCTCCCACATCTCGTTTGCGGATTCACAACTCATCACCTTGGAGTAAACATCGTCACTAAGTGCCGACATAATGGCCGTGCATGCTTTGGAATCGATCTCGAACTTCTTGTTGTCCGTGGCTGTCCATTCGGCTTTTTCATCGGGAGACTTGTACTCGGTTTTCATGCACGTGTACACGTCTCTTCCAAGAGAGCCCAAGTACTTCAGCATGCGCTTCTTCCAAGCCGGGTAATTGGATCCGTCAAAAAACGGCACACCGGTGCGGTTTGTACCTCCGAAATTCATGATGCATAAACTTCAAAGAATTTAAAGAACTTGACCTCCGCAGGTTGTTAAACCTCTTCCGCCCACCTTTGCTCTGATACCAATTGTTAGTCCCAATACGAGCACTGAGAGGGGGGGTGAATCAGTGCTCCTTCAAATTCTTTCCTTTTTGCGCTCTTCAATCTGATTCGATGGTTATTGCAAGAGTAACACAAGCAAACCAACCAAGCAATCGCAAACACAAGATATACGTGGTTCAGCTACACAATGCGTGCAACCTACGTCCACGGCTGATTCGGGTTCACTACCCTCACCAACGAATTTACTATAACTGTATTGGCTCTTCACTAGAGCGATACAATGGTCTCACTGACCAATTACTAAGTCGTCTCCCCTTCACTAGGTTTGACGAACTTATCACAAGTCTCACTGACTAATCACTAAGTTGTCTCCCCTTCACTAGGTTTGACAAACTTATTACAAGAGTCTCACCGACCCGAACATAAACAAGATTACGGAATAAAATTCATGTAAGAGTGATGAACAGCCTACCACTCTTTGATGACCAGCAAGCACCTTGTTGTAGCTTCAAGAACTCAACGAACTCGAAGAAACTCAAGCACAAGCACCAAACGTAGCCACCGCACGGAACAGCCCCTCGAGCACCGATTACTTCACGTGTGGATGTTCAACGTCACCTCGTGGCCACAACAAAAAGCACTCACAAGTGTTTCCCCAATCTCGCACACACTCAACCCTTTGGAACCCCAAGAGCGCTCAAGAACACATATGGCAGCCCCAAACCCTCCAAGAGAATTTCTCTCAATTCTCTCTCTCAAATGCTCTCCCAATACTCAAGGGAGGTCACAAATTCGTCCAAAGGAAAGGCCCTCCTTATATAGCCCTCCAAAGCCTCCAAGACATGGCATAATGGTTGATTTTAATACTCCTCCAAACATGGTCCATGTATTAGGGGTGGGAGACTCATTATGGTGTCTCCACTTAGCCAAAAACATGGCATTAATTCCTCCACCAAACATGCTCCATGTTTTAGGGGTGGGAGACTCATTATGGTGTCTCCACTAGCCAAAAACATGCCATTAATTCCTCCACCAAACATGCTCCATGTTTTAGGGGTGGGGGACTCATTATGATGTCTCCACTAGCCAAAAGAAGCCTCCAAACATGGATGTCTTTGAATGCTCAAACAACATTCCTCAAATTAGGGGATTATGTCACCAATGGTGGAGCAAATAGTGGAGTGGCTGCTGCCCACGAATTTGACTTGGTCCAAGTGTATTTGGACTCCTCCAAGTGTCATTGGGCTTGTTTAGTTGCTGCCCATGTGTGCCAAGCCCATTAGTTCGCCCAAATTCGTCACCTTGCACAACTAAGCCCAAAATGGCTCCCCAAAGGCCCACCACGAATTTCTCTTGACCCATTACCATTCCTTGAGCTCATTGCAACCCATTTAGCCCAAATTTACCTCAATGTAGCCCAAAAATTCCAAACAAGCTCCCTTTAAGCTCAACACGGTGCATGTGCTCCAATTAGGCCAAACCGGGCTCAATTATGACGCTTCGAGCAAAACCGATTTCCTTTGCACTGTTCATGTCTATACCACTCTATTATGGTATATCATTGCTGCTGGTGTCTCCCCATGGTCACCGGATCACCCGAAGTGCCTCAAATCAATAACCGCTCCAAACTAGGTCAAACCGGGCTCAATTGTGGCGCTTTTCGGTACTTCACTCCCTCGCTGTGTCTTCTTCATTTCCACATAATTATGATGTCCCAAAGTCATGCAAAGTCGATATACAAGGTGTACCAATGATATGCACACTCATTTAGGCTTGCCAACAATGACAAAACCTCATTATTCCAATGGGAACAACAAATCCCAAGTGTGATTTTTGTAGAGAGATTCAAGTTCCCCGACTATGGCAATGGCCCATTTCTCTAATTCTGCATAAGTGACAGCCAGGTATAGATAGAGGATTCTTGAATACCCATATCTTCTACTATCGTAAGAGCATAGGCCATTAAATCAAAAAAGACATATTTTTGAGGTGGTCGGATCTGCCTCTTTTCTCTACCAGTAGCTATAGAATAAAGCTGTTGAACTTTTTCTGCAAGTTATTCATCTAAACTTGAATCATTAATAACAATAGGCTGAGTCGAGGCATTTTGAGATTCTTTCTGAGAGGTCTCCTCTTGAAGCTCCACCTCATCCTTAACACTCTTCTATATACCTACATACTCATCACCAACCTTTCTTTGATCAAGTATAACCATTTCATTCAAAGTAACATCCATACTAACAATGAACTTAGGTGAATTAGGTTCCTGGCACCATAAACAATAACCTTTCACCTCATCATTGTGCCCTACAAACAAATAATTCTTTGCTATGGGTTCTAGCTGACTATCTTTAACATGATAATAAGTAGGACATCTAAAAACTTTTAAACTTGCATAATCACTAGGCTTACCTAACTATATCTCAAAAGGAGTTTTGCATTCGATAGTTGTTGAAGGAGAGCGATTCACTAGACAACAAGCCATGTTAACAGTTTCAACCCAAAAATCCTTTCTCATGCCAGCATTAAAGACCACGCATCTCGCTTTCTCCAGTAGAGTCCTGTTCTTGCATTTTGCCACCCCATTTTGCTGTGAAGTGTGCCTAGCTGTACAGTGCTGAATAATCCCTAAATCTGAGCAGAATTCATTGAACTCGACACCATAGAAGTCTAGACCATTGTTGGTCCTAAGACGTTTAATCTTCTTTATTGTCTGATTCTCAACAAAAACTTTCCACTTCTTGAAAGTCTCAATAAAATCACTTTTTCTTTTCAAAAAATACGCCCAAACCTTAATGGAACAAACATCAATAAACGTCACAAAATAATGTGCACCACCTTTAGATAGAACCTGTGCTGGTTGGCACAAATCAGAATAGATGTAATCAAGCGTTCCCTTTGTAAAATGTGTGACCCTACTAAATTTGACCCTAAACTGCTTACCAAGAACACAATGTTCACAGAAATCTAGTGAGGTCATCTGCTCCCCACAAAGTAAACCACGTTTACTCAAAGTTGACATGTCACGTTCACTCACATGGCCTAAATGCATATGCCACAATTTTGTAATATCATGCTCACAAACTAAGCTGGATGTAAGAGCTGCGGAACCCATCATTGTGTTACCCTATAAGTGATAAAGATGATTCACTTTGTTAGCTTTCATCACAATCAGATTTCCTTTGAAGAATTTTAGGACTCCACCTCAACTGGTGTTCCACACCCTATGGAATCCAAGCTGCTCAACGAGATTAGATTTTTCTCCAACTCTAGTGCATGCCTTACTTCTGTTAAAATTCTCACTGCTCCGTCATAACACTTGATTCGAACAGTACCAATACCCACAGTTTTGCATACAACATCACTACCCATTAAGACTGATAAACCACTCATTGGTTCGAATGTAGGGAACTAGGCTCTATTTGGGCACATGTGATATAATGCTCCCAAATCCATAACCCACACATCATCAAAAAGACTAATAACAGAACATGCCATAAGAGCATTATCTGACGCATCAGACTTATTACCATTTGCAACATTCACCGAATCAAATTTCTAACTATACTGATTGTCTTTTCTCTTTAGCGAAGGACAATCAGATTTATAATGCCCTTTCTTGTGGCAATAGTGGCACTCAACATTTTTATCCATCTACCCCATCATCAGTATTTTTAACACTCAATTTTGTCCTCAGTTCGGCAGAATTTAAAAAGGCGTTAACATCCTCTAAAGTTATGGACTCTCATCCATAAAGCATGGAATTCACTAAATTTTCATAAAAAGCAAGCAGCGAACATAGAATAATTAAAGCTTGATCTTCATCTTTAATTTTGATATCTAGGTTTTTCATATCTAAAACAATTTTATTGAACTCATCTAAGTGTTTTTGAATGAGGGTACTTTTACGCATCTTTAGGGTGTAAAGACGCTACTTCAAATACAATCTCAACATAAGAGATTTCTTTATGTAGAGACTTTCGAGTTTTTTCGACAGACCTTCTGTTGTTTTCTTATCGGCAACTTTTTGCAATGCCATATTGTCAAGGGACGACTAAATTACACTTTGTGCCTTCTCGTCCATCAATTTGATTTCAGCCGAGGTCATGTCATCTGGATATTTTCCATCCAGCACTCTGACCTTTCCCTCTCACCTTAATAAACCCTTCATCTCGATTCTCTATAATCCAAAATTATTCTATCCATCAAATGGTGCAATCTGGAACTTCAAGGTTGCCATCACGAAGAACCTTAGAATTGAAACTAGTGCTCTGATACTAGTTTGTTGTGAGAAAAAGAAAAAACAAATGGCAATCCAAACAAGAAATGAAGAACAAGCCAAAATAGAAAACACAAGGTTTACGTGGTTCAATCAATGTGATCTACGTCCACGGGCGAGGGAAAAGAAATTTCACTATCACAAAGAGAGTTACAAAAGTTTAGGATTGATAGAATGATTGACAAAACAAAAAAAAAAACACTCTAAAAACTCACTCCTCTCTCTTGTATAAATACCTAAAAGAAAAAAACCCTAGCGGGCTAACAAACTCACACCTCTGAAATCCCAAAAAAACTGGATTTGCTTCATGAACTAAATATAATTTTTCTTCTAAGTCAAGTCGCACAAAATTTTGTAGGCCAAACGAATCGAACCAAAATTCAAGATATACTTCACAAGATCTTTGCAACACATAACAGGGTATACACTTCCTAATGTAAAAAGCTTATCCTTTTCTACATGCTTGGAGACCATATGGCATATTGTGCCATCCCATTTCTTCATAACTTCCTTATTATTTATCATCCTTTATATCATGATATTTTTTATCTTCTCAAATATAACAAAAGTAAGATTATCTCTTGCTTCTTATAAAAAGTAATTAAAGCTCTCACAAATATTGTTTAGTAGCATATCACATTTTAGGAAACTGCTAAAACAGGCTTTACTCTATTGTTCAGAGAACCATTAAAAAGCAAAACTCAGAAAACTCTTAATTTTACCCATGTAATACTCATGATGATTCGAGGTAGAGCCTTAGTAGCACTTCACAAGAAATCATTTAAGGTTTGATCATGAAATCCATCAGCTTTAGAGTTGGCATATAAGTGTCTCACATGGAGTTCACATTCTTGTTTTCTAGATTTTTGTGTACATCTAGCTTTTGGAGTTTATGCTTTAATTTTTCCTTAAGTTTTTAGTGTCATAGTTCCATGGTAATGGAGGAGAATGAAGGCAATGAGGATTGGGAACCTCTTAATTTTATATTCATCAAGTTTTTCGTCAAGTTCTCTTTCAACAAAATTTTAATAAATTTTTCAATAATTTTAACTACGCAGATTGAAAAATATGGATAAATAATTTTCATCAAATTTGAAAATGTATAACCTATTAATCCTAAGCATTATGAATTCAAAATATTTTTTAAAATTTTTTAAAATATTTAATTTTCCTAAATTTCACTAGTATTTGTGGGGAAAATAAATGGGCAAACATGTTTATTATTCGATTTGGGGATTTAGGTTCACAATATTTTACGGATGATGATGATTTACATCCAATGTCTTGGGCATGGAAAACCTTCGATTAGGATCACGTGTTACAAGGGCCAATTGGGTAGGTAAAGAAGAAGAAGTCTAGATAATTATACTTAAGTGGGACCAGAGTCCTATCAACCCAAGATGGATCTGAGTTATCATCGGTTTCAATTAGAGCACAAGGATTTCGTAGCACATCCAGCTATTGTTTTATCTTTACTAACTCGGCGGCCTAAGATGCCGTATATCCGAAATATAGTTTCAAATTGGCGGGTGATTTCCATTGTGGCAATGTGGATCAAAGCTTTGATGTGACACCAACATCCTCGGCTGAAACCGAGTTGGCATCACCGAATAAGGTAGTTGCTCACGTTGTGTTGGTGGAAATTGAAATAAGAGTGGTCTCGAGGGTGATGTTGCCCTATTTTACCTTTGTTTATACATCTAGGGTTACCTAGAAGCTAAATATGTCTGGTTTGTTTTCACTCTTGGCTTTGCCACCAGGCTGATGCAGTTGGCTCCTCCACTTGGTTAACTTGTCAATGACAGTTTGGCTCTAGGCAGGCAATTCCCCTATATCTGCAATCGTGCCTCCATCAATTGTATGAGCCTTTGCATGTTGCATCCCAAGTCTTCTAACTTTTGATCCTACCGAATAACATCCTCTTCAAGCCTTCAAAGGTGTTTCTAGGGTTGAATTCACTTAGTGACACTTCTAACCTTCCACGATATTTGTCGGAATCAAATTCCTCCCAAGGCACTTGTACGTCATCTAGGATCGATTCTACCTTATGGATGTCATGGGGAGGTTTTCCCTTAATTCCTTTTGGTTTGTGCTTCTTGGTAGGTTGAGGAACCTTTCGCTCAAGAGTTTGGGGAAACACTATCCCTATGGACAATGGGTGAAACATGTCTCTGCCTTTCTTGTGCGTACACTTTAATGTTAGTGGGTTCAAACAGATTTCATTATATAGCTCTAAAGCAATGAGGAGGTCTTCGTTAGAAGGCTTATTCTTTTCTCTTTCATTATTTGGGGGGTGATTAGCTGTTGACTTGGGAGGGCTAGGGCTACCCCAAACCGTATAACCAACCTTGATTATTAACTTCTCTCTTATATGTTTATATGTCGTAAAATTCCTTCGCTTGGGCTTAGTTGGTACGAGCCTTATAATGAAGGGAACATACTTGTATTCCGACAACATTAGACAGTCAAAAATGCATCATCTCAATTTGTTGATAGTTGAAGGGCTCTTTGAAGCCTCAACCAACTGCAACTGCTTTAGCTTTCTGCTTCTATTGTACTTTAGCGCTAATTTTTTCACTTGTAAGGAGCTGTGTATCATTAATATGTGCTCCCTCAGAATTCCTAGGTTGTGCTACCACCACTGAGGTTACGTTACAAGTTAGAGCAAGAATAACATTGCCGACTTATATTTCCTTTTCCCTCTTATCCGGGGATAACAAGTCAAAGGACTCAAGCCCAAAGAGTATCCTTCAAGCCTTCTTTTTATGGTTATCCCCTCGTAATGACAATTTGGGGAAAGCTTGGAGGTCCTTCAGAGACTCAAACAAGCCTTCCTGCTTGTTTTTTTTACTTCATCGTGGCCTGAATATCGGTATTGTGGCTAGATGCCCTAGCAGATGCCGCTACAGTCATTTGATGGGTGGTAGCTAGTACCACATTTTGCTTTCGTGTGCTTATCGCCTTCAGATAGTTCTTCTCTTGAGACTTGTAGCTGGCTTTTGCTCCCATACCTTAGAATAAAGTGGATTACCTTGGCAACCACTACCTTAGGGTTGTCCCTAGTCTTGGCCATGACCCCTTTGGAGTGGGATTCTACAATTGGTTCAAATTTATAAAGGAGCTCTCTGAATGTCCCAAATGTAAAATTGTGTTCAGGCACTCCAAAGTTGTAGTAGGCGGATTTCTGTGCTTCAATAAAAAGCCTTCCTATGGGTAGTTCATCAATTGTTGGAGCGAGGAAAGGGGCTCCTTAATATTGTACCTACCCTTTTGGCTTTCTTGTTCTTTCCTATGGGGTCCTTTTCTGTCCACATGTGTGATAACCATCTCTACGGCTGTCAATGCAGATGGCTTAACCACCTTCTCTGAAGGCCTTAAAGTGACCCAAGTTGCCTGTAACCCTTTTTACCCTAGAGGAAAAGTTTCAGATCATCGCCGTCAGTGTGGCTTAAACAGCAACTATAATAAGCTTTTTGCCCGACGTTATACTCTTCATTAGTTGGCCCACCAAGCTGCGAGTCACAGCCCTAGTCCTTGAACCAATCAGGCTCGTATGACACTTAGGAGCCTTTGAGATTTTCATCCTGATAACACAAGGAAATAGGTGTATATGAGTTACATGACATCATTTAATTAGTCCAAGTATTGAACATGTTAAACTAGGCTTTAACACCCGATGGAGTGTAAGTCTGAGATGAACCATAGGTTCAAATTAGGAGGAAGCTTTAAAAGATCGTCAGTAAATCTGAGATAAACTATGAGTTCGAATTAGGATATCCTTTCTATAATCCAAACAGAAACTTCAAATTAAGGGAGTTACTCCACGAAACTAATGGTTCAAATTATGAGAAACTCTATAAGGATAGACTATACATTCAAATACCCAGGGGACGTCGCGATATCAGGGATGGAGGGTAAACCTAGTCCCACTCGGTGTGATTGACTTGTTTGTAGGGAAAATAAACATCCAAACATGTCCATTATTTGATTTGGGGTTCAAGTTCATAACATCTTATGGATGATAATGATTTACATCTGATGCCTTAAGTATAAAAAACCTTCAATTAGGATCTTGTGTTGCAAGGGCCAATGGAGCAAGTGACTCCATCAAAGGGAGGATCATAGATTCAGATTCAATAAAGGAAAACGAATTGGAAAAATAAGCCTTTAGACATATAAAAGGCCGAACTCATGAGTTTCCTAGATATCTACATGGGAGAATTAAACCCATGTAGTTCTGTAACTCATGAAGTCATAGGGATTTTCAAGCTTAGCTCACTTATGCCATTGATGGCTTTTAGTTAGTGGCCGATTTTGAAAGGATGGAGAAGAAGCTAGTTTTTCTCTCTTTTTTCCTCTTCATAACCATTGTTTTCTTTGTAGTAAAAGTGATCTCCTCTTAAAAAAATCCTAGGTTTTGTTTATAAAGGGGGAGGAGGGATACAATGCAACCATCCTAGATCTTGGGCCCAAAAGGCTATGAGCGTCTCCATTTACGAAAAAGAAATGGATGGCCCAAAGGCTAAGTCACTTTAGGGGATGAGTCATGGGCTCATAAAAAAAGTCCTCTTAAGGGATTGAGCCATGTGCTCAAAAAAGGAGGGCAAAGGGACTAAGCTATAGGCTCATAAATAGGATAACTCTTCATTGATGCTGTCAACGAGAGCCCAAAAGTATGTATTTTGTGCCTACTTGATTGAAAGAATGGTTTTCCCCTTGAAGTGACAAAAAACTACTCCAACAAATGCTTAGAATGAATAAGTCATGCATTTCAAACCTCATAAAAATTGGTATAACTACGTGTTTGAGTATATATATATATATATTTTTCAATATGTATGGTTGAAATTATTGAAAAGTTCATTAAAATTAAATAGGTCAAAAATTTGGCAAGAAACTTGACAGACATTAACTTGAGAAGATCATGTATCAAGGTAATTTAATTTATTTATTTATTTTTTTAAGGCAGAGGTGATAGCTTAAAAAAGGATGGCCTTTCCTATGCATATTAACTACTAATTTTTAATTTTCTTTAATATTATTTAAAGAATGTGACTATATAATCAAACTTCCCCCTAAATATCATCTTAATCAATAAATATTTTTGCTCTCCTTTTATTGCCTTTTCTTTTTCTGCCATCCTTTTCATTTATATGGGAGTCCTTTATTTTTAGTGTCTTTCTTTATGAAAAATTAATTTATAAAGGTTTTGGTCTAATTTTCCTACTTCTATTTCTTGATTAAAGGTATTATTCTACATTTGGCATTATTTTGAGAAATTTCTTGATTTACCTCTAACTATAACATTTTTAATTTTATTTAACTCAACATTGCAAAACTTAAGCAATGCAAGCTTCGGCATTATCATAAACACTTATTGCATACATTAACAAAAAATTGATGATACAAAATATGGATAGTTGAACCTACGCACGCATGGCAAAAAATATCGTGATTGCCATGAAGAACATGTGCAAGACACTGGGAAGAACTGTGATAGAGAAGTATCCTATTTGTACTGATGATCTATTTTCCGTTGGAAATGGAACAGGATCCTTCTCATTGATCTTCTATTTCCCCTACTTAAGGGAGTAAAATTCTATAGCAAAATACAATCATGACATCAATCAATACGTTGCAACCACGAAATGGAAGAAAAGTATGATCCACCAAAGAAGGCTAAACCTTAACATCATGTTTGGTCCATTGTCATAGCTATTCTATTCCTGTACTATTTGATGCGGGATGCCTATTCGGGCAGGAAGACTAAATTAGGAAATTAGGATTTAACATATTATTTGGGATTCTTAGAAATTATTGTAATTTTATTTTATTTAGAGAGAATATCTAGAATGTTGTTCGGACCTTTTATATTTGGTATTTAGTATAATGAGTTTGCTTAGGGCCCAAGTTATTTATAGATCTTACGTCTTAGAGCTGGGATTATTGAATTATGAATTAATAATGGAATTTATCTCTGTTTCTCTCATCTTTTCTTCTCTTCTCCTCCTGTTCATCTTTACTGCTTTAGGGTTTTTCCCTGTGTCACTAATTCTCTGTCTCTTCTCCTCCTTACTCCTCTAGGGTTTTCCCTGTGTCGCTAATTCTGTATCTTTTCTCCTCTTTCTTCTTTACTGCCCTACATCAAGTGGTATTAGAGCCAATCTCGACCCATCCCCTTGTTTCCTTTCTTCCTCCTTTTTCAACCAACTTTCTTTCCTTTTTTTTACCAAACTTTATTCTTCTGTTGCCTTGCCACCTGCACACTTTCTTGATCCTCTCATTCGCAGAGGCTTGGCTGCATCTTATTCCTCAGCAATTTTATTGTAAGGGTCTTTATTTGCTGCTCAGCGTGTGGGTCAAATGTCAAAAGTCAGCAAGTCCAACCATAAATTTGAAATTACAATCAGTCCCTTAGGTTTCACAAAAGTTCAGTTTGACCTCTAAACTTTCAGAATCTTTCAATTTAGCTCTTGGAGTTTCAGCAAATCGCAATTTCATCTAGAATTTTCAGAAAATTGTAGTATGTTCTAGATTCTTTAGAAATTTGAAGAAATGCCTTCGACCTCAGAAACTTGCATTGCATGATTCTATTCTAGTTTCATGATGGACTTAAATGATTTGGATTATTTTCCCAAGCAGCATGGCCTTAATATCATGTACTCTATTTATTCCCATTCAAATGAGCATAAGGCATGGAATGCATGTACAAGCTTTTATACAGTAGCAAGATGTGCGCTCAAGAGCCTCATGGTCCTCATTGACCACTAGTGTTCCAAAAATTTCGTCTCAGAGAGTAGCCTTTAAGCATTAAATTTAGAAGTGGAATCACATCATTTTCCTTTCAGTTTCCATGGGTTAACAATCTATCTTACAAGCCAAAAACAGGTGCTTAGTTCCTATCCAGTTTGGCGATTTTCTAGTTCAAGTATGGTGTGATGTTCTTCCCATGCAAGTGGTTCAAACATTGCTCTATTATCCTTGGATCAAAGAATTGGGGTTCAATATACCGAGAAGGAAGTTCTCCTTTCAACATGATGGTCGTTGCCTAAATTTATGGCCCATACAAAAATGGATAGTTCCTTGTCCTGTGGAAGCTAAAACTGTCAATAAAAGTAGTGCCACTTATGTTCTCAAGCATACAGACAAGCTTCCTCACAACATTTGTATGGATGAGTTGAGGCATATGATAGAAACGCCCAAGAAATGCCAAATGTTGTGCAAGATCAACAGTCAATTGAACATAAAATTGTAGCTCCTACTAGCTACCAAGATGCTCAAGTTGTACTCCCGTAACTCAAATCAGTCACAAAGGGTGTTGTTTCCCAAGGTGTTCCGATTATCAAATTTGTGCTTCCTTTTCCAATTGAGACTTCAAAGCTTGATTTCACGTTTTTTACATGGATGTTGATTGACTTTGTGACACAATGTTCTCAAAAAGTGAAACTCCTCATTTTAATCCATTTTAAAATTCATGGTCGAATTTTCAAAACCAAGGGAGAGTGATGCGCGATGCCTATTAAGGTAGGAAGGCTAAATTTAGGAAATTAGGATTTAACATATTATTTGGGATTCTAGGAAATTGTTGTAATTTTATTTTATTTAGAGAGAATATCTAGAATATTGTTAGGATCCTTTATATTTGGTATTTAGAATAATGGGTTTACTTAGGCCCAAGTTATCTATCCCTGTTTATAGATCTTATGTCTTAGGACTGAGATTATTGAATTATGAATTAATATTGAGATTTATCTCTATTTCTCTCCTCTTTTCCTCTTTTCTCCTCCTATTCTTCCTTACTCCTCTGGGGGTTTTTCCCTATGTCCCTAATTCTTTATCTCTTCTATTTTTTCTTCCTTGCTGCCCTACATCACTATTCCTCTGGAGTAGCTCTTACATCGTTTGGCTCACTTTAGAGCTCAAAATAGTTACTCCTCTTTATAACCCTCTCTGTCCCAATCAAGAATACCCATTTTAGGGAAGGCTAATGTCAATAGCTATGTTTGGCGTATTCTATTATCATGGAATGGCTATTCCATTCCTTCCCTATTTTAATTTGCAGATGAAACATGCCACAAATTCAATAGGAAAAAAATATTCATTAAGAAAGCACATAGTAAAGCATGGTAGCACTATCCCATAAAAGCACCATGTAACAACAAAAAATGAATCTGGCATCAAGATTATGACATTATAAATGGCCTAGAAAATTTATTTGCAATTATGCTAGTTTCTCACATAGGGTTTAAATACCTTGATATATCTCAAACGAGGAATTATCAAAACAAGGACCACTATTAGGGCATAGGGTCCAAAACCATCTTTCCACAAAAGAACCGAAACCCAATGACAGAAAAATCTCAGACAGTGCCTCAGCATGATGGACAATTGAGTAAAAGGCTAGAGAGAATACAAGAGATGCAAGCAGAAAGTTGGGCAGCTGCTTTAGTTAGAAATATCTTAGAAAACCTATTCCCCTGACACAATTAGTTTTAGAGAGGGAAACACACCCCGATACCCTAAAATGGGCAAGGGAATCACATATTTATACTATTCAAATCAAAATACAATATTAAAAGAAAGATCTCAACTTTCAATACAAAAATATATGCTTCATTATAATAGATATTATAGAATCTTGCACATAATTGGAGAATATTCTATAATATCTCCATATCTCTACTATGATATTATACTAATTAATAAAATATTTCCAACACTCCCCCTCAAGTTAGGCATAGATATATGTTATGCCTAACTTGGATAATTGTTATATATAACAAATTCGAACAAATTCAAACATGGGAACACAGCGAAATTACTCCAGCAAGAACAGTACTAGGATAGGTCTTTGATTACTGTAGGAGTCCTAAGAACAACAACCAAATAGCGTCTTCAACTTGTCACAACAACATAGCTCCAAACAGAGAATACAGCAGAGGTAGCTTACTGCCAAAAGAACCCAAATACCTAGGCTTCAACCCTTAATTCTATGTCCTCACCTTTGTTAGTTCTTTACCAGAAATCAAGAATAGGAGAAGACACAAAAACTATTCCCTTTTATTTTTTGAAACTAACGCATGATGTATAAAATTGGGTGGTCAGCCATGGCCAATATAATCGGCCATGGCTGCCCCTATTCGAAAGCACAAGCATTTAAGAAAGCTTTGATACCATATAGTTTTAGAGAGAGGGAAGAATTAGGAAAAACACACCCCAATACCCTAAAACAGGCACAAGAATCACATATTTTAGCTATTCAAATCAGAATACAATATTAAGATAAGGATTTCAACCTTCAATACAAAAATATATGCTTCACTATAATAGATATTATAGAATATTGCACATAATTGCAGAATATTCTATAATATCTTCATATATCTCTACTAGGATATTATACAAATTAATAGAATATTTCCAACATAATTCATCCATTTTCATCGGAGGGGAAAAAATTATTTACGTAATAATTCGTGAAAGTATATTTGTAATATATATATATATATATATTCATCCATAAAAGGAAAACTAGCATAAAATAGGGCATCAAGTGAGGACCAACCCAAATATAAGCACAAATCAAACCTAAACAACATCATCATATGGCTAACATTTGGATTAACTCATAGCAATTTCCCATGTTCCCATAATTACAACAGACGGCCCACTCCCTCAACATTTGTAACCTTTTCCCCTGGATTTGGGACAAAGAGCTTTCCTTGAAATCGAAAAGTATCTAATTTCTTTCTAACCAATTAGTCCATATCGTACACAAAGGAATGAGTAGTATAATCTTTTGCACTTTGTGAAATTTTTTGAGGCCACTCCAAGCTGAAAATTCAGCAGCGATGGTCCAAGGTAGCCCGTTTGACTCCCATGGTGGCAAAGGAAAAATCCCATAATTGATGGGTCCAATGGCAATGTAATACTAGATGAGAGACATCTTCAACCTTCTCTTTGCAGGAAGGGCATCTATTCATGGATATATGCCACATCTTTTGGAGATTATCGAGGTTAAGGATTCTTCCTCAGGTTTCCTCCCAAGCAAAGAAACAAATTTTCTTGAGAGCTCTCCAATTCCAAATAATTTTCTAGTTGAAATTAGGGGTCACCCCCTATGAAGCATGGGTATGGATACAAATATCGGATACGACACGAATCTGGTACGAAGATTCGATAATTTTTCAAAAACTAGGATACGGATACAATGAGATACGACATATTAAAAAACCTAAAAAAAATAATAAATTATATATATGTGTGCTAAGTTTAAGAGAAATAACTTTAATAAGGCATTAGCATGTATATTAAGTACATTTTTACACTTCAACCTCAAACTAAAATCAAGTTACATTTAGATTAAAGTATGCCGGTATCTAATTAAAAAATGTAGGTCATCATCTAATTAAAAAAAGTTGGCTCTAATTAACAAAAGTAGGCTAGTAACTAATTAACAAAAGTAGGCCATCATCTAATTAACAAAAGTAAAAGAGGAGTTGCTGTTGCTAGCACTAGTAAAGCATATAGATCCATTCATGTTTCTTCACAAATTAATTAAAGACAAACAAAACAGCCAATTAACTTAGCAACCAAAAAAGAAGAGAAAGAAATTGATCTAGGGCGAGGGCAGAGAAATAGGAGAAGATTGTTTCAACATACAGTACTTGTTTTGCTTAAAGAAGAAATTATCACAAATCCTAGGGAAGAGGAGAGGAGAGAACCTTCACTTAGTCTATTTGCTTTGAAAAGAATCATGCCAATCCCTTATTTTTCTCTTTCTGTATAAGAGAAATAGTCACTTGAAATATATATAAAACAAAAATAAAAAAAATATTGTATCCCACTAATTTCATATCCTGGTCATATCTTTTTGTATCCAACCGTATCCCAAATCGTATCTTTTATTTAATTTAATTTTAATTATTCTGACACGTTCCCGACACGTATCTTTGCATATCGGTAGTGGGTGGCCTTCTTATGGTATCAGTGCTTCTTAGGTCACCTCATCACAAATAGGAGACATTAGCTCAACATAATATGACTTGACCTGAAAAGAACCATTACTGTTATGTCACCAAGCACTTTGATACTCTGCATGTCTGATACATGCCACATCTTTTGGAGATTATCAAGGGTAAGGATTCTTTCTCATGCTGCCTCCCAAGCAAAGAAACAAATTTTATTGGGAACCCTCAAATTCCAAATAATTTTCTGTAGGGGTCTCACAAATGGGAGACATTAGCTCAGCATAACAAGACTTGACTTGAAAAGAACCATTACTGCTATACCACTAAGCATTTTTGTCCTCCTCATTTCTAATTATGAAGATGAACGTCTTATGGGATTCTCTCTCGAGGTTCAGTGCTGGCTCCTTAATACAGGTCACGAAGGAGACCCTTACACTTGGTGCAGCATTTATTAGAGGACCTTTCTGATCATCGCCATCTGCTAATTTCTGTGTGTGGACAACTCTATCCCTAGATCCTTTAAATTTCAAAGGCATTGGGTTCATAGTGTCAATTCCTCTTTTTGGGTCAACTCTTCTGGGCCACTTTACCATGGCTCTCATCCTTAGACATCGCTTCATAAGTGACTCCTGAACACTAAAAGAGATCTTATTACTTCTGAGCAGAGCAACCTTTGGCAATTTGATGAAAGAACCACAGGACCTTCAAGCTCGATTTCGAATTCTGGATGATAATCTGAAAGTTGCCTGGTCTGATGCAACTCACCAGCACTATTTTGATGCCAAGAATCATTTCAACAAACTTACTATGCAAGAAGAAGAAATGCTTAAAGATAGAGCTATATTAAAGGGATAGAAACACAACCTAATATTACCGATGGGACACAATCCATGCATGGGTCAAAATTATCTTAATAATAACATGATCCTATTATAAAAATGGTCATCGGACTTTTCCACTCAGAGTTATCAGACCCAACTTCCGACAGACCTTCTCAGTTTCGCCCAACTATTGGATGGAGACAAATTATTATCACTTCAGTCACATTATTATTTGATCTCTAAAGAAACAACTCAAGGTTAATGCCTAGGCAAGCTTGGTTATTTGGCGAAGACTACCAACTGCATATTTACTCAAAATGAGAGAAGAGGGTGCGGCCACTACTCTAGAAGATCTATGGAAGATTTTAAATCATTTATTTTTAATGCCTTCCACCTTGATGCATGTTAACTAGGAGACGCTTACACTTGGTGCTGCACTATCATGGGCTCCATAAGAACTTGGATCAGATTGAACAAGGTCCTCCTTAACTTTCAAGCTTCTGTTAAAGGCATTGGGCTCACAACCCCAATTCCTCTTCTTTGATTAACTCTTGCAGGCCCTTTTGTACTGGCTCCCTGAATGACTCCTGAACACTGAGTCCATATCTATATAGCTTGTATTAGAACATATTATTGAGATATATTATATCTTCAACAATTACTGCTCCGAATTACAACAAACTAGCCTCCCAAGAGAAAAATGTGCTAAGTCAATCAAATTTATTCACAGTATAAATTCAATTCCAATGCTCTATAGAAAGAGCTTTGCAGAACTAAAATAGAAGAAGTAATTGGTTTTAAAATAATTGAATTGAGATGTTGCCTCAAATGTTCATTTGGAGATGTTGCCTCAATAAATTGGTCCAAACCACTCAATTGTCCATTTTCTTCTTCTTTATGGCCTCTTACCTCTGCTGGCAAGAATTAATATACTCCCCGTTTGGCTTTGGCAGATGGTTTTTCCTTAAAAAAAAAAAAAAAAAAAAAATTGCAGTAAACCCAACACAACAGAGTGAACAAATGCTTATTGGATGCAGCAAAAGTTTAGAGAAATGTATTCACTCAACCCACAGAATGAATGTCTCATTTAACAAATGCTAATACTTTTACATTTCAGTGAATGAATGCTCATTCGATGAAGTAAAATTTTGGAGAAGGGTTTTCACTAAGCACATTGAACGAGTGATTCTTTCTGCAAATGCTAATCCTTTTACATTTCATTCAGTTGCGGAGCCAGAACCCGATCTCAGGTGGGGCGGAAAAAAATTTGGATCGAATTTTGACTCAAAATCAAATAAAAGTATAACTTTAATAGAAAATGTCATCATAATTACTAAAATAAAACTACTAATATATTAAAATGAGATTATGTTTATAAATAAAAATTTGAGGTCTTAATTCGGGATAACAGCAAGATTTGTAATGTTGACCTCAGCATGCGCTGGTTTTTTTTTTTTTTTTTTGGTTTGTGTAAAGATTACGGTTCTTTAACTAGTGGGAAAGTACAAGATTAGTTAATTAGTGGACAAAACGAAACATAATAAACTCAAATCAAATTTCCCGAACTTGGGTTGTCAAAGTTTTAAAAAGATGGGAACTTTTGAAAACTAATGAAAAAATTTCATGTGTAGTGCTCCTATTTAGGCATAACCACACCCTTAAAATAGTATTATTTGAATAAATAATTTTTAAAAAATAGTAAATTTTTATGATAGTGACATCCTAATTAGAAATCATGACATTATAGAAAAAAAACAAGCCCATAATTGTTGTTTGTGAATAAATGACATTGTGCTCGAAAGAGGAGAATAATGAATAGGGGAATTAGCCTCTTGATTTTCACACTTTATCTTGTCACTCCATTTTTATTTTTTAAAAATTTAAGAATATATCAAAATAAAAAACCAAAAATCCAGTTAGGGCTTGTACCCCACCTGGCACCCCCTAGCTTCGCTCCTGATTTCATTCCGGGGTTTCGAAAGCACATTCATATTTGCTAAAGCTAAGGCTGGTGCTAATCAAAGTTTTGCTTCAAACACATTGTAGAGCAGCATTGCAAGAAGGGGAAGAAAATGGGCATTATGAGAAGCAAGCATCACACTTCTCATTCATACCCAGAAAAGCGGAGGAAAAAGGACTCTTGAGGAGCAAGAAACAAACATTCTCCCTCAAAATTGCTTCAACGTGAAGGCATAGCGATAACATAAATCCTTAACAAGGGGGCAAGTCGGGAATTTGATTAAAGGGACGTGCTATAAGGGCTAGGGCTTTTCATTCTCTCCTTGGAGAGGCCTATAAAAAGGAAAGGCTTCAAGGCTTGATATATGATTCTACGCATTCATACCAAATCTGGGGGGGGGTGGTTGTGTTGGATCTTGAGTTTTGGGACTTGAATGAAGTAATTTCTCATGACATTTGATGAAACTACCTGGCTACCCCTCATTTATATATCGACACTTTAAATTTTTCGGGTTTCAGTTGGAACAAAAAAAATTTTTCAAAAGAAGTACCCTTTCGTTACCACAAAGTTAAAAAAGCAGTCCATGACAAACAAAAAATGGCTCAAAGCAAAAGGATCAACTGGGATAGAGAACCCAAATCAAAAGACAAATATTACTTGTCTCAAAAGTTACATTTCTTCCTGTGCCATTATCAAGTCACAGTATTATAGAAACTACATTCGAGACGAACAAACAGTTGTTACTACTACCATTACCATAGTTTACACATACCTAGTTTCCTTTCCTTCCCTTTTCGTCCCCAAATCATCTTAAGATGATCATCCAATGAGTTTAATCATGCCACCGATATGACTGATCCATTGTAGGTCTGGTTTCGCCGCTGCCTACTGATCGACTCTTTCACTGATAGTGATGGTGCACCGAAACACAAGAAATGGTTCCCCGAACTCCTACTAGCGGATGATACTTCTCCCTCCCCGAATACACGATTAGAGCAAGAAGGGCCCACATCATCATTCGCGACATAGATGCCCTTTTGTTTGTCCATTGAATTTGACGAAGAAATTGATGACACTGAGAACGAACTCGAACGGGATCTGCGTGGAATTGAAAAAGGCTGCATGGATTGTATAATGCCGTGCATTAGCCCTGAAGCGAATTTCTTCTTCGCGATCGGGCTTGGTTGATTGCTTCGTACAGAAAGCGTGCGCTTGTTAGTAGGGATTGCGGAGGGCTTCGAAAATCTCTGCCGAAGTGGGGCTGGAATTTCGTCCGAACTACTGCGTTTCTCGAGCGATTCTGCTGAATCATCATCTCTTCTCAAGCTATTGATCTTTTCGGCATTTTTCTCTCTCATCCGGGGCCACTGAAGCAAGATTTTCAAACGCCGCGCAGCATAATTCATAGAACTGGCCTTCCTTGCAGTGTTTTCCTGCTCATCAACAGAGTCAAAACGATTTAATTCAGTCGAATCTGATCCAATCTCAATTCCTGTGTGCAAGAAAATTTCAGCGTCTGAGACTCGGAAGGAAGTCCCGGGGCTACTCCCAATACTGTGCATCTTCAGGCGGGAAACAATGGCTCTTCTTGCAGTATACTCATCACAACCAAATATGCCCCCAGCCGAAATCAACTGACGAATCAATATTTCTGATGAAGCGGACCGTGGGCCCTGCCTGAGGATATCGAGCGGGGTCATGCCGTGCGCATCTCGCATGTTGACATTGATCGAGGGGACCGTCATCAAGAGCTGAACTAAATCGGAATCAATGTTCCCTACAATAGCCATATGAAGGGCAGTTCTCCCTTCATTGTTTTCCAAATTGATGATGCTTTCAACATTGAAGAACTTTCCACATACCAACTGTTTCATGAATTCAACGTGCCGATCCAATCTTTGAAACCCGGGGATTTGGAACCCAGATACAGCCATATGAAGAAGAGTTTCCCCAGCGTAATTGGTTGAGGTGAGGGATGAGGGAGATGCATGAATTAGGGCTTCAACTACATCTAATTGGCCCCTGAATGAGGCTATATGTAGCGCTGTGTTGCCTTGATTATCTACGGCAGACCCAATATCATCAAAGGATGAGATAAGATCTTTAACTACCTGCAAAAATCAACAAGGCTGTTCATATAGATTAAAGAACAACACACAGCAGTAAATGAAACTAGGATGAAGAGTCTTCTGGGAGGGAACTTAACAAAAGCTGTTTCTGGCTTTTCTGAAAACTCGAACAGATCTACAAATAAGTTTTAAATTGTAGCTTATTTGGAAAGCTTTTTCCAGGATTCATGAGCACATCTGGGCTTTTTGTGAAGCTGCTTTGAGATTTCTGAGAATTTGCCAAACGGCGGCTTCTGCCAAGGAGAGGTCCCCCCCAACAGATAAGCTCAAAAATGAACTCCCCCTCCTCTCACAGAGGGCTTATGAAATTAAGGGACAGACCATTATATGGGCGGCACAATCTAAACTAGTAAATATTAACTTTCCTTTGTCTAATAAAGGAAAATGCATATTAAATACGGATTAAAACCTAAGCTTTCTCAAACTTTGATCTATATGATTTCAGATGGCCAAAACCTACTTGTATTTGTAATATTGCAAAGAGCAGAAATTAAGGCCAGCCAAAAAGTCTAAGGACCCTGTCATGTTCGGACCCTGTCACACCATAAGGCTCTACCAGCTAGTCATTTGGTAATGATGGAATGGAATGGATTTCAAAGGGGAACTCTCATTGAAATGCGTCAATCTATCATCATTCTCATCATAGCTCAAAAAAAAACTCTATAAGTATGGGAATGACCATCCCTATGTGAACGCAATGAGACATTCCTATGTGAGAATTACTCGTCCCCTCTAGATATCATTCTATTTCCATCAAATAAAATGTCGCCTAAGACAAAGGAAAGCTGTGGATCTTAGGAAACCATTGTTAAGCTGCTACAAACTCAATAAACTGCAAGACAATAGCTTATATTCTACCAAACCAATACCGTAATGCTGAAAATCCAAAAAGAAATGCTACAACTATACAAAAGCACAACCAAAAAAGAAGAAAAGAAAATAGAGAACTTCACCTCAACTTGGCCTCTTCCTGCAGCAGCATGTAAGACAGTTGATCCATAAACATCTCTATATACCAAAACATCGGAACAATCCCCAAGAAGCTCTTTCAAAATCCCCAAATTCCCCCCTCTGGCAGCGGCATGAACTGCCCTATTAACCATCTCTTGCTTAAAAGCAGGAGGCACCTCCCCAAGAGCATCTCCTTCCACCACCCACTTCCCTTTTCCATTCGAGAACCTCGGACAAACTGCGAAATCAAACATAATCCTAAAAACATCAGAGTTCTTACCCCTAGCAGCAGCATAGAGTATATCAGTAACGCCATACTCTCCTTCACCAAAAACAAGGAGGGGATCCCTCTCGAGCAACAACTTAACGAAACCAAGGTCACCAGCGGAGGCGGCGGTGTACAGAAGCCATCCCCCATATCCGGATTGGATGAGGGAATTCTTTCCTCCTGCTGCTTTGTTTGAACTTTCATCGAACAGTTGGCGTGCGACCTGAGACCGATGTTTAGCAACGCTGGCAAACTGCGATTTGTCGTGGTCGTCCCAGACGGATTCCAGGCGACGGATGCGACGGAGAGAAGTGAGTTGGATGAGGTGGTTGGAATCGAGGCGGAGGAGTTGTCGGACTAAGTCGTAGTGGCCATTGGCGGCTGCCCAATCAACTGGGGAGGCATACCACCATTGGTCTCCCGTGCTTTCCCACCTCAGTGGAAAGTTTGAAGGAGTCATTGAGAAAACAACAAGAACTATATATCTCTCTCTCTATATATATATTTAGTTCGACAAGGTCAGTGAGAAACTGAGAACAACAGAAAATCTGAGCGTCGGAACAATAGAAGTGATGAGTCCAATCCTTTATCGGTAATTGGGTTTGGGCGAATCACGGAATTCTAATCACAGTACAAATTTCAGCTCAAGTTCACAATCCAAAAACAAAGGAGGATAACAACGAGATTGTTCGAAAAACGGGCTAAACTGGAATTACTCGAATTCAGATTACACTACTAATTTCAGAATTCAGAAATCATGGAGAACCAGAACGAGTTAACAGTATTTGCACCCCATTACTGCAATTGGGTCCCTTAAAACCAGGTAAAATGGAGTTCTAATTGATGTAATAATCACAATTCAAGCTCAGAGTTCTCAAATAAAGCTGAAAAAGAAACAAAGCGATGACCAAATCCCGTGAAGGGGAAGAAAAGAAGAAACACCAACAGATGACTAAGAACTCAGCTTAAGGAAGAGGGAAAGAAAGATACCCATTTGGATTTGGATTGGAAGGGGGCCAAAGGGAATCTTATACAGGTGAAGTAGTGGGGAGTGAAGGAGACAACAGAAGACTTATCTTTGTGAATTCATCATTTCTGCAGCTGAACCCATTAGAACTCACTCCCGGCAAATTAATTGAAAGAAAAACACAATAATAACTAAACAATAAATGGGAATATAAAGCATGAACAGTGAAGTTGATGAGAGCAATAATTAACAGTATCAAGTGAAGGATCACAGAAAGAGGAAGAAGACAACCATGATTGCTTCACTAGATGACTATCAGCAAAACCAGGGAAGCAAATATGCCCTACAAGGGAAAGTTGGGGGAATATAAAGAGAGGAATAAATACTGAATATCTGATTTTAAAATTTATATCTATTGTTATTAAAAGAAGAGAATTTTATGGAATTGTGAGAATCCATTTGAGTTCTACAGGGTGAGATGGGGATTATATTGCTCTTCGGTAAGAAATTCCAAAATGTGCATAAAAAAAGTTTGTGTTTTTTCTAGGGACTCATGTTATTAATCTAATTATAATAATTTTAATACATTAAAATTAGTAAAACTTGTTGAATATTTTTAATGTCCATTTTTATGCATTTAATCTTATTGTAAGTCAAGAAATAAAGTTTGAATTTCAATGAATAAATAAATTTTTAATTTTTTTTATCAAAATGACATCGTATTAAAATGGTTCAATAAAAAATTCCAACCTAGTAATTTTTTAATAATTAATGAGCAATGTTATTAGTTGCTTGAAGCTCATCCTCAACAATTATTAAAAGGATAAAGAAAATAAAACAATATCTAGGTCAATGATAACTAAATATATTGATTAGTAGAAAATTTTAAATTTGGACATTGCACATGTTGTTGAGCTAATTATGTACTCAAAAGGAGTGCTCCAAACTTAGGCAGTTGCCATTTTATTAGCTGACCTAAACTTCTTCCCTTAAACAAATTATAAAATTATTTTTTTTCAGAAATTTTAACATACTTAAATAGTGTAGAATCCAGAAATAATGCGAATTTATCCATCCTTCAAGAAGCATTGAATACGTAACCAGAATAATGAATCAAATTATAACGTAATATGAATTTGAAATCGTAATTGAACACTAAACGTATCACGATATTTATCAATATGAGTATTTTATTTGGATACCCATTATCTCCTTTGTGTCAAAATCTTTGGATGAATATTTTAATATTTTCACCTTAATTATCATTTTTCTTTCCTCCTTTTGGAAAGACAAACATTAGTATCCCATGACAGGACACCAAGTTGGGATTAGGACTGATTAAAGGAGCAAAGTTTCAAGCTCCGGAGTCAAAGAAGAAGTGATGCTTTGTGAGAAAGCTAAGATTGAATCCATGTTCCTCCAAACTTGATTGCAAGTGTATGAAAAAAAATTAATTGAGATTCTTTATGAGTGATTGTGAGTTTGAAAGAAAAGAAAATGAGAGAAATGGTTCGTACATGATTTTTTTTTTTTTTAATCCTTCATCAATTATTGGGCAACCTAAGCATTATAAAAGTCATCGCACCTGCGAAAGGATGGAAATTGGAAGTAAGTTGATGCTTTTCATCTCTCAATTTCCTTCCTCTTCTTCCATCTATTTTGTTCAATCGAAAGGTTTAGGCGAAGACATCAAATTACCTATTGATCTTTCACTTAGTTATCAGTTTGGTATTTGAACTTCAAAATCGTGCAATTTACCATGAACTTTTTCCACTTACCAATACTCAACGCCATCACTCTCCCATCATAATTGTTAATATAACATCTCACGGATCTCATCTTTATATAAGAAAGTAAAAAAAAAAAGTCTTCGTTGAGGATGAGATAGCTGCATGTAAAATTTAATGGGAAATAACTCTCTCTTATAAATGACGTCACATGAAATATTACATCAATAATTATGACAGAAGAATTACGATGCTAAATATTGGTAAATAGAAAAAAGTCTATCCCTCCGAATCGCTTACCTCCCTTCCAAATTCACCCATCCTATGAGGGCATATAAAAGAGAAAAGCTTAGAATCTCCATATATAATATGGAGATTAAGAGGACAATGGCATGTGATTCAGATCAATTAAGAGGACAATGGCATGCTCATGGCTATAAAAGTGAGGTCAGGGCATGTGAGGAGAAGCAGCTTTAACTCTTTAAGTGGACACTTTAAAGTGCAATAAGGGGTTGGGTTGGGGCCACCAGCAAACATACTTTAGCAGTAACAGTAATAAAATAATCATAATGCACGTTACATCAAATTCCTGTCAACTTCCTCTGCCTAGATCACTTTCCTACTTCACATTTCCTTGCCTTTCTCCTGTTGCTTTCTTCCCCTTACCTTTCACTTTGTTTAGGGTTTTGGAGTCTCATCTTCATTTTGGGCCCAATGAAGAAAAGAAAAATAAAGAAAAAAGAAAAAAAGAAAAAAGAGGAAGAGAAAGATTGAGAAAAAAGAAAGAATGATCAAAAACCCAATGTAATGCTGGTGTTACGAGTTAAATATCACAAAATGGTATCATTTTGGGCCAAACAACACCTAACTTACGTGTTGGTATCCCTCCTGTTAGAATTCCTCACATGCACATTCATTTTGGGCTAAAAGATCATAATTTATGCACATGGGATGCTTGATTTTGATGACGTATACTTTAAATCTTAGTTCATGCAATTAGCCAAGTTAGGTTGATGAGTAACCAGAGCTATAGGCCAATCTGCAAACAAAGATGGCCCACCAACCAAATAGATGATATTAGTCCAAAAGAGAGTGTAATGTACTTCTCAGAGAAACCCTGAATTAAAAAAAAAAGAAAAAAAGAAGAAGAAGAAGAACTTTGCCCCACCATTGATAAGTTGGTTAAGGGGAGCAAGTGAAGGTGGCTTCCACTCAAACAGTTCAATGGCTCCCTTTTTCAAGAGTTGGGACCCAACTGAATAATGGAATCATTCCCCCCGCCCCCACCACCCCCCCCCCCCCCCCTCCCCCCCCGGTCCCTCCCCTTCCTTTATGTGGAATTTAACACTTGATGTTTCTACGAATTAAGGACATGAGTGAAAGGAAGGAAGGATGTAAGCAAGAACAGGAATGAGTGACATCAGAGGATTCAAATGCAACTTCTTGTTTGATTCCATATTGTTGGTTTCAAGCTCTTGGGATTACTCTGATGAGAGGTAGCACTTTGTTGAGGATACAAAGAGAGAAGGCATCTCATTTTCCCCATGAAGAAACAAAGAGGCTCATACAAAATACTAAAAATTCCTAACCAGATATGATTATGACATCTCATGTCAAGTCACAGCATTCGAGCAATGCAAAGTATCTCAAAAGAATCAAATTGTCATCTCACCCATCAATTAAAAGAAAAAGAAGTGTATTGGTTGAAAATCACTTTAGTGGTCCCTTCCAAGCTTCACAATGGATGCAAAAGTACCCACTACCAGTACTAAATAATTACTACTTTTTTAACCATCCCACTGTCATGGCAGCAACCAACAATAAATTTCTTTAACAGGTGGTGAGTACAAGAGAAGATGGAGGTGGGAGCACAGGGCCTCCCAGCATAAGTGCCAACCTTCCAACCTTCTGACATTATAAATGTGCTGAAGAGTGTATGTACCATGGGAGGCTAGCAACAAATTTAACCAGTAGCCTGTCAAATCTCTCTGTCCACAATGGCTGTTAATATAAATCAGGGGTTCTCTTAAAATGGGATTGCTGCCTACAATTGTAAGCCACAACCAGGTAAAATGATTCCGCCATCTCTTTTCACCATCGTACAAGGTAAGTTGTGTCTGCAAACAATCTTTACTATGGGAGGGCTAGTTAGTCAGAATGGTAATGAACAGCTAGTAGAACTTCTTTTCCCACCATCACACAAAGTAAACCATACCATGCAAAAAAAAAAACTGGAGTTTTGTTACTTGGATCCTCCCCACTTCTATCCATATTTAACCTTTATCATGGACAGAGAAAGAGTACAGAATCCACACAGCAGAAAAATTTACCATCAACCGATTCAAAATTATATACTTCCATTGCATTCACAGGCAAAATCATTCACAAACAGGAATACTGGGTGACGGAAATACTTCAAAGTTGACAAAAGGATTTTCCTGGGCTAAAGAATTTATCAATCCATCCCCACTCGGGAAGTTTCTGATCTCATCTCATCTTTCAAAAAATTTCAAAGAAATCCTAGAACAGATTTTTGATCAGTTCTTGGCCTTGACAGAATTGTTTTCTTTAATCCTTGCTCGATTGTCCAGCTTAACAAAGCGTTTAAGATCTTCGTAAGGAAGTGTTTCGATATTCTTCCTCCTCAGTTCACTCAATGCTGGGCGTTTATCCAGCAGATGCCACAGCCAATCAGGGTATTCAGAATCTGCCATGATTTTGGGATCCGCGCCATCCTTGTTGATATTCGCACCAACTACCGTAGTGGACTTGACTTCTTTGCTGAGCGTAGAAGCCTTTGGACCGTCCCTGGCCCCGCCACCTTTAGAACCCTTCTTGGATTTAGCCCCTCCTGCTGAAAAGGTCCTACAGCCCTTGAACGCAGTTGGTTCCTTCACGATAAAAATGCTTCTCAATGATCTAACGCACGCCATTGCCAATTCTTCAACCCTGCAAAGTTGATGGTGAATGATTTGGCAAAGAATCGAAATCAGAGGTATGCAGAGCAATAAGAATGTTTCCAAGTCAACTATTTCGCTTTTCCAGTATTTTAGAGACAAAATATGTCAAACCACCAAAGATATTATTTACCAGGGAAAAACAGATTGAAGTATCATAAATAACATATCCCAAGAACATATATTCCTGGACAATGTGTTAGACCAAATCACACAGTTGCTCTAGAAATTTACTGAGGCTATTTCATCAAACCACTCCTGAATTTTTATACATTCATGTAATTCTCAAGTTATAGCTTTCTAGTCTTGGGAAAACATCCAAAACAAGCATTTTGCTCAAGAAAATGAAGCATGCTAGCCATAATTGCACACAAAATTATTTGACAAACTTCAACAACGAAAAAGGAACACTTTCTGCTTTATAAGGACAACTAAGAAATTGCCGTACATCCTTTACTAATTCCCATCTCAAGCAACTGTGGTTACATACTTTACTGATTTCCATCTGATCTGTTTTGTTTTTCAGCACATATGGCTTCATATAAATCATCAAGATATGTATGCCAATTAAGACAGCCAATTACAGGAAACCTCCTTAAAATATTAAACAGCCACTCGACGTAACACCAAATTACTCTGCCATTTATTTACTTCCTTTGCTTTTCTCGGACTTAATGTACTTAAATCTCTTCAAGAAAGGTCTCTTAGTTTGCTAGTCCTAAACACAGTTAAACGTTTACCTTTTCCACAGTTTAATATCAGTAAAATTGAAACATAGAATTATGGAGAGAAAAACAGCTGCAGGAAATAATTATTTACCAAAAAAAAAAACCTGCCGCAGGAAATAAATAAAAAATAAGGGGCTCAAATGCATCCAAACATTAATTGGAATCAGCATGTAATTCACTAGAATACTGCCAGGGCATCCAAAGTTCATCTCTGATAAATATCTTGGCTAAAGACACCATGACCAAACTGAGCCATGTGCAGCTTTTGGTCTTGTTTGGAAGTCAGATTCCCCTGTGAGCGGTTGAGAAGCGAAGAAAACGATAAAATCAATTTGCAGACTTTAGTTAAGCAACACATGGATTGACATAAAACGATATATATGTGGAGAGGGAGAAGGAGGAACAATGAAAAAGTCAAAAATTCACCTGAGAGAGGAATGAGGGTGAAAAACCCTGTTGCTGGGTTCCTCGCTAATAAATGGGGTCCAAGCACTCCTGGGACTCATAACGTTGTGCTTTTTTTTCCAAGTTATAACTAACCCTTTTGCATTATATTTAGTCATTATTATTTTTTTGCCTTTTGGATAAGCAATGAAATTTAGTACAAAGAGGGAAAATATACAACAAGAAAGGATGAGAATTCCTCATAAAACGCAAAAACAACACCAACAGTACATAAGAAAAGCCTTCCAATCTCTGTGAACATCACTAAGCTTAACCTAATTAGCAGGATGCCAAGCCACAATCCAAAGAGGGGAGGAAGGAAGCTCCATCTCAAACCCCAACAAGAGACAAACTGGTCGTTGAAGATCCAGTCATTTCTTTCCAGCCAAATACACCAAATAATAGGAAAAATCGACCCCATCCAGAGAACTTTGTTACTCTTCCTCATGCCAAGCCCCAACTGATTTTAATAAAATCCATGCCTCTTGAAAAACCCCAAAAATATTCACCCATTGAATATTCACATACAGATTCCAGGAAAAGGGGCAATGCAGGTCTCAGAGATTTGGAAGCACAAGGCACCTACATTTTTGGTTCATCCTTTGACTGCTCTGATAACCCCCCGGGCCAACAAAAAGAAAGAGACTGCAGAGAGGGCTTTATGTGACCCTCCTCATCTCGAGAAGATCATTTGTGTTTATCCTGTTACAAACAATTGTCCAAGCAAAGCCCTTAATCTTAAAACGGATTTTAGAATGCCAAATTTTGTTTAAAAGGCTGGGTTGGAGAGTACAAGACACAATGTAACATGGGGGGAATATGAGCTGACAGAGAAAGTCAAAAATTTATCAAGATTCCAAATTCGAGCATCCTCTCTATCCTGGAAAGAGAAACTATCAAGAATATTAAGTGATACAAGAAGCTCATAGGTTTCTCCATCACTAAGATTAATGGAAAAAAATGAAAATACCAGGAAAGAGTCCCCTAATCAGAAGAATAAAAATCAAAAATGGGTTTTCCATGACAACTGGAAAGATGATAGAGATGCCGGAATGAAGACATTAAGAACGTGTAACCATTCCACGCATCTTCCCAAAAATGGAAGTCATTACCCACACCCATCCTATGGAAAACAAACAAAGGAGATGAGAAATAAATTTCCAGGGAAAAGCATGAGTACTGTTAGGGCACACCTTCACACCAAACCCATTGGAGACCATGGCTACTCTAACTGACCTCGTGCCACAAGGCCTGCAACTCAAGGAGAAAACGCCAAAGCCACTAGGGAAATGTGTTTAGACACCAATCCAAGTCCCAATACCCACCTTTATAAATAAGGCTTATGGCAGATTTCTCAATTGACCAAATGACGGTGCTTAAAATTGCTCATCCTGGACCAAGGAAGGATCTCATTGGTTTCTAAATATACCGAGCAACAGTCACAGGGATCCTAAAAAGCGCTAGAGATAGTAAAAAGGGATGGTGGGCAGACAAGCTTGGATTAACATGGCACTCCCCCCAAGGGAGAAGAAGGCAGCCGATGCAGAGCACTCAGCAGCCATGAAAGAAGATAAATACTTCTCAAAGAATTATTATCGCAAGCGCAAGCCCAAGCCTAGAAGTTTGGATCATCCAGAGTTTAGTCAACCTTCATATTACATGTCAATTGAGTCTGAGTATTTATGAGTCTTCTTGAAGTCAAAACAATCATAAATGTTGGCTCAGAGTCTTATGAGCTTTTCAAGTTTGTAGTCAAAATAAGTTTTAAATTGAACTATTCTCAAGAGAGTTGGTGAGACACCTTGGTTGGGCCTAGGTGGGATTCCTCTAGCTTATCTTCTATTTCTTTACTTTTCTCGAAGATCTTCACTGCTTCTCTGCCCAGATCTCAGAACTGATGCTGGGAGTGCTAGACAAACCTATCCAGCATTAATTAGTATCAGAGCCTAGCCATGACTAGCCTCGAGAATACTACCAATCCACAAGGAGATGATTCTGTTGTACTAAGACAAATTGCTGATTCATTGAAGGCCTTGACTGGGTGAGTAATGGTCATCGAGCAGTGTCAATCTTCCTCTTCACACCATCCGTTCACACGTGATGAGATGAGAGATGAGAATCATCCAGCCGGTTCCTTTAACGCTGGAAGAAAAACACCTTGGAGACCTACTGCACCACAGAATTCTCAAACTCCCAAGGAACATGCGCGGTCCTATTTGGATCAGACTGCTGGTCTTCCTTCACAAAGGCAAGATGATACACATAATGTCAAGATGGAGCTCAAGGAGTACAATGGGAAATTAGACACTGGTATTTATTGATTGGCGTTATGCTGTTGAAGATTATTTTGAATGGTTTGAAATGCCTGAAGCTAGGAAAATTAAACTTGTTAAAACGAGTTAGTTAGTCCTGCTCAAGAATGGAGGAAAATGCATGAGTACAGAATGAATGCCAGAGGTACATGCCTTACAACTTGGGAAGACATGGAGTATGGTTTAAAAGACAACTATCTTACTCCATCCTTTATTAATCAATTGCATGATCAATTTAATACCTTACAGCAGGGTTCCAAATGTGCAGCTGAATACACGGAGCAGTTTGCTGCTTTACTTTCACGCATTAATGTCAAAATACAAGCTTGGATTAAAACCAGAAGTTCAGAAGGCAATGGGGACAACTAGCATCTATGACATCAAATACAGCTATCAAAATGCATTTGAAGCTGAGGAATTATTAAAGCTGCCCATAAAATCTTATGATTCCCCATGTAGAGAGAGCAGGAAAACTGATCACAGGCAGCACTCAACAATAAGTCAACTCCACATACAAACCGGCAAGGAAATGCTCCTAGATCTGTTGACAAGGGAAAATCTGGCATGCAAGTAATGACACGACTCAAAGCTGTTATCACTGTAATCAGCCAGGACACTTTGTGAAATGTTGTCCGAGAGAGGTACTACGTACCAATGCTGCTGTGGCTGACTGTGAATTTGAAGACAACGTCAAGATCAATGATGGTCTACCTCTAGATGACAACTACGAGCCTGAGTCTTGTGATGTTGAGATAAAAACTCGTGAGGTGCAAGTCGTTCATCACATTTTAGCCACTGAAACAAAAGATGAACATTGGAAATGCAACTGCATTTTCCATGATTGTGGATCCAAAGTGGCACAAGTAATTGTTGATGATGGTAGTCGTATCAATGTTGTCTCTCAAAGGTTTCTTCCTAATGTTAATCTCCAACAGGAGAAACATCCACAACCCTATAGGGTATCTCTCCTCAATGGGAACACTATAGTTGTAAACCAGAGATGCTCAGTTCCTCTCAAATTGGGTTCCTATGAAGAAGAAATCTGGCATGATGAAACTCCTATGGGCATGACAGACATCCTACTTCGGCAATCTATGATAATGATGTAGCACTCCGCGGAAAAAGGAATATTTTTTGTTTTACATTCAAGGGCAAGAAGATCATATTCAACCCTAAAAATCTGCAAGCAGAAAAACAAAAAACAGAGCAGTTCCACCAGCAGCAAGCTTACAAAGAAGCCAGAGAAGCTAGAAAAAATTGGAACTAATGGTGTCAAAATTTTTAGCAATCCCACGACGAGAGTCCCTGCAAGCCAGCAAGGAATTTGGCATAGTTTTGGTTCTCGTCACAAAGGAAGTTAGCTCTCTCCCCACTGGTTTATCTCAACCCTATCCAGTAACTGCTAGCTGATTTGGCTGATCTTGTCCCTGAAGAGCTGCTGGATGAGATGCCTCCTACGAGGAGTGTCCAGCATGTCATTGATCTTGTGCCAGGAACAGCATTACCAAATCTGCCTGCTTATTGCCTAAGCCCCACAGAATATGCAGAGTTGAAAAAAGTAGAAGAGATATTACGAAAGGAATTTCTCCAGGGAAGCATGAGCCCATGTGCTGTTCCAGCGCTTCTCACTCCAAAAAGAATATGGTTCCTGGCATGGTTTTAAAAATTGGTCTGTAGTGGCCATAGCGACCGCTCTGTAACAGTATCGCCGCCCAGCGATATCATTACAGCCCGCTTTAGCGGAGTTCGTCAGATTCACCGTCGTCGCGGCCGCTACGGCTGTTACGGATGCGACAAGTAGTTATTTTCCCTTTTCCTGATACCTTCTATGGCCGGCGTTCATAGAGGAGTGGCCAGGGAATCGTGGGGAGAAAGGTGGAGAAGATAGGGGAGTGCAGAATTACCCATTTGCCCTTAGGGAAAACTTCTATTCACACAATCACAAATAATAAAGAAAATATGGCCAATCAAAGCCATGCCACCTCACTCTATTTATTTGAAAATGTACAGTACTTGGTCAAATATTGGTAGAGTGCATGGCCCACGGCCATTAAAAGGGAATAAACATATTTAAATGGTTTAAATGCATTTTAAATGATTTTTATTTGGGGAAAAGGTTTACAATTCGTTTTAAGGAAATTAATCCTTTGAAAACCAAATAAAATTCTTTTTAAGGGAATTGAAAGATAATGGAATTAAAGTAGAAATTTAAATTCCTTTCAACAAATGGTGAAATTTCTTTTAAGGGAATTAAATATGTAATGGAAGGGAATTAAAGAAATGGTGAAATTCCTTTTAAGTAAATTAAATATTTAATGAAATTCCCTTTAAGGGAATTAAAGAAATAAACAAAATCCTTTTAAGGGAATTCAAAGTAAATAATAATTTATTGCGAGGGCATCTCTTCTAATGAAAACCCAGCATTTTGAAATGTTAGGGATACGTACTAAAAACTGTAAAAGGGCAATTGATCAGCCGGCGCGTCATTGAATGTAGTGGGGATGAAATACCACTGAAACATATTGTGAGGGCAAAAACTTGGTCAAATTTATGTGATTTTCATTTATGATATTATTTATTGTTGTGGAGGTACATATATAGAGATACATATAGCTTTCACTGTTAACAACGCACTTAAATTTATATAAAATCTAAATGCAACAACAATTTTTGCTTGATAAATAAGGTGGGAGTGGTTCAAAATAGCCTAAAAACCATATATAACAATTTTATCAAATTAAAAGGTCAAAAAAGAATAGTTGTGCACCGCGCCTCAAGATTCACATCCGTTACACCCGCGTCCTATTACGATACTCCTGTTACACCCGCGACTGTTACACAACTGCAACTGCAACCGTGATTTAAAACCATGGTTCCTAGCCTATGAAGCACAGGTATAGATACAAATATGGGATACAATATGAATCCGATACGAAGATTTGATAATTTTTCAAAAAAACTAGGATATGGATATGATGGGATACGACCTATTAAAAAGCTAAAAAGTAATAAATTATATATATGCGACTGCACTAAATTTAAGCGAAATAACATAAACAAGGAATTAGCATATATATTAAGTACAATTTTAGAGTTCAACCTCGGATTAAAATCAAGCTACATTTAGATTAAAGTACGCTAGTAGCTAACTAACAAAACAATCACTTATAATATATATATATATAGCCGAAATAAAAAATAAAACAAATAGCGTGCCCCGCTAATTTTGTATCCTGTTAGTCAAATTTCATATCCTGGTTGTATCTTTTCGTATCTCAAATCATATCTTTTATTCAAGTATATTCTAATTGTTCTGACACGTTCCTGACACGTATCTTTAGCGTATCTTTGCGTATTGGTATCAGGAACGTACAAGGTACGAATATAATGGCCTTCCTATAGTATCAATGCTTCATAGTTCCTGGCAGATGTGTATTGATAGTCGCCCTATCAACAAGATCTCAGTTAAGTACATATTCCCTATTCCTCGATTAGATGACATGCTGGATAAGTGGTCTGACTCTCGGGTTTCCTCGAAGATCTGAAGGGTGAGTATCACCAGATCCGCATTCGTCCTGGGATGAATGGAAAACAGCCTTCAAAACTAATGATGGCTTGTACAAGTGGCAGGTTATAACATTTGGACTTACCAATGTACCTAGCACTTTTATGAGGGTGATGACACAGGTATTGTGTCCTTTCATTGGTAAATTCCTTGTTGTCTATTTTGATGACATCTTAATATACAACGAGGACAAGTCTGCCATATTGATCACTTGCGCTGTGTCACGAGAATTCTACAATCTGAAAAGTTATACATCAACTTGAAGAAGTGTTCCTTCTTGCTGCCCAAGGTTCTGTAGCTTGGTTCTATTATATTATCAATTGGTGTTGAAACTGATCCAGAAAAGATAAAAAGCATTGTTGATTAACCTATATCGAAGCCCATTACTGAAGTTTGTAGTTTCCTTGGGCTAGCATTGTTTTATCAACGGTTCATCAAAGGTTTCAGCTCTATTATGGCCCCCACTACCGAGTGTATCAAAGGAAAAGGAAGATTTGAATGGACAACTGCAGCTACTAATGCCTTTACTCTCATCGAGAAGAACGTGACAGAGGAACCTGTTTTACGGCTTCCAATGTTCGACATCATTTTTGAAGTATCAACATATTGCTTCACAAATTGGCATTGGTGGCATTCTCGTGCAAAGTGGGCACCCTATTGCATTTTGCAGTGAGAAGCTTAATAATGCCAAGACTCATTACTGCACTTACGATCTGGATTTATATGATGTTGTCCAGGTTCTGAAACATTGGTGATACTATCCGATCGATAAGGAATTCGTCTCCTTTGTAAGGAATATGTTCTGATTTACCGACGATGAGGCATTCAAGCACTTGCATTCTCAAAAGTTGACAAGCCAGAAGGATGCTAAGCGAGTTGCATACCTGGAAGAATTTATTTTTGCACTCAAATATAAAAGGGGAAAGGAGGATGTCATGGCCGATGCACTAAGCCAAAAAGTCTCGACTATCAATACATTTTCAGCGCATGTCATTAATATCTATCACATCAAGACTAAGTACCCTACAGATAAGGATTTTTCTGAACTTTATCAAACGTTGCAGCAAGGAGGGCATGACCCTAAGTATTCTAACCATGATGGTTTTCTCTTCATGGGTACTCTCGCTTATGCATTCCTTCCAGTTTAAGGCAGCAACTAATACAAGAATTACATGGAGGCGTCTTAGGAGGAGACCTTGGTCGTGATAAAACCCTCCTTCAAGTCACTGACCACTATCATTGGCCTCATCCTTCTAGAGATGTTGGGCATGTGATCTCTCAGTGTCACACAAGTCAGTTAGCAAAAGGAACAAAACAGAACACAGGATTAGATTCCCCTCTTTTTCAGCTCCTCATTCTCCATGGATTCATGTATGGATTTTGTTCTTGGTTTCCCTACTACTCAAGACAAGCACAACTCTTTATCTCTGGCGGTTGATCGTTTTTCCAAGATGGCACACTTCATCCCATGTCGAGCTCACATATTTTGCTTCCCTTTTCTTTAAAGAGGTTGTTTGTCTACATGGGCTGCCAGAATCTATTGCGTCAGATTGTCATGTCAAATTCATGAGTTATTTTTGGAAGACATTGTGGATGAAGACCAGAACTCAAATAAAATTTTCTACAGCATTTCATCCACAAACTGACGAACAGACAGGTTGTGAATTCAAGCATGGGCAACCTTTTGCAAACTTTGGTAGAGGATCATGAGAAAACTTGGCCATCTATTCTTGATATAGCTCAGTTTGCTTATAATGGATCTGTTCATCGCCCCATTTGTCTTGCCCCATTTGAAATTTTGCTTGGAATTCAGCCCAGGCAACCAACAGACCTAGTACCTCTACTTCTCATGAGGTGCATACTGATGTTCGCCGTCACATTGCACTTAGTAATGATACATATGTTGCTACAGCCAATCGACATCAGCAGTTGGTTAACTTCAAACCTGGAGATATGGTGATGATTTGTATCCCTGCTGAAAGGATTTCTCCTGGCATTAATTACAAGTTGAATCCACGGAAAATGCGTTCTTATAAGATATTGAAGCAGATTGGCCCAAATTCATATGTTCTGGATTTACCACCAGATTTGACCATTACCAATCTCTTCAATGTGGCTGATTTGATAGTCCATACCGGTCACCATTCTTATGAGGGAGACACAAAGCATTCCCTTAGACTCCCTCAGTTTAAGGCTTCAACGAAGGATCGGACTACCACTACGTCATGACTCGGAATGGCGGTAGTTAATACAAGTTCCTTGTGAGATGCAACGGAAACACAAAGATTGATCTCACTTGGATCCATGTGGACGATTTCAAGTGCTTTGATCCAGATCTCTATGAGCAGTGTATGTCTCTCTTATATTCATCGGAGATGAATGATTTCAACCAGGGGAGAGTTGATGTAGAGAACTCAGCAGCCATGTAAGAAGACAAGTACTTCTCAAAGAAGTATTACTGTAAGCCCAAGACCCAGAAGTTTGGATCAGTCCAGGGCTTAGTCCCCTTTGTATTCCATGACAATTGAGTCTATGAGCAATTATGAGTCTTCTTGAAGTCAAAAGAGTCATAAATGTTGGTTCAGAGACTTATGAATCTTTTGAGTTTTCAAGTTTGCAGCCAAAATAAATTTTAAATTAGTTTTTTTGAGTGTTTCAATTTCTAAGGGTCTTGTCTTAGAATTCAAAGTTGAACTCTTGTAACCTGAGGCCTTCTTTAAGTTTCCTTTATCTACGTAAAGCAGTCGCTCTCTGTGGATGGGACACTGAATTTTGACAATAAAAAATAACTTCTCTCTGAGAATTATTCTTGTGAGACACAAGACCTTGGTCAGACTCCTTGGTTGGGCCTCCTATGGCTGGATGGCTAGTGGGACTCTAGCTTGTCATCTATTTCTACTTTTCTCCATTATCTTCACTGTTTTCCTGCCCATTACTCAGAACAGATCCTGGGAGTGCTAGACAGTCCAGTCTTTTGCATTAGCACCTTTCCAACAGTTTAGTCGCTTCATGATCTTGCTAACAACCATGCCCCAAAAGCTCATAGCCCTCGAATTGCCCTCCCAAAGGCACCTTAAATAGTTCATTGGCCAAGCAGGGAATCTACACCCGATCACAGCAAGTGTGCTAAGCACACTCTGATTGACGTGAACCCCAGCCAGGTTACTCTTATACATATTCATTCTCAACCCAGGAACCCGCTAAAATGCTTTCAAAATAGACAAAAGGTTACAAAGGCTAGTTATATTATCTGAGAGAGAGAAAATAGTGTCATAAGAAACCCGTAAGTTGGACACCAGAATCCTCTCCCACATAACCTCAATACCTTGAGTCACACCCTCCCTGTCTGCTCTCAAAAAATCAACAACAAAGGTGAATTGAAAAGGAGCAAAAAGGGTCCTTTGACAAATGCCCCTAGAACCCCTTAAACCAACAAGCCAGAGCACCATTAACAAAGATGGAGAACGCTTCATAAGAAAGGCAACCCTTACTCCACTTCCTCCACTTTTCCCCAAAACCTTTAAGTGCCAAAACATTGATCCAAAAATTTCAAGTTGACCTTTCCATAGGCTTTCTCAAAATCACTCTTGAAAACCTACATATTACCATTCTTTCCACAATCCTCAACCACCTCGTTTGCCCCCAGTGCTGCATCAACAATTTGTCTATTGCCAACGAAAGCACTTTGAGAAGTTCAGATCAAATCTCCCAAAACAGCCATAAGTCTCCTTGAGAGCACTTCGGAAAGAATTTTATAAATTCTAGTCGGCAGACTAATAGGTCTGAAATCCTGAACCCTAGTGGGTGGGTGATCCTTGTTGGGAATAAGTGCAATAAAGGTTGAATCCATCCTCCTACCCATGATTTCATTGAGGTAAAATTCGTTGAAAACCTTAAGAAGACCATCCTTAATGATGTCGCAACAGATTATGCATCATAAAGCATGAAGACCCAGAGCTTTATTCCCATCCACAGCAAAGATAGCTTTCCTAATTTCAAGGATTTAAATCCTCAGCTCTATCCCTGCTAATTGGGCTCCAATTGAGACTGTGAACCATCAGCCTAAATGGCCCATCATCAAAGAAAATGTTCTCAAAGAAGTCAGCCATATGCCCCTAGGGACCTACTGGATTGGCAGCAGACACTGTGCTTTGGACCATAAAATGGACAAGGTCCCGGATTTTACTCTCACCTTGCGAAAAGTCCCATGCCAATTGTTTGGAGGAAGGATTCAGGACCCACACGTGGAAGCCACTGATACCACTATTATACAAAAAAGGAAGAAGAAAAAGAAAGAGGATAAATAAACTAGTTACATTATCAGTTATCTCTATCTAGTTTCTGGTGGTCTGGCCACTCGAGAGGACAAGCTCTTTGACAGAATTCCCACACTGTCTACCAGAGGCAACTCTATGCAACAACTTAGAAGTGTCATCCCCTTCCCTGGTCCATTTCATTTTAGCCTTGTCTCTGGCCAATATCCTCCATCAAGAGAATCTCACCTAAATCATTGAAGACACTCCCTTCAAGCAATGATCATCAGTAATAATAGCTTTCCCCCCCTAAAGAATCCAAGGAATCTAAGCCACTCAGAAATTCAGAGTCAGAATACCCTCGTTCTTAATCCTGGTGTCACCAAATATGTCCAAATTCCAATTCTTGAGTTTACCTTTGAGGACATTGCGTTTTATCATGAATTTATAGCCTTCCCAACCAGCAACCTCAAAATTCTCCCACCACTCTAACAATACCAAGAAAGCTACGATAGATGACCATGCTTTTACAGGATTTTGAGGCGAGGGAGAAATGATCCAAAAAGGGCCTAGAAAAGTGATCCCACCCATCAGTTAAGAGGAGTGGCCACAGGCTGATCACTGGTCGACCAGGTGAAACTAGTATTAAGCAAGAGCAGATCCCTCAGATTACACTCATTACTGAACAAATTAAAATCCCTCATACTCCTACTAATCCTAGAGCTACCACTCTTTGCAGTAAGATTTCTAATGACATTGAAGTCCCCAATGATACACCAAACAGGAGTACAAAGGCCTCAAAGTGAAAGCAACTCGTCCCAAAAATTACTTTGAGAGCTCAGATGATTAGGCCCATACACCGAAGAAATCCAACCCTTCCCTCACCGTTTTAAATCAAGTAAAATAGACAACATAGTAGTCAGGCATGAGCCAAGGCATTCACTAGGTGTCAATAAGGCTACGTTGGACATAAAAAGCAGCCATATTAATATTTATACATACATATAACTATACTTAAGCGCAAAGTTTGCATAATGGCGGCTCTATTTCACTCCATAAACTAATATATCAATCATAAGCTGCAAAAAGAAAGAACATAATAAAAAAGAACCAAAAAAAAATAAAAATTATGTTCTCATATTTGCTGATCCATAAATAAAACTTTATAGTACATGTAAAATATAAATTCACAACCACCAAACAAGAGAATCTTGATACAAGATGGCAAAGAAAGAAGATTGTTCATTTTTCTTGGATCGGTAGGAAGAAGGTTGTTCTTGATAATGTTAGCAGCTGATAGTTTGGTACACGTCTTGGGCAAGATCAATACTTTGGTGCTTGATCTCGTGCCAACAAGATCGCACAAGAAGAAGAGGAGGAGGAATTGGCAACAGAAAATAAAAGAGGAGAAGAGCACACCAGACAGAACAGAACAGCAGAGAACAACAAGAGGAGTCCCGCAACAAAAGGAGGATGAGAAAGAGAAGACCGAATGGAAGAAGAAAAAGAGAACATGACAAGGAACAGTAACATACCTGATTAATCGGGGTGGTGTGATCAGCCACCGTCGTTCCTTTGGGGGAGTGAGAGTCGATTTTGCGAATTCTGATTCTCTTGTTGAAAGAGAAAACAATTTGGGATTTTAGGGTTTTGGCCTGAATCCGTTCTATCCACTCTAGAGGAAACATGAAGTATTCCAAACCACCAAAATGGCCCCCACAAAATAAATATATTATTTATAATAAAAGGTCGATAAAATTATGTTTAAAAAACTATTTATTAAATTATATAAATTCTTCTCTAAGTTAATAAATATTTGAATTATATTTTTTGTTCTTTAAAATTAAAAAATAGATAGTTTTTATTTAGTGTTAACTTTAAAATAAATATTTTTATCATGTAAATAATTTGTTATATTTTATGTTAAGAATGTTATATTTTTTTATAAAAGAGTATTAATGGAAAACCTTAATATTCTTTGGATCTAATTGTTTCAATCAAGTATACCAAACAAAAAAAATGTTACATTATGATCATCGCATTCCCAGGCATAACATTCTGGAGAATGTAATGTCGGGTGAGAACGTGAGATTCCATGAACCAAATGAGCCCTAAATGTTTCAATCATAGTTTCCTAAATAAAGAGAATGTTTGGCGATGCTATGTTGACAATCACTTCGGCCTTCCTCCTTTAAAAATTATCATTCACTTAAATCTTTTATATCCTTTCCTACCCTTGTCTTACTATGCTATATATATATATATATATGAAAGAAAGGGGAAAAAAAAAAAAAAGACACCATCTGTGAGACCCCTTGTGCTTTAAAAGAAAGAAAAAAGAAAAAAATGAAGATTTTAAGATTTTGAATTGGTAAAAATATCTAGCAATATAGTTAGCGGCTTCTATACACATTTCACCGGCTTTCACGGGAGTACAGCCAATCAGAATCGATAGGAAGTGTTGGGTTGTTAACTATTGTGTTGTGCCTGAATGTTATTGAACAAAAGCACTTTTTCAGTTAAAAAAAAAAACTTAAAATAAGCTTGGCCAGGTTCTTATAAAATATTTTTTCTATAAATTAAAAAAAAATTCAATTTGTATATACATAAACAGTTGCAATTGTTAAGTGTGTACATTTCATATTATTGCACTTTCAAATATGTAAATATCTAATATTTATCCATTCTCGAAACTTGGCAACAAATGTTTGAAGACCCAAGACTATAAGTATTATAATTCCTATCACTAACTAATAAAATTATAAACATGTCAGGTTATAAAATCCATCACTAAGTATTTGTAAAATTTTAATTGTTGTATACCTCCTCCCATAATTTGCATGAGGTTCATAGCCATGAAGAAAAGACCCATAGCCCCTATAGATTTGCAACAAAACTCCAACAAAGAAAATACTCAAGTGATGTATAATTTATATCTATAACTTTTATTTATCTCATATAACATTTGTTTCATAAATGTAAAAAAGTCACACAACTCAAATCATAAATTTGCAGACAACGTCATAAAAGGAAAATGCTTCTTACACTTCCAAGATAGGTAGTAATTATTATTTTCCATGTATAAACGCTAAGCCTTTTCAATTCAGTGTATTGAAAAAGTCCTATCATTAATATCTATTAATTTTTGTTTAAAAAAAATAAAGAACAATAGTGAATGATCAATGCTTATTTAACCGACTATATTTGAAATACACAATATGTTTACTCATTCCTTAATAATTGACGTCTCCTATGAATAGAAGACCAGAAAAATATAAATCATAAATAATTCTCATCATCAATATCAATTAGGTTGAATAAGGGCTGCACAGGGCAACGTTTGAATAAGGTGTTTAAGTTCCTTTACCTTGGCGGTATGAGCATCGGTCCATGGAGAAGGAGACTTCTTGAGACGATCAAAAAGAATTTTACATTGAGGACGTAAATGTTTAATGAAATGAGAAATATAATTCAAACAACCTAAAAATCGTTGCAATTGATTTTTATCTTTAATTTCATCAGGAAATTTCGAAGCAAATTCAATGGCACGATGAATTGGGCGTGTGCGTCCCAAATAAATATCATGACCTAAAAATCGAACTTTAGTTTGGAAAAGTTTGATTTTTGGTGCTGAAACAACTAAACCATTTTGTTTTATAATTTTTTGGAATGAATGAAGATGCTTCCAATGCTGATCAAATGAGTCAGAAAATATGAGAACATCATCAATATAAACAATTGAAAATGATGAATAAGGATTAAATATATCATTCATGATTTTCTGATATTCACTAGGGGCATTTTTCAGACCAAATGGCATTACATTCCACTCATATTGTCCGAATGGGACAGTAAAAGCGGTTTTATAGCGATCTTTTTCAGAAATTTGTATTTGCCAAAATCCTGACTTCATATCGAATTTGGAAAATACTTTTGCTTGATTTAATCTTTTTAAGAGATCATCTTTATTTGGGATTGGATATCTTATCCAACGTAATGCCTTATTTAGGGGTTTATAATTAATTACAAGGCGCGGAGCACCTCGTTCGATTTCTGCTGCATTCTGAACGTAAAATCCAGAACAGCTCCAAGGAGATTTAGAAGGTCTAATTAACTGTTTGTCTAAAAGATCTTGAATTTCTTTTTTGCAATATTCAGTTAATTCTGGAGACATTTGAATTGGTCGAGCTTTTGTAGGAATATTTTTCTCATCAAAAGCAGGCTCGTATGGTAAATTAACTTGATGTTGTTTTCTATTCCAAAATGCGCTAGGAATATTTGAGCAAATTTCTTTTTCAAGTTTTTCTTGGAATTCTTTTATTTTTGTAGAAGATTTTTCAATTTGATCTTTTAGTCTTTGAACAGAGATTTCCTCTTTCAAAGAATTTATGTGACGGGTTTTGGAATTGATTAAATTTATTGTTTCAGGTTGAATATTATTGAATTTTAGGATATTTAAATCTCTAGCTTGAGGTGGATATTCAAAATAAAATTTTATTGGTTTTCCTAAAACTTTTGTTTCAATTCCTTATCTAGTAATTTGCATAGGGTGCAAGAGATAAAGGAAAGGCAATCCTAAAATTAATGGATGTGAGAGATTCTTGATTAGAACAAAACTGGTATTAAAGCAAATTCCTTGATTGCAAACCTTTGCTTTTGGTAATTTATATTTTAATTCAAGTTTTTGATTTGAAGCACTTCTTAATTGTTCTTTGGTTTTTACAAAATATTTTGTAGGTAGTAAACCTTCTCTTATACAATTAAGATCTGCGCCTGAATCAATCATAGCGACAAAATCTTGAGAGTAATCTGTAGAGATTCGTAAGGTAATTCTACAGTACCATTTTTGTATAATGATTTTCTCTATTGGTGAGATATTAAGACTTGTATCGTCTTCTGTATTTTCATCTCTAGTGAGATATTTGTCAGTTGTAATTTTAACTGGCAATTGAGGTTGTTCCAAGTCTCGAACCTTTTCTTTAAGAATTTTAATTTCTGACTTTATTTCTTTAACTTCATGCTGTAAGTCTTTAATTTCAATATTTCGTGTTGCATTAAGGGGCCTAGGTCGTTTAACGACTTCTAAGACATCCTGATTAAAGCCTTCATTATATCTAAGATTTTTATTAGATGTTTCTCCTATTTCTGTTTTAGAAACTAATTTTTCTCTAACTCTTTGTAAACACTGTTCTCTAACTTCGGTATCATTAAGTTTAGCGGCAGTGTTTAAAAGGAATTCAATATCTTGATCAAGAGTATTTATTATTTTCTTTGAGCAAGAACACTCAGAACAGATTTGAATTGGATTTGCTGATTCAAGTTCTCCTTCTGGAGACTGATAATCGCTATCGTCTTCAGAGAAGCTATTAAGATCAAACTCTTCTTCAGATTCTTCTGAAGAGCTGGTTTCATCTTCCTTAATTGCACATAGTTGGAAAATTAATTTTTCTTTTAATTCTTCTTCTAGATCTAAAGACCTAATTTTTCTAGCAAGTCTACATTTATTTGCATAATGTCCTGTTTTACCACAGTTATAGCATTTGATAGGTTTATTCCTAGTTTCTTTATGCTTGATACGAGATTTTGAAGGTTTCGAATATGATTTTTTCTTATATTGTTTTTTGTGTTTGTCTTTTCTAGGCATATTTGGAGGAGGATAATATTTCTTTCTATGTTTTCTTTTTGAAAATCCTGGATAGCCAAATTGTTCGCACCAAGTTCCTAATTCTTGTTTGGTAGCTTGTCTTTCCTTTTCTAAACTAAGTTTAAACTTTAAGTCTTTACAGAGTTTAGACGCTACTTCGTTAATAACCTGATTTATTTCTCCAAATGTCCATTCAGAGAAATCATATGTATGACCTTCTTGGTCTTTCATGGCCATCATTTCATCTTTAATTTTCTCACTAAAGATTGGAGGTAATCTATCTACGAATTTTTCTTTCCAATGGGGTTCATGACAATCTTTTCTAGAATAAACTCTAGCAATAAAGGTATCTCTATACCATCTATAATCAGACATTTTCTTGCAACGAATATTGTTTAAAATATTATATCCATGAGCTTCATCTTTGGCCCATCCTATGAAATGTAAAAGTAATGTTTGTAGTAGTACATTTAAAGCATTTGGAATTGTATGTCCTTGATTGTTTAGAACAACATTTCCGTGATTGTCTTCTAACTTTGCTTCTAAAATTACTTCCTTTTGAAAGTCTGTGAAATTTTCCCACCAAACGGCGAGAATTCCTATAAATCCTAAAATGATCTTTTCGGTGGATTTTCTTACTGTTAAATTTTGTTTTTCTTGGTAGATTAATCCTACCTTATACATTTGTCTAGCTGTATTGGTTATTTGGAATTTTGATAGTCCATCTATTTTCCATTCATAGAAGCTATCAGTGTTATGAATTTTTATAGGCAAATCTTCTTCATATTGAAGATCTGGGGCTGATGGTTTCGGATAGTAATTTTTTGTAATGGATGTATGGGCAGCAATTTTTGATGAATCTTCAAGTTTTAATTCTTTTATAAATTCATCTAAGTCTTCTATAGTTGGTTCTTCTTTTCCTAAGACCGCAATATTTCTTGTTAACATATATGAAGGATCTAGAAACTTATATAAAGTTCCGGAATTTCTTACAAGTCTTTCTTGCTTAGTTTTTGTTTCATATAAGGGATCCGGTTCTTGTTTAACTCCCTTTTCCCTCCCTGTTTTGGAAAAATAACGTGATATAGAATTTTGTTGAATTTCTAAAGTAGCAAGACGCATTTCAAGCGTATTGCGAGTGTTGAGGAGTAAGATTCCTAGATGATTAAGGAATTCATTAGTGTAGTTATTTTGATGAAACAAATATTTTAACTGATTTTGATTAACAGGATATTTTTGAAGTTCTTCTGAAGAAGTATCTTCAGGAGCATCGATAAAAGGTGTTCCGACAATAGTCTCGGCATTCATTGCTTCGACTTTAATATGAACTTTCGCCCGTGGAGGCAAAGGATTGGGTTCAGTTGTATCCATACATTTGGGTATGGTAGTTTGAGGTGGTGGCTGATTGTCAGCACGAGATGGAGAATAAAATCCTGGATTCCTAGAGGTCTGTCCTTGCTCTAGGGGAATAATGGTTTTGACAGAATGGTTTTCTGGCTTATGGTTATACCAATCAGGGAATGGAATATTATTTTTAAGATCTGAGCAATGTTTTATCCATTGATCATATGTGATTTTAATTTTGTTATCTGGTATTTGATGAAATTCAGGGCTTAACCAAAAGGTTCTTTCTAATTTTTCGTCAATAGTAAATGGGTCAATAATCCTATCTAGACATCCAATGGTTCTAAATGGATTAGGGATTCTTATACTGTCGGTAATTTCGGATTCATGGGGGAGATCGAGGCTCTTCTCTAGCTACTTGAGGTTGAGCTATCTGATCTTCTACTCTAAGGCTGTTTGCCTGAATATTTACTGGTTGTCTAATACCAGAAACTGAAGGTCTGGATCTGACAAAACTTTCGGTTTGGGCAGTCCGATAATGAGATAATGAGCTTTGCCTTGCGAGAGGTGGTTCATCTGGCAAGGATTCTATTTTAATGGAAGAGGTTGGCCTAAATCTAATGGCAACATCTCCGTTATTGTAAGTAATGAAACTATGAATTGGCTGGCTAGGTGGTTGAATAGGAAGTGGATTGACTCTAGGGCAAATCCATTCTTCTGGGTAATCAATCTCGTCCCATTTTAAAAGACGAGGAATCATCATTTCTACATTTGGCGAGGCTTCAAAACATAAGGTTTGTTTTGGAGTAAGAACTGGTGAGGTATATCGAGCTAAACCTGAAGAGGTCATAACCCTAAAATGAATTTTATAAATCAATTTATATGGGCATGTTCCTAAAAGGAAATTATAATTATGTGTTTTAATATCTAGAGTTAAACTTTTTTCTTTATGTTCATCATTATCTATTCCGATGATAAAATTTGGGTAAGTATTAAAATATGCAGGGCCATTGGTAAGCGAAGTTTGGGCGTTACCAATAATAGATTCTTTATAATCAGGGATTCTGGCGTCCCTAAGAACAACAAGCATTGAACTATTTAGTCCGAGCTTTGCAAGGGGTTTGAGTCCAATTTGGACACAACCAATATGGCAGTCTTTATAGCCTAATCTAGCATATTTCTTTAAAGATTTCTTGGATAACAATTTGCATGAATAATTTCGGGAGCTGTCAAATTTAACATTTATTTCTTTTTTCTTTTCGCATATTGCTGATTTAAATTCAAGCATTTTTCCTTTTGAATAGATTGATTTCGGGTTTATAGAAGGGAGCTTCCAATCTTGTAAACTTCTTTCTTCCCAAGCACCTTCGGTGCTAATAATTGAAGAATTAGTTGGAATTTCTTCAGATCTTACAGATCTCGTTTCCATGAATACTATTTTGTTTAACCCACGGCTACGACTGATTACAGGATATGACCTAACCCGGCTACTCCGCCTTCAATGGTCTATTCCTAACGTAGTACTGGAGTCTAACTAGATAGTGTTCAGGGATCTAAGATATGAAAATCTAAATAGATTCCTAATAGTTTTCAATTATTAGGTTGAAGATAACCTATGAAGATTAAGGTTTACTTGACTGTTTGGCTTTGATACCAATTCGACTAAGGATCGTTTTTCACCCGAAATACAATCAAAGATAAATGCAAATGAATTCTGCCTCAGAAAGCAAATAAAGCAAATAGAAAATAGAGATGCAAATATATAAGATAAATGTGAGACCTTTTATTAAAGAGAAAAGATTGCTTACATGGGAGATTGATTCTGTTCCTCTTCGTCACAGATATCACTCCACAATTTTCCTCTCAACATTAGTTCTGCCTATCTCTCGATGGCTTTCTCTCCTTTTATAAAGAAATGAGATTACAAGGGAATGGTTAAAGCGAATACAATTATTAATGCTGACTCAGGACTGACTCGATGTCTTCATGACCTCTTGTCTTCTTGCGTCGGCTGGAATAAAGTGACTTTAACTTTGTCGAGCAATAATCTTCATGATTACTGCCTTCATGCGTCGGCTCAATAGTAAAAGGCTTTTACTATTTGAGAAAAGCATCTTTTACTTTGTCGAGTGGCAATCTTCATGATGTCCTCGCACCTGTCTCTTTATGAGCTGGTTGGAAGCATGCGTTGGCGACCACTGCTTTATGCGTGGTAGGTCCCTCGATTGTCGAAGTTGATCGGATCGAAGGATGCCGTAGCAATCATCTTCATTTTCTTGTGCTAAGTCCGGGATGACTTCTGACTCAGCGATTTGTAGACTGGGTCCTTCGTGAGCTGGAGCTGACGAGGATGATTGTTGAGAGATCCTGAATTCTCTCGTAATGGCCTGAATCTCTTCTTCAGTCTCAGCTTTTGAAATTCTTTCTTTAAAGTCTTTGAATGTCATAGTCTGCAGCTGCGGAGCCTGAATAGCTTGACTGGTCTTGACCAAATGAGGATACATTGACACCCATTTGTTGACAGAATCAAACGAGAAATTTTTTAAATCCATTGAGTTCCACCATTTGATTTTAATTCTTCTACCGAATTGGGGGACAATGAAGTCGTCAATTCTTTCTTCGTGAATCTGGTATTCTAAGTATAGAATCCAGGTGAGGCTAAAATGTTTTGAAAAAATAAAAAGCTCTGGCACCTCGGACCAGGTTTCAGGGAGCTTAATTAAAGATTTCCAATAATTAAAGCAAATTTCAACATCGGTTGGAAGAATGTTTAGATTTAAACCAAAAGTCTTCCACCAGTTAATAAACCAAAATGGAATTTTTGTTGAAAGCTTTGGACAGAAATAACAAAACCAAGTTAAAGAATAATTTTGATTTTGTTTTAAAAGAAATTTTGTCCAAGCATCTCTGTAATCCCAATAGTTAAAATATTGTGGAGAAAATGGAAGTGAAAGCTTCCGATACTTACAGGGATCTCCCTGTTTATCCCATTGTTCAAGAGAAATAATTTTCTTAATTTTAAATTTTATAAAAATTGTCCTTGAAGGATCATTTTTATCTGGTACCTCAGCAAGGTCCACGGATTGTGTATCAAGAAGAATGAATTCATAGAATTCAAGGGTTTTAGGGCTGGATGGATTAAGAGAGTCATGGGACCTCTTAATGATTTTGTCAGCAAGTTTCTGTGGCTGATCAATAAATTCTGGTTTCAAGAATGAGGGTTCTAGATCACAGAATTTAATAAAGCTTTTATTGAAGTAACCTAAGGCAAAGGGTTGCCTTGGCCTGAATGGGCTTGGGCTTGGAGATCTCAATGGTGAAGCTACAACCTTTGCAAAAGAAGTAGCTGGGGAATGCAGAGCAGGAAAGTCCGTGGGAGACAAGGGACTAAACCTGTTACTCAAATGAGAAGAGATCTCAGGATCCTTTAAGGAGGTTCCCACCCCTGAATGAATGAGAGTCGCCTTCGAATGGGGTGACTCAATTGATAAGAGATTAGGGTTTGGTGGCTTTATGCCGAGTTTTACCTTAGGACTAGTGTCCATTGAAGAGGCTGATGATGAAGGACTCGCCTGAGCCTTCGTACTCTTATCAAATTTTGATATTGAGACTGGGGTTCCCAGACTCTGTTTATTTCCTGTCATGGTTGACTTATTCTTTTCCCTGCAAAAATTCGCGTGATAGGAAATCGGGTAAATTATTATTTTCTCCCTTAATATATTCAATATCAAAATCGAATATACTAAGAATAGCTTGCCATCTTGCAAATATTTGTTTTGACGCAAGATTTTCTACATCTTTGACTTAAAACAAACTTTGCAGATTTACAATCAACACGTACAAGAAATTTTTGATTTAATAAATCACTTTAGGAATTTGGTAATACAAAGAACTATTGCCAAAATTTCTTTCTTGACAGTGGAATAGTTTCTTTGGGCGGCATTCCAAATTCCAGAGGCAAATCTGACTAATTCCTCTTCCCCCCCTGAGAGATTTTGTTGTTTCAAAATACCTCCGTAGCCAAAGTCAGAGGCATCAGTAAAAAAAAGATTTTAAGATTTTGAATTGGTAAAAATATCTAGCAATATAGTTAGTGGCTTCTATACACATTTCACCGGCTTTCACGGGAGTACAGCCAATCAGAATCGATAGGAAGTGTTGGGTTGTTAACTATTGTGTTGTGCCTGAATGTTATTGAACAAAAGCACTTTTTCAGTTAAAAAAAAAACTTAAAATAAGCTTGGCCAGGTTCTTATAAAATATTTTTTCTATAAATTAAAAAAAAATTCAATTTGTATATACATAAACAGTTGCAATTGTTAAGTGTGTACATTTCATATTATTGCACTTTCAAATATGTAAATATCTAATATTTATCCATTCTCAAAACTTGGCAACAAATGTTTGAAGACCCAAGACTATAAGTATTATAATTCCTATCACTAACTAATAAAATTATAAACATGTCAGGTTATAAAATCCATCACTAAGTATTTGTAAAATTTTAATTGTTGTATACCTCCTCCCATAATTTGCATGAGGTTCATAGCCATGAAGAAAAGACCCATAGCCCCTATAGATTTGCAACAAAACTCCAACAAAGAAAATACTCAAGTGATGTATAATTTATATCTATAACTTTTATTTATCTCATATAACATTTGTTTCATAAATGTAAAAAAGTCACACAACTCAAATCATAAATTTGCAGACAACGTCATAAAAGGAAAATGCTTCTTACACTTCCAAGATAGGTAGTAATTATTATTTTCCATGTATAAACGCTAAGCCTTTTCAATTCAGTGTATTGAAAAAGTCCTATCATTAATATCTATTAATTTTTGTTTAAAAAAAATAAAGAGCAATAGTGAATGATCAATGCTTATTTAACCGACTATATTTGAAATACACAATATGTTTACTCATTCCTTAATAATTGACGTCTCCTATGAATAGAAGACCAGAAAAATATAAATCATAAATAATTCTCATCATCAATATCAATTAATTATTGTTAAAAAAGATATAAAGAGCAATAATGAATGATCAAAGCACATTTAATTGACTGCACTTGAAATGCTCTATACATTCATTTATTCCTCAACAATTGACGTCTCCTACATATGGAAAACAAGCAGGAAAATATAAATCATCAAAGGATCATACCATTAGTATCAAATTGATACTTGTTAAGAAAATATAAAAAACTCGTGAGATAAGCTCATGAGTTGTGCTATAAAAAGGCAAATGACAAATGGTTATAAATAGCCTATGCTCATAAGAAATTTTTTCCGGATGGACTAATGTTGCAAATAATAAAATATTTAATACCCTAATTACACTGTTGTCATAATTAAAATTCCATAAATGTCTAAATGAACGGCTTATTATGTGTATAATCTCAAAACTGATAACAACTTGTATTAAAAAAATTATTCCCATACAGTCAAATCCTATACTGATCCCTAATTTTTTATTCAAACTGCAAAACTTGAGTTTTTTTTGTTGTAAATTTCTGATTTGAAGAACTAAAATACCTAAAATCCTTCGATTTCTCTGGGTACTTGCATGGATTGTGGAATTTATGGCAATATAATGAAAGCTAGATTGGGGTCTTCTCACTGACCAACATCTCTCGATGAAGGTAAATTTTGAGACTAGTCTATGTTTCATTTTGTATTCACCAAGGTTTGAGATTAAGCTCATAATGATGATGTGAAGTAGCTAAAATTACTATCCATCAACAAAGTTCACCCTTTTGTGATATAAATTGCTTTAATAAACATTTCTTTCTATTATACTAATTTAGAAATAGAATCTCAGTTTTTGGTTCATTGTAAACTGAAATTTGATCTAGCATGAAATTGTACGATTTTTCCAACAAATCTTGGACAATGGTTTCTATTTTTGTGGCACATTATACCTAAAGTTACACGAAGGATAGCTTGGCTGTAATCTATGACAAACCCTTGATTTTTAACCTTAGTTATCAAACTATTTTCATCTCAAACTAGGTAGTGGTTTGATGAACTAAATTTTAGATTAAATAGATTATAATTTCTCAAGGGCAACAATTTAAGTTTTTGTAGTGTGAATTTATAAAGACCTTGTACAAGTAATTTAAAGAAGAATAATATTACTTGTACATTCTCTATACATCCTTTACACCTAAATAACTGATGTAAAAAAATTTAAGTAGTCATTTTCAGGGATGAGTTTGTCAAATAACAATAAAAGAACCAGCTCATTTTGGGTGTAAACCTGGTAAAAATGATATATAAATAGTATTATGCTTTGGTGAAAGCTTTTCAGGTTATTTAAATTGCAAAACAACAACCATAGATTGCAATAAAAAGAACTTTGCCATTTTTTTGTCCATTTTGCATTTGTTGATTGTAGCCATAATTTATTCCATTTTACAAACAAGGATAACATTAATAACCATCCCAAAAAATTGATTTGAGAGATGTAGTTTTATTCCTTTGAATATATAATTATACATATGATTCTTCACATGATATTTCTCATACACATGGCTTGAGAAATGTGGATTAATTTTTGAGAAATGCAACTTGGTAAATTGTTTTTTATTGATGACAAAACTTTCAATACATTAACCCCTTTGGCATTATAACTCTATTAATTTGCAATTTCACTCATTATAATAGACATGTAGGAAAATTGCTACTAGAAGGGTATAATAGGCGAGTTATATTAATATTGTTTTTACAAAGCATAAAAACATTTTCCTTACAAGCCCTTAAAACTAATGACGACCGTAACCTTCGTATCATAAAGTAGCCTTATTGGGTTAAGGTATGTTAATTGCTTGTTCCTTATGCCTTTTTATTTTAGTTTGCCATTGTTGAAATAATAGTTTTGTGCTAAGCAATTTTCTTATATATAAGGTAAGGCATTAAATTATATTAGCAAAATCATAAGATAAGCTTATAGCCTTAATATAACCATACATAAAGATGCGAAGCAAAGAGAAGCATTTGCTAAAATGCCTACTCATCAAAAGGAAGCGTTATTAGAAAGATTTAGAGAGGCACGTGCATAAAGAATAAAAGCATCTACATGATCCACACCTTCAAATATTAATAAAATTACAACCATAATAAATTTCATAATTAAGCTTATTGGTGCAACTATATAATTTCCGATATTTTGGATAGTTTACTAACTAGTAATTTTGTTTTTGATATGTAAGCTCAACCTTTAACATTGATGGCAACAAAGTAACCACTTTATTAATAGCACAAAGGCATAGGTTTAAAGACAAAGGATGACTTACTCAAATATCATTTGAATCAAACACTCTTAAATCAGTAGCATTATATGTACATTGTGGTGCTAAGTTTTTACACCACAAATCAAAAGGTTTATGCTATGTTAACAATGAAATAGTGCTTGCTTATAATCCTCCTCCACCTCTTTTATACCACTTATTTTTGTTCAACTCGGACAAATGCATTCATTCATTTCAAGAAGTATGTGAGGACATACAATTATACATTTTTATTCACCTAGCATAGTATATATAGTATGATAAAGATTTATACTAAAAAAATAATAGTATTTGCACATTTAAAGTTCAAGGACGAGTTTATTACTTCGTCAATAAATTAGTCCCTAAGCAAGGACATCATATCTTCAATTCTACTTTATAATACTAACAATGAGATGCTTAACAAAAAATGTGTTTCACTGAATCTCAATAATTATATTTTAGCACTAATCATAAATATTCTAGTGTCAAATTCATATTCAAAAATCTTCCAAAGCTTAGGAAATATCTCCAATTCTAGCAAGCACCAAATCGTTATTCAATCAGATATTAGTTTAGATCAGCATGCCTTTAACACTCCTACAACATCTCAAATTGCCACTTTATTGATTAAAAATGACCAAAGCAAACCTTATAAAGATACATTATAGTTTAGAGTTATCTTAGATTTAGTTATTGAGTCAAATACTATTTTGGATACTATAATCTACTACAATATCCACGGCTTTTTCTTATGGTGAAATTGAATAATAGGTAGGTCTTAAATGTGTTCATCGCAAAAATGAGGAAATGTATGCTCCAAATTAGAGCAGCTTGTCCCAAATAATGAGTTTCACAACTGATCAAACAACATGTGACAATGTTTCATGTCTAGAATACTATGTTCAAAATTGCAAATATAACCTTACTTACGGTCATTGTTACTACATTTTAGACATTTATTTTAACAATACGTTGTTAACATATACGTCAAGATATAATATTCATATCTTGATTTTTTACGAAGTAAACAAGAAGATATTCATGCAGATATTTACCATGGATTATAGATTATAGTGGCGTTTGATAAATAAGTATGATTAGCCTTTGATTCTAATAGCAATATTGTAACACAACTTGAGGTCTATCACTATGATCTTGGCCAGACCACACTCGTCGATCGATGGTAGGGGTATGCTGAGAAATGCATTTTGGGCATTCCAACCATTAATAGTTGGATGGAGATAATATCGACCAGCCATCGCGGTAGACAAGACCTTCCTCATCGACCAATATAAAGGGAAGCACTTGTCGCCATGGGCATAGACGATAACCAACAACTGTACCCACTTGCATTTGTGGTTGTACAAAAGGAGACCATATATAAAAGAGATAGATGCTGGTGTGTTCAAGTACTTTGACACCATCGATGTCGAGAAGTGGACCCTATCCCACGATGGGGGTTGTCGGTGTAGGGAGTTGACAACTAACATGGTGGAATGTTTCAATGAAGTGTTGAAAACGCCAAGATCCCTATAAATGATGGCTACCGTTGAATGAACATTTTACAAGATAAATAGCTATTTTGACAGTGTGAGTTGTCCTCGCATTAGAAGCGAGGGCCAGTTCACTGCATGGACATAAAAGATTATGAGTATAGATTTGCGAAGGCCTCTGCTCATAAAGTTATAGTGTTTGATTGGGAAGGTGGCATTTTCGAGGTCAATGTAGCCACAAATTTTGTCAATGCTGTCCGTAAGGGGGGAAAAATAGTATATTGCAGAATAAGGAATAAAGGTGGAACTAGGGTTGTCTACTTTTGGACCTAGCCTGGAAACAAACCGGTCACAGCCGTCATAGGACTAGAAGAATCCGGAATGAAATGGATACATCTAGTCGAGTTCGTGTATGCTTGAGATGTCATAAACAAGGTTACGACTAGTGCATGCGGAAATAGTCTACGTGACCAAGTTATGGTCATTTTTAGTTGTACTTATTTCACCTAAATGCATAATAATTTTTAAATTTTCTATTCATTTAAAATATTAGCTATGTATTTAAATAAATAAACCAAGGACAAGAATGTTGAATAAGGAATAAGAGTTGAAACAAGGTTTTCTCAAAACAAAGTAACGAAAAAATCCACTTAAACTTGGTCAAATTTTGTACTACTCTTGCGATTCTCAGTCACAAGACCAAACTAAATAATAATGGTCTCGCAATTTTGAATTGCAAGACACCTATTTGAGGATAGAATGGTAAAAACACCTTCTCGCTCCCACTTTTCCTTACTTCCCATGACTTAATCTAAGTCTAGTTGCATCACCATTAGTTCGAGCCACATCTAGAAATGGCCTTGATCTCACCACATTTTGGGAGCCACAAAAGAGGGAATCGCCCCATTTTGCTAAGAGAGGTTAGAGAAAAGTTTTAACGCCTTTAAATTGGCCAAATCGAACTAGATTTTGGGATAAAAAAGTGCAAGCTTGAGAGGGAATTGGGGGTTTTTAGGAGCTTAGGATTAGGAAAATCAGGGTTGGGATTTGTACCCAAGTTGAAGATTAAACTTTAGTAATTTTTCCTTCACCCACACAATTGTTCCAACAGCAACAATAGGTGTGATCCACCTTAATTGCACCCACAAACCCATTTTTTTGCTGCTATTTAGCTCCAACAACCCATTTCTACCAAAATAAACCAATCAGTGGCCTTAACCCACTGATTCAACACGATCAGAGGTTGTCCCTTTTATTTTCATCTACTGCTCCTTGATTTTTGGGTTACTCCATGGCTAAGTGAGTCCCTATTGCGCAAAATTACATTAATGAGGACCCCAAGATGAGTCTCAACACCTCAAGAAATGAGTCAGCATATCACGACTTTGTTCCTTGCCAAGAAAATAAGGAAAAAAAATAATTCAAAAGTAATTTCATTTTTTTTTTCTCATGGAGGATATGAGTTGCAAGCCGTGATTTTCCCTCTTGGAATCAAGAAAATGTACTTAAAAACAAAAAACTAAAAACTAAAATTGGACAGACAACACATGTGTGGCTTCGTGTTTTCAGGTTTTTAATTCGAAGTCTTACGGCATTTCCAGGCATGCCTGGAAGAACTTGGATCTCCTTTTATCTCTCGATTTGAGCAAATTCATAAAGTCGTTAGGCTGCAATTGACCACTGTGGCTTTTTCACTCATGAAAAGTTGTTGGGAAATTAAAATGAACCATCAAAATAGTACCCGCAAAGAAACTAACCTTGCTATAAAAGGAACCAGCCTCTATATATTGTTACAGAATCCTTGCGAAGGCATAGCCAAGCCTCACAAATGAATGGTGACTCTCCATATAAGCATAACCAAGCTTCGTAAGTGAATAGTAACTCTCCACGAAGGCATAGACAAACTCTATGATGGTATAACAACCCTTCATAAAGGCACGAACAGGCTTTGCACTCCATAAAGGCATAATTGAGCCCCCTTGAAGACACACCTAAGCTCCACAAAGGTATATAATTTGCTTCATGAAGGTATGAACAAGCTTTGCAAAGCTATGGCAGCAATATGTTAAGGCATCGATATATTGATCTTAAAAGCCTTATTCTAGCATCACCAAACTCTGCGATTTGATTATAAAGATTTAGCTGTTTGTTGCAAAGGTTCACCTGCATTTCGCAAAGCTCAGTTAGCTATTTGCAAGGGATCCAAATTTTGACCTCAAAAGTCCAAAATTCAGATTTTCCTACCTCTGTTATTCCATTGTAAAGGCACTAAAGCTTGTTGTGAAGGTTCTAAAGTAATTTGCCAAGTTCAATTAGCTGTCCATGAAGGCGTCCACATTTTGACTTTAAAAGTGAAAATCCAACTTCACCTTCCTCTACGATTTGATTATAAAGACTTAAGCTTGTTCTGAAGGTTAAAAAGCAGTTCGTAAAGCCCAGTTAGCTTTCCGAGAAGGCATCCACATTTTGACCTTAAAGTCATAATTAAGATTTGCTTAACTTTATGTTTCAATTATAAAGATTAAAAAGCTTATCGCAAAGGTTTAGCAAGAGTTTGCGAACCCTAGTTAGCGGTCCATGAAGGCATCCACGTATTGGTCTTAAAGTCCAAATTTAGGTTCACTAAGGATTTTGTTTACTTCTCAAGGTTATCCAACACTGTGGTGTCAGGATGTTCAAGCTCTAGTGGCGATAGTCCCATCCAATTCATGGCCTATGATCTCGTAGGACCATGATTTTAAGTCACAATCAGGGCCTCAGTCATGTAATGGTCGCAAATGTAACGAGAGTATCATAACGGAATGCAGTCGTAATGAACGTGAATCTTGAACCACCCCCACTTTATTATTTATCAAACAAAAATTATTACTTGTGACATTTAGATGTTATATAAATTTAAGTGTACTGTTAAAAATAAAAAGTTTATACATTTTTATATATGCCACCACAACAATAAATATTATCATACATAAAAATCACATAAATTTGACCAGGGTTTTACCCTCACAATAAATGTTCTAGTGGAATTTTGTCCCCACTACATTGAATGACACGCCAGCTAATCAATTGCCCTTATACAATTTTTAGTTCGTATCCCCAACATTTCAAAATAACGGGTTTTCATTAAAAGAGATGTCCTCGCAATGAATTATTATTTACTTTGAATTCCCTTAAAAGGAATTTCACCATTTCTTTAATTCCCTTCCATTACATATGTAATTCCCTTAAAAAGAATTTCATTACATATTTAATTCCCTTAAAGGGAATTTAATTTGGTTTTAAATGATTAATTTCTTTAAAAGGAATTATAAATCTTTTCCCCAAATAAACATAATTTAAAATGCATTTAAACCATTTAAATATGTTTATTCACTCTTAATGGGTGCGGGCCATGCACTCTATCAATATTTGACTAATTACTATACATTGTCAAATGAATAGGGTAGGGGTGGTAGGTTTTGATTGGCCATTTTCTCTTTATTATTTAAGGTTATGTGAATAGAAGTTTCCCCTAGTAAATGGGTAATTCCGCACTCCCCCATCTTCTCCACCTCCCCCTCCCCTACAATTCTCTAGTTCCAGCCACTCCTCTATGAATGTTGACCATAGAAGGCATAGGGAAAAAGGAAAAAAAACTGCCCGTCGTAGCTGTCATGACCGTAATGGCTGTAGTGGCTACTATCGCAGGGCTGTGACGACTATGAATCTAACAAACTGTATTAAAGCAAGGTGTAATCGTATTACGGGGTGGCGATACTGCTACGTAGCGGCCGCTACGAACTGACTTTTAAAACCATGTGTGGAACTATTGGTGAAAGACCTCGCTCAAGGAAAGAGATTAATGCATAACTCAATTGGAGTTATGCTTTGCCAAGTTATGGTAACAAACTACCCAACTTCTAGCTCAACATCACCATCTGGGTCCATCAGCCCAATGTCTATTCACAATAACTTTAGTCCTCTTGCCATTCTAAATGGCAAACAAGGTCCAAATAGGGCATCAGTTTACGCTTGATCTACCAAGACGTTGCCCACCTCCACTTCTAAGAAAGCTTCATGCATGAGGAGGAATGTGACACCCTTGCCTCTCCTGCCTTTTGGCAAAACTGTGAGTGCATCAAGTTCAACTCAACCAACAAAAGGAACAATAACACAATATTATGTTTAATAGATCATGTTATAGTAAACCTGTGGTTTCAACATCCACATAAAATGGTACCATCACCAATAACTAGATGGTTTGATAAACTTCTATTATAGAACATGTTTCACAAAAACAAACCTTGTCTAAACTTATTACATAACACCCTTATGGTTTTAACACGAGTAACAACTTAAACCAAACTTAACCAAAGCAATACCTTTGCTCTTCCACTTACTCACTTTAGCCTACTCAGCTAATTCAGTATCACCTAGTAGGTAAAATAGCAAACATGAGTGATAAACACTCAGTAGAAACTTTATAACAAACAACGTCTACCAGATTATATCATGTGCAAACGATATGACGGCTTCAAATAGACAAGGTAACATAAATGACTTGTGAGTAAAAGGTACATGCATCATTCCAACAAACATTGAGCAACACAACCATCCAACAACTCTAACAATTTAACTCAACCACAAACACTGAGAGAGCTCAAGGTCATAAAAATTTTAGCTAATCTTTGTTAGTTTTGCTATAACTTTAGGACTATAGCATGTAATCCCCAACAGTTTTGTCTAATGGATCCATTGACCGCTAGCATAGGCATAAGGTGCACATTATTTATCCCCAGTACAAAGTCCAACAATTCCATTCATCTCAGTTCAACGCAAATCAACACACAACATTAGGCATTTAAAAAGAGAAGTGAACATCCAGCAACACGAACAAGACTTGAAAGCAAACTCAAGCCTCATGCACGATTCTAACAAAGACTATCAGAGTAACAACTCACATGGTAGCCAACAAAAGCTCTCAAACAAATACTAGCAAGGTTCGACAGCACACAAAAGGATCAATCATTTGTGGGAAACAATTTATTCTTAATCATCTCACAAAGCATTTAACTAGCCAACACTTTGGCAAAAATAGTGATCTCCAGTAGAAATACTGCAACTTGCTCCACAATATTCAAATGGTATTACTCTTTAAAGAGAAAAGTTAGATAACCTTATTATCTAAAACTTTCATGATGAACACTTCACAAGATTTGATCTTTAGAAGGGCCAATCGGGTCAAAATAGTAGGTGCACAAATCTGGTCACTAAAACCCAGTTCTAACCAGTTTCAAAAATATAGAGACAACTTTTGATACACACACATTATTAGGTTGTAGCCAAAACAAAATACCTAGATATGAAATAGAGCCACAACTTCCTTTTCAACCTCATGTTAAACAAGGCAAAAAGTGACTGACTGCAGTTTTGAAATGCCCGGAATACCAGTTTATACACCTAGCATTAGAAATGCAACAACTGCTAATACAAGGCTTCAAACGTTTTGGCTCTAAAAGAGAACTTTTAAATAACTTAAAGAAGAACAATTCATACTTGGGACACTTTTGCAAAATCATCCACTAAAATGAGTAAAAGGCCACTCGAACAGGAGAAATCTGGGTTAGAAACACAGTTCACCAAATTCTTTGAAGCAACTTTAAAATTCCAAAACTCTTTCCATACATCTCAGATTAAGATGATTCTAAAACCAAACTTGTAGATATTAATCAGAACTACAACTCTTCGGAAGAAAACCTTCTCAAATTTGAAACATTTATGGGTGAAAAATACTCAAAACCTTACTGTCCTAACTTGCACACAAGTCATTATTCACAAAAATTTCACTTAAATGAAAGTTTAACTAATACCTCATTAAACCATTTTTTTTTTCAAGTCAAACACATACCTAATTGAGATGACTAATCATAAACTACTTTTATGAATAATCAACATGTCATGCAATACAAAATTAATCATAAAAACTATAATAATCATGATTATAGCTTAAATCAACATATAATTTCTTGCATAGAAAAAACATATCAAAACATGGAATCAAGACTTAAAAATTGAGATTTGTAAGTAAGAATCCTACCTTAACAACTTTGCTTAAAGAGGAAATTTCAGCTCTTTGGGAGAAAATCCAAGTTCCTTTAATGATCAACCAAGAAAACCCCACTTTCTCCCACTTTTTCTCTTTTTTCTCTTCCACAAAGTTTGTATAATGAATCTCAATTGAAATGCATGGCTACAAATGGAAAAATTTTTTTCACATTTTTTTATTTTTACCCCTACACCAAAATACAACCATTTGAAAAATACAAAGGATATTTTAGTCATTTCATTTTTAAAAATATCCTAAAGTCAACTGTTCTCCACCACATATTTTACGTGTGAGCCCCACATGTTGCATCAATCACTCTTTGAATATTTTTCACCAGATAATCTGTAACCTAGTCAAAAACACTATTCCAAAACTCGGTTTTATTCTCAACTTCTGCAAAACTGCTAATTTTCTCTTACTAGGGTTCGAAAACTATACACTACTATTACTACTGTTATTTATAGCTTAATGGCCAAGGGCGTTTCGGTAATTGCATACGAAACTTGAGAAGATTTTTTGTCTGCACGCGAAATTTTTTTCCTTGTGAAATTTCTTAGAATATTAAGCAGACTAAATATGCAAAATCTCTAAGGAAAATACTAACATTAAGGCTAGTAAAATTTACTATGACCTCATATTTCAAGAATATTACAAGGAAGATGAAGAACAAAAGCAAGAAGTCAGTTAAGATATGTGAAGCACCAAAGGCTTTGCAACCTGCTACTCGCCCCACTTTTAAGGACGTACTTATTGCTCAACGTATCAGGGTCTCATCAACTAGCCATTACAGCTTATGCATGCATTAATCCAAGCACGAGGTCTCCCATTCTTGTTTTCCCAGTTGTTCATCTTAGTCAACAGGTTCAAACATGACATTAGGAGCCAACATAACAAGAGGGACTGAACAAGTAGGTCCAACCACATTCAAATCAATGTTTAGGATTTCAAACAATTATAATGACAATAATTAGATTAGTGAGTTCAAAAGGGTATTACCAATCACAGCCAAATCAACAAATCAGACTCAAATAATATGTGTAATTATAGTTCGGATGAACAAATCAATATAGATATGCCAAAAGGTGCATGAAACAGCAAATAAGAACCAAATACTAACAGGTTTAGATATATTCAAGGAAAATGGAGATATTTCAACAAAAAGATTGAAATACCTCACAAAAGAATAAATCTCATGTAAAAAAATAAAATTTCCCTTGCAAAAGAACAAGCTTCAATTACAAAGATTGTTTGCAAAACCAAGATTAACCCTTTCTTCTTTACGTACAATTCCTTGCATTTTTTTTCCCTCTTTCTTTTTCTTTTTATTCTTTTTTTTCTCTTCCTTCCGTTTCTTCCGCATAGTCCGTGACCCCTCTCTCCTCTCATTCTCTCTTTAATTTCCCTCTTTCTTTCTTTTTGTCCACAAACATAATATAATATAATATATTTATAAATATATACACTTAGTCAACAACTTGGCCGACCTAGTGAGCTTACTCACTAAGTCGCCCCCTCTGCCCATGCGAATAAAATAATTTTCTTCCGCATTAATTGCGTGCATAAATAGAAAATTACATTTCATGCAACCTCCTATTCCATTTTTCATCATGTTTCCCATCCTTGAATTATAATAAGGTTCTAATTATTTCATTTTGTCATTCCAATCCTCTATTCAACGCAACGTCACACCCTCCTACCTATTTTCAGTCTTACATTTACCATATATTCAAATTAAAATTAAATGAAAATTTATGGGTATTACAGCCATACAATCGAAATATGCGATAAAAAAAGACTTGAATAATACTTATAGTGGTATGAAGATGCGAAACCGTAATGAAATAAGCATATTTGGATAGCCAATCCATTACAACATAAATCATTGTTTTCCTAGAGGACCTTGACAAGCCATCAATGAAGTCCATAGAGATGTCTTCCCAAATTCGAGATAGAATAAAAAGAGGTTGTAGCTGCCCTATAGGAAGTGAGAGATTTGCCGTATCTCATTAACAAATGTTACACTCACATATGAACTATTTTAATGTGCTGCACATTCCCTTCCAATAGAAATTCGACCGAATACGTTACAAGGTTTTTAAAATGCCTTCATGAGTGTCGTTATAGAATTGAGTGATGGTATCTTGTATAAGTGTAGAATTCTCAACTAGATAAATTATATTTTTAAACATTAGAACACCATTGTCATATTACCATGGCCCAATAGCCCCTCCTTGTTGAACGAGCTATACAAGATGATGCATTGTCGGGTTCGTTTGTCCCTCCTAAAATGTAGCAATGAATTCATGAATAAGAGATGAAATAGCATAAAACTCACTGCATTAAACTCAAATTGTAGTGACAATGCATCTGCTACTTGGTTATCTCTTCTTTTCTTATATTCAATCACAAAGTCAAAGCCTGTCAACTTAAATAACAAGCGTTGCTGAGCTACAATTGTGATTCGTTAGGCCAACGATATGGTCTTCATCTCTATACAGCTTAAACAAATACCAAAATTTCCTTCTCATAAATAGACAACAAATGGTGTTTACCTTGTAGTGCATGACCGAAAAACGCTATTGGTTTATCTCGAAGTTGCATGGCACCAACTTCTGTTTTGCTTGCATTGCATTCAACAATGAAAGTTTTGGAAAAATCAAGTAACGTGAGCATAGGAGCTCTGGTTATGGCAAGCTTGAGTGTCGTAAATGCCTCATCTACTACCAGTGTCGAGGAAAATGAGTTTCTCCTTGTTATGGCTATTAAAGGTCAAGCAATTACCCTGAAATGTTGAACAAATTTTTTGTAATGGCTGCATAAACCCAAGTACCCTCACATTGCTTTCAGTGTGGTTGCTTTGGGCTAGCTTAAAATAGATTTGATTTTTGAAGAATCAAAGGACACACCTTTTGTTGAAATGTCGTGCCCTAGGCAATGAATTTGTTTCTTCCCAAAGTCACATTTCTGCAACTTGATATACACTTATGTTATCACAATAAAAAGAAAACAATTGTTAAATGATTGAGCTGATCCTTCTAGCTATAACTATAGACCAAAATATTGCCAAAAAACGCGAGCACAAATTTGCAAAGATGAGCTTAGAATACCTCGTTTATTAAGGACTAAAATGTTGATGGAACTTTGGTCAATCCAAACAACATTACAAGAAACTCGCAGTGGCTGTGATGAGTTCTGAAAGCTATTTTCTCAACATCTATAGGGCACACTCAAATTTGGTGGTAGCTAAAGCATAAATCCAGTTTTGAAAAATATAAGGCACCATTCAATTCATTAAGTGACTTGTCAATCATTGGCATAAGGAACTTATCTTCAATAGTGCTTTGTTGAGGGCCTAGTTATCTATGCACATCAGCCAAGATTTGTCTTTGTTCATTACTAACAAAACTAGAGAAGAATATTTATACCCGTTTGCAACATCTCGCCAACTAGCTTTTCAATCTCTGCTTTTTGAAAGAACAAATACCGATAAAGTCGAACAAAGATAGGTTCTTGATGCTTAAGTGGAATTCAATGGTCATGTGCATGTGGAGCTGGAAGACTCATAAGTAAGCCTTCCAATTGCAGTAGCTAGCCTTTGCCTTTACTAGTATCATACTCCATCTATAAAAAAAATCAGGACCTTATTTTTTGGATGAGTCATGCCTTAAATAAGCAGTATTGAAACACCTCAAATTTACACCTTCACATGCATAGTCCCTAGCGCATCACTTCCATAGAGGCTGTGAAAAAAGATAAGAGGTGCCACATCCTCTACGCTGCCTTTCAATGTCTAGTTCCTTGCTATCAAAGTCATTCAATATAGCTTGGATGCAGAGTAAACATTTGGAAGGATGCCTACTTTTCGTTATAATGAAAACAGAGCCCCTTTTGAAGCCGATCGAAAATATTGTTTTAAGTGAGTTGGCAAATAGCAAGTGGGGTGATTGATGGATGACGATTTGGATGAGAACATTGTTGTCAAGGCATCTCACAGAGGTGGGGGAGTATGGCACCACAACACCTAGATGTAATACCCCCAGTTCTCTGACCCAACCAAGCTTTGAGACATTAGGAATCGCGAACCTAAAACTCCAAAACACTAAATATATATAATAACTATCTAAAGTTTGGCTTCAAGAGTTATACAAAAAAATTCCACGTCACTACATACTCCTAAAACACTCACAAAACTATGCAATAAAACCAGTTCTTTTACACATCACCAGATCTTCCCATAATTCGCAACCATCCATACGTCATCATTTGAAATGAAAGGGTGAGCGAAAAATGCACGGTAAAGGAGTATCACTAGCAAAAATGGCCAAATGAACTCATGAGCAACAAACCAACTTGCACATTATTTATTTATTCAAAGAATGGAGGCAACAAACACAGCCATGGCACACAGTCCTCATTGGCACATGTTATATGTTTGGGGTCACACAATCCCCATTTAACACACATCAAGTGCTTGGGGTCACACAGTCCCTAATGGGTACATAACCCATATTTGCCCTGAGTCACACAGTCCCCAATAGTCATTTCATGACATAGCTCAAACACAGATAGCGCAAAGATTATAAAATGTCAATTGAACAATGCTCTAAGATAAAAATGGGAATAATCAAGAATAGTATTAACCTAATTAATCAAATAATTGCACATGCCTAGAGATTGAATTAACATATGACAAAACAATTGATCGGTGAAAATAACTAATTCAAATCGACTAAATGATCAGAAGGTACAAGGATAGTACTCATTTACCTTGAACTATTCATGTAGTCAAGATTAGCTTTCTTTTTTTTTCCACGTTGCTCACACGTTCCTTCTCCCTTTTCTTTTTTCTTTTTCCCTATTCCGCTCTCTCGACTCCACTCTCTCGTTTCTCTTCAATTTTTTCTTTTTTTTTTTTTCCAATCACTCCTATATGTTTCATATTTCTCTCAACTTAATTATAATATAATATTTATATATATATATATATATATATATACATGCTATATTGTGTTTGAAATATATATAATATATAATTTTAATACAATGAACACGTGTAAAATCATTATCTTATGCATTAGTCCCGTGTGCATATAAATAACCACGCGTTGTTCATCCATCTAGTCCACTTTTCAGTCCTATATTTACTATTTATTCAAATTAAGTTTAAACAGAAATTTACGAGTATTACAATAGGCATTGCCTAGGACTTTTAAAATAAATAAATAAATAAAAAGGGCGTCCTCTAGAAGATTATCTTCTTTTTCTTCGACAATGAATAAAAGCTTTGCTTCTCGACGCCATCCCCAGTGATTGCACTTTGGATCAACGGCATTGGCTTTACTGATTAATGGCGGGCACTCCAATGACGGCAGAAGCTTTATCTGAACTATAATTTTGAATGGTCGAGCACTCTCCACTCACTCGACTACAACGACTCCCAACCAATGACTTCGATTCAACAACTGAGCATTCATTGATCCTGACGACTTCGATCTCGACTGACTGAGCTCCATTCTACTTTGTCAGTCTCCATTCTTCTCCTGGGTACTATTACTATTTAAACCCTAATATATTCTATAAATCAATGTTGCAAAATGTAGAAATATGTGTTTTAGTGGGTTCCAATCATCTCAGTATTATCATAAATCAAATGTTAGTCTAAAGTAGCATTTTAATCATATCCCAATCATAAAAAATTGAACTTCAATTGCTTGTGTGTTGTGAATTGTTCGTTTATCCTATTCTATTTTTAGTTCAGTTCAATTCATAGTGGGTTCAATTCAATTAAATTAACTCCGCTTGTATGTTAAACATCAGAATTAGATTACAAAGAGAATTTTAGAACTCTTTCAGAATTAGGTTGTGAATGTATGGGTACTTTTATATACTCCTATATACTATTAGAACACTTGATGAGGCTATTGTAGGTTTATTTTAATTTACAATGTTCAATATTTGTTTGTTTTCTTTTTTTTTTTTGTGAAAATAGTGATGTAGGATCCTCCACCACCATTTCCTTTACCACCACATGATGCAGTGTCAATCAATAAATATGATCCAATAAATGATCCAACTCACCAAGTAAAATCAAATGATCCTAGGTGGAAACATGGTTTTGGCTAGATCCTACAAACAAAAACAAGGTTGAATATATGCTTTGGGGTAAGCACTTGAACTATGGGATAAGAGATTGAAGCAACACTTGACTAGTAGTTATAAAGATGTTGCGAAATGCAGTAAAACCACTACAAATATTTTTAAAGAGATAACGTTGGCTTTAATTGGGAATAAAAAGAACCCCACACTGGAAGTCGATGATGATTATGATGATCTAGAAGTAGATTAGCCTATTAAAGTTAAAGTTAAAGGACAAGTAAACTCCTCTGACCCTAAGTGTTCGACCCCAATCAATTGGTAGCTCTAATTATACACCAAGCTCAGGGATAGTTGTGAAAAGGAAGAAAACTTTCTATGTGCCCAGTCTCGAGGTCCAATGGATCATCACGTGAAGTGAACTCCTGAACAAGTAATGCAAGTGAAGCATGAGAAAGGTCCTACGTGGTGCACTTTGGAGAATCGTTGTAAACTGCTTGAGGAGAGAGCGAAGGTTATGGAACACTTCATTAATTGATTTTATGAATGTAGAATTTCATTCAATTTTGTCAAACCAAGGAGCTTTGAGGTGTTGGTTGAATTAACAGCTCAGTATGGGCCAGGTCTTAAACCCCCTAAGTTACCATGAGATTAGGGTGCCTTTGCTTGCTGATGTAAAGAAAGATACAGAAGCTTTAAAAGAAAACTATGAGGTATATTGGAGGAAATATGGGTGCACGCTCATGTCAGACGGAAATATAGATAATAGAGGATGACACTTGATTAACTTTCTTGTCAACTGCCCAGAGGGGACCTACTTTATGCAATTTGAAGATGTATCTAGTTATGTTTAAGATGCAAAGATGTTGTTTAATTTGCTTGATAGCAAATTGAAGAAATTAAAGCATCTTGTGTTATGCAGGTGGTTACGAATAATGTAGCAAATTATAAAGCCGCTAATAAAAAGTTAATGAAAAATAAACAAACCTTATTTTGGATTTCTTGTGCTTGCATAGACCTTATGTTGGAAGATATTGCTAACTTGAAACCAAATAAGGTTACAATAGTAAAGGCAAAACTAGTGACAACTTACACCAAATGGCTTTAAGGCAGTTGTTTGTGTCTTAAGAATGGGTAGATTTGAAGCTATCTAAAACTAAGGCAGGGAAGAAGGTGGTGGAGACGGTGCTTCCTGTTAACTTTTGGAACAGTGTTAGAGATTGTTTTCTAGCATTACAACCACTTTTTGTTATGTTGAAGGCAATAGATGGTGATGAAAGGCCTACTATGCCTAAAGTTTATGTGGCAATGGAGGAGGTGAAAAATAAGATAAAAGAAAATTTCATAAACAATAAGAAACTAGGAAAAAAAAAATTATTGACATCATTGAGATGCGTTGGGACTGTCAGATGGAGTAACAATTGTATCTTGCCACCTTAATGGTCAATTCTAGAAAGTACTTTGATTACTTCAAGAAGGAATCCAATGCAATTAACAAGTTATCCAACGTTTTTAATGATGTAGTGGTAAGATTGGTGCTTGGCCAAGATTCGCAAAACAAGATCTACAACGAAGTCGATGCTTAAAAGGCTTCTTGAGGTGATTTTGTTCAGAATATTTTAATTTGGAGATGAAAAACTACAAATCCTTGTAAGTACCAACCACCTATGTTTAGAAAAATCATAAATATGTGTTTGACTAATATTATGGTTCTTCTTGTATATCTATAGTTGATAGTTGGACCTCAATTGGAGCTTTTTGCATTGACCTTGCAAAGAATGCATCATGTATTCTTGGTCTTTGCTATAGCTCTTCTAGTTGCGAGTGCAATTGGAGGAACACTTTTGATTTGTAAGTATGTGTGTTGGATTAAATTTAAATCCATATGCTAGTGTTATTATATTAGTTCGACATTTGTTTTATTTTAAATTTAAATTCACACCAATAAGAAGAATAGGCTCGAGCATCAACGATTGAATGACCTAGTGTATGTTAATTACTATCGCCGACTTCTACAAAGGTTTAAAGAAAGAAACGAAAAGAGTAGAAACTTTGATAATTTAGTCCTTGATGAGCTTGACTAAAACAATGAGCGAATAGCTAAAGGATTATAGTAAGACTTGGTTTATCATAATAGTGACCTCACATGACTAGAAGTTGATAAAGCCCTTGGTGCGTCCATAGGACTTAGCTGTAATTTACCTAGGGTAAGCCAGCAAAGATTATCCAGTAAGAGGGCTACTAAAGCATCATTAGATGAAGTAGATGAATTGGATGAAGAAATACAAGAAGATAATAATGATGACAAAGATGTCGAGGATGGCTTCGTGAATCATATTGCTAGTTCTTCGCATAGTGAAAATATTAGTGTTGATGCTACACTAGATGACGTGTTATGTTTTTGTACCTTGGATTTATGAGTCATTTACTTATAATTTGGTGATGGTTGCTACTTTTCATGCTTTAATTTGATGATGGTTTGCTACTATGATACTTTATTTTAATGAGTAATAATGTTTGTTTAATTTGAAAAATTATAAGGTTAGTTTGGGTTGTATAATGCATTTGTGTTTTATTTTTAAGTATTTGTCAATATTTTTCATATTTAGAATGTGTATAGGCATGATATAAAGGGTAATATTATGAATTCATTAGAGGGGCCTTGGACTGTCTTGAAGACGCCTAGGTAAGCGCCTTATCGTTGTGACAACAATGGATGAGAAGTTGGGTTTGGAGATGAATAGGTGGGGCGATTTGTGTTTGAGGGATGGAGGTAAGTGGATTTATTGGGACTGAATTTGGGGATTTGGGGTGTTGGTTATTAAAAGTTAAAAGAAGAAGAGGAGGCACGTGGTTGAAAATATTCAAGTGAGGGTTTAATGGGTTGTGTTAATTTAGTCTTGGAATTTCTAGCCTCATATAACTGGGTGAGACCAATGGCAAAAAAAAGGCTAATGGCCGACCTGCTTGAACATTTACATGAATTTCTTTTAATAAGCCACTATTGAAGTAACCGATCTTCCTTTCCATGTCTAGCCTCCCCATTTAACAGTTTCTCAAATTGGGATTGGTATTATTTTACCCCACCAACCTGTTGCAACTTTGTTGATTTGCTAAAAAAATCTAAGAACTTGGTGGGGCCATACCTCTATAAAATTTCTTCGCCGAATTCCAATCAAGTGAGGGTTGGTTTTCCTTGAAAGAGAAGCTGAAACCATAATTAAGCATCCCCAATTAAACAGAACAAAGCTAAGGATACAATCTCCTCCATTAGAGTGCGATGATACAAAAAAAAATTGTTTGGTGCGGCAAAACTAGCTTGTGGTACCTTCAGTGTCATCAAATCAAGAAAAATTTAATTTGACAAAATTTAGAGCATAAACAAATCCAAAGTTCAAATTGAACGCAGATGGTGGCTAGGGCATCGGGACAAAATTAGTAGTATAACCATCACCCTTTTTGCGAACAGCAGATGAATCCATATGGTCGAAGCAAGCATTAAAGTTAGGTGAATATCAAATCAAGTGAAGAGTGATTAGAAATTCTCCTTAAGTTTCTGGATGCATTCATCCCTGCCGTAGCTTTTATACCAAAGTTACTCAAATTGCGACATAGCCTTGCGACCTATCTTGAAAATAAGAAGTTTAGTTTTACAAAGGGAACTCTAACCTCTTAAAAGAATGAAATACTTATTCAAAACGGCTAACAAAATAATTGAACAGAATAACTAAATAATATATAAGTTTGCAACATAACTACTCCATATGCATTCGTTTTCGGAATCAAAGCAGTTTTAACAATTAAAATTCAATAGCCTTCTTTGTAAGTGATAGCGCATAAGTTGATGATTGATGACGAAAACGCTTAGGTGCAGTTAGCCAAACTTGATTCCATGGATGAAATGCATTTGGCCTCATTACAAAGGCTATAAATCTATCAAATGCTAATGATGATGGGAATCATTAAGGCCATCAATGATTCTCGGAAAAAAAGCCACCGAAGCTTGAGTCAAAGTGGGGATGACAACTTATAATTGAGAAGGTGTATTCAAATGTAGCTTACCTCTTCACCACTGTTGAGGGCTGCTAGCTTCCTCAAGAAATACTACTCCTGAGGTAGTGTGATGCTCCAAAAAGAGCCTAAACTAACAACGCTTTGGCATGAACCTAAATTGCACACCTATTCGAAAAGAACCTAAACTACCCTTGCTCTCGTATGAATCTAAATTGCACATTGTTCTTATATGAACCTAAATTGTGACACCCTCACCTTTCGTGCCCTTTGGTAAGACCGCAGGTGCTCTAGGTTCAATTAAATTAGCAAAAGGAAACAATAACACAATACTATGTTTAATTGATCATGTTATAGTAAACCTGTGGTTTCAACATCCACATTAAAGGGTACCCATTCACTAATAATTGGATAGTTTGATAAACTCCTAATACAGAATAAGTTTCACATAAAACATACTTTGTTTACACTTATTACAACACATCCTAAGGGTTTTAACAAAGGTACAACTTAAACCAACTTAACCGAAAGCAATAACCTTGCTTTCCCTCGCACTTGCTCGACCTGCTCTGCTAATTCAACATCACTTAGTAGGTAAGAATAGCAAACATGAGTAATAAACACTCAATAGAGAACTTATAATAAAGAACATCCACCAGGTTATATCATGTAAAAACAATATAACCGCTTCAAATAGATAAACCAAGATAAATGACTCGTAAATAAAAGATGCACTCGTCAACCCAACAAATATTAAGCAACACAACTATCCAATAACTCCAACGATTCGACCTAACCACAAACACTAAGAGATCGCAAGGTAATGAACGTTTTAACTAAACTTAGCTAGTTATGCTCTAACTTTAGGACTAAAGCACGTAATCCCTAACAGTTTTTTTCTAATGGATTTATTGACCTCTAGCATAGGCATAAAGTGCACATTATTTAACCTAAGTACGAGGACCAACAGTTCTATTTGTCTCAGTTTAATGCAAATCAATACACAACGTTACGCATTCAAAAAGATAAATGAACACCCAACAACATGAGCAAGACTTGAAAACAAACACAAGCCTCACGTATGATTCCAACAAAGACCATCGGAGTGACGACTCACATGACAGCCACCAAATGCTCTTAACCAAACACTAGCAAGGTCCAACAGAACACACAAAGCAATCAATTATTCATGGGAAACAATTTATTCTTAATCACCTCACAAAATATTTAAATAGACAACATTTTGGCAAAAATAGTGACTGTAAGTGAAAATACTACAACACCTTCCACAATATTCAAATGGTATTAATCTTTAAAGAACAAAGTTTAATAACCTTATTATTTAAAACTTTTATGTCGAACATTTCACAAGATTGGATTTTTGGAAGGGCCAATTACGCCAAAACAGTAGGTGCAAAAATCTGGTCACTAGAAATCCAATTTTGACCAAATTTAGATATACTAAGATAACTTTTGATACACAAATTGTTGCCGAAAGAAAATACTAAATACAAAATAGAGCTACAACATCCTTTTTAACCTCAAAGAGTGATTCACACTCCAGATATGTAAAATAGGGCAAAATGTGACTGATTGCAGCTTTGAAACACCCAAAATATCAGTTTAGACACTTAACATTAAATATGCACTAGCTTCTGCTATAAGGCTTAAAACATTTTGATCCAAAATAGAAATTTTAAAGAACTCAAATATGAATAATTCTTATTTTGGGCACTTGCAAAATCATCAATTTAAATGGGTAAAAAGCCACACGAAGAGCAGAAACTTGGGCTATGACATAGTGTAACAAGATTTTCTGCAGAAAACTTAATGTTCCAAAGCTCCTTCCACACATCTCGCATTGAGATGATTACAAAACTAAACTTGTATATATTAATTAGAACTAGCAACTCTTCACAAGAAAACATTCTCAAATTCGAAATATGTTCGGTTGAAAAATTCCCAAAACCTTACTACCCACACATTCAAGCAATTTTTACAAACTTCACTTAGGGCAAAGTTTAACCAATGACCCTCATTAAAACCTTTTTGGAGCTTAAGCACACACCTAATTGAAATGATTAATCATATACCACTTTCATAAACAATCATCATATCATGTAACACAAAATTACTCATGTAAACTATAATAACCATGATTATAACTCAAAATCAACATATAAATTTTTACCAAGAAAAAGCATGCCAAAACATGAAATCAAGACATAAAAATTGAGATTTGAGTGTAATAATACTACCTTAATAACTTTGTTTAAGCAAGAATTTTGAAGTCCTTACTGTAAAAACACACTTCCTTCAAAAGGTTTTTCCAAAACCTAGACTTTCTCACTTCTTCCTCTCTATTCTCACTCAAAACAAATTGCACAAAGAATGGCAATGGAGGGACACGGCTACTTTGAGGCATTTTTTTTCCATTTTTTCCATTTTTACCCATATATCAAAAATGTAACCTTTGAAAACACTGATGGAAATTTGGTCATTTTACTTTCAATAATATCCTAAAGTCAACTCTTATCCACCACAAAATTTCGTGTGGGTACCAGGTGTCTCACCAATCACTCGCTAGATATTTCTCGCCTAATAATCCATAACTGGGCCAAAAACATTATTCAAAAACCCGACTTTATTCTCGATTTCTATGTTCTACTAGGGTTCATAAATTACATGTCACTATTATTACCGTTATTTATGGCTTAATGGGCAAAAATGTTTTGAATAATAGTAGACGAAACCTGAAGATATTTCGTCCGCACGTAAAATTTCTTTTCCCATGAAAATTTCTTAAAATTTTAAGTAGACTAACCAGACAAAATATCTAAAGAAAATACCAACATTAATGCCAGTAAAACTTACTATGAACTAAGATTTCAAGGATATTACATAAACTGCATATTACTCCTGCATGAGCCTAAGCTACATGTTGCTCTGAGAAGAGCCTAAACTACTTATACCCTAAGTTATGCTGGGTGTAAATTGGTAACATTATTTGTATTTTTCTCCAAGAAAAAAAGAAAGAGCAAAAAAGCCCGCTAAGTCGAAAACCCAAAAGGGCAACTTAGGCAAAATACAGGTTATAAAAAAATTGATGATAAATAGGTTGCTAGGTTGAAAACCCAAAGGGTGGCATAGGCCAAAGTTAGGGCATTAAAAAAAAAAACAAAAGAAAGAGAGAAAGAAAGAAAAATAAGGAAAAAAAATCAATCAAAAATATGTCCCTTCTTAGAACTACGTTAGTTTGATTCCCTTTTATGAAATGTGGAATATGTAATGTTAAAACTATTTGACTACATATGTAAATGAAAGCCTGAACAACGTCCATTTCCAATTTTTCCCTTGTTAATATTTTTATTTTTTTTATTAAGCGTTGAAATTTATCAATTAATTAACGGTCACACATTTTTAATATCAAAATCTCCAAATCAAAGAGCTTAATTAAAATTGAAATTCCCACAATTTTAAAATCTTAAATCTTTTCATTAATCTTTTTTCTTTTAATTCTCTCTCTCTCTCTCTCTCTCTCTCACTCTCTTCTGTACAATTAAAAGTAAAAAAAAAAAAAGGAAAAAAAAGTGGAGCAAAATAAAAAAAAGGAAAAAGAAAGTGAAAGCAAGGAAGGGGAGCATTTAAACTTTTGTTTATAAAGGTCTTTTTTGTCATTTAAGCTATAAAATATACTGCATTCAGCATTCAACATCAATTTGTGTACTGATTTGGTTAAAGGTCGTTAAAAGCTATTCAGCGCATTATCAAACTGCTCTAAATGAGCCCACCTTTAACCGAATTAGCATTTATAATTATTTAACAATAATTCAGTACAAATAAATGCCATTGGCACACGTGCAGATTAAAACATAATTTTTAACAGCAATTGAGTGCAAATAAATGCCTCCTAAATTCGCACCTGCGCAGATAAAAACATAATTTTCCTTACACAATTTAAAAAGAAACAGGAAAGGAAAATCACGAGTTGGGCCGGGCCGGGCCGGGCCGGTACCGGTCCATATCCCTTCCATCCCTAACCCTAGAAGTTATATATGCGGGGAAGTCAGAGAACGCCGCTTCACTCTCGGTCGATCAATCAAAGTTCATTCTTCTTCCCGCTCCTCTTCGAGGACTCTGTACAGATCTGCTGCGCTCTGCTTTCTGATTCTCCAATTTAAGGGTTTCTTGTTCTCGTTTCTTCGAAGATCTCCTCACCATCCCCTTCTTGAATCCCTTACAGGTCGAAAGCACTTGATTGCCAATGAGGGGAAGGAGTTACAGTCCATCACCACCACCAAGGGGCAGCTATGGAAGACGAGGTCGGAGCCCTAGCCCCAGGGGCCGCTACCGTGGTCGCAGTAGAGATCTTCCTACGAGTCTCTTAGTTCGTAACCTTCGACATGGATGTCGGTTAGATTTCACTCAATTTTTCTTCCGCTCTTTTGTTTGTGCAAGATTTCGGATTTGGGTATGTTGTTACAGCAAGATTGTTCTAAGATCTTGTTCCTTCTACGACCCTTTGTTTTAATTTGTAATTATTTAACATGCATGGAATTTATGGTTATTTTTTACTTTTAAGTTATATTTCTTATGTTGGTTATTTTTCCCATGTCTTTGTTATCAAGCAGATTCTAAGTTGCAGGGGTAGGATTATCTTTGTCTTATGCTATCCCCAAATCAACCTGGAATATAAAAGTGTAAAGTGTATTTGTTTTGGAGCAAATCAATTTTGCCCACTTGTATTTTTAAGGAGATGCACTTTACATAGCAATTTTGCCCCTGATTGATTCAGAATAAAACATTTTTATTACTTGACCAACCATCAGGAGAAACAAATACAATGGGTACACTAATCAATAAGATTGATGAAGTAACAATTAAAGCAAAAACAGTCAATTGGAAAGCAATAGTCAATACGTCTAACGCTAGCCATGTCATGGGAGATAATTAGATGAACCACATGAGGTTTAGTGTTGCTGCAAGCCAGTTGTGGAACACCATTTTAATTTGAAATACTATCAACTTTTTAGTTTAACTGCGTGTATTTCAGCCAATGACCATTAGTTTGAAAAACGTTTTGCTCTATCATCCATGCAGATTGGGGGCAACTGCTCAGGAGGTTGTGTGATAAACTAGTCATTAGGATTTCCCCTGTGCCTGTCCTAGGCCTTGGGCCTGCCTTGCAGCAATTCCACGTGTACTTTCGTTGTACAGTAAATGAAAGTCAATGTCCAGAATAGTGCACATTGCTTGCAGCATATAATTTGTACCTTTTGATGCATGATTTGCTTTTCATGCAAGGGTTCCCATGATTGTGGTTAGATTTTATGCAAAAGCCTGTTTAATCTTCATAGTAAACCCCTCCTGTATAATGTTCATGTTTAGGCTTGAAACTGTTTTTGAATTCATAATTAATTTGGAGGAAGTTACAACCTCTAATTTTCCTTCTTGAGTGATTCTGAATTTGCAACCAGTTTTGAAATGTTGAAGATGTTAGTTATAAGGTAACTTGTGAGGTTCTATACTACAAGTAATTTTACGCAAACATTCGAGTTGGCTTAAAAATATCAAAGAAATCAGGATCCAATAGATGGTTTTTAAACCTTAGTGGCATTTGGTAAAATAAAGTGTTCAAATCTGGATACCGAAAAAATATCTGAATACTGTAAATTGAAACCTAAAGTTTGAATCTGAATAATTATGACCATTTGATAGTCAATTTGCTGAAACGTTTGAGTAAACTATAAATTCCTGCTTTGTCCCTATTGCAGTGCTATTTTATTTTTCAATAACTTGTATGAATAATTGTAATTTTTTTTCAATAAGCTGAGTACACTATTTTTGTTTTTTTTAAAAAATTATTTTTTGTTGTTTTTATGTCAAAAAAGTGTAAAAGGGCAACAAAAAAAAGTGTAAAAGGGAAACAAGGATAATAACCCATTCTTTTTCTTCTCCCCTTCATTCCACTGGTCTCCATCTTCCCTTCACTCCATGATCCTCTTCTTCAACAAGCAGTAGGATTAGAAGCTTGGGGCTTTGATTTGTTCCAAACCCAAATCTGAGTTTGATTTCGATTTCTTTTCTAAATCAAACCCAAAGTGGGATTTGGTTTAGTTTTCAAAATTCTTTTCCAAGGTTTAGGGTTTGATTTCAAAATCAAGCCCCAAATTGGGTGGTCGGTGACGGCGATGGCAACAGTGTGGTGGTTTGTAGCGTGGCGGCAGTGGTCGTCTTGGTGGTTGGTGGCAGTGGTGGTGATAGTTGTGATGTTGGTGGTGCTTGTCATTGTGTTTGGTCGCGGTGGTCGTCGTCCTTGACTTGGTTGTTGTTGGTGGTGGTGGTGGTGGTGTGGGTGGTGTGCATGGCTGGTGGCGCTACTGCTCTCCATTGTCGCTGTAGATTTGCTCAGGGGAGAAAGTGGGGGGAGAAATGAGGGGTAAAATGGAAAAAATGGAAAATAGGTGGGGGCATTTTTGTCCCATGGGGTCTGAATGAAATTCCCTTTGAATTACTCTGGAATAAAATTTGAGAATCATTTCTATTGTCTGACCGAATCAGACCAAATATTGGTTCTGGTTGGTCCAAATCTAATAAAAGCCCATTCAGATTGCTAACCAAACAACCTGAATAGTCCGCCATCTAAATGATTCTGATTCAGAACCCAGTAAGAGCCCATTAAGACCTATTGAAAACCCCCTTAACCTAGTTAAAAGATCTATCTAGGGTTTGCTTTCCTTTTACTAAACTAACTTTGCACCTGTTGTCTGACTGATTTAACTTAAAGATGGACAATTCTTTTAGTTCCATGCAGTTGAATTTACCTTTTAAAAAATGTCCAGATAAACCCTCTCCATCTCTTCTCATGTGGAAATTGTGTCCTCTCCCCTCTTTCTTACCATGGATGTTTCTACTTGCTGGTTGTTGCTGGTTATACCAGTTCCATGTGACCTGATAGTGTGATTGTTGCTACAGATCTATGTGTTTGTTTCTTTAGACCGGTTGTAGTCATGTAGTTTTGTTTCAATAATCACAACTCTGTACTGTCAGCTATTTAAGATCTCTGTACTGTCAACTATTTAAGATGCTCTTTCTAATTTATCTATTTTGCAGGCCCGAGGACCTTCGGAGGCCATTTGGGCATTTTGGCCCTCTGAAAGACATCTACTTGCCCAGGGACTATTACACTGGGTGAGAATTTCTTACCTTTAACTTACCCTTTTCCTCTTTGTAGAAGTACATTTTGTTTCTGGGGCCCTTCTTCAGTGTTCATTTCCTCTATTATCTAGTTGGGGACTTTTATTTTAGTTTTTGAGTTATAACAGTTATATTAAAGTTTGAAGACATCAATCAAGTAATAAGAGTTCTCTTGAAGATGATGTTAATGGTAGTGAAGATGGGAAGGAAGTTGGTTATGAATACATTCTGAAGACTTCGAGTCTTGAAGAATTTCAAGCCATCTTAAAACTGACACTTGCAAGGTCAGCAGCCAAGCACTTGCTTTTACGTGCTAATCATGACCTTCCATGTTACTTGGGGCATATTTTGGTAAATTAGTTGATAGAACTTGTGATATATGCAACAACAGTTCACATTAGTATTTTTCTCATTGTGATTTTCATACTGCTTTTTGTAACAGCACTTTTCTTTCCTCGTCCTGCAGCCAGCCACGTGGCTTTGGTTTTGTTCAATATATAGATCCTGCTGATGCTGCAGAAGCTAAATATCAAATGGATGGTCAGATTCTTCTTGGACGGGAGTTGACTGTCGTATTTGCAGAGGAGAATAGAAAGAAGCCAACTGATATGAGGGCGAGGGAACGCGGGAGGTACATCTTTCCCCCATATACTCGTGAAGTTCGAATTCTAATTCCATTTTGCAGTACAGTTATCCAATTTTACCATGGGTATACAAGGCTGTGTTCCTGTTTACTTATTTGTGTTATGAAGATATTTTCATACATCAAGCATTTTGCAGTGGAGGAGGCCGTTATGATCGGAGGAGGTCTCCTCGCTACTCTCGTTCTCGCTCCCACTCGCCACAATATTCTCGTTCTCCTCCACCTCGCCGTGGAAGATCTCGATCTCGCAGCCAAGGTTATGATTCCCCTCCACCTAAACGGAAGCATTACTCAAGGTAAGTAATATTGATTCCCCCCCTCTTTAGGTGCCCTCAGTTCTTTTCAATCAGGTGGTAGTATTAGAACAAGCTGTGGTCATGTAGAGCTTCCCTTATGCGCATGATGGGTTTCGCATATTTTTTTCAAATGAAAATGGCATAGTGGACTCATTTCTCCTAACTGTCCCTCATTTACTTTTAAGCCTCTCACCTAGTGTACATGTTTGTGTACTCTGATTCAGATCTGTTTCCCCTCAAGAGAGGAGGCACAGTGAAGAGAGGCGGAGGGGACAATTGCAATACAGTCAATCCCCGTCCCCCAATGGTTCAAGGAGCCCCAGCCGCAGCAGGAGCCGGAGTCCAGCAAGGGGCCAAAGCCTGCAGTGTGACTCCTAATTCTGACAGGTCTCCTAGGCAGTAAAATGGTGCTTATGCTTAATGGTGTATAACTTGGCAATGTACTATCAAGATGGGTTTTTTTAGTACCAGCTGTTGTTGATGTTTGGATTTTTTCTAGGTTTCCTTTTTAATTTGTCAAATTATCAAGTGCTATGAGAAATTCTCGATGTTATTAATACCGAAAATTGTTAAATCCTTTTAAATTGGCCTTTTCCTAGGTCTATACTGTTTCAACTCGAATCCTCTTGATGTTTGAGCTATGTGCCTGAAGGGGAAAAAAAAAATTATTCTACATATTTGACATGTAGCAATCACAGCATCTAAATGTTTGGTGCGAGTTGCATTTAGTTTTTCGAACGATGAGCTTTTTTTTTTTTAGTTTTATCGGTCCAACCAAAAGTATGATTATTTTTTTTTTAGTTTTATCAGTCCAAAAGTAGGATTTTTTTTTTTTAGTTTTATCGGTATGATGATTTGGGAAGGAGGGAGGAGTGCTTGTGATGAAGCTTTTACAATTCCTAGTTTGCCTGCAAATCAAGAATTGTTTTACCTCAAACCCTCAATTAACGACCTTCAACCAAAAATAATAAAATAAAAAGGTATTATTAATCTTTTTCTTTTCTCTCCTAAATTTTCGATCATAATGTTAGGGTGCAATATAATCCCTAACGAATAGAATGGATCATAATGTTAGGGTGCAATGCTTGGCGCTAAATAGTTTTGTTTCAAGCTAGCTGAAGCTAGCAAGTTAGATCCAATGTGACAAGAGTGTGTTGCCTGACAGGGTAGTATAATGGAGGAAGAAAAAAAAAAAAGGTTAATGAAATGTCAAATAAAATGAGAAAAATATATAACTAATTTATATATAATAACGGTATAACTGATTTATATATAATAACGGACCGGTGGAGTTTCATTTTTTCCATGCATCATTGATAGACCAACATAGCGATATGTGTCATTCACACATTAACTCTTAGGGGTATGAACCCCACCTCCAGCTGGTGCCTGGGACGTGCCGCGGCTTGGGCCTTGCTTAGGCCGACCTCATCCATGGCAACGGGTCACGTAGGCCCATTACATGCCACCTATTCACAATGGGTCGTGTCGTGGGCCAGCCCACTCGTTTTATGTAGTGCTAGGCTGTGGGTTGGCACGGCCCAGTGACGTCTCTGCGGTTGGATGATAACGCTAAGTGTTTCTATACTACGGACCATTTGGTTTGCAGAATGTGATGTCCGATATAATACCCTTAAAATACTTTTTTTTCAGTATATTTTATTGTGTGTGTTGTTTATAATTTAATATTTTTAAATAGTAATTAAATTATAAGATAGGTGATTATGCAATTATGGTGAATAATCCTATCAAAATTAAAAACTAAACAGTTGTGCGGATAGTAGTATGGCAGTAAATTTTGAAACTCGAGTAAAAAACCAGACGAATCGGCGAGAGGAAAAATCGGACCATTCAGCAAACGAAAACATGCGAATGGAAGAGCAAGTGGAGCACCACATATGTGTCATGTTTTTGGTGGTCGGATTTTTTCCGGCTACCAAAACCTAGCTAACGTAGATTTTGTTCAAGGATTTGTAGAATCTTTTTATTCTTATTTTCTTTTCAGAAATTATTGAATCAAGGTAATAAATAATCCTTCCATAACGACTTGAGGGAAAATGTGAGAGAAAGAGAGAGAGAGAGTGAGAGAGAGCGTAGGAGGAGGCGGAGAATAAGAAGAAGGGAGTTTTAACTCACTCGCAGTCCGTCGTTTGAGGTATTTTCTTTCTACGTTTGCTAAGTTCTAATGTTTTCCTTTGAGAAATTCTTAAAGGGAGGTTTCGATCTCTAAGTAATGCTTGTATTTTCTCAAATTATGTTTAGAAATGTTGTTTTAGGCTATAGCAAGGGACTGGTGTTGTTCTTTCCACAAAAGATATTGTAAAACTTATTCTTTCGACATAAAGGTGTGATTTTTGAGTTTATGTTTTTTATTTTAAAAAAGGGGTTTCAAAATATTTGATCTACACTTATAAAAAAAATGAAACACTCTTCATGTTGGCGACTACAGTTGGAAATGCATAGAAAATGATTTGTAATTTTTGTCTTTAAATAACACTTTAAACACATTTTACAAATTGACTCGAAACATGGTTCTAGAGGCAGATTTGAACTTTGTTTAGAGGACTTGAAGACAGAGCTATAGGAACCAAAATCACTTCAATTGAACTTAAAATGAGGTCCCAACAACTATTTAAATTAGACAAACAAAATTTGAAGCGAAAATGGGAGCAACCAAGAATAGGTTTCTTTGTTTGGAGTTGTTTCTAAGCCTCGATGGGCCATAAAACTAATATAAACTTAATTTATGATTGTAATAGGTGTTAACGACATATTTTTTGCTTAGATAACTTAATTAAACTTAATTAAAAAGATTAACTCTAAGATAGAGCACCTAGAACATATGGAGAATTGTTCATGAAGGCCCATTAGGATTTTTTACGATGTGATGTATAACTGGTGTGTAATTGATATGTTGTTAATTATAAATTTTAAGTTGAGCTTGCTTGGATTTGTTTTGAAGAAAGCTTAGCCGAGTAAGGTTTTATACTACTCTGTAGGGGGTTCGATTCCATTGAAAGATTTACTACTTTCTTATAAAGTCTTTGTTATGTGGTTTTGATGTAAGATATTTTCCTAATTCTTGATGGAGTCTTCTTTTAGTTTAGTTATTGATGTTGTCATCAATGATATTATATATATATGTATATATTTGCTGCTTGTATACTGCATATGAACAACAATCAAAGACAAGTTATGGTGAGGTCTAGTGCTAAAATAAGTGAGATGTGTTATCTTGGATCCAAAGGTAGGTTCATTGCCTTGTTGCCACTCAGTCAATAATATTGCAGTGCTGTTTGTTTTATGCTTGGTGATTATTGTGATGTTCTTGATTAAAAGTATGTATAACTTTTTCCGTATGCTTATGGTATATACATTATTGCTGGTATTTCTATACATTATTTGAGTGCACTCATTACTTAGTACATTCCATACTGACCCTTTGTTGCGACTACTATTTGAATTATAGGTAAGAATGTAGTTGATCTGTATAAGGACAAAAGAAAGAGGCTTACGTACAACTAGGAGCTAAAAATGATCCATTTAATATATTAATAAACTTAGATAATTTATTGACTAATAATACTTTGTAATTGTAATATAAATCTTACTTTCACACTTAGCTAATATTAGATGCTTTTGACTGATGCTATTTTGCCGTCCAATTAGGCACTCCCCGCCTCATTCCTCTATTTAAGTGGCGTACAAGCTTGAGTGAGAGATAAAGCGCAGGGTACTTCCGATAACACGGCTAATTTCTAGCAATGATTTAGGTAGAAATTATGGATGTTACATCCGAAATGTAACATTCATGTGCTTGGTAAACTTAGTTGAATTTCCAAATATTTAATATTATTATATTTGGTATGAGTAACTAGATTCTAGAAATGTAACATTATTATGACAACTTTTTCATTATTATCCCCGAACCCCCAACTAATGATGCTGATCTTCCACTTGTCCATTGATTAACTCAATTTTTATAATCAGCAAGCTTTTGTGGTTACTATGATCAGTAAACTTTAACCGCATGGATTAAAATAATGCAATATAATCTATGAATTTATTATATCTTATATAATTTTAATACGTCTAAGGCACTGATTTGAGGGGTGGGAAAAAAATGAAGGAAGATTATTATAGCTCATAATTTTTAGGACTCTTTATTCTTTGGATGAGCGTCCTAAATATCTTAAAATTATATAAAATTTGATGAGTTCATAGTTTATGTAGAATATTTTCCATCCCCTAATTAAATTTTCGGATAGTAAAAGTTATGTTAAATTATTGATGGGCAGACATTTGAATCAATGGGGAAGTTGGTTTCATCGGTCCATTGAGTCGCGCCTTTAACTATTTAAAAGATCTTATTGGCTACTAGCAATTATGATGAAAGCTATTGTGCGGCAAAAATATCTTCCAGACAATGCCATCTTTTGGGAACGATGAAATCATCGTTATCAAACCGAGTCTGACCCAATTGGTCAGCCCGGTAACCCGAGCCCTAATTTGGTATGGGTTGTCCATTAATCCAGCTTACATATAGATTTGGTCAAACCTGCTTGATGACTAGTTAGCCTATGATTTGAGCATCGACCCGGATGAAAGTCGGTCCTTATTAAAAACGCCAAAAATCTTCCAAAATGTACTTGATGAATTTTGAACCTATCCACTTTTATAAAAATCCAATATCCCTAATTAATAAAGTCAATGGGTTTTTGTGAAAACGTGTTAAAACAGGTTTACTTATAATGCCACACTTAACTAATGAAAAAGATAGCTATTTTAAATACATGTTATAAATGAAGAAAATTATAAATGCATAATATTTAATTAAAATAATGGCTATTAGATTATATATATATATATATATATATATATATATATATATATATATATATATATATACACACATACCTTCATACGCACATACATTATAGAACAAGTATAATAACATTTCAAATAAAAGTGAGCAATATTTTATTATCTTTATCTTAGAAAATAATAAATCTTTAAGTTGAGAATATCCTCATCTTGTAATATTTTATATGATTAAAGTAATCTTATCATTGAAATATAACTAAAATTCCATTATTTTGATAATATCTATCATGTTATATTGAAATTTTATTTTTGATTGTATTAAATTTGATTAATCTGATATATTTTTAAAAATATAATAACAAAAAATATTATCTTTATATTGCCATTGCTATTATAATTTCACGAAGCAATTTGAACACCTTATGAAAATTGGAAAGTTTTGCTATTTATTAAGTGGAAAATATATTTTAATAAGTTTTTCTATTTTGTTAATCATAAGATTATCTTTAAAAATATGTATAAGTATAACTATTATGAGTTATATTATAAATGTCATTGACCCAATAGTTCAACTCAAGACCTATTAGTTGAGCCTATGATCTGATAATCTAGCCTCTTGACCAGATTGATATCCTGGTTGAATTTGATAACTAGGGATGAAATGCTAATTTACAGCCTAAATAATGGGTGATACCTAGGGAAATGGGTAAGGGTCTCCTTTTATTTTATTTTACTTTATAGGGTCTCTTTAAAATTTGATTAATCAAGAGATTCCATGATTGATGTGAAATCTTTCTAATCCAATGCTTGTCTCGAGCCTGAATAACCTAAATTGTTTGATTGTACATCTGAATGAAAGCCTGAATAACCTACATTTCTAATTTTACCCTTATTATTATTTTTATTTTTATTTTATTAAGTGATGCATTTAAATTTATAAATTAATTAATAGCCTCACATTTCTAATATCAAAATCTTCAAATCAAAGAACCTAATCAAAATTGAAATTCCTAAAATTTTAAGATCTCCTATCTTTTCATTAATCTTTTTTCTTTTATCTCTCTCTCTCTCTAAAAAAAGGTGAGAACAAGTAAGATGAGTTGAACTTGGCTTTAAAGGGTGAAAGTGAAGTTGTTTTGTCACAAAAAAGTATTTGAACTTTTGTTTATAACAATCTTTTTCATTATTTAAGATCTGAAATGTACTGCATTCAGCATTTAGCACCAATTTGAATGCTGATTTGGTCAGAAGAGTACTATTCAGAAGAGTTATCAAATGTTCTGAATGAGCCAACTTCTGACCGAATCCGCACTCACAACCATTCAAAAACAATTCAGTGCAAACAAACACTACCTCACTCATTTTAGATGCACGGTGTTTGAATGAATAATCATGGATAGAGCAATGACTCGTATAAAAAACACGGCTAGATCTATTATTCAATTCTGTAGACTTGCTTATTTCAGTGCGCTTGATTCAAGTGATTTGAGGAGAGGATTTGGATTTAGAAATAAACCCTCAGTTATTGATAATGTTTCCCGTCATTACAAAATAAATTGATACGAGATTTGATCAAACTGTAATCTAAGATACATCCCCCAAATGTGTTTTTATAATTTCTTCAACTCTAATGTGATTGAGATTTGATATGAAAAACTTTGACTATATGATAATTAGCACCACTAAGGGGTAGCACATTCTATTCAAGACTGTTAATTGATGTATATCAGCCAGCCTAAAAGCCCACCATAATTAATATTACTTTAATTAGGTTTTTATATCATTAGTGTCGATTTGTCCAAAAACCTAATCATAATGAATATTACTTTGATCAGATTATATCAATTTGCCTAAGCACCTAACAACAATCAATATTGCTTTGATTAGTTCTTATATCAACTTGCCTAAGAAACCTACCCATAGTGAATTTCTACCCATAGTGAATTTTGCTTTTATTAGCTTTTGGTTTTAACTAACTACTCGGCAATTGGACGGGCAATCGTGCTCCTTTGTATTTAGGGATGAAAAAAATACACTTTGTACTTATTATTTTACAAATTATAATGTTTTGGAAAATTTTATTTTAGGTAGAATTGTTAACTATAAATATTCAATAAATGGTCATGATATTTTCGTGCATATATAGTAACCATCTATCAGTGAATTAGGAAGTGTATTTTTCGCCCCAAATCTATTTATTGGTATTGAAATTCGCAACGATTTATATAGATAACTTTTTGAAAAAGCCGTTTAATATAACTTTTACAGAAAACGGTTTTTCCTACTTTCACATGCATATTTAGAATTTTCCAAAAGCATGTTTAAGCTTTGTGGTGGTTTGCCAAATAACCTTTTTTTTTTCTTTGAAAAAGTTCTCTTTCAAAAGAAAGGCCGAAAATAAACTCATTCAAAGCAGACCTAAATCAATAGGCTTTTCAAGTGCTTGTCGTATACGCTAATCAAACTGAGCTTAAATTAGTCCACTTTTTTATCATTGGCATCTTATGCACCAATAAAAAAAATCACAGTTTTATCTTTTAATAGGTTTCTATGTTTTTAAGGCATAGAAATCAAAAATAAAAAGAACTTTAAACTATTCTAGATGCTTCCTTCAGCTACTCCCATGAATGTAGGAGATTGAGTCACTTGTCTCTCACACTTCATACTTAGCAACCCATTCAAATCATTCAATTCAATCCTCTAAAATAACTCAATGCCCCTAAAGTCATGAGATTGCTCCCTGCAATTTTTATTTTGAATCATTGTCCTTAATTTATCTTAAAATAATATAATCTCGTTCCCAAAAATCTCACTTTGACTTTTTACTTGCATGCATGCTTTCGGAGGATTGAAAGGCTCAAAACCTAACATATATGTAGAATCTCATGCTCAAATTCACTATTAAAAGTTAGGGTGAATTTAGATTTTTCTTACCAATGAAGTGGGAAAAAAAAAAAATTGTTCCCAAACTACTCCTTTTGACTTCTAATCCTAGAATTAGGGGTAGCAACGAGTAAGATTAGGACAGGATTAAAGTCTCGTCCTAACCTTAATCCTATCCAATTTTTAAAAGCAATACTCACATCCTAATAAATAAAGTCAAATAATAAATAAAATCAAATATATAATTAGCTTACGTCAAGATAAACAAATAATTTATAAAGAGTTAACCTAGATTTTGAAGTAATTGCAGTGATACTCTAACTAAAATCTACAGCTTTTGGTCTCCAAATCTAAAACTAGCTTTGAGGTACCATCCTAACTTTTTTAGGCAATCAATGGCCCACTAAAAAAAAATAAAATCTACGAATATGAAATAAGAATAATGTTGCTTATACATTCTTTAAATTAGATAAAATTTAAATAATTCCTTGAGTAGGTATTTTTATTAAGTAATAGTAAAAAATATACTTCTATTTTACCGCATCAACATTCACAATATAAAAAGGATCCACGTGGGGTGTACGTAGGGTGTACGAGTAAAATTAAGTAACAAATAAGAGGGAGTTGTGGATCCCAAAATGCCTAGAAAAAAGGGTTTCGAAGGGGTAAAAGAGGGACAAAAAAGAAAAGGAGCTCTATTAAATCTCCACGCAACAACCAGACTGAACAAAGCCGGAGTACTCGCTTGGAACATCAACCCTCGCCATTTTACCAGTTTGCCCTTCTCCAGTTTCAGCGAGGAACAATCCCTGTGGGCCCCCTTCATACTCCGACCCGCTTAAGAGGGTCTGATTACCGAGCCCAACCCGGCACGTCCCGACTCGGACCACCGACTCTGACCCGCCCCAGTCGACTAATCGCCCGTCCTTCCCCACCGCCACGCGTGCCCTCGGGCACCGCCCCTCACCCCACGCGCCATCCATGCGCCGCCACATCCCCGTCCCGGGATCGTAGAACTCAGCGCTGCCCTCGAAAGCGCCCTGGCTCTCCGTGCGGTACCCGCTCACGACCCCGAACTCGCCCGAGAACGCAGAGACGACCCCCTCGCCCTCGTCCCGCTCCTGGCTCATCGGGCTCAGCTCGACCCACTCGTCCCGACCCGGCGCGTACACCCAAGCCGAGCTCAGAGCGTTCTTCACCTCGTCGTGTCCGCCGGCGACGTAAACTCGATCTCCGGTGGCTCCGATCGCGAAGAAAGACCGCTTCGCCGGCATCGACCACCCTCGCCGCCACTGGCCGGCGGCAAAATCGTACACGAACACATCCGTCACGGGCTCGAAGCTCGCCGGATCCCACCCCCCCATGACGATGAGCTTCCCCTCGGATCCGCAGATCTGCGAGAAGAGGGGGAGCCCGCGGGGGTAGTCCCGGATCGGGTCGACCTTCTCCCAGCTCGAACTCGCCGGGTCGAACATGGTGATCCCGAGAGCCAAGTCCCCGGCGTCGCGCTTCCGATCACCGCCGGCGCCTGAGCCAGACTGGATCAAGCACGCGAGCTTGCGGGTGAAGCCGTGTTTCCTCCGGTGGCCGTAGAATTCGGGGCCGCGGAGGAGGCGGCGCCACTCGCGACATACGGCGGAGGCGAGCCTGTGGGAGGCGTAGGGGAGGCGAGTGAGGATCTCGAGGCCGAGTTCCGACGGGAGGCCCGGGATCAACTCGGTGAGCTCGAATCCTTCCATTCTATTTCTTCTATGATTCTTTGAATCAAATGCAAAACTGAATCCCTCTCTCTCTCTCTCTCTCTCTCTCTCTCTCTTCTGTTTTCCTTTTTTGTCCTTCCTCTTTAGGTTCTAGAATATAATTCGTAGAGCGAAGTTGCTTTAGAGTGTGGGAATTTATAGGACAGCCAAGGGAGGCGAGGGGAGGGAAGAATATTATTAGGGGGAAATTGTGCCTTAACTCTCCCCTGTTATTTGATTTAATTGAGCTATTTAAAAATTTTTCTCGTGATTTAAAAATTTACACATAATTTCTTGTGATTTCAATAGATTCATAAAGTTATTTTTTTTATCAAGTTTAACGGTTTTCACAAATTTCTTAAAGTTTAATAATAAAAAAAGACTTTAATTTTTGTAACTACCCACAAACTAATTCTTTTAACTCGTATCATAAATAGTATCTAGATTAATGGACATTCTTATACTTATTGTATCTTAAAAATATGTATATTCTATATAGGTCGATGACTAAAAACAGAGAATATGTAAATATTATAAACGTTTACGTTAGTTTGTTAGTAACGGTACCGGTTCACGTACAAATGTCTTGGTACAATAAATTTATCTTTTTCATGCCTTAAGAATTATAAAAGTATTTATTTTTCTGATTGAGATTAATGAGTTAATTTTGGGGTAATTTGAGAAATTAAACTTTATTTTTTTCCTATTAAACACTATAAAATTTGTGAAAGAACAAACGGTTAGTTTTGATGGAAAAGTTAACTTCTTGTAAGTCCATTAAATTCATAGAGGGATTATGTGCTGCTTTTCAAACCATAGGTAAGTTTTCTACAATGAGATCAAATCATAGGAAGGTTGAATGTAAACTTAACTATTATTATATGTAAAAGGTCATTTTTAGCCTCTAATCCATTATTTAATGTTCATTTCAGCTCTCGATTTTTTATTTTATTCAATTGAGTTCTTAAGTTATCTCATCTAGTCTAATTTAATTCCCCTTTTCGAATGAATGCACTAATTCTATGTACACAAGTCTAGTTGGCACTCTAAAGTAGTAACAAAAAGTAGTGGGTTAAGAATTTAAGGGGTTTGTTTAAAACCCAAATAAGTAAGGAGAAATGAGAGTAAATAATATTTTTCATATCATATCAGAGTGCCAATTGGACATGTTTATACAAAATTAGTATATTTAATTAAAAATAAATTAAGTTAGACCGAATGAAATAATTTAAAGGCTCACTTAATTGAGTGAAATAAAAGATCGTGAATCAAATTAAACATTAAATAATATGTTATGGATGCAAAGTAACCTTTGCTACTATGAAATGGGGCTAGAGGTCAGATCTATGCATGAGTGCCACGTGCAGGTGGCCACGTTAGATTTGAGGAAGCTTTCATAGTTTTGAAAAGTCAAAGAGTGGAACCATTGAATGAAGAGAGGATCAATTAAATGGGAAGAAGACTGGGAAGGAATTGACCGACGTGGGCGGAGGAGGAACGGATTTGAGGGAGAGAGGTCAAGCTTTGAAAGGGTTGAACTATTATTCATTTTACTTTTGGAGAAAATAACATTTTTAAAACTGAAATTTTGTTTTTTTTCGTTTAAATTGAATTTTCCTTGGTGCAAAATGTTAGGGTTCGATTTCAATATAAAAAAAAGGTGACGGAAAGTTTAGGGATTTAAAATATTGTTTATCCTTAGTTTTGACTTGGGATGCTTACAAAAAATCAAAAAGTAAAGAGTAAAAAGTTTAGGGCTGTATATAGAAGATGTACGTTCTAATATAATTTTTCATTATTTTATGTCCTTATAATACTGATTAGTAGCTGGCAAGCATTAACTTATCATTCGCCTATCTCCAAGCTTTTATCTTTCTCTATAATTAAAAGAGGGTGGAAAAAGAACATTGATCAGCAAATTATTCATTGAAAGATCCCTCATTTAATAATTTTTGTGTTTTATTATTGGGGTAAAAAATAGGATACCCTTAAAAATATTAAATATTTTTAAAGTGAGTATTCTTTTTTCCTTTTTTGTTACAAAGGAGGCTAAAACCCGGGAATAGAGGATTGAAAAATTAGTTTATAATTCAATGCAGTGAAGGCTTAAACACCTGACTCCATAATAAGAACGCAGGTCACTAGCAGGTGAGCTAATACTTACTATTAAAGTGGGTATTCTTGATTACTACGGATATGAAAAGTCAATTTTTTTTTTCTTTTGGGAAGAAAATAGATTATATGTTACCGGTATTTAATGAAATATGACTTACATCCATCCACTATAGTCACTGATCATCATCATTTACAACCATTTCTTTGTTTCTATCCTGCAAATTTTGCCATGCATCTTTTATGAAAAATATGATTATGCAGGAGATGAATGCACTGCATACATACTGATTCATAAATTTAAATCCTCCATTATTACAAATAGAATCAATGTACATAAAATTATACCATTATTATCTATGCTGGCATGGTCTTGATCCTAAGTTTAAATAAGAGCATAAATATATCATAGCCATATGTGTTTAGAGCAGGAAATACATTCTATATAGTTCATACAATCGGACTTCTCTACATATAGGCCTAGAAATACACTCTACAGCTTGTCCATAAATGGTCACGATATGTACATATAAATATCTTGATCATTTATTCAAAATTTATGGTTACTAAATTTATCTAAAACAAAATTTCTCAGAGTAGTGTAACTTACAAACTCACAATTCTGTAAATTATAATAAATTTAGTAAGTTGAAAACTTTAATAAATAGCGAATATATATATTTACACATAAACCATCGAAGGGCGATTCATAGGATGCATTTTTGGCCATAATTAAATATTTATTTTGAATTTTCAATTCGGTCGGCGCAAGATAAGGGTGACGGCGTTGGCAAGCAAGGAGCTGATTGTGATTGGGTGGTTAAGTCGGACCCACCCACATGCTTGTCCAATTTTGCGCATACGACGAAGCGGATGGAATTAGATAATGCGTATACGTTGGGGAATCGAAGAGGGACACTAAGGCCCTGTTTGGCAATCCCTTGTCGGTGGCATTATTGCTAACAAGATTCATTGTGCCACAGCCATTCACTGCATTAGTTTTAAGAAAAACGGACATTAGAGTTTGGTAATTAAAATCGCATTACCATTTGGGTATATTTTGTATTTCGGCAGATGTAGGTGTAATACGTAGGATTCACATTCAGTCAATAGAAAAGTGATACGTCATCTCCATTTTATTCAGGTCAATACATACTTTTTATATTAAAATGGATGATAACAGGATGCTTTTCTATTGATCGGGTGAGACTCTTAGATGTCAAACCCAGTGCATATGATCCAAAGGGATGAAATCACTGAGGTGGACTCGAACTAGAGCATCTAAAGGTTAAAAAACAAAAAAAAAAAAAATATCATCTAGGTTTCAACCTCACACTGATCGTGACTTTGCTTACTCAGTTTGCCCTTCTGGTTATCTCTTATTATCGATTCTCCGCATTCAAGTATAGTTATATCAACAGCGTCTCCTCCACATTTATTGCTTTTTATTGCAATTACTGATTGGAAGTCCTTTATGGTTGTCCTGTCCTCCTAGAATGAATGATTTTCACATTTGAGGTGCCTGCGCTATCCATGTCCCACATTTATTCATTTGCATTTCACCTCACCTAAATAAGAAGATTTAAATGCATTCAGCCAAAATTATGTTATTTTGATTGAAAAAGCTTAAAAGAGTTAAATGTTTTTTTTTTCATGCCTAAATTACAATTTTAATATACTCTTGAACCTTAGATGTAGAAACTCTAAGGATTTAGTATCCCCACGTGTCATCAATATTGTTAATAGTAAACAATTTAATCACAAACGCTTGAAGTGAGATGAGATGGCCACTATACTTATAAAATTAGACAATTCAATCACTCGTAATATGAATTAAGATTATTAATTCGTATTTTTTATTCACTTAGCCAATATCAACTATTTATGAATCTCTACAACAAAACCATTTCACTTATGATAATAATAATAAATTATTAATTTTGATAATTAAATCGCTTATTATTGACGAGGTTAGTAGTGGCTCAAAAAGTAGAAGGCACCAATGTTTCTAGAAGAATGCTTTATAGCCACCACACCTCCGTTGTTCATTGTCTGAGGCATATTCCCAAAGAAATTTCGCTTTCTTTCTTTTTCTCGTAACTAAGAGAACAGGTGGCTTCTAGAAGGAAACTTTATGTGCTTCCAATTGAGGCATATTTTCGGATATTTATTTATAACAAAACATTTTTTTTCTCTAAAAAAAAACAATTCACAATCAAATTGAGAAAGAAGAAGTGGGCCAAAGTAGGGCGACTCACCGATTCGAGGTGTGGTCGTGCTCATAAGATATAAGCATCAAAATAATAGAAACGGCAAATGTATTCATTCCGAAAAAAGTAATCTCGAACAAATCTCATCATTCACGTGTGATAATTAAGACTTATTTGTGTATATGAAATCCACTTCCACTCGTGAGTTACGAGATTTATTCGGATTGCACCTTTTCAAGAAGAGTAGTGTTTGTTAGGGTTTAAGTAATCGCTTGAAGCATTACATCTTAAGTATCGAATTTAGAATACCTAAACTGTTGCCTCCAGCCAGTATATATTGAATATATCTAGGCTTTTGGGTTAACACATTTTACCCCATAAGACCTGTATTAGCCTAATTAAAAAGTAGGAAAACCAGTTCCCATGACTTCAAAAGTGACTTTCGGGAGGAAATTTTTAATTAACATCCCCATGGTTGACTTCCCGCTTTGAGAGTGCCAATAAGTGGTAGCTATATCAGGTTGTTTTTTTTTTTAATTCACTTTTTTGAGCAGCACCCTAATATCATGAAATTTAGAGTGAAAATCATATTATTATTCCATTTTTAATTAAAAATTACCCATATACCACACTCGTACCAAATAAGCATGGGCAAATACTAAGATGGACAAGAAATGTAAGTATAAGTATACTATTTTTTTTAATGATTTAAATGAGTGTAATATGTGAGTTCTATTATGATTTAAAGATATGGTTCAAATTCATAAAGTTGGCATATATAAATAACATATTCGTATATTATTTACCAAATAATAATAATGATAATAATAAGATATTCATATACTCAATAATCATGAACAGACACTTGAACAAGTAGACAAGTCGATTCTCATAATTTTTTCTATGTATGATTCCAATGAATGGTACATGGGGTTTGAAGAAAGAACAATAAATTAAGCTAATATTCAATTGGTCTGCAGAAAGAGCCACAAATTAAGCTAATATTCTACTTAAAGATGATAAGAAAAGGAGGAAGGAGGCCATGGTAACGTGCAACTTCATCATTATGAGCACCTCTCCTCCATTATTGATGTTTCTCCGAGGAATCTTAGGAGAAGAAGAAGGGGAAAAAAAAAAAAAAAAATTTGTTTCAAGAAGGGAACAAGTTCTGCTAAGTGCACACTGCAGTTTACCTGCTCCCTTTGTTATGCTCTATGTTCTGACACGACTCTGTGCCGGATTGACGACTCAGCAACATGGTTGAAGTCACAACTCACTGACATCTTCGCATGTGCTGGATGGCTGAATGGCTCGGCTCGCTTTAGTATCATTTAGATGCATAGTTACCCGACTTGAAAATCATTCCGATCAAGAAGTTGGGTTATTGGTTTAACCATCGGGTTATCGACCGTCGGATTAATAACATTTATATTATAACTAATTAGTATCATTTAGACGTGATGTTCGCAAAAAATTAGAGAGTCCGCCATGAAGTGACGACTTGCTGAAAATATCGAAACTTTAATTTAAGAGTAATACTATTTGTAAATCATTCATATAATCTTCATACCGAAAATGATCACGTGACAGAAGAAGATGCGAAAACTGGGACTTGCACTCTGAAACAACAAATATGAGTAGTGCCTGTTTATTGATACTATTTCGAAGGAACACCCAAACTATCAACAAATTTGCATATTTACCTCGGACCCAAATTCCCTCGGGGGCACGCCTAAAGAAAGGATCACCCTGAGGCCTGCCGGAGATTTGCAACGAGCAAGCAGCATTCGACGGGCCCTCCGTCGAATCCCGGGCCCTTCAAAAGTGACCATCCCGACCATGCAAGAAACTATAGACACATTGGATCAACCAGTTCTCGATCCCACATTCTGAAGTCCGACTTGGTATATACAAGTTTACGTTATCACATTGCTCGAAAAGACTTACCATTTCCTTTTCACCTTTTTCCGTCGCAAGGATAATAGGCTTCCTAGACACCCAAGCCATGGACGGTCAATGGGATCAACAAAACCTGTCAAGTAATCGATTACAAGAAAAGAGAAAATGGAACAAAAATGGAACAAATGCATATTTATCCTGGTTCACCTCAGTATAGAACTATATCTGGTAGAAAGAAATCATCACTAACATTATTATTAGGGTTTCGATTAAAAATCACCTCATACACTGCCCACTGACCGGGCAGCGAAATCTCCAAAACCATTTCTGTATTACATATATATCGAAGTAGGAACCAATCCCAATAGATGACAGCATCACGATGATAGGTGCTTTCTTATTGCGAAAAGACTACCAAAACATTCAATAATCTTGTTGCGATGCACGCCATTCTGTTCGATCCGACAAGTCTAGGAGGGGCAAAGTGGGCCACTGTGATCATCAAGGAAGTCAAATATAACCACAACTCCTGCACCTCATATGCCCCCCAATATTGGTGCTGAAGGACCCCGGCCAAAGAAATACATGGACTAATCTCGAGGGTCATGGGGGAAGCCAAACGCCTGCTGCAATGTATGGTCGTCGGCAACATTATCGTTCTCTCGTGTAGTCGTCGTGATATTTTGGAAGCGGCATTGCCTGAACATCACTAGGCATAATCTTGTTGGAATATTTAAGAACGACTTAGCCCCGAGGGACCATGGCGACTCATTGAAGAGGCCGCAACAATCTTGATCGAAACGCAAGTGTGCTTATGATGCGAATCGTGTGCTTGTCATTGTTTTGCGATAATGTTACGTGTTATTGAATTGTTATTATTTATGTCCAAGTTTTCATGATGTTCAATCATTTATTTACGCAATGCGATCGTTTATTATGGTTGAAATCATGTACTTGTTATTGTTCAATCGTTTATCTAGTATAATCATCTGTGTCACGTGCCTTCTCCACAAATGCTCAAAAAAGTGCACCTTTTTTCAATAATGCATAACAAAATATTTATTATTCCGAGAAAAATTCAAGCAAGAAAAAAGAAACGATTGTTTAAGGAGAAGAAAATGGGTTGCCCATTTGAGAAATATATGACCAAAAGATTTTAAAAAATAGGTCAGGCGTTTCACTAACGCGAGACTCGTTTTCAGCAAATTTTGAAATATCTGAAAAGGAAAGGAAAAAAATAAAAGAAGAAGAAGAAAAAATACACCTATTTCAGGAATTTTGATTTTTTTTTTGGGTATTATTTTGAGGAAAAGTTCAAAAAATCTCGATGTAATATGTACTATGTGATGAAAAAATGGGAAAATTAAATAAATAAAAGGTTATTATAGGAATCAAGGAGGGTAAAACTGAAATGCGTTTGCCGGGAGTCGAACCCGGGTCTATTGCTTGGAAGGCAATTATCCTAACCGTTGGACTACAAACGCTTTATGGTCTTAGAGTTCATCATTAATATTCTTACTTATACATAAAAGATATCAATCTACCTCAATAAAAAAAAGAAAAAGAAAAATAGTCCCTCTATTTTTTGAAAATATACTCACACCCCTATAATCTTTTAAATTATCTTTTTGCTCATAAAAAGATAATAACTGTCAAAAGTATATTTATCATATATTCTATAATTGTAAAATACTATACTCTTATCTAATGCTGTTATTTAAATAAAATGAGGATCTTATTTAACAAACTGCATTCTATAAAAAAGAAGATTAGGGGGTGTTAGACTTAGAGAGGGTGTTTGGGCGAAGCTTATTTCCAGTTAAAGTAGCCTATTTTTAATGATTATGTGCCATGCATATATTTGGCGAACTCATGCAATAATCATTTTTTTTCAATGAACTATTTTTTGATTTAAAACCTTAAATTTTCTCTTAATAACTTTTCCTTATATATATACTTTTTAAAAAACTAGTTTGACCAAATAAAAGACCTCCATGCCCCTAAAATAACTAACTCCCACTCATGCCAGCTTATTGATTTAGAAATATTTTCACCTATTAATTCCATTTAAAGAATCTTCTTGAAAATTAAACTCGTTAATTTTAACAGTTGACTTGATAGACACAATCAATTGAATTAGTTTATTTATATTATTTTTGATTATTTAATAGTTAAAATAATCGATTTCAACCATTTTCTGCCACAAGATTTAGCTAATATAATCACCTATCCACACACTAAACAACTTATTAGATTACTAATTTTAACCATTTTAAAATATATATATATATATATATATATATATATAATTTAAACCTATAAATCCCTTAAAATAAACTCCCCCAAACAGGCTTAGCTTTAAATAGCTCTAAAAAAAATAGATGTTTTTCCTTCATTTATTTATTTATTTTTTGCTTTCAAAAAACTATTTTTCATTATTCATAAGCATACTGCAGCTTTCAAAAAATTTGATTTGAACTTTCTAAAATATTTGAAAAACACCTGCTTTTTATCCAACAGAGGTATTTCAAAAAACTAAAAATAAAGCCCCATAGTAACATGTACAAGTAAGGCCGGCCATCGAAAAATCATAAGAGCAACTATAGGAAGGAGCTGTGTTAACTGGAAGAGGAGAAAAAACTGAAACCACCCATGATAGAAATCTCCTTAGCTTCCCTCTACAAACTCATCAGCCACAGAAGTAACCATTCTTCTACAGAGCAGCGACAACAAAAATTGGAGGGCAAGTAAACAAAAAAACATTGACAACATACCGTCCGCCGCTGGGGTCGATACATATTCCCTGGCTACAGCTGCATCATCTGTCCAGGAACTTCCATGGTTCGATAAAAATAATCATGCCAAACGTTGTCCAGTTGGGTACGTACGCCCCACTCATCGCCACTACCGGAGATAACCTCTAAACTTTTGGAAAACAGCACTCTCGACAGGAAGGAACTTTAACAGTGGACGCATCACAGAAAATAGTCTGGTGTTCTCCGAGTTACATCGGGTTCTCCCCTCCTGGGAGCTGGCTCAAACTGAAACCAGAAATAAATTGAAGCTATTGACTGTAGTCCATCCATGTGAAATAGGGTATGCAACTTACATTAATTTAGAGCTTTGGAAAATATCCGTATTTTATCTATGCAAATGCGCCCCAAAATAAGTATGTGGTGTTGCATGCATTGTGCGCGCATTGTGCTACGTTTAAGGGAGGCACGGAGAGGTGATACCTGAATGAAAGTGTGATTTTTGCAGTCATCAACTTCAAGGATAGATGCCATGTTTCCACAACGATAACAATAATTCGGTGCACTAAATATAGTAACCACTTTTTGTTCCTGTCGCAAAAAATGCAGAATGACGTGAACATGTATCTCCAGGTCCCCTAGAGCACTGAGACTAAAAAGAACTAAAGAGTCGAAGCTTTCTTACATGACCCCAGTTAAATCCCTCCATAACCAGCTGATGGGCTCTAGCAATCAGCTTTAAGTCGTTTGTGTGGTTGAACTGCTCAGATATGTCCTGCAGAATAATTAAACGCAATAAGATTAATTAAGTTCAACATTTTCTGTAATAATAATGATCCAAACATTTTCTGGAACAAATTTACCAAAAGAAAAAACATTTTCTGGAACGAATAAGGTTAAGCGTGAAAATCATACTTGGCCAAAAGTATATCCTGCACCCCTTGGCGAAATACCCCAGCCACAACGGTCATCTGGGTCAGACCATAAAAGATCACACATAGGCCCCTCATGAGGAACTTCTTGAACACGGTCAAAGTTACGTATGTTGTCAAGGGTTTCAATGGAAGGGGACAATCCACCATGAAGGCAAAATATCTCTGATTCGACCTTATAATAATAAGATAATAAAGAGCAAAAAGATTATTGAAAGCAAGCATGCACTATAAAAGAGATGGCATTGCATGCTGCAAGGGCCATCTATCACCTGCGAATGGAAAGACAAGGCCTTATGTAATATTAAATGTTATCTAGAAATGATTATATAGTTTATAATCTTGTAAGTAAAAAAACATATATGATTTGTTGACAGGATGGTTTTAAATTGCAGTTGCAGCCACTGTCACGTAACAGTCGCGGGTGTAACAGAAAGCGGGTAAAACGGGGGTTAGGATGCAAGCATAACGGACGTGAACTTTGAGGCGTGGCGCACAACTATTGGTTTTTGACATTTTTAAGTTTATAAAATTATCGTATATGATTTTTAGACTATTTTGACCTACCTTATTTGTCAAGTAAACATTGTTACATAAGACATTTAGATTTTATATAAAATTTATCTTCATTTCTACTACAACAATAAAGATTTTAATATATATTATTATAAATAAAGATATATAAATTTAAACAAGTTTTTGCACACAAAATAATTTTTTTGTGGTGGTATTTCATCCCCGCCACATTGAATGATGCGCTGGCCGAGCAATTACATCATCTATGTTATCATTTTTACATCACCATGATTTTTTTTTTTTTTAAAAAAAGAAGATGACAAAAACATCTCATCCCAGCAGGGTTTCAATTTTTTAATGGGTGAGGGCATCTCCTTCTCTTTTTTTTTTTCTTTTTTTTTTTTCCATGATATCATTGCATCACGGCAGTAACGAACTGTTACGAGTCCATAACAGCCACCACAATCGTTATGGCCGTGAATTTGATTCAAACCGCAAAAACAGGGTGTAACGGTAACGCTTCACGGCAATACCATTATGGCCGTTACGGACCAATTCCATGGTTGACAGAACACATGGCAAATCAGATTAAGCTTCAAGCAAGATAATGTGGCTCTTGCAGTTTTTGGCCCCCATTTAAAGATTTTCAGCTAGCAAAAGTAGTAATGTCCCTCATCGTTTGTCTAGTTGCTTTAACAGTCAACTGCCAAGCAATCAAAAGAAAAAAAGAATCTAGTCATGAGCAAAGCTAATTGATGTGTTGGGAGTTTGTTACATGCAGAGAGGTAGTTCCAATTAAGCTGGTGACAATTGAGGGATATGGCAAGGTTACCTGGAACAGGGATTGATATGGTACATGGAACGAAAATGGGAACAGGGTACGCTCTGTAGTATAGAATATAAAATAGTAGGGGGTAGGCTTCTTTGGAATGCTTAAGCGGTACAGAAATCATTGATTCAGAATAGACAATGCTATGTTTCATACATCTATGTATATGCATGTAAACACTACCCAATTAATTATATCTCATCACAATTTGGATTTGCTCTCATCTCATTTCTTGGAAGAAAGCTATACATCCTTTAATTATTTTATTATTTTGGAAAAGTGAATACTGGAATGCCACTTTTCCTATTCTGGAATGGGAACAATTTGTCCTGGATCAGGAATTTCCTACTACTTTAGTGATTTATGGTAACTCTGGGATATGGTAGTGGCAGCTAATTTGGGACAGCCTTAACAGTATATGCCAGCCCCCAGCCTACTTTTGCCCCAAGCTTACGACTTTCCCATCTTCCCTCGCGCCCCCTTTCTTTTCCTCTTTTCAGTCTCACTCCTTGAAGGTGTATAATCAGTGCAAGTTCGCCTTTTAAAATTTTCACTAGACACTACTTATGCATTAAGATTTCTCCTCCTAAGTATCAAATATGATCATTCATAGATTTTAAAAATTTTACTCCTTTCAACATAATTCATGATATAAGCATGCTCACTCTACAAAACATTTAAGTCAACTACTTCACAAGCACAAGAGCTGTAATTGATCTACAATATTACTCTTCAACAATTTCAGGCACAAAATTCCTCTGATATTTTGATGAAAAACATGGTCGTCACATTACTAGGGGTGGGTTTGCATGTCAAAATCTACTGATTTACATCTTAGGGTTGACCAACCAAACCTTGCCACTAATGTTTTCAGCCCTTTACATTATTATAGGAAATAATAAGTTTTGCAATGCCCAGCGCTAAGCCAAATTTTATTATGCTGAAATGTAACAATAGTATACTAACCAGAGCTGTTAGCGGAAAATAGTCAAACAAATCTGTAAAGATCTTCCAAACATTAGCATTGCCATACCTGTTAAAAGAAGTAAGATAAAGCCATCAGAAAATGTTTAAATGAAGTGTAAATAAGTACCCATGGAAGCAACAGAAAAAAGCCTTTTAGATATCCTTTTCATATGAGAAGAAAAATGTAGAATAGACGGGAGACAGCAGCCAAGAACCAAGCAGAAACACTCTTTTTGGACATTTGAAGGACGGTTTAGAAAACTTCAGCCAAGAAAATTTCAAAGCATAATGCATTGGCAAGCACTGGAAGAATGAAGACTCACTTTCTTAGGCATTCATCATAAAATCCATAAACTTGGGTAATCTGCAATAGACTAAGAGAAATCCTTGTTAAGATAAGTTTGACAAAGCAAGATCACCACAATGTGTGAAGGTCTACACAAAGAAGGCACATATATTCTAAAAGGCGCTAGAGCATAACATTTAAGAAAATAAAACAAAATGCCAAATAAATGAGAACCTAGAGATCCCGTGATTAGTACCAATAATAGAAGCAATTGTACCACTTGAGACCAAGAAGAAGCCATGAGCAGCCACCTAATCAAAGAATAGAAAATAGAATAAAATAAAGCGGCAAAAAAGGATACCTGACGACTTTCATGATTTCCTCTTAATATAGTAATTCGATGAGGGTAACGCACTTTTAGGGCCACTAGGAGCTGAACAAAAAGAAGTGGGGGAACCAATCAATAGTATAACAAGGGTAGAGGCAACTCAAACCACAAATCACATTCAACCAATGTTCTTCACATAAAAAATGACAACAGCAAGGTAAACAGACTCAGAAATGCAGTCCTCAGGCTATCAGCCTGTCAATATTTGGCCATGTGGTCATACAGAGTGTACTCCTAATTAAGAATGTCCAAGATAGCTCAAAGTATAGGAACTCATACTCACTGTTACAGTTTCAACGGAATAATAACCACGATCAACATAATCTCCCATAAACAAGTAATTTGTATCTGGACACTGCCAATCAGAAAGAATAACCATAAGTAAGACACAAAATGTAACTGACATTTTAGATTCTCATGCCACATAAGGACCAAATAACTCTTAACAGATGACCAAATTAGAACCTGAGCAGCTTAGTCTTATGACACGCTTCAAGGAGAAATAGCAATATGGGAGCAAGTTTTGACCAGTAGTGGATTGTTTCAAAAAAGAATAGCTAACTAAATTCCAGGAAACTGGATGACAGGGAAACTCAGAATTAGGTACACTTTTCTTTTAAGTATGCGCCATATACCTTCCCTCCAATTCGGAAAAGCTCTGCAAGATCATGGAATTGCCCATGAATATCACCACAGATAGTTACAGGGCTTTTCACTGGCTGCAGCATACGAAGCAACAAAAAGATCAAAAGAAAAACAATATGCATGAATCACAGGATACAAAATAAATACCATAATCAACAGTCATTAAACCATCAAACAAGGTAAAAACACTAAGCATTCAAATTAGAAATAGAAACCAGAATGTAGTCTGCATTCCAAACCTCATGAGCACCAAATATCTTAAATCTAAACTCTTTGAAGGTCCTTGGGGAAATAATTTGTCCAGCCTCGTCCATTCCCTCTTCTTTTCTCTTTGTTTATGTGGGAAAAAAATGAAGGGATTATTGACGGAAACAATGGCCTCATCAGCAGTTACCTCAGATAACCTCCTGGGAATCATCATCTAGACCTTTTCTAGTAATTGTTGCAAGTAATGAGAGCCACATATTTTCGGCACTTACTCCTCAGTGCCACTGATAATGGAGATTAACACTTCAAAGGAGGGTCTAAAAATTTATAAATTAAGAAGACTTGAATGAAGAAAACACAAAATTGGATCATCCAGTGTCACTTAATATGTTCAGTATTCAATTTTCAAGCTTGTTCAACAACTGTTCAACATCAATAAGAACATTATTACAAAACAGTGACCAGAATGCAATATACATACAATATATTATGAGCAACCAACTTGGGAAATGATACCGGGGCAACAATAAGGAGGACACCATGTACAAGTAGGCTGGAAACAAGACAAATAATACTGCAACTAATATGTTAACAATGGTTGCCCAGATGCTATTCCAGCAGGAAGAGATGGATCGTCAATGACTGGGTAAGGTTAAAGATTTAGCTAGCTACAAAAGGATCAAAGAAGATACCCTACCGGATGTTTTCAGCTTGAAAAAACTACTGCTAACTGACGATGTGCCACATTATAATGACATGACCTAAAGATGCTAACAAGCAAATTGAGTCGTAGATGCTTTGAATAAGGACAAAGCAATTCATTTGGAATCTCAGTTCTTCTTCTACATTTTTATTCACTTAACTTATTACGTATTTAGTTTTATTTTCAATCTTTTTTTCCCTTCCATCATTCCTTAAGTCCCATAAGTTTGATCCTCGACTCATTTTCTCTTACTAAAAAGAATATATGATCCATTCAGTATAAAAAGATCATGCAGAGAGATGGGAACAATGTTGCAAACCTGAACATTGCTTTCTTCCATCAATATTTCCTTGGCCTTCTCACACAACACCCTGACCTGCAACAGAAGACAAAATATCATTAAATAATCCATCATTAACATCCTAAACATGAATAGAAGAATTAATTCAGTAAGAAACTACAGTACATAGAACATTTCCAATGAAAGCGCAAACGTGAAAAAAAATTGAGCATCCAAGCCTGTCCACAGGAAACAGCCTTCTTTGGTGAACCAGATCCTTATTCAAACTAACTCCATAACTTGGGGGACTTGCATAATGCATAGAGAAACAGTCGACTGATGATTATTTTATAAATATCAAGTTTAATTGAGATTTCTTTAGTATATAGTAGCCAACCGACTTTGATTTAATGGCATCTCCTTCCCTCCCAAGTACGAGGGAGGGTATGGGTTGCAGGTACAAAAGCTTTCTGGTGCATCTGTATTTACCTATAAAAATAATTTGCTATATACAATAAAGAATGCTGAGTTTTTTTATTTTTTATTTTATCAGTGAAAAGCAAAATGCAATAAGGCACCAAGGGGGTGCAACCCAAGCACAAGAGACGAAAAGATTACAAAGCTAAAATCTCAAATAACTCATAAAAATCATCTATATTCACAGATTTACAGCAAACCGTCCACACTCTCAGATTACAGATCCATTTTCCTTTGAGTTTGTTCAGTGAGCATTCCTCCCCATCAATCAGCCTTTTGTTTCTTTCCTTCCAAATGGTCAACATAATGCAGATAGGTATCAAGGGCAAAAGCTTTCTCATTCTTTTAGATCTTTTGAATCCACTCCAGGCCGACAATTCTGCTCGAACATTTCCTGCCCTAACCCACTTGAACCCATAATGGGCAAAGAGAAATCCCAATGCTTCCTTCTCCACTTGCAGTTTACCAGCAGATGACAGACATGCTCGGCTTCTTCCTTGCAAAGGGAGCACCTACCGACCAGCACGTACCCTCTTTTCTGAAGGTTGTTCAGGGTAAGAATTCTCACCCAAGTTGCCTCCCAAAGCGAAAAAGGAGATTTTGGTAGTTCGCTACGGTTCGCCAATTGATTAAAGGATCTAAAACAACTATTAGAGAATAATAAAGCAAATCTCTCACTCTACTTAAAATTAAAAGGTGGATCTGCCCCCAGAAGCCCTAAATTAGGTACAAAAGCAGGTCATTGAGATATGAGACAAAAGCACTCAAGAAAATGCTCGCATTTCGCCCAAGGAACACACAAACCCAAACAAATCGACCCCCATCCGTAAAATTATACCAAAACGCTAAACGAAAAATAAAAGAATCAGCAAAGAATCCGAGAGTTCATCATAAAGAGGGATACAATCCATAGGAAAATCGAACCTCTTGCTCGGACAAGGGTTTGCACTGCAAAAGCTGAGAAATCTGCTCATCGAGATTACCCTGGGAGCTGGAGGGTACCGGATCGAAGCTCATGTTCTTCGTCTGATCTTCCTCGTCCTCCAATAGCACGGAGATCCGTTCAATTTCAGCCTACCAGCGCAAACACTACGATCTGAACCCTAGGCCTTCGCCGTCGACGGAGATGAAAATGTGGAGAGAGAGAGAGAGAGTGAGAGCGATGAACGAGTGGCTGTGGTGAAACGAAGTGAGGGAAACGCTAGTTGATTTTGTTCATTTACCACCCCATTTTCAAAGTTTAATAAATAATAATAATAATAATAATAATAATAATAATAATAGTAGGGGAAAAGTGTTTGGGTGAGATACTAGATAAATTATTTATGATATCGCTTTAAAAAATATTTTTTTAATGTATATTTTTTAAATAAAAAATATCTAGAGCATCTCTGGCCATTTGGGTGAATATTAGGTATGCTGAAAAATTGCCCCACCAAATCAATTCAATTCGAACCGTCCTATCCAAAAAAAAAAAATGATAAACTTGATTTTTTGATTTTGAAGGATGTTGGGTCAAGTTTGTTGGTGGAATATTTTTTGGAGCAGTTAAACTCCACCCACCCAACTTTAAAAATTAAATATAATATAAAAAAACCTAAAATTAATATATATACTATTAATGATATGTGCAAGTGTGTGAGTATCGATAGAAGATAGCGGGGATTGCTAGAAAACTAGTGGAACATGCTAAAAATTAAAATAGAATATTAATAAAATAAAACAAAATTTAAGAAACTATTTTAACTAGAATATTGCAACATAGATAAGAATATAGGGGAGAAATCTTACAATTATTGAAGAGATGTTTTGGTATCCACAAAGATACATGTAAGAATTTTTATAAGGCATTGAAAGGGTATTGGGAAAAGTGGAAGAAAAGAAGAGTGAGAGTCACCCATCAATTACCCGATGCCTTCTAACGAATGCGTTGATGCCTTCCAATGAATGCGTTGCTTGATCTGATATGAAATATAGGTTTTCCACTTGAATTGAAATTCTTCATCTAATCTAGAACACAAGCGTCAAATCCCTCCAAAGGGAGTCCCTCCCTCCTTTTATGCAGTACCTTCTCATACAAAAAAGAAAAAGGAAAAAAAATAATGATAAGGGAATGTAATATCCCAGAAATACATTAGAATTGTTGGGTATATTTTAAGCATGAGTGTTGTGTATAAATTATTATTTAATAAATAGTATTAAATATTAGGATGACTAATAATAGTTATGGGTGGACCAAAACCTTCTTTTTAAGGAGAGAAGCTCTCTCCTCTCATGTGCTGTGGAGATTTAGGGCTCACTGTTCATTATTTCTTTTGGTCGACGATCTGGTTGTTGCGCCTGCAAAATTGTACTCGTTTTGGTGTGTCAAGCTGATCTATTGTTCTTAATGTTTTATGTGGTGGGAGACACATGGCCACTTCTTCTATAAGACCGGTGGCCTCTTTCGAAGGTCATGATGATATGTCCATTATGGAAAAATTGATCCACAAAAATGACTTCCTCAAGCTTTCTGCTGAGGATGTCCATGGTCTTAAAGTTGATATTCAGTTGCTGAAGTCATAGGTTGAGAACTGGAAGCGGATTGCGCAGTCTGAAAAAGATAGGAATGTGCAAGTTTCAAGCCTTAAGAAGGGCAAGGAGGTAGGAAGGGAAAACTTATGTTCAGTGGTCAGAGTGCGTGGCGGAGAAGAGGTGCTTCAAGACCAAAAGGGGTGAGTAAAGGTCTGGTTAAGCTCCTACGCTCAGGTTGCTGCGCCTATCTCCGAATATGGAGGATGGGAAGACGGTTGTGAGACTTGCGGCGGCGACTCTGGCGGCACTGCTTGGTGGGGTATTTTGTTGGTAAGAAACTTCCTTTCAAACTGATAGAAGCTATTGTTATGAGAATATGGGGCTTAAGTCTGAAATCAGTCGTGGCCAATGAAGATGGTTTTTTCTTTTTTCACATCCCAGAATTGGAGGCTCAGTGACATATTCTAGATGCGAGACCTTGCTTTTTCGCGAGGGTGCCCTTGATTTTGCAACAATGGACTCCATCATTGGATTTGGTTAAAGGGCAGCATCACTCTCTTCCCTTATAGGCAAGACTTTGGAATGTACCATTGGCATTGTGGTCAACTCTGGGGCTTAGTGAACTGACAAGGTGCAGTAGGGCAACCACTATATGTTGATCAACAGACAGAGTAGATGCAATGATTGTCTGTGTTGAGGTAGATGCTTCTAAACCTCTTGTCACTTGTTTTGATGTAGTGTTGGATGGGATAAAAAGACCAATCTATGTTGAATTTGAATGGAAACCTGCAGTCTGCAGGAAGTGCGAAGTGTTTGGTCACCAGTGTAGTGGGGAAAAACCACTTAAGGTCCTTTTTGGGCTTGAGAATCTGACTGTTAATGTACAAAACTAGGGCAATAGGCTGAAGAAGGAATGGAAAGTTGTACAAAATAAGAGGAAGAAAAGTAACCCCCTACATGAAAGTAAGAAGGAGGGGGTAGGTTTAAGGTTTCTGGGTATGAGTCAGGAGGTTGCCAAAAAGCCAAAGGAATTATCGGGTGCTATGAACTTAGAGGATGGGTCTAAGGTTGATCCTGTCCATAGAGGCTCATATTCTGCTCCTAGAGATAAAGGGAAACGACATGTTTATAGCAACCAACCTCTGGAGCCTTGTGGAGCTAGCAGTAACCAAGGAAGCCCTACATAGCTTAAGGAGTCAAGGAAGGCACAACCCCAAACCAAAAGTAGGAAGAAAGGGAAAGGGAGGAAGCTGAGGTGATTATTTGTTCCTATCTCTATAAATATGTTTTTGAAGTATGGAATATTAGGGGCTTGATGGACCCGATCAAACAAGCTAAAGTTTATAATCTAGTGGATTGCCACCATCTATCTTTTATGGGCATCGTTGGAAAGGATGCACGCGTCATTCCAACAAATTTTGACTCGTAAATAAAAGGGTGCACGCGTCATTCCAATAAATGTTGAACAACACAACCATCCAACAACTCCAACAATTCAACTCAACCACAAACACTGAAAGACTGTAAGGTCATAAACATTTTAGCTAAACATAGCTAGCTATGCTCTAACTTTAGGACTAGAGCATGCAATCCTCAATAGTTTTGTCTAATGGATCCATTTACCGCCAGCATAAGCAAAAGGTGTGCATTATTTAACCCAAGTACGAGGTCTAATAGTTCTGTCCATCTCAATTCAACGCAAATCAACAAATAACTTTAGGCATTCAAAAAAACAAAAATGAGCACTGAGCAACACTGAACAAGGCTTGAAAACAACACAAGCCTCGCGTACGATTCCAACAATGACTATCAGAGCAACAACTCACATGGCAGCCATCAAAAGCTCTTAACCAAACACTAACAAGGTTCAGCAGCACACAAAACAATCAATCATTCATTGGAATCAATTAATTCTTAATCATCTCACAAAACATTTAACTAGCCAACACTTTTGTAAAAACAGTGACCCCGAAGTAGAAATACTAGAACTCCTTCCACAGTATTCAAATGGTATTACTCTTTAAAGATAAAAGTTATATAACCTTATTATCTACAACTTTCATGTTGAACACTTCACAAGATTTAATCTTTAGAAGGGCCAATCGGGCCAACACAGTAGGTGCACAAATTTGATCACTGAAACTCGGTTTTGACTAGTTTCAAAAATACAAAGACAACTTCTGATACACATACTTTCTTAGGTTTTTCGCCAAAACAAAATACCTAGATACGAAATAGAGCTATAACTTCTTTTTTAACCTTAAAAAGTGATTCACACTCTAGATATGTAGAATAGGGAAAAAAATGGCTGACTATTGTTTTGAAATACCCAGAATATCAGTTAAGACACAGTAAAATTAGAAATGATACAACTTATACTACAGGGGCTTAAAACATTTTGACTCCAAAAGAGAAAGTTTAAGGAAGCTTAAAGAAGCACAATTCTTATTTTGGCTTACACTTGCAAAATTAGTCATTTAGATGGGTAAAAAGCCTCATGAGTAGGAGAAATATGGGCTGGAAACACAATCTACCCAGATTCTCTACAGCAAACTAAAAATTCCAAAAACTTTTCCACGCATCTCAGATTGAGATGATTCCAAAACCAAACCTGTAGATTTTAATCAGAACTACAACTCTTTAGAAGAAAACATCCTCAAATTAAAAACATTTCTAGGTAAAAAATATCCAAAACCTTACTACCCTATACTTACACGTAAGTAATTATTTCCAAAAATTCACTTGAAGGAAAGTTTAACCTAACGCCTCATTAAATCAATTTTTGAGGTCAAACACATACCTAATTGAGATGATTAATCATAATCTACTTCCATGAACAGTCATCATGTCATGCAACAGAAAATTTATCATGAAAATAATAATAATCATGATTATGGCTCAAATCAACATATAATTTCTTGCCAAGAAAAAAACATGTCAAAACATGGAATCAAGACATAAAAATTGAGATTTATGGATAAGAATCCTACCTTAACAACTTTGCTTAAGGAGGAAGTTGAACTCTTTAAAAGAAAATTCAAGTTCCTTTAAATACCCACCAAGAAAAACCCCTCTTTTTCTCTCTTTTCTCTCTTCACTCTCTCCTTTCTCTTCCATAATGTTTGAATAGTGAAAGACAATGGAAATGCACAGAGATGCTTTTCCCAAATTTCCATTTTTGCCCTTACATCAAAATGTAACCCTTTGAAAACACCAATGGCATTTTGGTCATTTCACTTTTAAAAATATCCTAAAGTCAACTCTTTTCCACCACATATTTTACCTGTGGGCCCCACGTGTCACATCAATCACTCGTTAGATATTTCTCGCCCGATAATTCGTAACCGAATCAAAAATACTATTCCAAAACTCGGTTTTATTCCCAACTTCTACGAAAACGATAAATTTCTCCTACTAGGGTTTCAGAAATCATACACCACTATTACTACCTTTATTTATGGCTTAATGGCTAAGTGCGTTTTTGTAATTGCACTATGAAACTCGAAGATTTTTCGTTACGGGGGCGAAAATTTTTTTCCTGTGAAAATTTCTTAAAATATTACGTAGACTAAGCATGCAAAATCTTTAAGGAAAATACTAACATTCAGGCTTAGTAAAATTTACTATGAACTCAGATTTCAAGAATATTACAATGCATTATCTCTCATATGGATCGGACGCCCGAGAACCTCACTTGCCAGCGTAATTAGGAACTCCCGATAATTATTTTTGATTAGTTGTACGGCTATTGTATTTACTTTCTTTTTTCCCTGCTGCCTTTGTACATCTATGACACCTTGGTGGTGTGTGACAGGGGTGTGATCTTGTTTTCTTTTTCCTTGGGTTGTGCCCGTTGTTATTGTTGGCTTCGGCCTTGTTGTGTTTTGGTTTATAAAATTTTTCATTTACCAAAAAAAAAAAGTAGTTATGGGTGAATAGTATTCTTAAAATTCAAATGCAAACTTTCAGTAAATAGAAGTTTTGCGGTAAAATTAGCAATTCAAAAAAAAAAATCGGGAGAATTAGGTGAACAAAAATGCCCGAATGAGAGAAAACTGATGGAACACTATAGGGGTGGGCCCCACACTTGTGGGTTCTACATTTTTGGTGGTGGAATTTGTTTCCCACCACCAAACTTCACCTAAAGAAGATTTTTTTTTTGTCATGATAGGTGGCTTTGCTCTTTTACTGGTATCGGCTCTCATGATTACAAAAAAATTAATCCCCACTTTTATTTTTCTTTTATGAAATTGTTTGTTTGATGTTATAAATACCCTCTTTACCAACCAAAGTTAGAGTGACTTGTGAGGAAACGGAAATGTGAAGGGAGGAAAAGAGTGAAAGAGAAGGAGGAGGAGAAATGAGGATTTACTTACCACTCTTCATTTAAGGTATTTTCTTTATACTTTTCGCATTACTTTTGATATTTTTCTTTGAGAAATTCTTAAGGGGAGGCTTGATTCTCTACTTATACTTGTTTTTACCTTAAAACATGTTAAAAATAGTGACGTAGGCTGTAGCAAGGGGCTGATTTTGGGTTTTCCACAAAAGTTACCGTAAAACTTGATATTATGACATAAAAGTATGATTTTAAAAATAGATAGACATAATAGGAAAGAAAATGGGAGAGAAAGTTAGGGTTTCTTTGTTTAGAGCTATTTCTAAGTCCAGATGGGCTGCGAAACTAATCTAAACTTAATTTATGATTGTAATAGGTGTTAAAGACATATTTGTGACTTTGATAGATTAATTAAACGTAATTAGCAAAATTAACTCTAAGATGGAGCACTTAGGAAATATAAAGGATTATTCTTAAAGGCACATTAGGAGTTTTTGTGATGTGATGCATAATTGTTGTGTAATTGATATGTTATTAATTATAAATTATAGGTTGATTGTGCTTGTAGTAGTTTGATGGAAGATTTGCAAGGTAAGGGTTTATACTCTTTTGTAAGGGATTTTATTCCCTTAGTAATATTTATTACCTTCGTATAAAAGCTTTGTTATATCAGTTTTGATATGAGATACTTCCCTAATTCTTGACGGAGTCTTCTTTTGACTCAATTATTAATGATGTCATTGATGATATTATATATATTTGTTGTCAACTATAGGTTGAGTAAGAAAAACTGTCAAAGATGAAGTATAGGTGAACTCTAGTACTAAAATAAATACGATGAGCTGTGTTAGATCCAAGAATATGGTATTTAATGCAGGTTCATTGGCTTGTTACCACTCAATCAATAATATTGCAGTGCCGTTTGTTATATACATGGTGATTGTTGTGATGTTGTTGATTAAAGTATATAACTTTTTTCATATGCTTGTTATATATATTTATTGCTAATATTTCTGCACATTGTTTGAGTGCATCCCTTACTGAGTACCTTTTGCACTCATCATTTGCTATGGTCATTATTTGAACTGCAGGTAATAATTTTGGCGGGACATTAAAGGACAAAGGAAAGACGGTTAGCATGTAAATAGGATCTTAAGTTGAAATCTTCTTTTGTCATTTTGATAAATTTGGGTTGTTATGAAGTAATGACTAATGCCATATAGCTGTAACATTAATTTTATTCTTGAGAACTTATCTATTACTAAATGCTCTTAATGATGTTATTTCACTCCACTTCATTCTCCATTTAATTAGTGAATAAATTTTAAATGAGAGGATAAAATGAAAGGGCACTTTTAGTAACTGCCGTCAATTTTCAATAAAATTTTGGGAGAAGAAATTGGGAGCGTTATAAGGGACATATCCTATGTCATTTTATGTGGTCATACTTTGAAAAGATAAAGTGGGGCTTTCCACCAAAACAAGCCGTGCGGCAGGTCTTTTAGAAGAATATATTTTACATGTGGCATGCTTTTTAAAAGTGGTGACCACTTTTGATAAGGTAAAACTTTTAAAACGCCTAATGCTAGTGGAATTTCATGGAGAGAATCTGCCGATACTAAATTACAAAGGGCGAAACTATTCCAAAAATTTTTGAACAAAATATTGAACTTACTGCATTTTTTATTTTTACTATTTGCTTTGGCACCCTTTTAGCTGGTCTTTGTGCCTCTTTTTCTTTTAATTCTAGGTATCATATGGATTTTGAGAAAATGGATCCATATGAGGGTTAATACTAGAAGTTACAGCATTGTCATCAAAAGATGAATCGCCATCAAGGGATTCAAGTTCTTTGATGAGTTTTTTTTTTTTTTTGGCATAATCTCTTACTTTTCTTGGAAGAGGATGATTCATCCTTGCTGATCTTGCTACTTGCGGGAAGAGAAGTAGTATCTTTTTGTAAAAATTTTTCCTTGGACTAGAGATTTTTTGGGAACAAATTTTTTATTGCGGTAGCATTTATTCTTTACTAATCCATTTTATTGCACCATTTTATTTTACAAAAACAAGTTAAGGCAAGTACTCAACATTGGGAGAGAAAATAACCTACATTATTGTATAGTCCCAACAAATAATTCAAGGTATATTGAAATAGGAAAAGAACAAAAGCATATTGTCTATGGGAAGAGGTGCTTCGGTGAAAGCAAAAAAAAAAGGATGGTCTGAATCTTCCTTAACTAGTAGAGGAAGTACTTCACAAACCAGTCCAAAAATTCTCAACTGCTCAGGGAACTAATTCGAAATATGACTAAGTGAATATGGGAAAATCAAGAATGGTCAATGTGCCTAATAAAAGCACCTATACCAAGATTCCATATAATTATAGGAATCATAGATTTTTATTGGATAAGGAATGGAAAACATTTTTAGAGAATATGGAACTATATCTTGGCGCCCTCTGACACCAATCTTCAGGTGTAAGAATCCGACTAATGAGACATGAAGAATATGCAATTTTTATTGTATTTTTATGATCAGAAATATGGGTGACAAGAAGTAGATTGGGCATCAATAAAGGATTAATTCATAAAATTCTTGGATTGTTGTGACGTTTTGTACAATGGAATGAAAAATAGGTGGAATGGAATAGATTTTAAAGGAAAACTGTAGTTATTAAGGAAATGTTTTATTCTATTGTCATTCCTATCACAGCTAATAAAGGGGTTTAAGCGCAAGAATGAGCATTCGTCTGTGTGAAGGTACGGATGCACATTTCAATGCATTTTAGCTGTTTTTGAGTTATCATATAAATGACAGTGGAGTGGGGCATTCCATATAAAGTAATACTTCTCCTTTAAACTGCAGTTTTCTATCCCATTTCAATCTAAAGTACCAAGCAAGATCTTAATGAAGGTAATTAGTCAAAGCAATACTCATTTTGATCAGGATTTCTCAAGTATTTCCTAGCCCTAGGGATCATCTATGTATAACATATATTTGGTTGATTGTTGTTCTAGGAGCTTACAACAAGGCAAACTTGCATTGCAATCTAATCTCAAACAATTTTGCATGGTGTTCTACAACAAGCTAGATCATCTGTTCTGATTTTATTTTCTTTCTTTCTTTATTTATAGATTATGTATACTAGGAATATTTCGAGGATTTTATGTTGTATACAAAAAATTATAGAGGGTATCCATGGTTTGTGAAATTTCCCATTTATGGGATTTGTGTCCATAAAATTGTGGGAAAATACACTAGGTAAGAATGGTGATTCTTTCTGCTTGAGTTTTCTATATTCATTGATAACTGTCATATTTGTTTTCATTTTGCTAATATGTAGAAAATAAATATTTGATAAAATGAACCTCATTGATAACAGTGTATACAACGATGCCCCTGTAGGGTTGGATGTGTGGTAAGCCACTGGGTCTGTCCAGAGATGAGTTGGGTTCAATTCCCGCTATTATAATATCGACCGATTTACTTGCAAGCTGGCTTAAGAGGTTAGGCAAGTTCTCTCCCTTAGTTGGAGCTTGACTATTTCGAACTCGTGTAATTTGGGTGATGTAGGAGTCTGGGTTAGCAGGAAAGAAAAAAGGGATTAGAATCTGAATTCACACATATCCGAGAGGTGTGATTACAACACCTTTCAGTGTCCTATTTCATATTCCATTTGGTTGGTGATGTGTTGAGTGATGAGAGATTGCATTAGAAAGAAAGAATATGGTATTTACCTTTTGGGTTCTTATTCTTCTTTAGCGTAATGTGTATCAGTGACGAAGCTTCGTGGCTTCACGACTTGGTTGTGTATGATCATTATGTTGACCATCTGAAGGAGATGGCAGCAGTGAAGTCTCCTATACTCTACAAAATGCCCTCTCCTCTCTTGAAAAAGCAACTTATTTAAAATAGGTTGAGTTTGATCTCATTTTGCTCGCCATTTTTGGAAAAAGAAAACCTCGTTAACCGTTTTGTAAGCCGAAGGAAAATTCTACTTTTCTTTCCTTCCCCCCAGAAGTTCATTCTCTTCTCTGACAAAGATTTAGGGGTTTATGACGTGAGGTTTAGGGTTTTGAAGGTTTCTGCTTTTCCCGAAAGTCCTTTCTTATTAAGATTTAGGGAGCTTAGGATTCAAGGTTTTGAGTTTATTGTTTAGTCTTAAGAGTTCAGTTTTTAGGAGCTTAGTGGTTTAGGTGTCTAGAGTAGAGCTGGCAACCTCAACACATGACTCATCAATACATTCACAAGATAACTCGATCCAACCCCCTCATAAAATAACGTCGACCCATATTTTACTCATTGACTCGTAACCCATATTAACTTGCCAACAAACCATCTAATTGTCAGTTTTGGTTAGGTTTTTTATTTTTTATTCAAAATTAGAGTTTCCTTTTGCTAAATATATTAATTTTTCACGAAAATACTAAAAGAAACAAAAGTTGTGCCAACAAGGTGAATCCTTGACCCTTCAACCTACTCGTAATACAATCCAACTAGGCCTACTCATTATAGTGGCGGAGGGTGCAATAGATATTAACTTAGCTATTCCACTTATGGTCATTGAATAGAATTGTTCCTCACATATTTTTATCATGCTTCATGCTACATTTCTATCACAACCTCACCATATTCCAAGCATCATGTTTCAATCTGTATAAGGAATAGCTATTCTAATCTTTCGTGAATGTGACCTCAAGGAATAGTTGAACATTGCACATGAGGCGATCAGATGACCTTGATTACCCCAAAAAAAAAATTCCATGGAATAGTCATTCCATTTCGACCCTATTTTGTTATGCGAACCAAATGCCATGTTACATAAAAAGCCTTACCCTAGACTAGAGGTAGCAAATAAGTGGGTTGGTTACGAGTAGTTCAAACGCAAGTCATGAGTCAACGAAGAGCGAATGAATGATAGCTCAATCCATTCTCACTCTAGTGCTATAAATTTTTCACCATGAAAATTTTTCATCATGGTTAAGTTCATAAAAAATTCTCATAAATCAAATAAGGGATGAAAACATTGCCACGGGGAAATTTTAAAATCACTCTTATGCTGCCATTTTTAAGCTTAGGCCCAACAAATTTATATATGGTCGGTCCCAACAACTCAAACTAACTCAAATAAAATTTATATATGGTCGGTCCCAACAACTCAAACTAACTCAAATAATGTTTTACTTGACCCCTCTCCACTCTTGGGGGCAACCCTAATTAATTCTCTCTTTTCTTTCCTTTTTTGTTGTCAAAACCCCCAACTAATTCTAAAAAGCGAAAAGAGTTCATAAGTCCAGACTCAAGGCTTACCTGATACTAATTCCTAAAACTATGTCGCTTTGCTAAAAATGTTAAGTAAATAGATTTTATTTTTAGCAAAACGATGTAGTTTTAAAGGCTGGACTCGGAAGATTTTGTGAGTCTGGGCTTAGGAGCTTCAATCTCTTCTGAGAAATAAACCAAAAAAGCATCCAAGCCACTCATCATTTTCATTTTTCTTATTGTGGTTATTTATGACTTAGTCACAACTAAGCATTAATAAATCATCCCGGACACTCATTTTCAATGATGATCTAAAACATCTATTTGGACCCAATATAAGAAAATGAAAAAAAAAATTAAAAAATAAAACCCCAATTCAAATCCCATAAAGACGAGCAACCCACTATCTTCACCATCACACGTTACAAAATCCATGTCTGTTCCTTATTTAACTCCCACCCTTCTCTCATTTCTTCCCTACAAAGTACATCCCCATGGGCCTCCGAGTCCAACAACAAAGCCAAAGGGTAACCAACTCTACCCCCATCCCACCACCAATGCCAAAGAACAGCAAAAGCAACAGCAACAACAACCAGAACAGGAACAGCCAAGCTACCAAGTTTGTGGGGGTGAGACAAAGGCCCTCGGGGAAATGGGTGGCTGAGATAAAGAACACGACGCAGAAAATCCGAATGTGGCTTGGAACCTACGACAGCGCAGAAGAAGCTGCGAGAGCGTATGACGCGGCCGCATTCCTCCTGCGGGGCTCGAAAACCCGGTCCAACTTCGTCCTCAGTGTGGCCTCCACCAACTCCCCGCTCTCTCTCAAGATCAAGAACCTGCTCATGAGGAAGAGGGGGGTGAAACCAGAAACCCCTGTGGGGAGTTCTGAGGATGATCAGTTGTGTGGCTGGAGTAGGGGTGAGGGTGCTTCCTGCTGCTCCGAGGACGAGCTGAAGGATTGGGTTGGGGGGTTTGGAGTGGGCTCCCGTCTGTTGGATCGAAGTGGGATTGATGATGACGATCAAGGGAAACTGAGGATGGCATCTGATCCAACAGATGATGGACTGTGGGATCTTCCCCACCTCTACCAGTTATTTTTCCACAGCTAAAGACGCACCGTGGGTTCAATTCAACATGAAAGGGGTTGCGGAACTTGATGGTTAATTCCCCGCTACAAATTGAGGATCCAAATCACATGAAAGGAGGAGACACATATCATATGAAGGGCAGACATTATTTATTTATTTTGCAGATAGGAAGGATTTGGTTTTTTTGGTTTTTTTTTTTGGTGTGTTTTTTTGTTTTGGTGCTCTGTGTCTTGTCTATTCATCGGCAGGAGCTCCCTCAGAAAATAAATTAATTCCATTTTGCTCTTTCTTCTTGTGTATAATCTCATTTGACTTGCTTTATCTCCCCCAACCCCACATGGATTTGTTTGTGCCAATAAACTCAGCTATATCTTCTTTATCCTCCCTCTCCCACTAAAAGTTGATTTCTGTAATGTGAAGAGACTCTAAAGTCACCTTTTAAACATCTTATTACAGCATCACTCTAGGATTTGGACTCAGATCTCCAAAATGTTTGTGCATTCTTCGCCTAAATGGGTAGGGATTACATTCCCATCTTATACATTTTCTGTACAGCAATGATACCCACCCCAGCTAAATCCAAATTGGATCCCGAAAGCTCTTAGGTCAATAAACAAATGAAGGGTAACCAAGTAATTTCATTAAAATACTCGGGCAAATTAATCCATTACCTATCATTCAAACGTTGAGACCCTAAATATCCCGTAGCAAATGCTGCACCCACGTCTGAACCAAGTCGCAAGCAAAAGACCAAACCAAGGTCAAAAAGATGTGAACATTACTATTTTCCGAGGAAAACTGCACAGAACTGATTAACACGGGTAAACAAAAACTGATCATTAACCTAATCGCAGGAATCCCCACACTCCCCCCCCCCCCCCCCCACACACACACACACACACAAAAAAAGAGAAAACAAAAAAAAAAAAAAAAAAAAAAAAAAAGAGCAAGAAGGCGCAGTTTCAACACCACCTACATAGGTTGAAGAGAAGTGAGAGGCATACAAGGAAGAGCAATAGAGAATACCATAATGCTTCTCATACAATATTCAAAAAAGCAACTTGTAATCCAGGGAAAAAGAAATTACATCTTCGATTCTTCAGAAAACACTTCCAGTAAAAACAACACAACACAATTCAGCAATTCAATAGCTTGGAGAGAAATGAAAAATGACTGCGAATGCACGGCAAATAGAACATAGATGAAGAATAGGGATGCACCAATTCTCGAGGGGAATCGCTGGCAAAACAAGCTCAGTAATCTTCACCTTCCTCTTCATCCTCCACACCTTCGGCGCCAACTTCCTCATAATCTTTCTCAAGAGCAGCCAAATCTTCACGGGCTTCCGAGAACTCTCCTTCCTCCATCCCTTCACCAACATACCAGTGAACGAAAGCCCTCTTAGCGTACATGAGATCAAATTTGTGGTCAATGCGCGAGAACACCTCAGCCACGGCTGTGTTGTTGCTGATCATGCACACGGCACGTTGCACCTTGGCCAGGTCACCCCCGGGTACCACACTTGGAGGCTGGTAATTGATACCGCATTTGAACCCAGTTGGGCACCTGTGAAAACAATCAACAAAGATAATAATTTTTTTTCCATGTGGAGCTAGGCCAAAAAAAGCAGTATCAGAGAAAAGAAAAAGGGAATTGGAACAATTTTCCTATGTTAGGCACCATTTATCAAGCTAGTGGAAAAGGGAAAAGCGGAAAGTGTTTACAGTGTGCAACACTAGTCTTGTTGCTGGTGACACACCCCAAAACGACGTCATTTTGGGTGCTAAAGAAGGCAATTGTCAAGTGAGGCACATTATATTCACCAAACCCTTTAGAAATTAGCAATAATGAAAGGGGAAAGCACTTATAGTGTCATACTAGGAATTTGGCTAGTGCAGCACCACAAAATGGCATAGTTTAAGAAACTTGTTTGACAAAACGACGTCATTTTGATAAAAATTCTCATTTTTTTAAGTTACAGCTCACATGTTTGAATTTATATATGAATAAGACAAGTTAGTAATAATTGGGGATTGACCATAATAACCACAATGTGTGTGCAATGGCGAGACAGAGATGTAAACATTAGAAGACCTGAGTGAGGCAGAGGTGCTCACCACCCACCATATGGAACAATAATTGCTGTCTATTAATATCATAAAGACCCAAATTGCCATGCTAGGAACACCAAACCCATAACAAAGAGTTCATCACTAGGCATGGAATTCAGATTTTTTTTAAATGAATGAATTGACTATTATTTTTTCTTTCTGTTCTAATTCTATTCATTCAAGTTGTTTCATGTACGTGCCATGTTAAAATATGCATTTCCTTACCAGTCGACAAACTGTACAGTCCGTTTTGTTTTGATCGTGGAAACAGCAGCATTCACGTCCTTGGGAACAACGTCTCCTCGGTACATCAAGCAACAAGCCATGTATTTCCCATGCCTTGGATCGCACTTGGCCATCATGCTTGAGGGCTCAAACACTGCATTTGTGATTTCAGGAACTGATATCTGTTCATGGTATGCCTTCTCAGCTGAGATAACAGGGGCGTACGAGGAAAGCATAAAATGGATGCGAGGATATGGTACAAGGTTGGTCTGGAACTCAGTAATGTCAACATTAATGGCTCCATCGAACCTCAAGGAAGTAGTCAAGGACGATATTGTCTGAGATATCAATCGATTTAAATTGGTGTATGTTGGCCTCTCAATATCCAGGGATCTGCGGCAGATATCATAGATTGCCTCGTTGTCCAAGAGTACTGACACGTCTGTGTGCTCAAGAAGTGAATGTGTGGACAGAACACTATTATAGGGCTCCACTACTGCAGTTGAAACCTAAGAATTAAAGACAAACAGAAAATGAATAAAGGAATATACATTAGTTTCGAGCATTTCCTAACAGATTCAAGAAATTCTATACTGCAACTAATTGTCAAAACAGACTAACTTAAACCATGGTCGCCAAGACCAGTTTGGGGAAGCTTAATTTTGAGCTTAACTAATTAAAAAAAAATATATTTCTGACAAAAATTAAGCATTCGGAGAATTTTCAGAAAAGCTTATTTTTGAGCTTATCCGTTGGAATAACTCTTTTTGACCAATGTAGGCGCTTGGAAGGTTTTCAAAAACTCAGCACAGCTTTCCGAAAAGCTCAAATGTGCTTGTGACGGCTCAAAAAAACTTTTCGAATAAGCAACATTTGGACCATATTAAACAAGTATTTTCTGTGCTTTCCAAAAAGCCAAAAGCAAACTGACCCTAAGACCATGCTTCCTATATGAATAAGAAAATGAAATAAAAAGATGAAGTGCACCGAAGTTGACTGTAGGATTATTGACAAGGCTACCTGCGGAGAGGGGTAAATGGTAAAGCCTAGCTTTGACTTCTTCCCATAGTCCACAGACAAGCGTTCCAGCAACAAGGACCCCAGACCAGAACCAGTGCCACCACCAACAGCACTGAACACCAAAAACCCCTGCAAACCAGTGCAGTTATCGGCCAATTTCCTAACTCTGTCAAGGCACAAGTCAACGATTTCCTTCCCCACTGCAGAGATAAGTAGGATTCAGGAACTTTAGCATAACAAACATGGTAAAAGCGCTGAGCCATGAATTATAAGAACAATGTAGTTAACCTGTATAATGCCCTCTAGCAAAATTATTTGCAGCATCTTCTTTGCCAGTAATAAGCTGCTCAGGATGGAAAAGTTGACGGTATGATCCTGTCCTAATCTCATCGATGACTGTTGGCTCCAGATCAACAAACACAGCCCTAGGCACATGCCTCCCTCCACCAGTCTCACTAAAGAATGTACTGAAACTATCATGTGAACCACCCACTGAAGAGTCACTGCAGAAATGTAAAGTTTTGTAAGAAACCATTGCATCATCTAGATAAGAAGGGAAAATGCACATTTATTTAAGCCATCTGCAACACCTAGGCATACATATAACCAAACTAAGATCTTAAACTGCTAAATCAACATAATATATGTTTTTCGATTGGTAAATACACACGCACCCAAAAGGAACATGCAACCTTTCCAATCACTTGCAAAGGGTGAACATGCCACCAGAGCAAAGGCCATTGGCTCAAATAAACATAAAATTGGAAGGTCGGACTCAGTTAGGTTATAAAGGAAGGTAAATGAAGTGAATAGAAATCTCAATCTGATTCTACACCAAACTCAGCAGCAATTAGTTTCTTCAAAGCCAAATTTCAGAATTCGCATTATTCAACCATCGCAAACAAAGACTACAAGTAACTGGACCAATACAACCATTTGACATAGTTTTTGACGGAATTGGTTTCGAAATGCAAGCGCAGAACACAAATCCAGGCAAATTTTGTCTCATTCATAAAAGCAATTTCCCTAGGTTAAACACAATTTGGCCCTCAGACCCATTTCAAAGCAAAGATCTAAGAAAATCCCATGAATAACGTTCCAAATGCATTTTAAGGCATTCAAATATCATCGCATTTTTCTTTTAGTAAATTACAGATCAAATAAAGCAGCTTCTAGGTTGATGCATCTAACAGAAAATTCGTCAATCCACAACATACAGGGGAAGACCACAAAAACAACCACCATTCCACACAAATCGATGCATATATGCATTCCAGATGTCCAAATATTTCATCGCGTGTTTAAGACACAAAGTAAACCGACTCAAATAAAAAAACCTTCAGGGTTGATGAAGGCAAAATTACTAAAACACGATGCAAATATATCGACCAACTCGGATCAACAGAAAGACCATAAAAACCATTGCCATTCACAAAAATAAAGAAAACTTCGTTGTTGATGAAAACAAAATTACCAAAACGCGATGCAAATATGTGGAGCAACTCAGATCAACAGAAAAAACATAAAACCATCGCCATTCCACAAAAATAAATTATTTTTTTTTAAAAGCTTCGGTGTTGATGAATACAAAATTACCAAAACGCAATGCAAATATATGGAGCAACTCAGATCAACAGAAAGACCATAAAAACCATCGCCATTCCAGAAAAATCAAATACAAAAAAACTTCGATGTTGATGAAAACAAAATTACCAAAACGCGATGCAAATATATAGATCAACTCAGATCAAAAGAAAGACCATAAAAACCATCGTTATTCCAGAAAAATAAAATCCAACAGCCTCGGGGCTGGTGAATCCAAAATTATCACAACGCGATGTAAATATATTGAGTAACTCACAATCAGGTCAACTGAAAGATCATCAAAACCATCACCATTCCTCACAAATCGACGCATATATACACAGAAACACGGAATGTGGGAATTATTCGCGTACCTGGACACCATTCCATCGGGATGGATCCCATGTTCGAGACAGTAGAGCTCCCAGCATGAATTCCCAACCTGAATCCCAGCTTGCCCAATGTGAATGCTGATGATCTCTCTCATCGTGAAACTTCAATCCTTCGCAATCGCAGTCAAGATCAGACAAAAGAGAATCGCTAATCCGCCGATCCCTCTCTCTCTCTCGGAGCGTCCTTTCCCTCGAGCCAAACAAGGAGATAACAAAAGGGGGAAAATTAGAGACGGAGAATTTTCGATTTTCTTTTTTTTTTCATGACAGCGCACCAATCAATATTTTTGATAGGCAAAATATCAGTTTTGGCCTTCTTGTGTCATTCCGTGTTCAATTCAGCTTTCAATTTTTTATTTTGTTCACCTGAATCCCTAATAGTCCAATTTAGTTCTTTTTTATTGACATAATACACTAATTTTACTAACTCACGGTAATCTGATATGATAAAAATATTTATCCTCTTTTATTTTTATTTATATGAGTCTTTCATGAATCCCTTAAATTCTTAACTCTTTATTTTTTTACCATCTCAAAATATCAATTAAGTATGAGTAAATGTAATTAATATATTCAATCAAGAACTAAACTGAATCGAATATGATAATTTAAAGATCCAATTGAATAAAATAAAAAATTGGGGACCGCATTCGGTGGCAAGAGAGCCTGTCTTTTTCATAACAGTGTTGTGTCTTCCCTGTGCCCAGCGGCGTGAGTTGCCTGGACAGCGCGAAAAGTGGCCCCACAAGCGCTAGTGGGCCACGTCCAATTTAGTAATTAAAACTTTTTTATTTGGACAAAAACTTTTTAAAATAAAATGATTTAATATTCATAATTTATTTTGTAATACATATTTTCTGGCTATTTTGCATAAAATTACTTGCAATATATCAGTAAATTCAAATAATTTATTACGTATCCTTTTCTAATTATTTAATAGTCAAAAATTATTTAAGCTATTTTTTATCAAACAATTTAACTTACAATTAATGAGAAGAAGCTGCATAATGTGGCGCTCTATCCAGCGGTATATAGAAGCATCATAAAATGGTATTGTTTTGATAAATAATATTAAAAGTATAATCTATTTATTTTAACAAAACAATATAGTTTTGGAATACTTTTATATGCAATTATATAGAGTGTCATGCCATATAACATAAGCTCATAAATAATTACTTATGTAAAAGATTACGGTTGTTTTAATCAAACACTAAACAATTTAGCCAATTTTAAAAAGTCTTTAAGGTCGAAAACTCTAAACAATTTAAAATAAGCACTCACAAAGGGGCTCTAATGACGTTACTAACTAAATCTTTTATTATAAATTAAGACCAATTTGTATTAGTGACAAGTATCAGCCCCGACCTATAAATATCATTTTACCCCTTAAACTTTGACCTAACTCCCAATTTGGTTCATAAGCTTCCAACTTGATCAATTTAGCACGTGTACTTTGAGAAAGTTATGAGCTTCTAACAATGTTAGTATCCCAATGCCCACGGCTTGTGTGGTAACCTTATTGGCATCTATGGTGGCAATTTCTTGCCTTACATGTCATTCTTAAGCTAAATCATCTTATTCTTAGTGAACTCCTTAATAAACTCTGCCTCGATAGATCCTCAATAGGTAACCAAATTTTTTTTTTTTTTTTTTTGAGTAAATAAAAGCAATCGAAATTTTATTTTATTTTTGGTAAATTATAAAAGCAACCCAAAGTTGATATGGTAAGAAAAGAAAAATTTTTCGTAGACTACCGGGAAGGCTACCACACAAGCCATCAATGTCGAAATTGTAACACCGTTAAGAGCTGTTTACTTTATCAAAGTAAATGGACCAAATTGCTCAAATTTGATGCTCACTAACCAATTTAGAAACTAGGTCAAAATTGAAGGGGCAAAATAATAATTTAACCTTTTATTGTTAATGTAAATAAAGAAAAAGGAGAAAAAATTGTGGGCTGATTACGGTACGATTTTGAGGTATAACCGAGAACGAATAAAAAATTTCGATTTTCAAATAAATCAAAACTGAAACCTGCGGTTTGATTTGGTTTTGGTTTTTTGCATTTTCAGCTCTATTTCAGTGTTTATGGATAGTTACGTTGGATAAAATAGCTAATTACATGAATCATAAGAAGAATAGATAAGAAATAATCATTACAGTCTTGACAATTTGTAGGAGTTATTACTCATTTATTTCTTATCTATTCTCCTTATGGTTTATAAGAGTAATCATTTCTCTTATGTTGGATGAAAATATCACTTCTCAATGTTATATTTACATGGAATACCGATCCCATCCTATTCCGATAACCAAACGTGACATTAGAACTTTATAGCTTTACGAATCAAAATGAAAAAAGGAAAAAAAAAAAAAACAACATATGGGTAAATCTACGTAAAAAGTTCTAGGATTCAGCGGTAAAAAAACCTATACAGATTAGAAACTGACGAGCATAAATTGACCGGTCAAGGAATTTTTTCTAAGTGATTTTGTTCTACTTTAGGTAAAATTAAGTGTTAAGTCGTAAATACTAAAAATCGTTCTGAATTATATTGATCGATTAAGAAGCATAACTTGAGAAAGTAAGTCCGAATAACTTTCCCTTTTGATTACAAGACTCCCGAAACATCTGAATAATTATATTTTCTAATATTTTTTAAAACCATCCGAAAGCAATTTTTACATTTATAAACATGAAATGCATTCAAGAGCAAGGGGGTATGTACTAATTGCATCAATAAAAAAATTATTTACATTGTTTTATAATCCATTCATTTTTTTCCCCCTATTTTCCATTTTTCCATACCAATCCACATCATAGCTACCTTTCCCAATTCTTCTTTTCTTTTTTCTTTTTCTCTTTTTCTCTTTTTTATTTTTCAAGGAGGGAAAGAAATATATAAATAAACATAAACATTATACCGTAACTCCCAGCCTCCCTCAGATCCTTCTCTCATCTACCGTTGCTCTTTCTTAAAATTGAAATTTAGGTGTGTTCAGAGGTAATTCCGAAGTGCAAGAAAACGCTTTGAACTGTCTCATGTTTGATCGAATCGAATTTTAACTAATTCATTTCCACGTCCAGCGGCACTTGCTTTCTTGAATTTGTTGGGGGAGGAAAGCATTAGATTGATTCAAGGGTAATATTACTTGTCTTAATTTAAATTAATTACTAATAATCATTAAATAAGGTGATATAAAGGTATGTCAACATCAAACACGCAAAGTCACTTTGTGTTATCCACCAATCAAATAATTGAAGGTTAATGTTGATGGTGCAGTCTTTACGGATCAAGTGGAGGGTGGGGTTGGCAATATTGTTCAGGACAGGGATGGGTAGTTTGTGGCTGCGGCTATAGAGAAGTTTCAATTGACACTCGAACCATTAGTTGTTGAGATTATAGTTTTACGTAGCTGTGTCCGATTGGTCTCACTTAAAAAGTGAAGGACGTTTGGTTTGAAATTGATTCTTTATTGATGGTATCTTCATTCGGAAAATGATTGGAATTTTCTACTATTTGGGCATCTTATGTTAGATATAATTTTCTTGTTATGGGAGGTTCATAGGTGGTGGTGTACGCATATTAGTTGGAGTGGAAATAGGATTGTTCATATTCTTGCTTAAGGTGTTTATAGTAACACTCATGTTGGAGTATGGCCGGGACTCCGTCATCCCATATCTTTTTCGTTGTTTGTTCTAAATATAAGACTTTGTCCTCGAGTGATGTATCGTGAGTCTTGATTTCATTAATTTAAATCCTATCTTTCAAAAAAATAGAAAGGGGGTTATAAAGAGCCATTGAATGGAGAAAGTGGTGACTAACGAAAGGGGAAAAAAAATAAACGGAGAAAGGGGATAATATGAAAAATGGTTTAAAAGAGAATTCAATAGTATAAATTAAGTAAAAAAATCAATGATTATAAAATTTAATAGAGTAACCTGAAGAGGCAAAAAAATGAAGAGGCAGTGAAAAATAAAAAATAAAAATCTAAAAAGCTTTAATAGAAGCATCTCTATATGGAGCGACTGGGCGTTTTCTTTTTCTCTTTTTTTTTTTCTTTTTTTTAGGTTTTTCTTTTTTCCTTTTTTCTTTTTTTTGAAAAGAGTGTTATGAATGTTACGGTTTCACTTAAGTGGAGCATCAAGTAGAATAACATGAAAAGGCATATGAACCAAAAACGAAGAAAAGAAAAAAAAGAAAAAAAGAAAAAAGAAAAAAGAAAAAAGAAAACGTGAGTATTATCCATTACTCAGTATATTTTAAAATTATAAAATTATTTATTTTTCAAACTGTCCCTAATTCTTTTGTTAATATGTCAGATGGGTGTAATTGTGAGATTAGGATCCTAAAATTTTTAATATTTTTAGCGTATGAATTGAAAAAATAGATATAAGAACACAAAGTCATAAATTTTCAAGATATTTTGAAATGTAAAACATACTCATCCAAGGAATTGAAAACTTAAATAGCCAAAGATCTTTTTAAAAAAATTATAGAATATTTTAAATTTCAATCCTTAGGATGAATAAGATCTGCATATCCAAATCTCTTAAAAATTGATAAACTTGTGTGTTTTTTAATCCGCATGGTTAAAATGATTGAGAAATTCATTAAAATTAAATAAAAAATGAAGAATCTGAAATTGAGAGAATCCTGATCCTGTGTAGTACACTTGAGAGGGAAGCGAGGAGTGTATGTTGTTTGAAAGCCTAAAACTCAAATCAAACTGAAGATTTTAATTTTCCCTAAACCCTAAACCTCTGATTTTAGTTTATTAGTAGCAAGCATTACCCATTTTTTCTATTTATTTCTTTTTCTTTTTCTTCATTTTGTTTTTCTAATTAACATTGTGTTACTACTAAGTATTATGTAAAATATTTTACCAATAATTATAACATACACAAGCCTACACTGTGTCCGAGCTCCGCAATCCACGTGGCTTCATCTTGGCCGTCCGAATGAAACACTGACAGTGAGATGACGCGCCGATTCCACCTCCGCGTTTTTACCGTCTAGTAGCTTCCGACGGTTTAAAAAATAAAACAATAATAATAATAATAAAAAAGAAAACCAGAATTCATCCGCAACAAAACAACAATTTCAAATAAACCTCTTAGAAAAATAAAAAAGAAAAGAAAATTACAAAATATTCCTATGGTGTGCCACAATTAAAAATATTCCTATTATTGCACCGCAAAATGATGCTATTTTAGGTTTATTTTTAAAAATTTAACCTTAGAAATTGAATGTACAGAAAAAAAAAAGGATATTATCGATTTTCATTCAATTTTATCATGTAAAAACATCTCACCCATAATATTCAAAGCAATTATAACGATTTATCCATAATTCACAATATAAATGAGAATGTAATAAATAATAAAATCATATAAAAATTAACAATTCCTCTGAATTTTTTTTACACATTCAATATGTAGAATTAAAATTTATAAAATGAACATTGAATGAGCCAGGATCCGAATCACCTGAATTTGAAAGATCAATTTATGATATTAAATAATTCTGAATAAAAAAAGATGAAGAAAGAAATTAAAGGTAAAAATAAAAAATAAGAATTAAAATTATTCAAATGATTAAAATTATTAAAATTTATAAATTTGTATTCTTTATTAAATTAAGGTGATCTTTATCCGATTTAAAGCGCCATGACGCTACAAAACACTTTCTCCTGTAATAAATTGTGAGTTTTTATTTGCTGCAATCGAGTTAGCTGCACACTCTAATGAAAAGGTAAATAAATAAATAAACTCAAGACTGCACCATTTTGAATTCATTTTTTTTAATATTAAAAGACGGTGCTGCGTAGCTGCATATTTGTTCTTCCGAATGTGTCAGGGGATTAGTACGGTCCAGAGGGTGGCGGTGGCGAAGAGAGAGAAGCCAACGAGTGAGGAAGCGATTCGTCTGAGTGCAGGTTTCTTTGTCTTAGTCCGGGGGGGGGGGGGGGGGGGGGTGGGGTGGGGCTCAATCATCATGACTCTCATATCTTCTTGAATCGGAGGTGCCGTTCTGATCTTTGGGGTTTCCTTCATTGCTTTATTTTCTTTTCTTTTCCCCCCCGGCCCCCTCTCTTTAATGTCTGATTCTTGCTAGCTAGATTGTTTATAGCTCCTTCGATGCTCTGTTATCAGTTTCTTAGGCGTTTCGTAGTTTGATTATATCTCTATTCTCTATCACTGTAAGTAGATTTTGCGGGAATATTTCATTTCTGATTCATCCGTGTTTTTCGCTCATTTTATTTTTCATTTTTAGGTTTCAATGAAGTTGGGTATTTCCAATTAATGCCGTCGGTAGACTCAAAGTAATTTTTCTGTTTACATGCTCATATGTATGTGTATATTATGGGGATATTTTTATTTCAGCTACACGGATTGTCTTATCTTATGTAAATTTTCCTTTTTCCAACTAATACCTATGGTTGACGCATTTGATCTAGAATGTGGTTTTATCTTATGTTTTGTGGCATTTAAGTAATGCTATTTACCCATTGATATGTATGTGTATGTTCTGGGGATATTTTATTTATATTGTGATGACCATGCTGGTGATTATTAGAGTTGGCTGTCCTAATCTAGTTTAATTTTATCGCCATGCAGTAAATATATCGTCCGGATGCTTGCTTATATAATAACTGAAGATTATTAAATATTGTAGCCACTTTTATCCAATTCTTTTCGATAATAAATTGTAGTGGAAACAACTATATGTCTAAAATATAACAAACTGAGGCTTGATCCCTATTCCAAAGGTTTTGGGTTGATTACATAGATCCAAAACAAGTACGCACATTAGGTGGCCCAAATGGTTCTTTTTATGCAATCATTTCTATCCAAATTTAATTCTTTTCTATTTCTAAGACTAGCGTCCTGTCCTACCGTTGGATCAAGCCTAATATGGCCGAACCTTAACTTTGTAGCCTGATATGTCCAAATTTAATTATTTTCTATTTCATTAGGTGGTTCATGTGAACCAAAACAGGTAGTCACATTAGGTGGCTCATGCGGATCTTCTTATGCAATCATTTCTATCCATATTTAATTCTTTTCTACTTCTAAGACTAGTGTCCTGTCCTACCATTGGATGAGGCCTAATATGGCCGACCCTTAACTTTGTAGCCTCTCCCAAATTGATCACTTGCACTCATGTTAGAGATGCACAAACCACCTTGTCTGACATCCTCTCGTCTCTTCATCAATGTAAGCTATCCTAAGTTTGTGTAAATTTTTTCTTACATTTAGGACCTTGTGTGACCTAGTCTTTACAAGAAACACATCTCAGTCTTCAGTCTGACTTTCAGTAGTCCGACCTCCCTTTACAATAACTGGGTTTACGGTTTCTTTGTAGAACTAACTACCCTTTTAACATCAGAGGGTTTCTATGTTCATATGAAATACATCACACTTATCCACCTCATGCAATTGACCTAATGGTTAGCAATCCCTTGTATCTTGCCATTTGAGTAATCAACCCTAGATCATGATTCCAATTGTCCTATAGTATTGTTTTGGCATTTGGCTCAATTAAACCATGTCCTAGTTCTCTCTGCTCGCTAAACTTGCACTCCATAAAGTTTATCTTGACCAAGTCAATCTATATCGTCAATCTACATCATTTTTTTTTTCTAATCTATCTCCTTAATTATAACTTCTCTTTTATTTTCTTGTGGCTTTTCCAAAGGTGTTTTCTTTGAGGCGTCTGCAATAAGACTCACTGGCTTTTTAGTATGTTTGATCTGTGTTTTCGTTTTTTTCGCTTTCCATTCCCTTAGTAAGCCCTTTGCTTATACGAAAAAGAGGTGCAGGCAGTGCATTCCAATTTATGTTGAGTGCTAAAGAAAGGTTCCATTGCGTTGAATTTAGGATTTCCTATATAGTTATAAAACCCGCAAAAGTTAGGTGCAAACATACCTGTGGCTTCACTGAGGATCTAATTTTGTGAACCTCATTCAGGATAATGCTCTGTGAGACTTGCTTGTAAAAGATCATTTGTATATACTCTTTCAAGGCCATTGTCTAAGCAAAGGATTGAGTTTTGCGAGGGATTTCGGTTTCCATATTCTGTTGATGGTGGGAATAGTTCAACCTGCCTGTGTGCAAAGTTACAGTTTGCGGCTTGGAGAACATGTGCTTCACTTCTTGCTAAAAATTTTCAGAATAAAAACAGAAAGGGAAGAACCCAACAAAAATTTGAGTAATGCATTTTGTATCATCATTTCTGATGCGTTTGTCATATGCTTTTCAGTTTAGGGTGCTTTTGGATTTGTTAGGTAACCATCTCCCGCTTGTATTTCAGATCATCCTGGTTTCTGAAAATGAACAATGATATTTTGGTCGATATATTATCTCGATTGCCTACAAAGAATTTGCTTCGACTGAAGTGCGTCTCCAAAGGATGGAAGCGCCTTATTTCTGAGCGCGCATTCGTAAAGCATCAATTGAAGAAGAATGAACCAGTGTCGGGGTTCTTCTATCAAGAAAGCTACAATTGGTCCGATGCTGATGTGAAGCGTCTCAGCTACAAGCCCCTTCAAGATGAAAACGCCAAACTGTACTATGCTGTCTTTGATTTCATGCCTGAGGACGTTGTTGTCTTAGGATCGAGCAATGGGCTTGTCTGCTGTCGAAGCTACCTTCCATCACAGCACCCTTACATCTATGTCTGCAACCCCTTGAACAAGGAATTTGTAAAAGTAAGTTTCCCCGAACCCAATAGACGTGACAGCATAGCCTTGGCATTTGATCCATTCCGAGATCCTGTAACCCAGTCTACAAAGTTCAATGTGATGAGAGTTCGCCAAACTGAAACTGAGGCTGATGATATATGCTTTTCATTTGAGATATACTCTTCAGAGACAGGTGCATGGGCAAAATTGAAAGAATCGTGCCGTTGCAATCACAGGCTGTTCAAGAATAAAGGGATTTTCATCGCAGGGGTCTTACACTGGCTGACTGATGGAGACAAAATCCTCACATTTGACGTGGAAAATGAGATACCTTATCTGATTGGGGTGCCTTTCCCAGTCACGGAATTGAACAGTGTCCCTCAGGTGTGCATTGGAGAATCTGATGGCCGATTGCATTGTGCCATTCTCTGCGAATATGGACTTCAAGTGTGGATTCTCGAGGACTACTATGGGCCAGAATGGGAACTTAGCTTCTTTGTGTCCCTTGAAGAGATGGAACACAAAAATCCAGATTTCCTCTACAGCATAAGACGGCGGCTGGAGGGCCGAACTCCTTTTGACGCGACCCCCCCATGGATGGATCTGCTCACCTTTAAGGACGGTGGTTTACTTCTGAGGGTGATCGATAAGGTTTTCTTGTACAGCATTGAGACGGGGAAGATGAAAGAACTTTGCATTGTTGATAAATTGGGGGTAACCGCCGTTATTGCGCCTGCTGTAGTTCTTTATACCACGAGCTTGATCCCACTGGGTTAAGCTCCCGAGCCTGCCTCCCCGCTCTCTCTTAGGATTGGAAGCTGGGAAAGAACAATTGCAGCCCTGTTTTGCTTGAAAATATGTGGCAGCTCCATTACCACGCAACTTCTTGCTTCTGAATACTCCAAACCGGTTGCATGCTTTTGTTTTGCAGCTCATTTAGAGATGCAATGCAAGTATTCTTTTTGATACCCGGGGAAAATACCTTTTAATTCCCCGGATTACCAACTGTCTTCTGATTATGTACTTATCATCGACGAACTCTGTTCCGTTTCTAATGATCCATATTTTTGCGATAATCTGCATCTTGTAGTTGTTTTTTCCCTCTTTATGAACAGCAGCAACACGCAACGGGTTTGGGAGACCGACAAAGAGGGTGAACAATTCTGAATGTTTCGCGATAGGTTGGTATCCTGATTTGGGGATTGGTTTAGTTAATTCAAGTTTTGCAAATTGATTTCGCGTTGTTCAGATAAATTTCAACATAAAAGTATATGTTCCTAGGAACAGGATGGGTGCTGGCCTTTGTGTGTGTACCAGTCGCGACGACTTAAATATTTGAATATCAATTACACTCTTGTCAGATCGTGTGTTGCAGTTTATTATTTGTCTAATTAATTATAATGAAAAGTGTTTTATCCAGTGTCCTGGTAAGGATTTTTTGGTTAATTTTTTAAATTTTAATCGTACGAGTTGAATGAGTGCGAGTCAAAAAAAAAAAAGGGCGTATGCTCAATATGTCATAATATTCCGTTCCAAAAGCATCTGTTATTTACAAGGAAAAAATAAAAAAGATTACATAAATTATTTATATTTAAAATTATGGAACAATTTTGTTTGATATTATTTTTGTCAATCATATTGAAATTTATAGGTGGATGTTTTATGATAATGTTTTAGACATTGTAAGTAAACAAATAAATTCTAACATGATTATTCTTGTCCTTAAATTATTTAGGACATAAACAAAGTAATAAGAATCAGATAAATGATATATATATGTATATATGTATATATATATATATATATATATATATATGTATAAGTAATAAAAGAAAATTTTGAGAATTTAAAAATATCTAACAGATATACATATATGTTAAATCGATAAGAATGGAAGAATCGGAAGGAAAGCAATCAGATTTGTTTGTATTTAGGCATGAAAGGTTTCAGTTGGATGGTTGGCACACGTACTTTAAAAATTTTGGCTATCCATTTAAGTTTTAAATTTATCATTTTATAAATTGCAACATTTTGAAAAGTGTAATTTCATATAGATTTGGTAAGATTAAAATTTGGATGGATGGTTAGGATTTTCAAAATACACATGAAGACTATTTAACGGTTAAATGTAGGATGCATTTTCCTTTTTAAATATAGATGGGCCCGTTTGATAGGAAGGATAAAATAGAAATTATGTATTATGTTATATGAATAATGTAATTCAGATCAAAGAAAATAATAAAAAAAAGGGACCCGTGACGCAAGGGGAGGTAGGACGGTAGGTATAGCAAATTTTATTGGGTTCTTAATCATATTAGGAATTATCAAGTGATACAAACCTTTCTCTCTCTCTCTCTCTGATTTGATTTCATATACAATTTATATATTTTTAAAGTTGTTGACTTTTATTGGTAGGCATTAGTTCGAAAGAAATCCTGAAATAATATTAAAAAAAAATCTCAAAGTGGATGAACAAATCTAATTTTTTCCAAAATAGGTGTTAGTCTTGCAATAGTAAATTATGAAACCTTTTTTTTTTTTTTTTTTTTTTTTGTAGTCTCGCAATCTAGTATTGCGAGACTAAATTTCAAAATTCAGGAAATTCAAACTCGCAATAGTAGATTGCGAGACCAACTTCAAACTTGCAGTTATAAATTCCAGACTCGTAATTTTCTATCAAGAGACTGAATTTCAAAATTCAGGAAATTCAGACTCTCAACAATAAATTGCAAGACCAACTTAAAATTCTTGCGAATATTAGACTTGCAATTTGCTATTGCGAGTTTGAACCTTACTCACAGCCTTTAAATTCCCTTCTCCTACCCACTCCCCATCATACTCCCAACGTGCTCTGCACTCTTTCCCCTCAAGATTTTTACTAGTTCTTTTCTACCATTTCTTATATTTATCATTTCAATTTTCAAAACGTTACCCCTCATTCCTGTAGTATTTTATTGGGGTGGTTGAATCGTAGAAGAGTCACAAATCGGTAGCAATTATGAAAAGGGCACATTATATATGATTCTAGTACAACCTAACACAACATTTTCTGATGGAGTAGTTATATTTGTTGATGGCGGTCAATCCAAGGCTCTACAAGCTTAATCTCTTATTTCAGTGTCCTATTACACTTGGAGGAGAGATGTATGCAAGTTATTCAATAATACTTGTTGACCCAAGGCTCCGTGGATTTGATTTTGATGATACCAAACTTGTAATACTAATATATTTCCATGAAGTTTATTTTTATTCTCACAAATATATTACAATGGAATATTGTGGAAAATTTGACGATCAAGATTTGTGGAAGATTTTATAGGATATTATTGTAAGTCTATCTCTCAATATATTGGATAAATTTTCATGTTGCTCAAAATAAAATTTTATTCTCTGTAACGGCTTGATTTTTCAAAATTCGAAAAAAACTTTCTTTTTATTCTTGAAAAACATATTTGGAAAGTTTTAGAGAAAGAATAGTTTTTGGAATATAGCCTTGAGCGAATTTGATAACTTCCTTGATTCATAGATTTGATTGAAATATTTTACACGGATTTTATCTTAAAAGATTTCATTCAAATGGCTATATGCATTCTCTCTATATAAGAGACAAAAGCACTGTTTTGAAAGACAACTAGAATATACGCAAGAATTGTTTGCTCTCTACAAGTGTTCAAACACTCTTTTCACGTTCAAACATCTATACATTTGAAAAGAGATTTCTGCTTAGTGCTGCATTTGAATTTCCTGCTGACTTTGATTTCAAAAAGGGCTATAAGTCTTACTTATTGCAGGAATTGTGTGTGAATTGAATTTCTCAAATCTGATTTTCACACTTGGTTTTTCAGAAACGTTTGATTTGTTTGAATTATTCTGTTTTCTGAGAAATCTATTTACAGTTGTTTGAAATCTATTTACAGTTGATTTGTGTGTTTTAGGAGGTTATTTATTCACTTTCTTGCCTTATAAAAGAAAGATTTTAGGCTTGTTTGTCACTTTCTTGCCTTATAAAAGAAAGGTTTTAGGCTTGTTTGTCACTTTCTTACCTTAGAAGAAGAAAGGGTGATTTGTAAGGGTTATTTGTTCCTGAACCCGCAAAAGGAACTGTTGATTATAGTGTGATCTCAGGGCAGCAGTGGGCTGTGCTTGGCAGAGTGGATGTAGCTTCAAGTTGAAGTGAACCACTATAAATTCTGTGTTCGTTACTTTGCAGTTTTGTTTAAATTGTTGGTTATTGCTCATTCAAATTCATTTGCAGTAATAGAGTGGTTCAAACAGTGGTGTTTAAACTAGTGTTCAAACCTGTGTTCAAACTGTGTAGTTCCAACGTGTGTTCGAACTTATTAAACAGTTCAAACTACACTGTCTATATTTAAACTATTATTCCACATCTAACCTTAGGTGATTGCAAGAAGATTTTTCGAAAAACATCCTATTCACCCCCCTCTAGGCTGCTCAACAAGTGGTATCAGAGCCAAGTCTCTTTTAACAAGGACTTAACAATCTGAAGAGTAAAGGTCATATGGCAGCCATGAACAACTACACTGAAGGACAATCTACAGCTCGTCCACCATTCTTTGATGGTGCTGACTATGCATTCTGGAAGAATAGAATGGAATATTTCATACTTTCCATTGACATGGGATTATGGGAAATCATCCAGAAAGGTTGCACAGAACCTAAAATCAAAGACACAGATGAAGTTGCAGGTGAGCATAAAGAAGTTCCAAAGCCCAAGAGCACTTGGACTCAAGCTGAAAAGGACAACTTCACACTGAATGCAAAAGCTATCAATTTACTGTTTTGTGGACTTGGACGAAATGAGTACAACAGAGTAAGTCAATTTCGGACAGCAAGAGAGATATGGTGAATGCTAGAGGTAACTCATGAAGGTACAAATCAGGTAAAGCAAAATAAGATTAACTACAAACCAGGTAAAGCAAAATAAGATTAACTATCTTATTCAGGACTATGAACTGTTTAAAATGAAAAGCGATGAAACAATCACTCAAATGTTTACACGCTTTACTACAATTTGTAATGAGTTAAATGGTTTTGGAAGAAGTTTTTCTATTAGTGAACAGGTACGGAAGATTGTGAGATCATTACCCAAAGAATGGGAATCAAAGATTGTAGCAATCCAAGAAGCAAACAATCTCGATACATTGCCACTGGAAGAGTTGATTGGAAGGCTGATGGCATATGAACAATCAAGTAAACGAGCTGAGAGTGAGTCATCTGACAGAAGAAGACAGATTGCACTAAAAATGACAATTGAAAATGACAGTGAAGAAGATGATGAAGGTGATGAGATATCATTCTTCACAAAGTTCAGAAAAAGCATACAGAAAAGCCAAAGAAGGAAATAGAAAGAAGTTCAGCAAGACAAAAGAACCAATCATATGCTATGAATGTGATGAGCCCAGCCATATCAAAACTAGATTGTCCAAAGCTGAACAAAGAAAAGAAAAGTTCAAAACATCAGAAGTTTGAGAGGAACTCAAGATCAGACAGGAAGCCAGAAAAGTACAAGAAGTTTGACAACTATAAGAAGAAAAAGGCTATGGTGGCTACATGGTCATATTCAAGTGACTCAGAATCTGAAAGCTCAGACAAAGATGAAACAGCTGCTCTATGTCTGACTGTACAGGATAAAGATGAGGTAAATGACTCTGCCACTGTAGAAGAAGTATTAGAAGCTTTTAATGAATTATATGATAAGCATGAATCCACTATAGAAAGTTATGCTAGATTTAAAGAAAAACATTGCAACTGCATATCATATGATCAATATCATAAGATAAAAACTGAACACGCCCATTGCATCTCTCATGATACTTATGTAGAATTACTTAATGAAAATAAGAAACTAAAGGCAAAAGTAGCTAATCTAGAAAATGTTGTGTTTAAGTTCACCAGAGGTAGAGAAAATTTTGATGCTATGACGGGAAAACAAAGATGTGTTTATGATAGAAAAGGAATTGGGTATGAACCTAAAAAGTATGAAAAGGCATATAAAAAGAAGTTTAGTGGTACTGCTTGGAATTATAACACTCATTTTATGAAATGCACTTATTGTGGTCGTAGAGGATACCAAGAAAGGTTTTGCAGGTTTAAACCTCAAGGTTGGATAGTGAATCAGAGGAAACACAATGCCAGAGGTCCCAAAGTAAAATAGGCACCTAAGGGCACTGCAACAAATGATTGCACAAATAAACAGACTTCCTCAACTGCAAACTCAAGAGGACCCGAAATGAAATAGGTACCTAAGGCGACATTTGTTTGCAACAGGGTCATGTTCAAACCAACAATGAATGGTTCCTCGATAGTGGATGCTCACGGCACATGACTGAAAATCGCAATAAGTTCTCCAACTTAACGCCATTCGATGGAGGTAATGTCAAGTTTGGAGACAAGTCAAAAGGTAAAATTGTTGCAATTGGCACAATCAAGGTGTCACCTTCACTATCTATTAATGATGTGCTTCTTGTCAAAGGTTTGAAATATAATCTATTAAGTATCAGTCAGTTTAGTGATAAAGGATATAAGGTTATATTTGATTCTGATATCTGCACTATTGAGAAAAATGATACTAACCAAGTTGTTTTGACAGGAAAAAGAAATCAAGTTGTTTATACTTGCAATCTAAATAATACAGTTCCATCCTTAAAGTGTTTTGTTGCAAGTGAATAGAGTACAACTCTCTGGCATAGAAGATTGGGACATATCAACACGGATTTGATCTCCAAAGTTGCCAGGAAAGAACTTGTCTGAGGTCTTTCCAAACTTTATTAGAAAGATGAAGGAAAATGTGAAGCATGTGCAAATGGGAAACAAACTAGAAGTTCATTCAAGAGCAAGAAGCATGTTTCAACATCAAGACCTTTGGAAATGCTGCACATGGACTTATTTGGTCCCAACAGAATTGAGAGTTTGTGTGGTAAACTTTATGCTTATGTAATAGTAGATGATTATACTAGATTTACATGGGTATTATTTCTTAGATATAAAAATGATGCATTCATTGAGTTTGAGAAACTTGCTTTAAAATTACAAAATGAAAAAGGCATGAGCATTACATGTATCCGTAGTGATCATGGTAGAGAATTTGACTTTGAAGGTTTTGAGAAATTTTGTGATCTGCATGATATATATCATGATTTTTCTGTTCCACGTACGCCTTAACAAAATGGTGAGGCTGAACGTAAAAATAGAAGTTTAATAGATCTTGCACGTTCTATGTTAAATAAACATAATATTGCTAAACATTTCTAGGCAGAAGCTTTTAGTACTGCATGTTAAATTTCTAATAGAATTTTGCTTAGATCTATTCTGCATAAAACCCCATATGAACTGTGGAAATGTAACAAGCCTAAGGTGGATTACTTCAACGTATTTGACAGTACCTGCTTTATTTTGAATACAAAAGAAAATCGACGTAAATTTGACAAGAAGACTGATAAAGGTATATTTCTTGGTTACTCATCTCGCAGTAAAGCATATAAGGTGTTTAATTCTAATTCTAGAACTGTAGAAGAAAGTATTAATGTTACATTTGACGAATCTCCTACACTAACAAATATTGCTGAGAATGAAGGTCTAGAACAAGTATTCTAAATCTCAAAAGAACCATTAGAGAAGGTTCAAATAGAGGATCGAACAGGTGTTCAAACAGAGGATCGAATAGGAGTTCAAATAGAGATTCAAACCAATGTTCAAATAGAACATCAGGATGTTCAAACTGCTACGGAAGTAGAACCAAAGAGAAAGTCTACATACACTAGAGTTCGTGATTCCAAATATTTGAATAGTGATAATGTCATTGGGAATCCAACTTAACGAACGACAAGGTTGGTAAATAAAGATACAGGTATGTTTGCTTTTGTTTCAACTATTGAGCCTAAGGAAGTATCTCTTGCAATTCAAGATGAATTTTGGCTTTTGGCTATACAATTGGAATTGAACCAATTTGAACGCAACAAGGTATGGACCTTAGTTGAAAGACCTAAGAATACATCGGTGGCAGGAACAAAATGGGTATATTTAGAAATAAAATGAACGAGGATGGCTTAGTTGTTCGCAACAAAGCTAGACTTGTTGCCCAAGGCTTTTCCCAAATTGAGGGAATTAATTTTGATGAAACCCATGCACCAGTAGCTCCTTTAAAATCCATTAGAATTTTGTTATCTTATGCTTGTTATAAAGATTTCAAGTTGTTTCAAATGGATGTCAAAAGTGCATTCCTGAATGGTGAAATCAACGAAGAAGTGTATGTTGAACAACCACCAGGGTTTGAACATGAAGAATATCCAAATCATGTGGTCAAACTATCCAAAGCACTCTATGGATTAAAGTAAGCTCCAAGGGCTTGGTATGAGAAGCTGAGTGGTTTTCTACTGGACAGTGGATTCAAGAAAGGTAAGGTTGATATCACACTATTCACAAAGTTCAAAGGTAATGATATCTTACTTGTTCAAATTTATGTTGATGATATAATTTTTGGATCTACAAATCATGTTTTATGTCAAGAATTTGCTGAAAGCATGAGCAGTAAGTTTGAAATGAGCATGATGGGAGAATTAAATTTCTTCCTCAGACTTCAAGTAAAGCAAACGGATCAAGGAATCTTTATCAGTCAAACAAAATACACCAAAGATATACTCAAGAGGTTTGACATGGGAGACTGCAAAGACATATTTACTCCAATAAGTACCAGCTTAAAGATTGATCAAGATCTTGAAGGTACTAATGTTGACACAAAAATGTATAGAGGTATGATTGGATCTCTTTTATATCTTACTGCATCTAAACCAAACATTATGTTTGTTGTGTGTCTCTGTGCTCGTTTTCAAGCTAATTCTAAGCAATCACATGTTCAAGCAGTGAAGAGAATTTTCAGGTATTTGAAAGGTACTTTAGATTTTGGTCTTTGGTAATCCAAAATGTTCAAACTTAGAATTAACATGCTTTTGTGATGCTAATTTTGCTGGATATAGAGTAGACCGTAAAAGCATTAGTGGCACATGTCAATTTCTTGGTCACTCACTTGCTAGTTGGTTTAGTAAAAAGCAAATTAATGTTTCTATATCTACTGCTGAAGCTGAATATGTAGCAGCCAGTCTTGCATGTTCTCAAGTGCTTTATATGAAACAATCATTGTTGGATTATAATTTGAATTTGCATGATGTGCCTATTATGTGTGATAATATGAGTGCTATTAGTTTAAGTAAGAATCCTGTTTTACACTCACGCACAAAACACATTGATGTTAGACATCACTTCTTGAGAGATCATTAAAACAAAGGAGATATTTCATTGCACTTTATAAATTCTGAAGGTCGGCTTGCTGAAATTTTTACAAAACCCCTAGCAGAAAATACATTTTGCAAAATATGGCGTGAATTGGGTATTTGTTTAATTTCTGACATTCTTTAAATTTTATTCATGTGGAAGCTTTTCCTTACTTTAAACTATATCACATATTCTCTCAAAATCTCTTACATCATCATTTAAGGAAATAAGAATAATTCTTATTTCCCGCGCCAAAAACCCCAGTGTACTAAAGGGTCAAAGACGGTTCAGTGCCTCATTACTACCCATCTACCGCTTCAAATCGAGAAACCCTAATCTCTCTGCACCAAAGCATCGTAGCCACTCCAGAGACCTCTATCCGCTCATGAGATTGAAGAAATCCGTGCTCAAGAAATCAACCAAATCACCCATGGCTTCTTCAAAAGGCAAGCTGAAGGATGTGTCTTCGGAGTCTAATGAACTAATCACAGGGTCTGCTCGAAAAATATCGTATTGTAAGTTTTTCACTCCAGAAACTCTAGCGTTCTATCAACAAAACGATCTGTTGTTAGAGTTTGCTTATCAGAACTAGATGCCATTACTAGTTCATCCCATTACCATCTACCCCGATTCAGTGAATGAGTTTTACAAGAACATGACGGACAAGGTACCCCGTCAGAGTTTTTCCACTACTATCCGTGGAATTAAGATAAAACTGGATGTTGCTAAGGTTTGCAAGGTTCTTGGGATTCCTAACGAGGGTATGCTGATTGATAGTGTGTTTGCTCCGTGTAGAATAGAGTTCTCACTTTTTAAACAAGAAGGGGCTGTTTTTGGTCATCCTGTAGAGAAAAGGACTACTTATGTGTTTAGTTCTTTGTCCTACAAGATCAGAGTGGGAGCATACATTCTTAAATACACTATGAATCTGAAAAATCTCATAAGTGAAACTGGTACCAAGATGGACTTATTTCTACTGGCGTGTCCGATTAAGGGAGTGTGACTAAATATGGGAAGTTATTTGGTCAGCAAGATGTTAGATTGTAACAGGCCAAAGCAAGGTCTTGCTTTTGGGGCCTACATAACTAATTTTCTGGTTGATGCCCTTGTTCCCTTAAAAAGAGAAACCATATTTCGGGCAGATGTCTTTGATGAATCAGACATTCAGCATTTGTTCCCCGAATTCAGACCTCTTGCTCCTAAAAAATCCATACGTCGCATCTATGCTGAAATCAAGGGATCGGTAGCCAGTGAATCCAAGGAGGAAGAAGCAGAAACAGCAGCAATAGTAGAAGAAGAAGAAGAAGAAGAAGAAGAAGAGGAGGAAGGAAGGACAGAGGCAGAAACAGGTAAAGAAGTTCAGAGTGGTACAGCTCCTAGTGCCAAAGCTGTGGTAGACGAAGCTAGGAAAGATCCATCTCCTCTCATCAAGAAGAGAAAATTTGTTATCTCTGATGATGACATGCCCCACAAATCTGCGGACAGGAGACCTTAATCTCAGGTCGTACAAGGATCTTCTCTAACATCCACTCCAGCCACTGCTCCAGCCACTTCTGGTACTGCACATTTACAGGGAGAGCCTGTGCTTCAGGGGGAGCCTACACCTCAGGGGGAGCATACTCCACATACCTCTACACCATCTCCCTCTCCAACCCCAGTCATGTCTGTCACCAGAAATACTCTTGTCTCCTCCATCAATAGTTTGGAGCTTGTTCTCCAGCATATCCTAACCAAGCTGCAGGCTTTAGAATCTTCAGTCAATTAGTTGGAAAGCCGTATGTCACAGCTGGACAAACATTTCATGGCTGTTGAGAAAGAAGTGAAGGACTCCACTGCTGCTATGAAAGATTTTTTAGAAGGCTGAGTCTTTTCCCATCCTTTTTGCTGATGTCAAAAGGGGGAGAAGTCTTGGGTTTTGACAGTCTTGGTAGTGGCTTTGGTTATAGAGGTTTTTAGATGATGGTGACAGTGATGAGAACTTGAGAGAACACACACACACTATCTTTCTGTGCTTGGGGATGTTTAAACAATTTCTCTTTGTATTGCTTTAAATTTTTTTATTGCTCTGAACTAATATTACCTTGCTTTATGCTATGATGTTTGTGCTATAATATCTTATCTGTGTGTTATGATATTCTGTTTAAACTGCTAACTGTTTGGTGTTTGAACTATGTTCAAACCCCCCTGTTTAAACTGTTTGTTGTTTGAACCATGTTCAAACGTTGTTCAAACAGTGTTTTTTATTAGCTCTGTTTAAACGATTTACTCTGATTGAATTTACTTTATGATTTGTTATATGATTATTTTCTATGTTTGCCATCATCAAAAAGGGGGAGATTGTTGACCCAAGGCTCCGTGGATTTGATTTTGATGGTGCCAAACTTGTAATACTAATATATTTCCATGAAGTTTATTTTTATTCTCAAGATATATTACAATGGAATATTGTGGAAGATTTGACGATCAAAATTTGTAGAAGATTTTATAGGATATTATTATAAGTCTATCTCTCAATATATTCGATAGATTTTCATGTTGCTCAAAATAAAATTAATTCTCTGCAACAATTTGATTTTTTAAAATTCAAAAAAAACTTTCTTTTTATTCTTGAAAAACATATTTGGAAAGTTTTAGAGAAAGAATAGTTTTTGGAATATAGCCTTGAGCGAATTTGATAACTTCCTTGATTCATAGATTTGATTGAAATATTTTACACGGATTTTATCTTAAAAGATTTCATTCAAATGGCTATATGCATTCTCTCTATATAAGAGACAGAAGCACTGTTTTGAAAGACAACTAGAATATACGCAAGAATTGTTTGCTCTCTACAAGTGTTCAAACACTCTTTTCACGTTCAAACATCTATACATTTGAAAAGAGATTTCTGCTTAGTGCTGCATTTGAATTTCCTGCTGACTCTGATTTCAAAAAGGGATGTAAGTCTTACTTATTGCAGGAATTGTGTGTGAATTGAATTTCTCAAATCTGATTTTCACACTTGGTTTTTCAGAAATGTTTGAAATGTTTGAATTATTATGTTTTCTGAGAAATCTATTTACAGTTGTTTGAAAAGTTTTTTTTTGAGCAACTTTGAATATCTGTTATCTTTTGCTGAGACTATCCAATACGTTAAGAAGTGGACAGTAGTTCCATTTATATTTGGGTAGGTTCAAACACAGCTTGACAAATTGGTTAAGGCTGGTGTTTTAGGAGGTTATTTATTCACTTTCTTGCCTTATAAAATAAAGGTTTTAGGCTTGTTTGTCACTTTCTTGCCTTAGAAGAAGAAAGGGTGATTTGTAAGGGTTATTTGTTCCTGAATCCGCAAAAGGAATTGTTGATTATAGTATGATCCCAGGGCAGCAGTGGGTTGTGCTTGGCAGAGTGGACGTAACTTCAAGTTGAAGTGAACCGCTATAAATTCTGTGTTCGTTACTTTGCAGTTTTGTTTAAATTGTTGGTTATTGCTCATTCAAATTCATTTGCAGTAATAGAGTGGTTCAAACAGTGGTGTTTAAACTAGTGTTCAAACCTCTGTTCAAACCTGTGTTCAAACTGTTGTTTAAACTGTGTGGTTAAACGTGTGTTCGAACTTATTAAACTGTTCAAACTGCACTGTCTATATTTAAACTGTTATTCCGCATCTAACCTCGGGTGATTGTAAGAAGATTTTTCGAAAAGCATCGTATTCACCCCCTTCTAGGCTACTCAACAACACTGATTCAGAATGATGGTGTACTAAGCTACATTTTGTTTTGATTCAAGTATTCTTGCCTTCATACTTGGTAGATTTATATTCAGCTCGAGGCGATTCTTGCCCTAAAACATGATCCACTTGTGTACTATGGTTAACTACTTACCGGGCCAAGCATTATATCACCTCGGTGGGAATAATGCTTTGTTGAGCCATCGCATAACTACGCCAACGATAATTATGAGCAGGCATCTACTCTTGAAGTCGATACCACCACAACAAATATTAAAAGCTTATTAGTCGATGATGAAGCCAATGACACACGTGACGGCAAAGAGGGTGTTGACGAGCCAGGTTTCTCATTTCCATAGCTAGTTGGAAATACTGCCGACCAGTCATCGAGGTGGACGACACCTTCCTCGTCGGACGATATAAAGGGAAGCTCCTCATGGCTGTGAGAATAGACGAAAACCGGCAAGCATATCCACTTGCATTTGTAGTCATCCAAGAAAAGAAGATGTCATCATGGGGATGGTTTCTGTAGAAGGCTCAACAACATATCATTCTTGATCGACCTGAATGTGCTTGATTTTTGGACTGAGCACCCTCTATTTTGGTGGCCATTAACGACGAGCGATATAATTTACTAGAGCCTTTAGTCTTTCATCGATTTTGTCTGCAGCAAGTTTGCAGCAGTTTTTCAACTAAATTCACTGGCGGGTTGCTAAAGAAATTATGTTGGGCCGCCAAAGCTATGCCGCATAAGGTGAAATTCAAGCGCTACATGGACTGCATAAAGGAGCTAGACTCAAATGCTTTCAAATACTTTGATGCCATTGATTTCGAGAAATGGACCCTATGAGCTAACAACTAACATGGTTGAATGCTTCAACAAAGTGTTGAAAGTGCCAAGAGCCCTACCAATTATGGCGGCCGTCGAATGGACATTCTACAGGATAAATAGCTTATTTAATATTTCATGCGGTAGTCAAATTGGAAGTGAGGGCTAGTTCATTGCATGGGCACAAGAGATTTTGGAACATAGGTCTGTGAAGGTCTCCCCTCATAGGGTAGCGATGTTCGATCAAGATTGTGGCATCTTCGAAGTGAACACAGCCCACATGGTTCGTCAATGCTATTCGCAAGGGGAGGAAACAAGCAGATATCAATGTAGAGCTGCCACGGTACACGTGGTAAATGGGATTCATTTGGAATTCTTTGTTCAGATGTTGTTGTAGTTTGTTAGTATTTATTCGTCAACCCTTCCCAATATATCTCATACTATTTCTCGGCGGATGTATTATTGAACGCTTGGGAACCCAAATTAAAGCCGTTGTACGAAACGTCGTTATTTGTGTTTGCTTACCCTAATGAATGGCAACAGTTTAGTAGTTGTCTACTCCCAAATCTAGCAAGGAAATGAACTGGTTGCATACGTCGTAGGAGTAGAAGAACTTGAAATGAAATGGATTCGTCTAGTCGAATTTGTGAATGCTTTAGGTGTCACCAACAAGGACACAATCGACGCACATGTACCAACCTATGTGACTGGGTTGTGGTCATCTTCTATTGTATTTATTTGGTGCATTACATGAATTCTTGTATTTATATGGTATTTTCAATATTTTGGTAAAGTGAGACGTCATAATAAAAACAAAAAATAACAGATGAAAAAAAAAAAGTTCTCACAATACTAGATTACGATACCAGTATCGAAAAAAAAGGGGTCTCGCAATTTACTATTACAAGACTAACACCTATTTTAGGAAAAATCAAATTCGTATGCCTACTTTGGGAAATTTTTTTTATTCATATTATTTCGGGATTTCTTTCCATTACTTCAATTAGTAGTGATTAGACCAAGCTCTTCCTGGTTTACTCCCTTAACTTCTCTCTTCAATTCTATCCTCCTAATTATTTTTCCAAAATTATAAAATAATTTTAATCATATAGATTGAAAAACATATAAGAATACATAGGCATATTAATTTTCATGATAGTTGGACACACAGAACATATTTATCTGAGTAGTTTGAAATTAGAAAAATCAAAGGTTTGTAAAACCTTTACCTAATTTTAAATAATTATGATGAATATATATATATAATTAGAAAAATTCCAATGTTTTAAACTTTCCAGATCCAACACCTTTAAGTAATCCATGTTCAAAACATGACGACTTATTAAACCTAATTGATAAAAAATTATCTGATATTCCAAAAGGTCCAAAACCTAGGAACAAGAATATAGCTCAGAAAGTGAAATTGAGTTGGTTAATGGATCAATTCAAGTTTTAGAAATTAACAAAATGCTCAAGGATGCAATGTTAAAATCGTTAAAAGTTACTAAGACATACGGTGTTTCATTGTCAAAATGGAATCCTATTACAATAACAAAAAACTTCTATCCTAAACCTTTACCCCCGGACTTACTATTCGAAGAATCTCTATCTTATGGGCTCGTTTGGTTCGCGAAATCTCATATTTCTACCGTGGCTTCATATTCTCGAAATATGTTGCTTGCGAATGAAATGCTCAAAATGTGACATTCTTCTGTTTAATATACCTAATCAAATTCCTTGCAATGTGACATTATTATGCTTGTTATAAACAATTAGAATCAAGGAAGGTTAAAGTTTTCCATTAATACCATTTTATAGAAAAAAATATAATATTCATAAAACAGAATGTAACAAACTATTTACATGACAAAAATATATTTATTTTAAAGTTAACACTAAAATAAAACTATTACCTATCTTTCAATTTTAAAGAAAAAAGAACTTAATTCAAACATTTACTAATTGCAAACAGAATTTATATAATATAATAATAAATTTCTAAGAATATTATTATCAACTTTTCCTACTTTTGCGGTTGTTCATTTCGGTCAATGAGTTCAAATTGTTAGTTTTTTCATTCAACGTAATGAGTGGGTCCAAACAAATATGTCCAACAATGTTCATGTCAATGTTTAAGGTTCCAAATGAATATATTCCAATGAATATTCCCAATTACAATCAAATTAACAGTTCATGCTCAAACAATAATGATAATGACTAATTTGGTCAATGAATCAAAATAAACATGTCAAATAGCTCTCAAATCAATAATTAGGACTCTAATGTTAATTGGTTTAGTAGAATTCAAGAGAAATGAGAATATTCCAACAAGAGGATTGAAATTCTCACAAAAGAAGAGTCTCTCTCATAAATATAAATCCCCCTACCTCGATTTAACAAGTTGCGCGCTGACACAAGCCTCCCCCTTTTTCTTTCTCTTTTTTTTCTCTCCCTTCTTCCTTCTTCCCCCTTTTGCTTCCCTCGGCTCTTCTCATTTTCCCCCTTTTACATTTGGCTACTAAAAGTTTAAATTTCACAATTTTGTAAAGTATAATATATATATATATATATATATATATATATACACACACACATACACTAAGTTTTCTATTTTTTAACTTTATATGGGTATTACAAATTACCAATCTTATTGCTCTTGTTCCCCCTGATACTTGTGAGTACTCATTCCTTTCTTTCTTTTCCACTCTCTACATATTGTTATTATCATTATTTGCAATTTAACTCAATGTTTCCTCTTCAGCCCTCTTTTTTAGGCAAAATACTTGGATGTAGCTAATATGTTCGTGCTAAGTGAATGGTGGAGGAGCACGGTGCTACATTCCTGGCCACATTAAAATTACCTTTTGGGGCGTTTGATTGATGCCAGAAAGAATTTTAGGCTTCATAATAAAGTTATTCCCTCCTTCACATGGTTTCATTAATTCACCACATATTCTCTACATGCTCTATTCCTCCTATATTCGGTCAATAGCTCATTCTCTTCAAGGTTATGTAGTATAAATAATTATTCCCTCCACTACTATTAGAGGTACGTCAATCTTTAAGTAATATTTTTCTAGGGTTTCCAATTTACTTTCGCATCGAATTTAAAGTTGATCAAGAATATATATAATTAATTAGTTTTGTATTTCTATTATTAGTTATTTATTTATGGGTTTTACAAATTCTAATATTAATGTTATTGTTAAGATGCTAGGGGTTTTGTGGAGTGGCATCTCATTAGTTTTTATGGCATCCCTAATGACACTTATAGGCATGAATCCTGGGCTCTTCATTATCATCATCTTACGGGGATGTCTAATATATTATAGCAAAAATAATAATAATAAAATAGCTCTTTAGGCCAAGGGAGATTAGAGTACTAGGTATTCTCTTTTGAAGATTTTACAATGAAGATATTGTAATACAATTAGGGACCTTTTGGATGATCATGGTAGATGGATCTCTGAAGCTGACGACCGAGATGAATATCTATCTTTTGCAAAAATTTTAGCAGGCGAGGTTCGGATAATTTTATTTCAGATGCACCCTTCAAAGCCCCTTGGACCCAATGGTTGTTTATTGTTTCTTGAAGCTAATATATTTGAGTGTGCAAAAGTTTTGGATATTCTCGATGTGTATAAACAAGTATCCGGCCAACGTATAAATCTCAAGAACTCTAGGTTATTCTTTAGTCCTAACACCCCAGATGTTGTGCAAGAGTGTAGTGAAAATATGCTAGGAGTTGAAGCTATGCATCATCATGATAGGTATTGAGGCCTTCCTTCCACTATTAGAGGGTCACAATAAAAGGCTTTTCTTGTGCTCAAGGAAAAGATAGTGAAAAAATTGCATGAATGGAAGAAGAAAATTCTTTTTTTAGGTTGGCCAAGGTATTCTTATTAATGTTGTGGCTTTTACTATTCCTAATTATATTTGGAGTTGCTTTTGGATCCCAGAAGGAGTTTGTAATCGGTTGAATTCTTTCTTTGCTAAATTTTGGTGGAAAGGAGACCCGGGTAAAAGAGGTATTACTTGGATAAGTTGGGATTATTTGGGTAATGATAAGTAAAATGGAAATATGGGTTTTCGAGACTAAAATTCTTTTACCTTAGCAATGCTAGCTAAATAGGGATGGAGCTTCATTCAGAATGAAAATTCTCTATGCACTAAAGTTTTTAAAGCCAAAGTATTTCCTTTCAAGCTCCTTTTCTTTCGACATGTTTGAGTAGTCGTCCCTCTTTTGTTCGGAGAAGTTTGTTAGAAGCTAATGTAGTGCCGGTTGCTGGCCTTCAATGGTCGATCGGGAATGACAAAAAGGTCAACATTAGGGAGGATAAATGGCTACCAATTCCACTTTTACAAGGTTGTTTCGCCTCCTTAAATTCTTGATCAAGATGCCTCGGTTAGTTCCCTCATGCTCCCGGGGCCCCCTTAATGGAATGTTGAACTTGTATGTCGAGCTTTTCTCCCTTTTGAAGAAGATTTTATTCTATAGATATCCTTTCATAGTCAGATGGAAGACGATATTCTTATATGGGCTACTTCGGAAAAAAGGTGTTAATTTTTTCTTTTAGTTGGTGAGTTCTAAAAGATAATCCCTAAACTACACAAGCTTAAGCAAAGGGATGTTAATTGTCCACAAACTTATGTTTTCTGTGGGGTAGAAGAGAGTTTTCTTTGATACCCTTGGGCAAAGGATGTTTGGAGCTTTTCCCCCTTTATTGTTCGAGACTATCCTCATTTTCGTTTTAAGGATTTGCTTGGGATGTTGTTTTTGCCTTGGTTATGTGGAATGATAGAAATAATTTGGTCCTTAAAGCTGAAAGTAGGAATCTGCAAACTCTTAATCAGGGGGTGACTTCTTATATGGAAGATTTTTAAGCAATAAACACATATTCAAATCAGTTTGGACCTATGAAGTGGTATCCTTCTCCCCCACTACACGTTAAAAATTAATATCGATGCTTTGTGTGTCCCTGTAGGGTGATAAGTGGGCTTGGACTCCCTAGTAGTTATTTCCAAACTTAATGTGTTTGGTAAACACATGGTGAACAACATAAGAGAAGCCACTGTTGCTCTACCAATTAATTGTTATATTTCTTATGTTAGTTAGGGTGGAAATATGGTAATTGACATGTTAGCTTCTTAAGTATAGGTTATGACTGCGTTTGAGGAAACTCATTCCTACCCAAACTAGTCTTGCACGCGCCTATGGACAATTTGTTGCATTTAATAAAGGATAACTAATTTACTGCCACTGTAGGCAAGTAGTTCACCTTTCTGCTCATGTGAAGTAGCATACAGAAGAGTAATTGCATATCAAAATGTTTCTTTTTCTAATTTAATTATGATATTCGTATAGTTCTTATATGTTTCAAATAGATTAAGAATTACCAAATTTCAATTTTGTTTTTGACAGCTAATGGCGAATAAAGAATGTTTAATGGTTGTACATTCACAATACCTTGTTTAATCTGTTAAGGAGATCGATGTTGTGGGAAGCTCAATGGAGTTTGACGGCTTGAACTCATTAAATTTGAAGATAAATGAAGTGGGGGTAGAGATTTCAAATGTTAAAGAAGTAGATAGTGACGGTAATACACTTACGGTTGATTTCTTTATTGATACTAGTGTTGAGGAGCTAATACTTGGTGAAATTTTTGCTACACATGAAGATGTGTATGATTTTTACAATCATTATACTCTGTTAAATTGATTTGGATTTCGGAAGTACTAGGCAAATATGTCTAGTCTTATAAACCAGATTTACAGGAGACAATTTGTTTGTTGTGGGGGAAGGTTTTAAATCTTTAAAAGTTGAGGGACAAGTAGATGGAATAGAACATTGTCGAGAAACACGAATGGGTTGCAAAGTAATGATGCAAATTAAGTTGTCAAAGTCTAAAGAATGGGTTGTGAAGGAATTCTTTTAAATCTTTGAAAGTTGAAGGACAAGTAGATGGAATAGAACACTGTCGAGAAACACGAATGGGTTGCAAAGTAATGATGCAAATTAAGTTGTCAAAGTCTAAAGAATGGGTTGTAAAGGAATTCTTTGACGTTCATGATCACCCCTGTTAACCCCTTCTATAGCAATCAAACATTGTTTTCATTCTACTTTTCTTCGTACTAATACATGTAAATCATTGATTTTCAAACTCAATCAAGTAGGCTTGAGACCTTCTCAAATCACGAGCGGTTAATGTCATTAGTGGAATCGAGGAAGCGGACATCACTTCAAGGCAATGTATAAATCACTTAGCAAGTAAGCGTAAAAATAATGTGGGTCGAGAATGTTATGGCATTATTAACCATTTTCAAGAGAAGGCAAATCCAGATGGTACCCATTTTTTTGCAATAGATATAGCAAAAGATGGATATTTTAGAAGTGTTTTTTGGACAGATGGGAGATCAAGAGTAGCATATTCGCAATTTGGAGACGTTGTTCTGTTTGATGTGAAATATAAAACAAATAAGTTTAAAGTACTCACCATTGTCTTTGTATGTAGCACAATAATAAACATGTCATGGAGCATCGTCAACCTTTTTGTGCTTGTTATAGTGACTTTAATGAGGAATATAATAAATGTATTAAAAGTGAGACAATTGTTGAGTTTGAGTTTGAGTGGGAAACCTTAAAAGAAAAGTACAAGGTTAAAGAAAGGAACTGGCCGTCTAACATGTATAACCTACGCCAACATTGTGTGAAAGCATATTTGAAATATACGTTTTTTGCTGGCATGACCACTAGTGAAAGAAGTGAAAATATACATCCTTTTTTTAATGGGTATGTGAATTCCAATACCATGTTGAATGAATTTGTAATGCAATATGATCGAACAATAAATTCCAGAAGAACTAATGAAGAAGATGAAGACTTCAAGACCTTGAATTCAAAGGTAGTTTTATTAACTTCTCATCCAATTGAAGCAAGGCCGGAGAGTGCTACACTCGTAATTTGTTTGAGATCTTTAAAAGGGGGTGGTTGGCTAGCATTAATTATACTTATGAAACGATAAGTAAAAAGAATGAGATATGCAAATACAGTGTTGGTGGGTTAAATGTACATGATAAACCAAAATGAAGAGTAATTGAATACGATGGAGGTGAAATAGTTAAATGTGTATGTGCAAGGTTTGAGACAAAAGGCATCTTGTGCAAGCATATTCTATACGTAATGAGGAAGAAGAAATTTTTGACACTCCCTAGGCAATACATTTTACATTGTTGGATAGTTGGCGTTAGGTATAAGGGTGCAAATGTTGGTTTTGTAGTGAAAGAAACAAATAAAGAAGTTATCCTTTTAACTTTGTGGTTGGTTCAAGCCAAGTTTACTAAGGCAATAGAAGATGTAAGAGATGCCCCTATGAGCTCAGATGAGATTGATAAATGGATTGATGATTTCTTGAAAAGGCGAGTTATTAAAAAGCAGAGTAATCAAATGGGCAATGGCCAAATACCTAGTCAAATTGGAAGAAGTCCATGTATTTTAGAGGTAGAACCAATGCATCAAATATTTGTTCAAGATCCTAATGCTCCTTGTAAGTCTAAAGGGCATCCTAAGGCTGTCACACGAGTGAAATTAGGGATGGAACTTAATATTGAACATAGTTATCAGACCCGACCCGGTCAAGAGGCCGGGTCACCGGGTCATTGGTTCAACCGTTGGGTCATCGGTTGAACTGTTGGGTCAATGACATTTATATTATAAATCATAATAATTATAATTATACATATTTTTAAAGAGAATCTATATAAAATAGTCAATAAAATAGCAAAACTTATTAAAATAGATTTAGCACTTAAATAGCAAAACTTTCCATTTTTATTAAGTTTTTTAAATTGCTTTGCAAAATAATAATAACATTGACAAGATAAATTATTTCGTTATTATATTTCTAAATTTATTGGATCAATTGAATTTGACACAATCAAATTGATAAATAAATTTATTAAAAATAAAATTATAATATAACGTGAGAGATATTATCAAAATACTGTGCACTTATAGTTATATTCCAATGACAAGATTATTTTAATCGTTAAAAAATTGATATGATAAATATTTCTCAAACTTCTTGATTTATTATTTTCTAAGATAAGAATAGTAAAATACTATTGTCCTTAGTTTAAGGTATGTTATTATAATTATTTTATAATGTATATTAAAATTATATATATAAAAATTTATTATCTAGTAACTATTATTTTAATTAAATATTCTTCATTTATAACATATTTTAAAGTAATTATCTTAATTAGTTGAGTATAAGATTATAAGTAAACTTGTTTTAACAAGTTTTCATCAATCCCCATTGGCTCCATTGGTTAGGGATATTGGATTTTCATGAAAGTGGATGGGTTCAAAACTCACCGAATACACTTAGGATGATTTTTGGCTTATTTTATAAGGACTGGGTTTCGTCCAGGTTGACACCTAGGTCACCGGGTCATGAGTCAACCCGTCAGGTCAAATGGGTTTGACCGGGTCAATGTATACTTCGGGTTAATTGGCAACCCAAATCGGGTTAGGGCTCAGGTCAGCGGGTCACCGGGTTGACCTACTGGGCCGGGCCAAGTCTTATAACTAGGATATTCCTACTAAAGGTAATGGCCCTACTTAAGTTTTGTGCCTTTTTAACTTTAAGGTTTGATAGTATTAGCTAATCCTATCCAATTCATTTTTTTTCTTCCACGTGGTTGATTGCCAATCATTAATGGACAAAGTTGAGATTGGACTTGGCTTGTGATAGCCTTGTTTCATCTTATTGTACCTTATTTTCTATATTTTATGTTTTGTTCCTCTGCTTTGAATAGTTCTATTCAGCTATTGTTGGTTTTTAATTGATAGTCATTGCTCTATAAAGTGGATTATAGTGTATAACTTTTCTCTTTCAATCTCTAAGTCAGTTGTTTGTGGCATTTTATTGTCAATTTTTAATTGAGAAAGAGGACAAGCAACAAGAGAATTAAAAGGGAGGAGTGCTGCGTGAGTAAGGGTGGGAAAGGGGAGGGCATTGGGTTTTATTCCTTTTTTTCCCTCACTCTGCCTTGAGGGATGAAAGTTTTCCTTTTTTTTCAAAAAGTGACAGCTGCAGCTAAGTTGCCTACATCGACTTTGTAGATTAGTTATCCCCTTTAATAGAAGGCTTTATTACTGATATTTAATTGAAAAAAAAAAATCCCATTCCTTGTTTCTCACTGAGCCCAAAGAAGAGGAAGAGGGGGGGGGGGGGGGGGGGGGGGTAGGCACCTAGGTTGCCACAAATTTTTAAAAGATATATTTCTTTCATTCAAAAGAAAAACATATTTCTATTTTAAAAAAAAGAAAATTTTCTAAAAGATTCCATGTGATTTAAATTTTATTTATCACATCCTATTGTATTTTTATTTTATTTTTAATAGACCTATTTCATTCATTTATCATCCAATCTGTTAAGTAGGTGGACACATGATAGACTATTAGATTTTCATACCATTATTTCAATAAAAAATTGAAAAATACTTGAAAAATGGAAAAATTAAAAGAAACTTTTACTTTTATTTTCAATCATCATGGATCTTAACACTTATGCCTCAATTCTATTATTATATTATTTTTAATAACATATATTTGAAATAATGACGTGAAAATCTAAAAACTTACTATGTATCCATCTACTCAATGAATTTGAATGATAAATAGATGAAAGAAATTTATTAAAAATAAAATGAAAGTATAAGGGATTTGATAAATAAAATTTAAATTATACGAAATTTTTTAAAAAATAATTTAAACTAAAATTTTTCCCAAAAAATTATTCTCCTGTCCCACATAAAATGTCAATACAAAATTGTGCGGTCGCCGAAAGCTCCGTCCGGGGATCCCTGGCCTGGAAGCGAGAATTATCTCAACAAGGAAAGAGAAAAAGTCGTGAGATAAAGAGAATAAAATCATCGAAGAGATCGAGAGAGAGAGAGAGAGAGCCCGCGCTAGGGTTTCAGAGAAAGGAAGAAAGAAAAAAATCGAACAACGTGAGGTTACGAAATCTTTCTTTCTGGTCTCTAATGGCGGCGGCGATGAAACTCTTCATATGGTTTTGCATCATCTTCGTTACGGCGCCTTCCGTTAAATCTGTGCCCTCTCCTCCTCCTGCGTGCTATCTGCAGCCTAACCCTATCCTCCATCGCATCCAGTTGCAATGCCCTCTTTCGATCTGGCCCTCTTTGTCTATTGAAGTATGAGCTTTACTTTTCTCCCCGTATTGAAAATATATATACATTTGTCTACGTCTCAATATATTTTGAATTTATTTTTCCCAATTAATGCCCGTCGATTGACTCCTTTGATCTGGAATCTTGGTGATCTCTAAGTAGTTAAGCTATTTACGTGCTCATATGTGTTTCAGTTATAGGGATTGTCTTATCTTACGTAAATTTTCCTTTATCCAATTAATACCTGCCGCTTGACTCCTTTAATCTGGAATATGGTTTTACCCTATGTTTTGCGGTGTGTAAGTAATGCTATTTACATGTTTATATGCATGTGTCTGTTCTGGGGATATATTTTATTTATGTTATTGGGATTTTGATGGCCATGCTGGTGATATTAGAGTTGGCTGTCCTAATTTTTTCCCCCCCTTCAAGTTTTTGCATCAGTTTTTGTTGTAATTTTATTGCTATAGTCTTCCGAATTCAATTTTGTGCTGAGGGCTTTGAAGATGTAGAGACTGGTTTGTCGTACACCTTTTGGATAAATATAGCAATTTTATAAAATTTTATATAGTAGATTCAAATGATTGTAGTCGACCTTTTTAGTTAGTGGTCTTGTTGGCATTTGTTTTAGTGTGATCAGTTTCAAAGTTTATCTTTCTGCCACCAGGTCTAGTTTAATTTTATCTACATGTGAGAAATATACTGTGTGGATGCTTATATAAGAAAAAGCTGGCCTTGATCCCAATTCCCAAGTACCTGGTTTGATTACATGGAACCAAAACCAATTGATGTTGGAAAAGAGCAGCAAACGGCAACTAAACAGAGAAATTTGAGAAGAAACAGGAAGATATTGGAGTAGAAACAAGGATAGATGAGTTTCTAGGGTTTGAAATCCAAGAGAGAATTCCAATATGTTGTATTTCTGAAATATTATGGAAAAATTGAATACAATAATGCCGCTTGGGGAGGTTTAGCACCTCTTGGGGAGGTTTATGTAATTTGCTATAGTAAACCCTAAAATCGTATCCCTTAATCTTTCATAAAAGCTATAAATCTCAGCCCTCTACTATTTTAAAAATTGGCACATGCTATGTGACTGCTTGAGACATGATGTAACAAACTATAAAGCCATTATCCTTAGAAGGCGCAAGCCTGACTCAGTGGTAGGCCCTGTTGCTATTTTTTTTGCATCAGTTCTCAAGTTGGAAGAAGAACTCTTCCTCGACTTCAGTTTCTACTTCATATGGTCAATCGAGATCCCAACCAGCGCTTTCACCCTTTCTGAGCATGGTAGCATAACCGGAACTCACTGGCCAACTTTGTTATCTCAATTATCTGCAGTTGACTTGATAACCAATCTGCATTTAGCAAAGAAATAGCATACACATCAGTGAACTTCCTCCATCTGTTTCCTGCTAGAAAATGGATTCATGGGCTACAAAATCTTCCCAGCTCTGATCTAGGTATTTCCAGTAAAAGTAAATGCAGCAGACATAGGACTATCATGTTCGAGGACATTCTTTTCCTCAAAATCATCAATATCTATGGGTGACAACCTTTTACCATCTAAGTCTCCTCTTTGAAGACTTTTATCGAATGCACTGAAGGCATCCCAAGAATATATAGGCTGGTCACTTTTAGAAAATTAGAAACTTACCTGACCCGATTGATGTAAACCCGCTTTTTCGATGTTTTCTTGATTACAAGGGCAAGAACTTACGACCACCATTTTATCATCATCATGATAGACATCATAGGTTGGAGGAGAATTCTAGTCTATGGAACTATCTTCTTCATTGGGATAGTCATCATAGGTTGGTGAAGAATTTGAATCTATTTAACTATTTTCTTTGAGACTACCTATGTCTAAAGGTTCATGGTCACCTTCTGCATGCATATATCGTGATAAATCTTCAATTATACTCCTCATTCAGCCATCTCTTTTACTTATTCTTGTTGTCCTCTTCGTCCATAACTTCCTCTACCTCGAATGGACATTAAACAAATCAAGTACAAGCAAAGGTTTAATTTTTTTTAATGGTGAACAATGCTTGTCTGAATAGTATTTGCGTGAACAGTGTTCAAATGAACAGTTTATCTAGGCAGATTGGAAGAAGGATTGAATAGGCTCCGATACCAATAGATGGGAAGAAAGAGCATCAAACGACAACTGAACAGAGAAAGAAATAGGATGATATTGAAGTTGGAACAAGCAATGTTCTGAAAAGCGCTAGATATTTAGATAATTTCATAAAATATTATTGAAGTAGCATAAAAAAGCACAATAAAATTACACAAATAATATCCTTTCGTAGTTTATATAAATAATATATTTTCAAATATGCCTCCACCCTACAACATATTTGCAATTGCTAATTTTGATTATTATTATTTTAAATAATGACCATGTATTATTGCTGTAAAAAAATTCAAAAAAGTTAGGTATATATAGGTGTTGTATCCGCCTATGAATCCACCTAGGCGGCCCTCGTTGACTAGTTAATGGTGTTGACAACTTAGGGGAGTACTTTCCTCCTAAGTGAGGCGTTTCGTGGCCACATAGGCCACTTTTTGGAACACTTGGAACAGAATGAGTTTTTAGGGTTTGAAACCCAAGAGAGAATTCCCATATGTTTTGTTTTTGAAATATTATGGAAAAAGTGAACACAATAGGTCCTCCAAGGGAGTTATATATAATGTTCTAAAGCAAAAACCCTAAAATCATTGGTATATTCCCTATTTAAGGCCATTGTCCAAGCAAAGGATCTACTTTTGTGAGGGATTTCTCTTTCCGTATTCTCTTGACAATGGAAAAGTTAGGATTAGGTGGAGCATTTATAAAGTGGTTGACATAGAACTTTAAAGAATTTCGACCAGAATTATCGGGGTTCCACCATTTAATGTCACCCTTGGTAGAAAGAGCAAGAGTTTATTAGCTGAGTAAGAGGTTGAGTTCATCAGTTTCTAATGCAGAATGAATTCCTTGCTTGCAAAAGCTCTAAGGGTGCCATAATAGAGCAAAAGCCTTTGATGGACCATCAATGATGCCAGTCCAGGGAAATTATGAACTTTAGTAATGGACTTTGGTATGGGCCAATCAACAATGCCTTTATCTTTTCTGGATCAGCTTCATCACCATTTGATAATATAATAAAACCAAGGAACAGAACCTTGGGCACCAAGGACCACCACTTCAAGTTGATGTATAACTTTTCTGATCAAAGAATTCTCATGAAGCAAATGATCAATATGCTCAGACTTTTCTGTATTGTATGTTAAGATGTGATCAATACCCTCAAGAGCAAACGTTAAACATGGAACAAGGATTACTTCGGAGATATTAAAGCGAGGAAGGATAACTTACTTAATGACATCTGTTTGTTGGACAAGAAAGAATCTAATGATTGCTTGGGTTTTGAAGATATGGTGGGGAGGCTGAATCTATGATGGAACTCACTAAAATTGTTTACCAGGAGGACGTGTCCTGGGAGAAAAGGCTAGAACTCTTTGGTTGAAGGAGGATGATAACAATATGGGCTTCTTTCATTGCATGGCCTATGCTCACCGCAGAAGAAATTGTATGAGCTTTTTTAGTGCTGATGCCTAAGAAGAGAGCACAGGCCTAATAGCCTTATGGGGAGTGTGCACAGAGTTATTGCTAAGGTGCTGGCCAACAGGCTGAATGAGGTAATGGGGAAGATCATTGGGCCTTTGTGGGGAATGGGCAGATTTTAGATGCTGTTCTCATCTCAAATGAAGTTGTGGATTTCAACCTAAAAATAATAAAAGCAGGGCCATTTGCAAATTAGACATGCAGAAGGCTTTTGACAATGAATGCTGGGATTTTCTAATGGAGGTGATGGGAAAAATGGGTTCTAGAAATAGATGGAAGGGATGACTCTACAAGTGTATATCTATTGCTGATTTCTCAATTCTTATCTATCAAAGCTCAAATGGCTATTTCCTTTCTTTTAAAGGGCTTAGATAGATCGACCTCTGTTGAAAAGATTCTATTAATTAGTATAATATCCTAGTAGAGATATGAGGATATTGTAGAATATTCTGCAATTATGTGCAATATTCTATAATATCTGTTATAATGAAGTACATATTTTTGTATTGAAGGCTGAGATCCTTCTTTCAATATTGTAATCTGAGTTGAATATTATAAATATGAGATTTCTGTGTTTGGTTTAGGGTATTCAGGCATGCTTTCCCCAATTTCTCCCTCTATCTAAAACTACAACCCCCTATTCCCATTTCTCTTTGTCACAGTTATGTAAACTGTGACCAAGCTGATTATGATGGTTGTGGGTAACCATCTCTGGGAAGCATTGCTGGTGGGCAAGAAGTCTGAGGAACTCTAGGTTTCTCACCTGTTGTTTGCTGATGACACAATCCTTATTTGTGATGCAAAGGATGAAAGTCTTCTCGACCTGAGATTTGTAGTTCTTTTGCTTTGAAGTAGTCTCAGGCTTGAGGGTTAACCTTGCCAAAATTGTATTGATTCCGTTGGGGAAGAGGCTGATGGGGAACACCTAGCCTCCTTGTTAGGCTGCAAAGTGAGAAAATTGCCTATCACTTACCTTGTTCTTCAGCCCTCATTGCTAAATTCAAGGGAAAGAACCAGTGGTCGAGAAATTCAAGAAGAGATTGGCCAGTTGGAAAAAATCTTACCTTTCAAAGGGAGGGCGACTAACCTTAATTAAACTCTCCAACCTCCCTGTGTACTTTCACTTTTTCGCATCCCTAAACCTGTGGCTAAAATAGATTCTTATGGGGGCATAATGTTGAGGATTGTTGGATTGTGTAAGCTTCTTGGGCTATGTTTTATTTATTTATTGGGCTTTGTATTCTAGGCCCATTAGGGTTTCCATTATGTTTCTTGTTCAAGGGGTTAGGGTTTCCTAGTAACCCTAATATTGAGTATTATAAATGGATGGTCTTGGTGCCTATATTAGGGCATCCGACTTTTTCTCCCTGAAATTCTCTCCTCTCGTACACTACAAGGATTATAAATACCATTTTGTTAAGTGGAGAGTGGTAAAACAACTACCAGAAAGGTGGGCTTGGTATCAAATTCCTAAATCATTTAAACTCAGCTTTGCTAAACAAGTGGCTTTGGAGATTCATGACCAAAAAAGACCAGTTGTGGAAGGTTGTTGCCTGTAAACATGGCTTAAACCACTTGGGCTGGGTGGCAAAAGATAGTCGACTATCTCATGACACGGGCATTTGGAAGGAAATGAGTAGAGGGTGAAATGGTTTATTTGACCATGTTAGGTGGTTGCTTGGAAGAGGCTATAGTATTGTGCTCTGGATGGACTGTTGGCTTAGGGAAACTCCTCTAATGCACCTCTTTCCTAGCTTGTTTGAGCTTGCAGTAAGGAAGCTACTATTGACTCATGCTTGTAGAGGAAACAGTACAAACATTTGTTGAATGTGACATTTATAGAGCAGTGTAGGATTGGGAGCTGGAGGAGTTTTTGATGTTCTTCGACGCCTTATACAGCACCGTTATGGGGTCAATTGCTAATGACAAGGCCAGTTGGAAGAACAGCAAAGATGGTCTTTTTGAGGTTAAACATTTCTATAAACCTTTAATCCCCTACAGTCCTGATTGTGAGTTTTCCAACTTTCCTTGGGATTTCATATGGAAGATTGGGGCTCCTAACAAAGTATCCTTTTTTGAGGCGACTTGGGACAGAATACTTACCTTGGACAATCTTCGGAAAAGAGGCATGTGCTGGCAAATAGGAGTTGAGTGCGTTTCTCAACTGCTGTTGCATTGCAAATGGACACGAATACTTTGGGATTTCTCTTTGGCCATTGTGGGCATCAAATGCATCATGCTAGGAAATGTAGGAGCAGAATTGTTGGCCTGGTGTGGCTTCGAAAGATCTAAAAGAACGAGGAAGTATATGCCCTCAATTTGTATGTGCATTATTTGGAAAGAAATGTAGGGGAATGCCCTTTGGACAAACTCAAATAAAAATGGTTGTATAACCTGAGAGAGTTGATTGCCTGCTGTGCATCTGTGCATATTGATAATTGTTATGAGTTGATTGAGCTTGTAGCTTTGTAACCTTTTGCTCTCTTGTACTTGGGTTGTGTTGCCTTGGTGCTTTGATAAATCTTGCTTTTCACTGATTCCCTCACGCCGCCCCCCCCCCCCCCCCCCCCCCCCCCCCCAAAAAAAAAAAAAAAAAAGATGTCGTCAAAATAAACAAGAAGGAATTTTACCAATGAAAGACAATACCTGTGTTATCATCCTCATAAAAGTGCTAGGTGCATTGGTAAGTCCAAATGGCATAATCTTGTAGTCATACAAGCCATCATTAGTTTTGAAGGCTGTTTTCTATTCATCCCCAGGACGGATGCGGACCTGGTAATACCCACTCAGATCAATCTTTGAGAAAACCTGTGAGTAAGACAACATATCTAGCATGTCATCTAATAAAGGAATAAGGAATCTGTACTTGTCCATGATTTTGTTGATAGCGCAACTAACTGTACACATCTGCCACGAACCTTCTTTTTGTGGAGTGAGAAGTGCTGGAACAATGTGTGGGCTCATGCTTTCCTGAAGAATTCCCTTTTTTAATGGCTTTTCAACTTGTCTGTTTAACTCTGCATGTTCTGTAGAGCTCAAGTGATAAGCAGACAGATTTGGTAATGCTGATCCTGAACAAGATCAATGGCATGCTGAATACTCCTCATAGGAGGCAGCTCAGCTGGCAGCTCTTCGGGGACAAGATCAGCGAAATCAGTTTACAACTCCTGGATAAGCTTAAAAAATTACAGTGGGGAAAGAGCTAACTTCCTTTGTAACCAGAGTCAAAACAATGCCAATCTCCTTGCTGGTCTGCATGAACTCTCGTTGTGGGATTGCTCATAAATTTACAACCATCATTTCCACTCTTCCCCAGCTTCTTCTCTAGCTTAGCTTCTTCGTAGGCTTGCTGCTGGTGGGACTGCTCTGTTTTTGTTTTCCTGCTTGCAGCTTTATAGGGTTGAATATGATCTTCTTGCCCTTGAATGTGAAAGAACAAACGTTCCTTTTTCCATTGAGTGCTACATCATTATTATAGATCCATGGTCGCCCAAGTAGGATGCCTGTCATACCCATAGCAAGATTTCTTCTTCATAGGAGCCTAATTTGAGAGGAAGTGAGCATCTTTAGTTGACAGCTATAGTCTTCCCATTGAGGAGAGATACTCTATAGGGTTGTGAATGTTTCTCCTGTTGGATATTAGCTTTCACAAGTAACTTTTAAGAGATGACATTCAGAAAACTACCATTATCAACAATTACTTGTGCCACGTTGGATCCACAAGCTATTCTGTTGTAGAAAATGCAATTGCATCTCCAATCTTCATCTTTTGATTTGGCAGCTAGAATACAGTGAATGATTTGTATTTCACGAGTTTCTATCTCATATTTTTAAGACTTGGGCTCATAGTCGTAGCCTAGAGGTAGACTATCGTAGATCTCAATGTTGTCTTTGAATTCACAGTCAGCCATAGCAGCATTGGTACGTAGTACCTTTCTCAGACAGTTTTGCAAAGTGCTCTGGCTGGTTCAGTGATAACAGTGAGTCATCCTCATTACTTGCTTGCATGACAGATTTACCCTTGTCAACAGATCTAGGGGCAATGCCTTGCCGGTTTCGATATGGAGTTGGCTTACTGTTGAGTGGTTTCCGTGATAGGCTTTCCTGCTCTCTAGATGGGGAGTCAGAAGATTTTATGGGCGGCTTTAATAATTCCTTGGCTTCAAGTGCCTTTTGATAGCAATCTTTGATGTCATCGATGCTAGTGGTTCTCATTGCCCTCTGGACTTCGGGTTTTAATCCGAGCTTGTATTTTGACATTTTCAACCGCAATATGTGAAAGTAAAGCAGCGAACAGCTCCATGTATTCAGCTACACATTCCAAATGTGGCTGTAAGGTTTAAATTGATCCTGCAATTGATTAATAAAGTATGGAGGAAGATGGTTGTCTTTTAAATTATCCCTCATCTCTTCCCATGCTGTAATAGTTGTATCCGTACCATTCTTGAGCAGGACCAGCTAACTTGGTCTTTGCAAGTTTAATTTTTGTAACTTTAGGCATTTCAAATCGTTCAAAATAATCTTCAACAGCCATTAATCCAATCACTAAATACCTCTGGGTCTAATTTCCCATTGTACTTTTTGAGCTACATCTTGACTTTTTAGGAAGATCTGATGGAAATTGGACTGCGCATGTTCCTTGAAGGTTTGAGAATTTTGTGGTGCGGTACGTCTTCTATGTGGTGTTCTTTCTTCCGGTATTCCAGTGTTAAAGGAACTGGCAGGATGATTTTCTGTCAACACATCACGTGTGAAGGGATGATGTGAAGAGGAAGATTGATGTTGCTCAATGACCATTGCTTGCTCACTCAAGGTCTTCAATGAATCAGCGATCTGCCTTAGTGTATCAGAATCATTTCCTTGGGGATTGGATGTATTCTCAAGGCTAGTCATGGCTAGGCTCTGATACCAATTAATGCAGGACACAGTGTGTAGCACTTCTAGGATGAATTCTGGGTAGAAACCAGTGGAAGTAATGAAGGAAAATATAGAATAGATGACAGGTAGAGTCCCACTAGTTGTCCAGCCATAGGACTCCCGCCTAGGCCCATTCAAGGAGTCTCACCAAGGTTCCACAAGAATAGAGAGAAGATTTTTTTTTTTTTCATCAAAATCCATAATTCCCTTTCTACAGAGAGCCACTGCTTTATCTGGATAAGGGAGGTTTAGAGAAAGCCTCAAGTTACAACAATTTGACTTTGAATTTCAAGATGAGACCTTTGGAATTCCAGGACGAGAAATTGTAAGACTTGAAAAACTAATTTAAAACTTACTGACTTCTAAGTTGAAAATTCAGAAGACTATTAATGAACATTTGTTTTGACTTCTAGAAGACTGAACGGACTATTATCATGGCACACAGGGGTTGATTAATGCCTGGACTGGCCCAAACTTCTGGGCTTGGGCTTGCGATGGTACTTTGAGAAGTTCCTGTCTTCTTTTACGACTGCTGAATGTGCCGCATCAGTTTCCCTATCATTGATATTCTAACAGAAGTGGAAGTTCCAAGAAGCAGAATCTTCTTCCCTCAGGTAGGAATTGCAAATTGGCATGTTATGGGATGTGGAGAGCCTAGGAGAGATGCTGGATAAATTTTTACCCTTCATCTATGGGTTCATTCAGAAAATTCTCTATATAATCCAACTTCATAAGAAATACGAGTGAGGAATCAATAATGGATCTGGAGAAGAATTGGTAAGGAACTGCATGGGCCACAATGGTGCTTACGTGGGCATCCTAACCATTCAGCTTTGCATGCTTTTAATCACATAATGCATAAGGCACTTGGCTGAAGCAGTTAGTGCCACAACTACTCTCCAACTGGAGATATGCTTTTGGATTCCAAATTCCCTCGACCAAGCCACATCTGCTAGATTGATCATAGTTGGACTCACTCAAAAGAGACTACGGACCAGGTCTCATCAACCTCTCAAGCTACTGATTAACTCTCAAAGGTAGCGTAAACGGCCACATGAAATGAAGAGAAACTAACTCCCTGAACCAAGGTATCCCTACTTCTAGTGGGCATAAGGCACCCTTTCAAGAATCTAAGTCCTTAGCAACCTTGAAGACAGCAGGATCCCAAAAAATGCAAGGTCCTGGATTATCCCCCAAAGGTAGTATCTCCTTGTTAAGGTTCACAAGGTTCCCATTCTGAATCATATTTTATGGTCGAAAAGGTCATACAATGCTAGTGTTTTCTGGCATGGGTGTCAGTTTATATCAGTTCTATGTTTTCATCTTCTTCTATTTTTCCTTCTCTGATTTTTTTTTTTTTTGAGTTAACTTGTTGCGTCACCTATTATATTATTTTTTTTCTCGTAGTCGTCAAATCATGAATCTAATCATAGAGATTCTCTGATGATTATCTGATTGACATCCACTGGTAAACAGGGGAAAGAAATTCAAAGAAAAAATTGCTATGCATCTACTTGAAGTCTGTTTTATCTTTTTCTCATTGAGTGTTTATCATCATTATGACTGTCGGGTATGAAGTTTTATTTTGGAACCCTCGGCCTGCTGTGCCAATTAATTAAAGCCTTAGGTTTTAGTGGTTAAAATTTGGCTTTCTGGTTTTATATTACTTCAATAGAACGTATATATAACATAAACCAGTGGAGGTCCATAATATTATATTTTGGTTGCATTACATCATCATGCAAAGCTTGTTGTTGAGTAGGTCCTTGTTTGAAAATTATAATTCTGACTTATTACTGCTATTACGGGACTTGTCATGCAGATTAGATGGCAGCATTTGTTTGAAACTAGAAAATAAGGACTTGTTTTTCTTTTTCTGTTCTTTTGATTGTTTCATTTTCTTCTTCCTTCTTATAGATGGACGGAGAATCTCTTGTCAGAGCTTTGGGTACCAACCCACCGAATGCGTACACTGCTGTACTCTTCTATGCTTCATGGTGTCCATTTTCGCGTGGCATTCGGTCCAAGTTTGACGTTCTGAGTTCCATGTTTCCTCATATCACACATTTGGCCATTGATCAGTCTTCAGCCATGCCAAGGTATAATGTTGCTTGAGGATCACATATGATAGATCATGTTAATTATGTTGTCCAGGCAGATAAATTAGATAAGGTGGTGGGTTGTCTGGTTAGTTCTGGACCTCAAGGACTTTGCTGTCTTATCAGTTTCATTAAAACGTTGAGGGATTCACCCTGTTTGAGCAAAAGTTGATTTTAGATGCCATAATGTTCTTGGATGCAATGTATAGTTTGGGACTGCAAAAGTTGTGCGCCTTGTATGGAGGGGGAAGCAAAACCTGGCTGACTGGTTGGATGTTTTGGTGGGTGGTCATGGTTCTTAGAGTACCAATGAAAGGCCAGACATATGTCCTAGAAGATATGAAGAGCCTTTTCATTCAGAAAAGATAATAATAATATTTAAGGGGAAATCAAGGCTTTGCTTCAACCCTAATCTGTCTTGTGCATTGATTATACTATGATTATGTTACTTTGTTTGCAGCTATGTCATTTAATCTTATTACAAGCTTTATGTTTTATATGTACAGTATATTTTCAAGATATGGGATCCACAGCGTGCCCTCAATCTTATTAGTGCACCATGGAGTAGAGCGGTATTCTGGTCCAAAGAATCTCCAGCACCTTGTGGGATTCTATAAGAGAACAACAGGTTTTTTCCTTTCTTATATTTCCTTTTTTCAAAAAAACAATCTGCTTCGTATGAATTTCTTTCTTCCTCGCATATTCTGTATCTGGGTTTATGCACACGTGGCATGTGTGTGTAATGCTTTGTTTACTAGGTCACTTGGCATGCCCTATTCTTTTCACTATTTATATTTATATGATTATTTTTTGACATAACTTGTTCATGTTTCAATTGATAATTCTTCTGAGCCGGTATGGTATGTCACCATCTCACCCATATTGACTTGTCCATTTAAATCTTGTACATCAAAGTTCTTAGAGCAATTCTTACATTTGTTGTCAATTATTCAATTGTATATAGTGTCTGGTCATTCTAGAGTAGTTGGCCAGTTATTTCAATGGTTCATTCTTTTTCCTCTTATTATTTATTTATTTATTTTCCTGAAATGAGAACCACTGAGAGGCACAAATCTAGTTTGGATCAAGTATCGTGGTGCCTGAAGTATTTTGTTGAGCTACTTCCCCCATTGCCAAACTGGTTTTGGGATGTAAACATAACATGGTATCAGGGCTCGACTGTGTTTGGTCTATTTGTGTCCCCATTTTGTGTACGCGCAGAATGCAGTTTGTGCCTGCATGTGAGAGAGATTTGTTAGTCCCACTGTGGTTGGGACTAGGTATTTGTAGCTGCCTGCTTGGTACCCGTGTTGAGGCCGGAACTTCACATGAACAAATTATCCACCACAGAACTGAGTGGGTTCTTCCTTTTAATAGGTTTTACTTCCAAAGTTTTGTTTCGAAATTCTACTTTGGTTTTATAAATGAGTATGTTGCTGCCTGTGTCAGGCCTGTTAAATGACACATTTCCAATGCATCCTCCATTCTAGCATTATGTTCTTTCAAATGATGGGGAACAATGCATCATATAGCTTTTGTATGTGTCTCCATTGTAGGACTTGCACCGGTGGATTATTTGAATGAAGATCAATTCAATCTCTCTAATAGGGTGGAGGAAGTTTCCAGGCCCTGGCATGCATCATCCCTAAAGGAGTTTCTACTCAAGGAACCCTACCTTATGTTGGCATTCCTGTTTCTTGGGTTCAGGGCGGTCCTACATTTCTTCCCACGGATATTATCTTGCCTAGTAACTCTATGGGTCTTACATTTTCCACATCTGAATTTGGGAATTTTCGGAGAAGCTAGTCAGCATCTGGGACGCATGTTCCACTTGATTGATGTGAAGGGTATGTGGAGCAAACTAAAGGTTTGTAAAACAAGGAACTTCCATGAACACGCCAGAAATGCTCGGGTTTGGGCTTCATCACTAGCCTCTGTCTCTTTGGGCAAGAGTTCCTCGACAAGGGCATCCTCCCTTAGAATATCTTAAATCTGCTGAAGTTGCCATGCTTTCTCCAAAGAGCAAAGTTTAGGTGGACAGATTATGTGCACATCAAAGTTTTACAGAATAGGCATTAGGGTGTGGGCCTCATCCACTAGCGCAATGGGAGCCCAACCCTAGCTATGTCTTTGAATAAATTATTCTGGGCATATTTTCTATGCACCTAGACTCATTGCTCTTAGAGTGATGCGTTTCTGTCAGCTGTACGGCAAGAAAGGGCCAGAATTATTGTGATTATTATGGAAATGTTTCTTTGCAGCAATTCACTTCGTTAGTTCGGTTTTCTCAAAGTTCAGTAGTTTTCTTGCAGTTTACGCATTTTGTTGTTGCCCAAGAGCTGAAGTCTTTTATGGGTGGGAGGGGAGCTATAGAGTAATCATGTAAATTTGGATATGTTGATGCCTTTTGTATATGATATAGTAACCATTTTTATACTCGCCTCTTGTATAATTTGTGTTGTTTGCTTGTACCCGAAGATGCTTTGTTTGATCATCTTGAAAGTATATCCATGTGGTACCCCATTTTTATCTATTTGATTTGAGAAAAATGCACCGAAGAGTACAAGTTGTGCTCGCACTTTGATTTCTTGACTGTTTAAAACTTATTCTCTCCTTACTTGGTTTTAACTAAGAGGTGGCAATTGTTTGGTCGTTTCTGGACAGGTGAAACATGGGTCATGGGTCAATAGTAGGTCCAAAATTTTATGGGTTTATGGGGTTACATTATCAGCGGGTTGGTTAATTGAGGTTCACTTTGTTGGTTGTTTTTGTTTTTAGTGGGTTCACTGCATTGGTTGAGTAAAATTTACTTTAAATCCTGATGTTTATAGACGGTTTGAGGTTATACCTTAAAATTTTTTTCCGTTTAAAGTGAATCTTAACAGTTTTTGTCCGTTTTACTTTGAACTTTGCCGTCAGTGCCGTCCAAATCATTTGGGCTAGGGTTTCAAGTTCTCTCCTCCACTCTCTGCTCCCAATGAGAGAACAGTCCCTCACGAGACCTAACATCCACTAGATCAACCAGTATCTGGGGTCAAAAGGGCATTGAATATTTCTATTAGGGGTTAATACTTTCACTTAGGTCTGGTCCTGAGGAAGTTTTGTTTAATCTTTCAACCGCTTTCTTCTGTCGAACTTCTTCCAACTGAAATAACAAGGAAAATCAAAAGATTGCCTCATAGATATAGTACAAAAGGTGAAATGGGTTCATAGAAAAATGGGTTCTATGAAAAATTACTTCTTAGATTTGGTCATATTTCACGAAAATGGGTTTGACGATACAAGAGATGGATGACGAAAGATGGCTGTGAGATCTGTACCGTTCTTTGACCAAGAGATGCCTGACAGCATCCATGGAAGTGCGAATTTGCAAGTTCCGTGGTTGATGCTCCCCCAAAGCCACCCCAAGCTCGGCCAGTAGCGGTTAGCCTCTCCTGGCAACAACTAGCACTTCTTCTACATTCCTAACGCTGCTTCCCGTCACACCCGCTGCCGTGGCTTCTCCCTCGGATGGATCGCTATCCTCGACAAAACCCCCAATATCTTCCTCGTCAATCCCTTCACCTGAGGTAAATTCCCCCTCCCTCTTCTATCCACCTTCTTCTGTTCCCACTTTCGAATCGAATATGGTGGGTGGCTCGATTCGCAAACCGAGTCTTTCCAAAATCAGTCTATGGACTAGGCATCCAAGGTCTTCCATCGCCTGAAAGGGGAGGAGTAGTTTAGAGGATTCGTGGAAGGGGTTTTGGGGACTTGGTTGCAAGGTTTTGTGAGGTGTTAGGGGGAGAAGATGTTCGAATAGCTGTGAAAAGGAGGGCGGTGGCCTCATTGTAGGTTTGGTTCGAGCATTTGAGGCTTTTGGGTGCAGATGGTAATGAGGGAATTGCTCGGCTTAGAGAGGGTGGAGGAAGGGGAAGACCAATGCAAAGTTCGGATAAAGCTCAAGGCTGATGGAGATTTTTTACAATTTTGAGGTCAAACCTAGAGGTTCTTCCCCCTCCACTTATGCACAAAGACATCAGTTGATGACGATGAAAGAAAACAACTGAAACTTAATCAACATAAGCACAATAAGCAAATCAAACCCTAGAAAATTCAATGTGAAATTCAAAGTCAAGGACAATTGTAGAATTAGATGGATTGGGGATAGACTTCTGAGTCCATGATTACTTCAAATAGGAAGGAAAAATGAAAAACACAAATGGAGAAGAGAGAGAAGAGAGTTTGGAACCCTAGCCCAAATAATTTGGCTTTCCCATTTTGCCATCAAAAAAGGGTCATGTGCAGCCATTTTGCCATCAAAAAAGGGTCATGTGACATGTACATGACCCTTTTCTGCCCATTATTTGGATGGCATTGACTGCAGGCTTCAAAGTAACGTAGATGAAAACGTTAAGGTTTAGTTAAAGCGAAATTTTTGTCTTTAAGATGTAACCTCAAACCGCCTATATACATCGGGGTTAAAGTAAATTTTGCTCGCATTGATTTGTTGTTTTTAGTGGGTCCACTTTGTAGGCTGTTTCTTTTGTGGGTCCCGTTTGACAATAGTTATATCATTGAACACATTCAATGATTGTAATTGTTTTGTGTGTTTGATAATGAAAAGTAGGAGCGTGGAATTTTAAAAGCTAGATACCGTGTTAAGTGAAAACTCAAATTTTTTGTGAAAGAACCCTTTCATTTGACATATCAAAGAAAATGATCTAGGGAGAACTTTGATACTTATTCCCCTCGAATAGGCTACTTCCATATGCCTCAATCAAATTTAAAGACTTCTCTAAACATATGTTAGATTGAATTAGTCTGTGGATTCAATGTCACTTGACTCTCTACGCCTCCATTACGTATGCTTGAATCAATGATGGGTTCTATTTGACTTGACACCTACCTAATGAGTATCCAAATTGGACCACATGGATGGGTTGGAGACAATTCAAAAAGAAAAGATCGAAATAAAAATGATTTTCAAATTTTATTCTAGAGTAATTCAAAGGGATGATTAGTTCGAATATGTAACGTCAAGCAGTTCCACTTTCTGAGTCCGAAGTAGTGTAAAAATAAGTGCTTTGAATTATTGCAATATGACTCGGATGCCATTTGTTTGATGAGAAATAAAAGGGAATATCGGAAATTCTTTTCAAGGTTTTTAAAAATACCCTATTTTGTCAAACTCATGATTCCAAAACATGAGTTCCTTTTTCTTTTTCTTCCTCCTTGTAATGGTTGACATACTTGGTACACTGACACACATGGTGGTGTCATCGATAGAAAACATGAATGCATTTTCCCTGTATGAAAGATCTTGTTCTGTGGAACTTCAATTCATTGTAAAACTCTTGGGCAAGATTCTCCTATTTTCTCTCCCTCTCCTTTAAAGTTGTCATACGAAATCATCAATAATTTCAATACTATATTAATAAGGAGGGAAAATTTCAATACTAGGTGTGACCCTTGAACTGTTTGATTGACTAGTGTATCCATTGTTGTCCATTGAACATAGCCTATAAAAACTATACTTTGTATTTAGGCTCCTCATGTCGCTTGGATCAGGAGCATCTACAATGTATTTGTCGTGAAATAAATAAAAAGAAGCAATGATCTTGACGATGGAGGCAGAGGGTGGGACAAGGTCTTGGTAGTAAAGGCTGTCATGCATATGCCCATTGCAACTATCATCTTCATTTGTAGATCTTGAAGCACACAAGAATTAGAAGAAAAAAATGACAGGGTAATGATTAGTCAGTTAGTTGAGGGATAAAAGATTTTAACTAAAGGAAGGGACACAAAGGACATCAATGAGAGTATGTGGGGGAAAATAAAGAGACAAACATTGCCAATATAGTTAATGGGAGCAAGGGTGCTTGTAGGAAGTAAAATAGAAAGAGGAGCAAGTGATGGTGTGGAGGAAGGTAAAAAAGAGACCGTTGGGCTTTCTAGTGGAGGAGCAGGGCATTGATGCCATAGCTAGGTTTCAAGATTAGGTTTAGGATGATACCATGTCAAGTGGAATAGAAAGATGGAAATAAACTTTCACAATTTCTCAAACTTGCCAGCGAATTCAAATAGATGCAAATTCTTTAATAGTTGGAATGAAAAATGGTAAAATATTAAAGAATAAGTTTGAGAAATTTCTTTAGAAATCTCGATGGCAGTCGATTGCCCTCTTTGTGAATACCCTCTCTATTTTCTTATTTTTTATTTATTTTTACATTTGAGCTCTGGAGGGGGCAAAAAGAGGTGGGTACTTGTACCATTGTAAACTTGCAACTGGTATAGGTGTTTGTACTCATTCGAAAATGGGTAAATTTTACTCGTATCCTTATGGTTCGACCCATTTTGATATGTATCCCTGCATTTGTGAGATCCACTAAGGTTTGATCTTCTTTAGAAGATATTATGTAGGTGACTCGATATAATACTCAAATGTCACTTGAGTGCTCGAGTTTAGGAGACCCAATAAGATGGTTGTTGCATACCATTTGTTAGTTTAGGTGTTCAAGGAATCAAAAGCATAATATTTAGATCATATATTCACCTAATATAAGAACACAAAATAAAACAACAGAGTTTGAGTTCTAAAGGGGAGGCATCTTTATGCGGAAGCATTATAGGGACTTTTATCTTCAATTGTCTATCTAGTAGTAAAGCTCACTTAAGAACGGGAAGAGGATAATGATAGTCTAAAAGTTAAGATGACAACTAGGACCAAAACCTAAACAATATACCTAGGGTTTAGTCTTCATAAAATTACCTTGATCATAATTAAGTAATTGACCAATGTTACGTGTCTTGAAATTTGAGCCCAAAGACCAATACTAATTAGACGTTAGTCTAATATTTCCTTAATTGGTCATAAGGCTATTCCAAATTTCAACATAGTGCACATGATTATAATAATATCCAATAAACTAGATCATGTTTAGTTAACCAAATTGATGTAATTGCAGTGACTATTAGCTGTCATCTAATCCCCATCAGTTATAGTTTTAACACTTGTTCTGACATAGATCTCTAGTAAAGCATAATAGGTATGAAAAAATAGTTTACATAATTGATAATAATCAAACTCATTCATAATGCCCAACTTTAAACATTTGCTTATGCGTCCTCATGGGTGCAACATATGAAAAGCAAATTGTTTATTATATAAAACAAGAATCAAGGTAAAAAAATGAGATATCACATTCATTATTTTAACATATTCATCCCAAATTTAAAAGCCACCAACCAAGCCTATGTTGGTAACATGCTCTTGAAAAAGATTGGAAAGTAAGTCGTTCGTTAAGGGATAAAGCTAATATAGCCTTCATGCTAATGTATTGAACAATATTGGTTTGATCCTAGATTCTATATCTAACAACAAGATACTTTATATCAATGTGATTTAAAGCACCAAGAGGCCGTTAAATGTTGTTTAACACTCTTCCATGAAATAACCTCTGCAATCATAAATATGTAATTCAATATGGATTTGCTAGTGTCAATGCACCCTACAAAATTAGAATTAGAGTAGCCAATAACTTTAAGGTTGTCTATCTTGTTATAAGTACACATGTAGTCCTTAATAACTTGTAAGTAGAGGAAGACTGCTCTATCTAATCATGATCTTTATAGTTCGCAGGACATTAAAAAGTACCAAATTTGTCATTCTTCACCTAGATAAATATGATATCTGTATGCTAGTTTTGTACTGCAAAATATTCAAAGTATGTTTCGAAGATCCCCCAACAAAAAATGGGGATAATACAATAGATGACATTGATGACATCTTGTTTGCATCCGACGATAGCGATGCAAGTGATCCGGAGTCAATTGGTACTGCACTTGTTGTTAGTCCTGCACGATTTCACTAGCCTTGTTCTCAAGTTTCTATTACGGAGAGGAATGACCATCAACATCTAGACAACCCTATCTTAAAATATTCAATTTAGACATGGACGAGCTACAAAGAGGGTTAGTGTTCGGTCTGAAGAAGAAACTCTAGCACCCAATTGACTACTACCGCATACGAATTTGTGGAAAGTTTACATTGCAAAATGGTCTGATAAGCAGGAATTGGTGTTGATTTACAAGCATGTAGGTACTTTAGAATGCCATTGCAGACTTCGAACACACTTAGAGAAGAAAGACGAGGCTTGGATAGTGACAAGGTATGTAAGAGGTTGCACTTGTAATGTTGCAAGGTGCAACATTACCACTTTAGCATATTAGTGGCAATGATTTTAAAGATCTACAAGAATAAAGTAAAGCTGTAACTGAGTTACAAAATGAGTCTCACATGGTAAGATGTTCCTCAATAATTCAACTATCTTCTAGTGTATAAGAAGGCATGGTGTAATACTGCGAAAATACTTCATAATTTTGGCATATTTTTGTATAAGTGTTGTTTATAATTTAATAGATAACATTAAATACTAAAATGTGTGATGTATTATAGTTATGGGTGCCTTATAGCAGTTATGGGGGAATAGCATTTTTAAATTTGAAATTTCGCGGAAAAAATTGAGTGAATTGATAGATAAAAATATGCAAACTAGGGAGAGAGGGGGTGGAGTGTCACATGGGTGGGGCCCACTCATGTGAGCTCCACATTTGGGGATATTTTTTCTCCCACCTAATGGATTCCCCCCTCTCCCTCCCCCTATACCTTTAGGTAATAGCTATTATTAGCTTATATATATATATATATACATGGGTCTACCTCCTTTATCCTACAAGGAGGTTGAAATAAGGAGAAGGAGAGACGTGAGAGAGGGTGAGGAGAAGGAAGAAGGTTTTGTAATTTCACTAGAGGTTTTTTTTTTTTTTTTTCCCTCTTCACGCCTTTACCTTATTTTGATGTTTTTCTTTGATAAATTCTCAAGGAAAGGTTTGACTCTCTAGATTATACTTGTGCTTGGCTCCAAAGTATGTTTAAGTGGTGACCTAGACTGTAGCAAGGGGCTAGGTTTTGGGTTGTTCATAAAAGATGTTGTAAAACCTTATATTTTGACATAAAGATGTGATTTTGGAGTTTTATGCTTCTGATCTTAAAAAGAGGTTTCAAAATCACTTTATTTATGTTCCTAGCAGAAAATGAAACACTTTTCATGGTGGTGATTTAGGTTGAATATGCACAGAAAATTTTCTATAGTTTTTACTCTAAAAGATCACATTACGCATAGTTCAGAAACAGCCTCAAAACGTAGCCTTAGAGACTGATTTGGACCCAGCCTATTAGAGACACTTTTGTAGAGGACTTAAAGGTGGAGCTATAAGACTAGAATTATATAAATCGGAGTTAAAATGTGTTCCCAGATCCTGTTCAAAATAAACAAACAGAATTTGGAACGAAAATGGGAGAGGCCAAAAATTGGGTTTCTTTGCTCGAGGCTGTTTTGAGCCCCTGTTGGCCTATAAAATTGATTCAAACTCATTATTTGACTGTATTAGGTATCAAGGTCATGTGTTTGGCTTGATGTCTCAATTAACCTTAAGTTTGAGCACTTAGCACACTTATACAGAGTTATGCATAGAAACATATTATGAGTTTTATGTTGCAAGATTGGTGTATAATTGTGATGTTATTAATTATAAATTATAGGTTGATTGTTGCTTGGAGTATTTTTGAGGGAAGCATTGCAATGTAAGTTTTGCTGCCTTCTTGTGAAAGATATAAAATGCCGATTTGTTGTGGGATACTTCCCTAGTTCTTGGATAGAGTCTTCTTTTGACTCAACAATTGTTAATATTGATGTTAATATTGTAAATACTTGTTGATTTTGGATTGACCATGAACAACAGTCAAAGATAGGGTTATGGGTGAACTCTAGTACTAGAATAAGTATGATGAGTTATTTTAGATCCAAGAACATGGGTGTTTAATGCAAGTTCATTGGCTTTGTTGCCACTCAGTCGATTGTATTGATGTATCGTTTGATGTATGCTTAGTGATTGCTGAAATGCTGCCCTTTTCATATACTTGCTATATATTACTGTTTATTGCCAATAAATTCTGCACACTACTTGAGTGCAACCCTTATTGAGTACCTTTCGTACTCACTGTTTGTTGCAGTTGTTGTTTGAACTGTAGGTGAGGATTTTGGCTGTCCTTCAAAGGACAAGGGAAAAGGGGTAGCATACGATTAGGGTCTTTAGTTGGAAACACCTTTCATTATTTTGTTAAACTTAGGTTGTAATGAAGCTAAAACTAATAGTGTGCGGTTGTAATATTAACTCTACTACCTAGAACTTAGCCGATATTATTTACTTTTGATGATGCTAATTTATCTTCTAGTTAGGCAATCTCCACCTTATTCTCCATTTAAAATTAACTCTACTACCTAGAACTTAGCCGATATTATTTACTTTTGATGATGCTAATTTATCTTCTAGTTAGGCACTCTCCACCTTATTCTCCATTTAAATTTGTGTACAAATTTAAATGAGAGGATAAAGTGGAGGATGCTTCTGGTAACGCCGCCAATTTTTGATGAAGCCTTGGGAGAAGAAATTAGGGGCATAACATATGGTGTAGGAGACAGAGGGTGTTGGTGGGGTCATTTAGAGATTAGAGACAATTATTTAGTAAACTACTCAAGTTTCTTATCACTAAACATGCATTACAACCCTAGGTATGTGGCCTTAATTTGAGCAAGACCCAACCATTGGCATTGTGATGATGAATAGTGTGTTTCGAGCGTTCAAGAGGTTCGTTGAAGGGTGAATGCACTATCAACCAGTGGATACTATGGCTGAGACCTTTTTGGTTGAAAATATACAGGGGTAAGTTCCTTGTAGCAATGGGTATTGATAGCAACTAGCAAGTGTACTCACTTGCTTTCACCATTGTCAGCCAAAAGATCACAGAGAAATGGGGTTGGTTTCTCCGAATACTGTGACACATCAAATAAACTAGTAGACATTTGTCTTATAAGTGATTAGACAAATTCTATTTTGCCGGCAGTTAGTGAAGCGTATAATGGATGGACTAAGCCTAGTGTTATCACCGTTTTTGCTTGAGGCATGTTCAGATCAACTTTGCAATGCACTGTGCTAGTGGGTTGTTAAATAAATTATGTTGTGCTGCTAGTTCAACGCCACAGAAATAGAAATTTAAATTTTACATGGATAGAATCAAAGAGATAAACACGAATATATACAAGTACTTGGATGCCATTCTTGCCTATAAGTGGACCAACTCTCGTGATTGTGGGTGTCACCTTGAGGACATGACGATAAATATGGTAGAGTGTTTTAACATTATATTTGAAACTCAACTTCCTATTGCCTTTTGTTCAAAGGGACACATAATAAATTAACATAAATTCTCGACCACTTAAAATAATTTAACAAAATGTAAATTCACATAAAACTAACTTATTATAAATTTTCAATAACACAAAATAAATTAACATAACTGAAATCCACATAAATAAACATAAACTCTCATTTACTCTGTAAATTCATATAAATGAACTTACATAATTAAAATTTACATAACGTGCAAGCCATCATTTCAATAACACAATAGTATGAACATATGTCTCCAAACTTTATGATATTTATGTCACACAAATCATAACCAAACCTAAGAAGTACACTCGTTACAATCACATTGGTGAACACTGAAATTCACAACTGTAATTACAATAATATATAGCAAATTCTGAATATGAGATGGTAGCATAACGGGGCAATGGAAGCCATCTTAGATGGTTGTAGTGTGCTTAGAGTGAACGCTTCCACTTGGGAGGATAATATTGCCCAAGAGGTTTGTGTTTCTTATAACATAGGGAATGCCTTGTAAATGGTGCCACCATACTTATCAAGGGCGTCGAGGCGGTGCCGGAGGGCCAAGGCAGTTCAACGCCTTGGCCGGAATGCCACAAGGCACTCGCCTTGGCGCCTTTTGGCCAAGGCGGGTGCCTTGGTGTAGTTAGGTTTTTTTTTTTTTTTTGAACCTAGCAAAACGATGTCATTTTGGTAGGTTTTTTTAAAAAAAAATTTAGGCAGCAAAACGACGTCGTTTTGTTGTAAGATTTAAAAAAAAAAAAAAATCAAAACCCCCTCTACTTCGGATCGTCTGCCTCCCCTCTCCCCCCCCCCCCCCCCCCCCCCCAACCAGCGCCCGACTGCGATTCCCCCTTCCCCCGTTTTGCTGCCTAGATTTAAAAAAAAAAAAAATTAAAACCCCCTCTTCTCCAGATTGTCGACTGCCTCCCCTCTGCCCCTCCCCCCCCCCCCCCCCTAACCAGCACCCCCCCGTGATTCCCCCTTCCCCCATTTCCATCCCAAACCCTAAGTTGCAGCCACCACCACACATCACACTATCCGGCCACGAAGAAGTCGATTCCGGTCAGATTTTCCGGCAATAGCATAAGAGAACATCAACTCTCCGGCAATTTTTTCATTTTTGGTTAGATTTTCCGGCACTATCTAAATGTGGTTTTTTTTTTTTTTTTTTTTTTTTTTTTCTGTGGTTCATCACTTTGAGTTCCGACTGACAAGTTGCTGGAATATATATATTTTTGGGGAAATCTAATTCTGATTCTAGGATGCTGTCAATTCTACTTAAATTGATAATTCTAATTCTGTTATATGGGAACATGAATTTGATTGACATTATTTGTTCTTCCCAAATATGATTTGAGAATTCTAATTCGAATTTGATTATATTCTTATTGTTAGGGCCAGCAGTGTTGTCTAAATTACCAATTGTTGTCTGAATTTGATTCTGTTCTTATTTTGTGTTGTACATTGTGCTGTTTTTTTCCTTATGTTTGATAGGAAAACAAAACTATATTGAAATGGAAGGTTCGCATGACACTATAGAAAGTGGTTATAATCCTAAAGTTTTTCCTTTTATATTTCTTTTGTTCACGCCTTGGGCACCTTGTTGGCGCCTAAGCGGGCGCCTTGTCGTCAAGGAGTCCAGGCTCCCCCCCACCGCCTTGATTCGCCTTGGCACCTTGACAACTATGGGTGCCACTATATCCACTTGTTGTTGGCAGCATTTAACCCATATTATATATGCACTAGGTGTCCTACCAATAAATATAATGTAGAATTTTAGTCTTTCCATGTTTAAAAATGTTAATCTAGTAAAACAGTAATAATTATTGGACCTAATTTTTAATATTCACAAGCAGCCCAACAAGAAGGAAAACATTATTTGCCCAAAATTTTCATGTTCACAGGCACCCAATAGCAACAAATAAATTATTGGATCTAATTTTGTATATTCACAAAAACCCAATAAGAACAACTAAATTATTCACCCTAATTTTGAGCACCATCAGGCTAGGCGGATTATCATCCTATGGCAGGAGGATCGTGTTGAGTTGCAAGTCCTCTTCACTTGTGATCAATTTATCCATTGTGTTGTTAAATGTAAGATCTCCTCCTCTTCTTTATTTGTTTCGTTTGTGTATGGGCTACATTATTTCTTCTCACAGGCTCTTTTGGGATCAACTTCTCCTACTTGGTGAATCCATTAATGTCCCCTGATTGATCATTGGTGACTTTAATAGCATTTTGAATCTAGCTGATAAGCTTTACGGCTCTGATGTCTCCAATTATGAAATTAAAGACTTCAACCTCTGCTACGATTCCCTTGGGTTAGATGATATCCCCCTATCTGGTAACTAATTCTTGTGGACTAATGGCAAGGTTTGGTCTAGAATTGATAGGGCAGTGGGTAATCTGTATTGGTTTAAAACTTTCACGAACTCCTCTGTCTTCTGCTTTTGATTTCGGATCCATTTCAAATCATGCATACCTTAGTTTATCCACTTCTACTACCGGTAACCATGGTTCTAAATCCTTCAGATTCAGCAATGTTATGGCTGAGCTGTCCAATTTTCTTTCTTTGGTGGAATCTCACTTGGAACTCTCAGATTACTGGTTGCTCCTCCTTTCGCTTATGTCATAAATTGAAGAGTCTCAAACTCCCTCTTAAAGCCCTATTCTGTACCCACTATAGCAATATTATAAGCCAAATTGACACTCTTGAAGTAGCTTACAGTTCTGCTCTATCTTCCCTCAAGTAGAACCCTCAGTACTCCTCTCTTTTGGAGGAAGCCTCTTCTCCTGAATAAGTCTCTTGCTCTTCGCCGTATGGATCACTGGCATCTTTCTTAGCTTGCAAAATGCAAATTTATTTTGGATGCTGACAGAAGGACTAGTTTTCTCCACAGTATCATTAGTAAGAATCGTCGCTGCAGTTTCATCTCTTCTATTACTAATGAGAATGGAGCCTACACTTCTTCATTGGATAAAATTGGCTCTCTCTTTGTGGATCATTTCACTCATCTCTTGGGTTCCTCCTCTCCTTGTAGAGCCTTGCTTCTTTTGAGACTTACAGGCTTGGCTGTATGGTGGAACCTTCCTGCTTTGGGGATTTTGCTTGCTGATGTCTCTTATGTTATAATCTAGGAATGTTGTGGCCTCCATGGGGAATTATAAATCTCCTGGCCCCGATGGCCTTCAATGCCTATTTTCTTTAAGAAAGCCTGGAGGATTGTTGGGCTGGATGTGGACAGTATTGTTAAGGAGTTCTTCTCCTTCGGTAAGCTTATTCGGCAACTGAACCATATTGCTATGGCTCTTGTGCCTAAGTCCTTGTTCGGCCTCTAGAGTTGGTGATTACCGCCCTATCTCTTGTTGCAATATCATTTATAAAATCATTTGAAAACTCTTTGCAAACAGGATTGCCCTTGTCCTTAAGAGCATTATTGGGGATAACCAAGCTGCTTTCATTGGTCACTATCATATGAATGAAAATATCCTTCTGGTTCAAGAGCTTCTGTATAAGTACATGAGAAAACCTGTGTCCCCTCATTGTATGCTCAAAATTGATCTTCATAAGGCTTTTGACTCTATTGATTGGGGTTTTCTCGAGTGCTTCCTCTCAGCTGTGGGTTTCCCTGCTTGCATCGTTAATTGGATTATGGAATGTGTCTCTACTACCTCTTTTATCATCTTGGTTAATGGCTCTATGTACGGTCATTTCAAAGGAAGGCGTGGTCTCCAACAAGGTGATCCCTTATCCCCTTACCTTTTTGTTATTTGCCTGGACTACTTCTCTTAGCTCTTGAAATCCATTGATCCCGTTGATGGCTTTAACTTTCATCCGGCTTATAAGGAGCTCCAACTTACCCATCTTGCCTTTGCCGATGACCTCATGCTTTTTTCTTGTGGGGATGTGACCTTGGTCAACATTCTTCTAGGCTGCCTCAAACAGGTTCTCTTCTATCTCGGGTCTTTCTGTTAGCCTCCAAAAATCGGCTATTTTCCTAGCTCGGGGTTAATGATTTCGACAAGGATGAGTTGCTTTCAGTTTCGGGTATGCCTCTGGGTACTTTTCCCTTTCGTTACCTTGATGTTCTACTGTTCTCTTCTCGGTTGAATATTTGTCATTATGACCCTCTGTTTAGTCAGGTCAGGAACTTTATTTTTGGTTGGAATCAGAAGTATCTTTCCTATGCTGGTAGGCAGGAGCTTATCAAGTGCTATAATTGGTGGGGTTATAGGGTTTTTGGATGTCTATTTTCCCTATCCCACAATTGGTTATAGATCATATTGATTCCTTATGTAGGAGATTCCTTTGGGGGAAGAAGGAAGCTGGAAAATTTAAGCCTCTTGTGGCTTGGCCTTCTATTTGCTCTCCTAAAAGCTCTAGGAGGATCTCGGCATCTACAACCTCAAGCTTTGGAATTCTACCTTATTATGCTGCATCATTTGGAATTTTCATGCTGAGAGGCGATCCCTTTGGATCAGGTGGATCAACCATGTTTATATGAGAGGCTCCTTGATTTCGGAAGCTTCAAGCCGCCAAAAGTGACTCCGTCTTTTTCAAGAAACTTCTAAGTATCTGAGACACTATTGTTCTTAAAGCTGGAGGTACTACTCTTGCCATTTCTCTTATGAATTCCTTGGCTGGTGGGAGGCCGTCTGCATGCTTCCTTAGCTTACTCTTTCCTCTTCGGAGTCCCGCCATCCTTTTCGGTATTGCTTGATTATTTGGCAACTAGTCACCTTCTCCAGATGGTCTTTTATATCCTGGCTTGCAATTCGAGACAACCTCCTTATGTTCAATAAGGCCCTGTTTCTCAACCGTGGATTACACTACCCCCTCTGCCTTTCTGCCAATGAGTCAAGAAATCACCTCTTCTTCTTATGTGCTCTATCCAACCAGATTTGGTCAGATGTTTGGGATTGGATTCAGTTTCCTTGGAAGTTCACTTCTCTTCAATCTATTTTCCACTGGATGGCCCGTAGGCGTAGGCACTCAGGCACCATCAGCGAGGTGAGATGTATTGCTATTGCTGCTTCAATCTACTTCATCTGGGAAACCCAAAATGGTAAGCTTTATGAGGGCCGCTCCATTTCTTGCTCTCTGACTATAGAAAAAATTAAATTTTATGTCTTGAGAGCTACCCATTTGGCTAAATTGTACTAATTGTTTGTTTGGTTGGTTAGATCTCTTCTAGCCTATTTCTCTTGATTTTGTCTTTTTTTTTTTTGTTGCTATTTGTCTTGTCCTGTGGGGTATTCCCCGGTTTCTTTATATTCTCTTTTGGAATTTTTTCAATATATTTGCCTTCTTCCAAAAAAAAAAAAAGATATTATAAACATGAATTCCAATATGCTTTATAATGTACACAAAGAAAAAGAAACACTAACATAAAATCAAAGATGCAATTCCTACATGTTTCATGCTTTGTATTATGGAGAAATGTTAGTAATAAATTAAAATTGAGATGACAAGCCTTAAAATAGGAATGAAATGAAGATGCTTAAGGAATAGACAGTCATCAGAGGGATCTTGCTGGAAGTGCTATTACTGAATAGTATAGTCGGCCAAAAATTGGCCGGATAGTTTGTCGAAAAATGTAGTTGCGGTTAGCCAAAATAGTGTTGTCTCTAGCACTTGTTCATCGGCACGCCCAACATTGGACTGACCACTGGTTAGTGACAAATGTGATTGTGTCATCGAGATGCTTCCAATTGTACATGCACGACTCCTATTGGATTTCCAAAAAGGCCACATCCAACATTATTTTAATTCGAAAATCAAATGAACCTACAAATTCAAAAATCATTGACAAATGTGATTGTGTCATCGCGATGCTTCCAATTGTAGGTACACAACTCCTAATTGATTCCAAAAAGACCACATCTAACATTTTTTTAATTGGAAAATCGAATGAACCTACAAGTTCAAAAATCATTGACAAATGTGATCGTGTCATCGCGATGCTTCCAATTGTAGGTGCACAACTCCTAATTGATTCCAAAAAGACCACATCTAACATTTTTTTAATTGGAAAATCGAATGAACCTACAAGTTCAAAAATCATTGACAAATGTGATCGTGTCGTCGAGATTCTTCCAATTGTATGTGCACAACTCCAATTGGATTTCCAAAAATGCCATATCTAATATTGTGTCTAGTGGTAATTATTGACTTCTTACTGCAGCTAATGAAAGTTTCTCTCACTCAAGTGTTGAGAAGAGACTTTTGTAGATTTGTCTTTCTTTTATTTTTATTTTTATAATACCAGGTAGTAACCAATTCAACATATTAAAACACTACAAGCTTTTTAGCCATAGAGAATACTCCAACTTCATGCACTGTTTTGGCTAGTTTGTGGTTTGTTTTTCCCACTACAAGTTTTTCTTTTGCAATTTGACTCTGGTTTTGACTCTTCCTAGCTTTACTTGAATGGAATGCATTCCAACTGTATGATGAAATGTCTTGCAGAACAAGTATTTAATTTCTCAGCCCATGCTCATATGGGTTTTGTTTTCCTTACAACTATAGATGAAGACTAGCACTCCCCATTTCACTCTTTACAACTAATCCAAAGTATCTTCCATGCATAATAATACAAGATATCTACAATTTAATGCTGAATATTATGTATATTGGTGTTAGGTATGGATATTATGGAAATCATTGTTGATGAAGAGCAGCATTAATTGAAAATAATTCTTGGGGGTTGTATGTCATTTTTTATGGTATCCAGAATTACACAATATCTTTGTGAGAGGTGCTGTCTTAGGTACCCATCTTTAAATAAGGACGACTCTAAGCTACAATTGTTGAACCGGTTATTTTGTCGAGATGATGCAACTTGTCTAGAGTAGCTAAGAGTCAACATTCGTACTTTCAACATACTTTGTCACATGTTACACACAATTGGAAGGTTAAAGTGTGATGGCCTTATTTTAATAGAAGAACAAGTTACAGTTTTTCTATATGTATTAGGACATCATACCAAAAATCGTGTGGCAAAGTTTAGGTTCTTTCGATCTGGGGAAACGATCAGTAGGTATTTCAACCTAGTATTAAGGTCTGTCATGCTATTATAAGGAAATCTATTTTACACACTAGAACCAGTTCAAACAAATTGTCCGAATGAACGGTGGAGAGGGTTTTTAGGTATTATGCAAAATGTAAAATTATTTCCAATGAATATCGAATTAATGTTTCTTCTAATTATTTTTCAATTTCTTGATTATAGAATTGTGTAGGTATATTCAGATTGGCTTTCCTTAATACGGGCATCATGGTGAAGCCTCATATTGAGTCTGCCATGAGGAGGTTGAAAACAACATACTATTTGTATGCTACCATGTTGAGTACAAGTGGTTTTGGGTCAAATGATATGACAAAATGTATAATTGTCACAGAAAATAGTGTGTGGGAAGCTTATGTTAAGGTTATTCATCTAGCTAAACTGTAGGGTTTTTTAAATACTATCCCATAATTGTTTGTCTACACCAATGATTCTTTTCACATGTTTTCACTCTTTGAGATGTGTTCATGCCAGCTACTTGCTCCCTCATTATTCTATTAAATTTCTTTATCTATAGTTGTAGAACACTACTCAACCTTTGTTGTTTATTATGCGGAGTGAACCGAGGGTGAAAGACTTGCGTTACCAACCCTTCCTATGGTATGATAGGCTTGCTATGATCTTTGACAAAGATTGTACAACTAAGGAAAATGTGGAAGCATTTGGAGACATGGCAGAGAAGGTTGAGAGGGAAGACACTGCTGCAGGTGATAGTGGTCAGAGCTCCGTATCAAGTACACGATCACGCACGAAAAAGAGAAAAAAATAGTGTGGATTTGCTTGCAAACTAGATTCTTGATTTTACTAATAGAATGATTGGTGTTCTTTCATCTAACAATGTGCCAGGCAAAGAATTATTGAGCAACTCGAGGAAGGTTGCTCATGAGTTGATGTTAATGCCATTCACCATTCAAGTGTGTGTCGATGCTGTTTTGAAGGTCTCAACCAAATTAGGACTAGTGGAGATGTTCTGGGGATTAGAAGGGGACTAGAGGATTGAGTTTGTTCGAGGAATATTAAGCTGTTAGGGTTTAAGCGGTCGCTTAAAGCATTACACCCTAGGTATCGAGTTTGGAATACCTAGACCGTTGCCTCCAGCTAGTATATATAGAATATATCTAGGGTTTTTTCTGGTTAACGGGCTTTACGCTACAAAGCCCGTACGGCCCAGTCCATGTCTATGTAGCATATATTTAGAACATATATAATAGGATACAGAATATCCTCAACAATCTCCTGCTATGTTCTACATATTGCACGAACCATAGACAATAATACATAATGTAATGCTCAATCAGTAATTGAATCATTCATATCACAAATCATAGTTTTATAATCTAAATAAAACACAAGTAAAACTCCAAATCCAAAATAAGAGTTTTAGAACAAATCTAAACTCAAAACATAAGGAGTTCTCAAAAATATAAGTGAACTGATTATTCAACAGTAAAGAATATAAAAGTTCTCACAACTTTAGAAGACTCTACTCGTCCATCAGATCATCATCATCAAGATCAAGATCGAGATGCTCTCCTCCATTTTCGCCATTTCCTAAAAAAATTATGAATTTCATAAACATGAATCCAATCATTTGCATAAAACATATAAAGTATCTAGTTCTAACTAAAGAACTTAGTACAATATCACTATGGCTGAAAATAAACAAGTTTCTTTTAATAAAGAACAAGTCCTAAATAGTTTCTCTACAAGAATCATTTCATGTTTCATTGTAGAAGGTTGCAACTGTCATATCAAACATGGATTCATCAATATGGAAAGGTACAACATACCATGAAAGACATATCATCAAGTGTGGAATGATATAAAGACAACTATAACATCATTGAAACATATCAGATTGTCCAAAACTTCTCACAGCTACCAAGATTCATAAGCAATTCAAAACAGCATAAATGTGGATTAAGACTTAACTATGCAGTCTTTAACCCCATCTACCCCATAGTTTTGAATGTTTGATCTTTGTTCAAGCCTTTAGTGAGAGCATCAGCCACATTATCCTTTGATCTCAAATCGACCAAGGTGATAATTCCATGTTCTACTAGATAATTCAACATAGCCTGTTTTAGTCGAACATGTCTCCTCTTACCATTAAAGAGTGAGTTGTTGACAATCGTTCTTGTAGCTTGATTATCACAAAACAAACTTAAAGAGTTAATCTTTAACTTAATTAATGGAAGATCCAAAATCAAATCCCTTATCCACTCTGCTTCCTCGCTTGCGGAAGTTAGAGCATAAAGTTCTGATTCCATAGATGACAGAGCAATACATGTCTGTCTCTTTGATTTCCATACTACTGCTGCTCCACCTAGTGTAAACACATAACCATTAGTGGATCTACTGTCTCCTTTGTCTGAGCACCACGATGCATCAGAATATCCCTCAAGGATAGGAGGATGACCACTGTAATGTAGAGCAAACCCAAGAGTACCCTTAAGATATCTCATTAGCCTCCCAAGGGCATCCCAATGCTCTTTTCCAGGATTACTAATGAAGTGACTCAATATGCTTACCGCGAAAGCTATGTCTGGTCTAGTGCAACTCATCGCATACATTAGACAACCTATTAGTTTGGAGTAATCCAACTGATTCACACTGTCTCCTTCATTAGGTCTCAGCCGTTTCGTGTAATCATAAGGCGTCTCAGCTGGTTTGCACTCACTGTATCCCCATGTAGAAAGTAGTTTCTCAATGTAATGAGCTTCGCTAAGAGTGATCCCTTGCCTATCAAAACTCACTCTCATCCTAAGTATGGTATTGACCACCCCAAGATCTATCATTGCAAATTCCTTTGCTAAAGCGGTTTTCACGTCACTCACTATAGAATGATCAGAACCCATAATCAGCATATCATCTACATACAAGCAAATAATCGCAACCGTATTCGACACTGAACGAAAGTAAAGGCATTTATCGGAGTAACTCGTTAGAAACCCAAAGCTCTTTACGACCTTGTCAAATTTTTGATGCCACAATTTAGGTGCTTGTTTAATACCATACAAAGATTTGCTCAACTTGCAAACTTTGTTCTCTAAACCATTTATGACAAACCCTTCTGGTTGGTTCATATAGATTTCCTCAGTTAGATCACCATGAAGGAAAGCCGTTTTAACATCCATTTGATGCACCACGTAATGCTCAATAGATGCCAGAGCAAGAAGAATCCTTATTGTAGCCAAATGGCAAACTGGTGAATAGATATCAAAATAATCTATCCCACTCACTTGGGTGTAGCCTTTAGCTACTAAACGTGCTTTATACCGAGCTATTGACCCATCAGGATTAAGTTTCTTCTTCAAAACCCACTTAGAGCCCACAGTTTTAGCCCCTTTTGGCAAATCGACTAGCTGCCAAGTTTGGTTTTGTAATAAAGAGCTCATTTCGTCATCAATGGCTTCTTTCCAAAATAATGAGTCCCTGGATCTCATCGCTTCCTTAAAGCATGATGGATCATTCTCAACATGGTAGGTGACAAAGTCCTTACCAAAATCTTTGGGTACTCGTTCTCTTGTAGATAGTCTCAACGGTTCTGATTCAGGAATCAGAGTAGGACGAGTGTCAGAAGTAGTTGGATTAGATTCTACAGGCGAGTTGGAAACTAGCCCTGTAGATCCTGGAATGGACAAGCCATAATCCCTAATGAATTTATTCTCAAAGAATACAGCATCTCTAGATTCTATAACCACATTGGTTGATAGATCCAAAAACCGATAAGCAGCACTATCTTCTGCACTACCTAAGTATACACAAGTGTTGGTCCTAGGTCCCACCTTAGGTCGCCTAGGGTCTTGTATCCTTACATAAGCAATACAACCCCAAGTCTTTAGAGTATCAAATCTACAAGGATGCTTGTGCCATAACTCATAAGGAATGGAATCCAACTTTGAATGTGGTAACCTATTCAGGATGTGATTTGCAGCTAAAACCGCCTCCCCCTAGAAACTAGTAGGCATGCCAGCTGTCAATAACATAGAGTTTAACATTTCTGTTAACGTCCTGTTCTTACGTTCGGCTATACCGTTAGATTGAGGCGAGTAAGGAGCAGTAGTTTCAAGTATTATCCCCTGAGAGGCACAAAATTCCTTGAACTCTGTCAGTGTATATTCTCCTCCCCTATCACTCCTGAATCTCTTAATTTTTAAATTTAATTGATTTTCAACACGAGTTTTAAAAATTTTAAACTTTTCAAAAACTTCATCTTTCGATTTCAACAAATAAATATGACAATATCTCGAAAAATCGTCTATAAAAGTGATTAAATACTTCCGCCCGCCTTTGGTCATGAAACTTTTAAAATCACAAAGGTCAGAATGTATTAACTCCAAAAGTTGTGTACTCCTAGAAACCGTACGAAAAGGTCTTCTAGTTATCTTCGTTTGCACACACACTTCACATTTGTTAAATTGAATCGAGGTGTCTAGTGGTATCTTATGAGTTTTAGCAAGTTTACACCTTTTTTTGTTGTTCACGTGTCCCAATCTACAATGTATTGTTTTAGGATCAATCAAAAGTGAACTAACTTGATTAATTGTATCATTTGCTAAACTCAACTTATACGTACCATCAATAAGAAAAACACATCCAAAGTAATAGGTACTAACAGTTAAAGTCACTTTACCACCTTGAAAAGAACAACACATGCTAGCATTGTCTAAAAGACTAATGGAAATCAAATTCATTTGAAGAGCAGGAACTACTTTAACATTACTTAAAGTTAGAACCTTACTTGAAGAAAGGGCCAATGTAGCAGTTCCGGTGTGAGTCACCTTTGACTCAGCTCCACTAGCCACTTGTCACTTCTATGAGAATGATGGTGGTCGGCCGTGGAGGCGTGAGGAGAAAAAGAAATTGAAAGAAAATAATGCTTTAAGATTGTTAGGGTTTAAGCGGTCTCTTTAAAGCATTACACCCTAGGTATCGAGTTTGGAATACCTAGACCATTGCCTCCAGCTAATATATATAGAATATATCTAGGGTTTTTTCTGGTTAACGGGCTTTACGCTACAAAGCCCGTAAGGCCCAGCCCATGTCTATGTAGCATATATTTAGAACATATATAATAGGATACAGAATATCCTCAACATAAGCAAGCCGTAATCATTGTTCAATGAGGGTTGTTATGGGTCACTTTTTATATATTGGTGAAACTTATATGATCTTATAGTTGCTTTTTGTCTACTCTTGAAGAGCATGCTGAAGACTTTATAATTGTATTTTGATATCAGTTTTTATATTTTCTCAAAATACGGAGATTTTGATCAGGGTGTATTTTGCAATCCTATTACTTCACTAACCAAACATTAGATGGGATTGAATAAGTTATCATGTTGTTTTATCATATTGAACACCAAACATGTGATTTGTATTAGCTTATCGGCCCCTTATACCATCATGTCATATCCTATAAGATTAACATATACTATCCAACCCTATAAAACTGACCAGATGCAGCATAACTTTAATGAATGAAGCTTGACCTTTATCAATAAGGTAGTCCATAACACCTTGAAGCCTCACAATTTTTATTTTAGCAATTACCGTATAGATCACATTGCAGCAAGAAATTGACCAAAAGTCATCCACAGTTTTAGGTTTCTCACACTTAGGAATAAGAGTAACTGTAGTGGATTAATCTGTTTCAGCAATTTGCACTAGTGAAAGAAATGCTGTAGCCTCTATCATGTCAGAACTAACTAGAATTCTAGTTAGATTTGAAAACGAGCATTTTCTTAGTGTAGCATAAAAAAAAAAAAATTTCCCAACATACCCTACCTTTTCAGAGTTTTCTCTGTCTACCCTAGTTTTTAAAAAATGCGGTTGTTGACCGCATTTTCTCTCTCCTCCCTTCTGACAACAGATGATTGGGATGTTGGGGCGTGGAAACATGAAAACGCGGACTGGCAACTACGTGTCCCTTTTTTATTTTTTTGAATTCCTATAATAGACCAAGAAAGGGACGCGTGTTCGCGGCCACATTGAAAATGTGGACGGCAGCCTGCATTTTTCATTTCTTTTTTTTGAATTTCCCCTTCGCAGAAACCGGACACTTGTCGTGGCCCTATTAAGAACGCGGACCTGCATCCGCGTTTCTCATATCTTTTTTTTATTTCCACAAACACTGTGTTGCGCCCCCATTAAAAACGCGAATACCGTCCGCGTTTTTCGTTTTAACGGGACAGGTGTCGTGCCCCCATTAAAAAAGTGGACGCCGTTCTGCATTTCAAATTTTTTTTTTTGCTGTAGAATGGGGACACAGTGTCATGCCCCCATTAAAAATGTAGGACTGCCGTTCGCGGATTTTGAATTTTTTTTTTTTTTTGCAGTAGAATAGGGGACATGTGTCGTGCCCACATTAAAAATGCGGACGCCGTCTGCGTTTTTACTTTTGACCGGCTAACCGATGAACAAAACGGCGACAGATGGCCACTTGCACAGTGGAACTCGCGGACGCCGTCCGCGATTTTAGTGCCTATTCCCCCCCGGCGGCCCCTCATTCTCCAGTTCTCTCCCACTTATAAACAAACCGGCTCTCCGCCTCCGCCTCCGCCTCCGCCCCTATCGCCTGAATGCCTACCGCCCTCCAACATCGTTCATACCTTAATTTTTTCGGGGATACGCTGGCGCTCTATGCTCGAGGTTTCGAGGTGCGATTTTATGTCCACTATTCCCCCCTCCCCCCCCCCCCACACAGCCCGCCACCGCCCGCCACCCGCCAGAATTCTCCGGTGGCTTCGCGATTCCAATGTGCGATTTTAGATCTACTATTCCCCCCTTCACACACCACCCACTGCCTGCCCGCAGTAGACGTTGAATTCTCCGGTGATTCGTGGTGGTCTCCTCACTTGTAGTTCTAAGGTGCGATTTCCGAATTCCCTCCGTATTGTATTTTTTATAGGTTCTTTAAAGCATGTGTTGTGTTTAATTACGTGTTTTGTGTGCAATTATTATTCAATTGTGCTGAGAACACCATACAAAATTATTGCGATAAAATTGGTCACGAAAATATCGTCATGATATGCTATTTGTTATTTTTGGGCCTGACACATTGGGTTATATTATTTTCTTGAGCAATAGTGTTTAATAAGTCCTTTAAAGCATGTATTGTATTTAATTACATGTTTTGTAGTGCAATTATTATTCGATTGTGCTGAAGCACCATACAAAATTACTGTGATTAAATTGGGCACGAAAATATCGTCATAATATACTATTTGTTATTTTTGGGCTGACACATTGGGTTATATTATTTTCTTGAGCATATGTCCCTGTTTGTTATTATTTCTGTCTGGGTTAGATGAAATATGTAAAACTAGGGTTAATAATTACGTTGTTTTTGTTGGACTGGTTGTAATTACTTGGTTGCTTAGAACACTTAAAAATAGGTGAATTATTTGTGCTGTTATCAATCATGGTTCACTATACAACTTTATTCGACTATTATTCAATAATAATTGTGAAATGTTGTGTATATGAATTTACTAAACTGTGTTATGATACAGATGGCGCATCATATTGCTCTCGGCCCACTAGACCCCTCGATTCTTACATTACAGCCTGTGCATCGATCAGAGTCTATTTGGGATGGAAGTATAGATCAACAATTAGAAGTAAAGTGAGTGGATCTGATATTCAGGCGACCTGTGGTCCCTAGTTTTCGCGTCGTCGATATGTTGCGATAGTGTGGCTTTTATGGTGTGTATAGGTTGGGTGGTATCAAACTTGACCACGCGTTGATCACTGCATTGGTTGAGCGATGGCACGAGGACACACATACCTTTCATATGCCGATTGGAGAGGTAACAGTCACGTTACAGGATGTTGAGATCTTACTTGGTCTCCCAGTAGATGGCCAGGCCATCACGATCAGCGGTGGTGGCCCTTTCGACTAAGGATGAATGGGCTGATCTGTGCAAGCAGCTATTGGGTGTGCATCCAACTCAGTGCGGACATCCACGAGGGAGCGACCGTGAAAAATATCTTGGTTAGTCGAGTGGTTCGGTGCCACCCTCCCAGATGATGCCACTGCTGAGTAAGTTACTTCCTATACGAGAGCGTACATCCTCATGCTTTTTGGTGATACATCTGGATATCAGTCGAGCCTTCGTTTATTGCCATTGTTAGCCAACCTAGATCATGTTCATACTTATAGTTGGGGTGGGGCATGCTTGGCAACCCTATATCACTGGCTTTGTCTCTGCTCTCGATATTCAGTGCACCTAGATTGCAGGGCCCATGATATTGCTACAGGTACTTCGCATCTGTTCGATTCCAATTTTGTATATTAAGTCACTATTTTACATCGTATTGTACAACCCTTAATTTTGTGGATCTGTTAACTACAGCTGTGGGCGTGGGAGCAGTTTCATTCGTGTGTGGCCCATGAGGCAACTGTATTCACCAGAGGTTCTCGAGAACCTTCCCACCACCTCCTCTCGGCACCAAGTATGTGCAACCATAGTGCATATACTCCACCAATGTGATGTGTTAAGTATAACTATGTTAACTAACATCTGCCTTGTGAATGGTACACAGCTGGGCTGGCCCCTTTTTGCTCGAGACGACCTCTAAGCACGTTCTCATCTTATATCGGCTTCCAAGTTCGACATCATGGACGAGGATGATTTTTTGTGGCAGTCGTACCAGAACACCCCGCTCCCAGGATTATTGTTTCGCCGGAGTTGACATATGGGCCACGGAGGTTCCTTTGATATGCGTCGACATTGTCAAGTGGCACCTCCCTTCTCGCGTTCTTCGACAGTTTGGTTTCCGGTAGCCCATAGTAGCGGAGGTCGATACCTGGAAGATTACTGCACCACCTCAGATTACAAGGATTAGGTTACATCGATTGGTCAAGGAAGTGGTCTTCCTGATGTTGCACTTTGGGATCATCGCCGTAAGTCCTTATAGGCTGGGGTCCCCCTACATGGCCGGATGTGTAGTGACGATCCGTACTTCACATTGTACTACACCATCACTCAGCCGTCTCGTATATAATCCTTTTTAGAATTTGGGCCATGCCTTTCAGGGCAACACGTGTGCTTTCGAGATCATGGTAAATATATAATTAACCTAAATTCAGTTTTCTTCCATTGCGATATTAATACGCCAATTCATATTATTAAATTTCCTCCTTGCACGAAGTGGGGAACCATTATAGGTGGCTTCCACGAGCCATCGTTGGAAGAGCAGCCCTCCCCCCACATGAGTCGGGTACGAGATCAAATGCTTGGGGTGATTAGGGAGCTAGCACAGGATTGCCAACTCACACATCACGAGCAGCCCACCCCCGCGATGCGGCCTACACCACCGCATCCAAAGACATCTCAACGGTCACAGAGGCGATAAGAGCGGATGTTGCCGCCTCCAGTTATATCCGAGATCCAGCGTTCACATGGCAGTTATGGAGGAGCAGCGGACATCCACTACACACGAGTTTGATGCCAGCCATGATAGCAGTTTCGTAGGAGGGTATCTCCCGTACCATGCCCCATCCACGTCTCCTACATAGTTCTTTGAGGATCAGGTCACTCCACTGGCATACACGACTCTAGACAACCCATCTATGGCTTGCCATACTTGAGGCGGGACCGAGTCGTTATGTTGACCTATCTCTTGTGCATGCACCGACGTTCTCTTCGGAGCTTGGTGATGAGTACATCGAATCCATGGAAGTAAGGGAGACGGCGGCCATTGCGATCGTGCCTGCCCGAGAAGGTCGAGCCGGATGATATGCCACCACTGTCAAGATCTTCAAGACCACATTGAGAACGGACAGCGACAGTAGGTGTTTCACTGGGGGGTTCATTGTGTTAATCGAGTCAGGTGGACCAGTTATTTCAGTACATGTAATTACGTTGTTCTATGACGTACGAGCGGTTTTGATGTAAGATGTTTGTATCATCGATTGATTGGAAAAATTGAATGACGTACGTAATAGTTACTCTCAATCTATACAGAACACGTAAATAACATTATCAATCCGTAATAAGTCATTCCTAGAAACAAATAATGAAAAAGGATAGGCAGTTAGTGCAAGCACACAAAGTATAAGTTCAATATTTCAGCAGTAGATCCTGTTACATCAACCCAACTACGACAATGAAGTCCTAACCGGTCGGATATGTACGTGCATCCATCTCGTTCCTGATTCGCCTAGATGCACATCTACCACGCTTCGTTCTCTTCCATCGGTCGTCAGGTAAAAGCTTTTCACGAAAATGTCGCCACTCATCAGGCTATCCCCAAGTTCCAGAACGCTTCGTCTAACAGTGGGCTGAACTTAGGACCCCAATATTGCGAATAGGCGTCCAACGTAAAGTATGGAAGCACACATTGATCTAGGTTAATGCCGCTGATGCCGACAAACCGCAATGACATAGGAGCAAGGGATTCGCGAATCCCATTTCCCACAATTACATTGATTCATTATTAGGTTAATGTGCTGTCTATTCCTTCCCTTACGAATGAACCCCCTAACTATAAGTTGTCGTCTTCACCTCGTAGATCCTTTGTTCGTGGTCAAATATGATAACCTCATGAGCACCTGCCCTGGCTGACCTATGCCGCAAAATTTTCATCACCCGATTTGTGAACGGACCAACAGTTCCTGTTGGGACCAACCCTCCCTTGGTCCCGAGAATCAGTAAAATATTTGTTCAGCTTGTAAAATGTCCACTTGATGCAAGCAGTGATTGGCAATGAACGGGGAGTTTTCAAAACCCTATTAAAACACTCCACCATATTTGTTGTCAACTCCCTAAAGCGATGACCACTGTCAGTAAGACCTCGTCTACTGATCGAGGGGAATATCGTCTAAATACTTGTACGCCTCGACGTTAATGTCCTTTATTCTGTCCATGTACATTTAAATTTCTTCTTTTATGGTGTCGAATCGTCAGCCCAACACAACTTCTTTAGTAACCTACCACCAAAGTGCTTTGCGAAATTGCTCTAAACATGTCGCAAGCAGAAACGATGGCACCCATGGGGTGTAGACCATCCATTGCGTGGATCACTTACTGCCGACATAATGGAGTTCACACGATCACTGATCAAACAACAGCCAACTCGTTTCGTAGAGACCACATGTCGACGTAGTAGTCGAAGGAGCCAGCCCCAATTATCGGTTGTTTCCTCACTGACGATAGCGAATGCTAGGGGGTATATCTGTTTGTTTGCATCAGTACCCATTGCACAGAGGAGCTTACCTCTGTACTTTTCGACGAGGAAGGTACCATCCACAGCCACTACTGGCTGACAGTACTTCCAAGCTTTCGATGGATGCGTTGAACGCCCAGAAGACACTGTGGAGAGTTACAGTACCAGGTACTGCACTAGTGGGCCTTGCTCGGATTAAGGCAACCGACCTTGGGTTATAGTGCATGACTGCAGAAAGAAACCTGGGTAGTGTATTGAAGGACTCAGTCCAATCCTCAAATAATGCCGGCCAGAGCCTTCTGTTTCCCATACCATACCTTCTTATAGGTTGGTTGATACTTGAACTCCTGTTGGACATCTTCTTGTATAAGACTGACCTTGTAACTTGGCTGTAGGCGCACTTTCTCCTTGATGCGGTCAGATATCATCGCTGATGAGATGCTTCGATGATCCTGGTTCCTCCTAGGCACTTCGCAAGTATGATCCCCTCCATATCGAGTCATGATCGAACCACTAGACTTTTTCCCTAAGTGCACTCGAAGCCTTCCAGCAGCATCCTGACCTGTGATGGTTTTTGCAAATCAGAACCAATAACTCAGAATCTGAGCGCTCCGCCATGAACTCTTTGCAAATTCGGATGTGATAATACTGATCAGCGCGTTGCAATGTCTTCTTCGAGTCAAAAACCAACCCAACCCACAGATTGTCTGTATCGGGATTGAAGACAGTCAGACTGGCCTGCTTATATGTTAACGACCATTCCTCTCCTGAAGTATAAAAGTCGGCACAAGGCTGATGCAAACGAGGAGAGTTGACATTCGAGGCAGCTTGAACGGGGTTCGAATCACTGGCATCGCTATCGTCGATAAGGAGATGTCATCTTCCTCCTCGGAAGCCTCACTACAATCCTCAACTGGGGGATCGTCAAATGACATGCTTCGAACCCTTTGCGGCATTGAGCTGCTACTCAGATTCGCATTACGTGTAACTTCATTGAAAGTGAAGTAGCATTAATCGTCATAATCATCGTGCCCACCGCCAGTGACATTTAAGTCAAACCTGCCATACGAATGACTTTCGACATGATCATGCAACCAAACTGGCATGAGACTGCTAGGCCCAGCAACATCTACATCTGCCATTTGCGTGTGGTAATCCTCAACTCCGCCACCGCTTATCAAGAACTGATTGTAAGCACCTGTAGACGGCCCTGGTAGGCATTGGATTGGATCAACATTTACGTAAACTTTCAATGTCATTAATGCTGGATACTTCCCAAACATTAGGAACATATACTAAACAATTTCATCATTATACAAATGGCACGAAGAATATGTCGGTGAAACTCCTGAACCAATCGTCATAGGGCGCCTAAATACAAGACTTACTTTATGTAGGCTGCGTTCAAGGGATAACAGTAAGCAAACCTGGTCAAGGAGAGATTTGAGGGTGATATCGCCAGATTAAACAAACATGATTTGTGAGTTCCCTCCTACATAACTAAGAGACTGGTGTGAATTGTCAACGATTTCTCCTCCCCAGTAACAAATCATAGGAACCATTGATGAATCCATTAGAGCTTTGAAAAATTTAGAGATATTGATTCTTCTCACCTCACATACACACAAACGGCACATACAAATGGCATAGTGAATATAAAGGGGTTAGGAAATAAAATCGAGGGCACCAAACTCGATTCTCAGCCTAAAATCACTGGAGACTGTCTGCGTTTTCCAGTGCGAAAAGCAGGTGGAGATGAATTACCACCACATAACATTTATTGTGATTGCAAAAACTTGTTAAAATTTATGTGATTTTCATTCATGATAATATGTATTAAAATCTTTATTGTTGTGGTAGGAACAAATCAAGATATATGTAGATTTATGTTTAATAGTGCACTTAAATTTATCTAAAATCTAAAAGTCATATGTACCAGTGTTTGCTTGATAAATAAGGTGGGTTAAAATAGTCTAAAAATCATTTATAACGTTTTTATAAACTTAAAATGTGAAAAAACAATTGTCGTGAGCCATGCCTCATAATTCACGTCCGTTACGCTCGCAGTACAATTACGAAACTCCCGTTATGCTCGCAGTCCCAGTTACACTCACAACCGTTATACGACGGCGGCCGTGATCGCTATTTAAAACCATGATACACACTAGAAGCCAATTCAAGCAAATTGTCCGAATGAACGGTAAAAATGGTTTTCAAGTATTATGCAAAATGTAAAATTATGTCCAATGAATATCGAATTAATGTTTCTTCTAATTATTTTTCAATTTCTTGATTATAGAATTGTGTAGGTATATTCAGATTGGCTTTCCTTGGTGCAGGCATCATGGCGATTCCTCATATTGAGTCTACCATGAGGAGGTTGAAAACAGCATACTATTTGTATGCTACCATGTTGAGTACAAGTGGTTTTGGGTCAAATGATATGACAAAATGTATAATTATCACAGAAAATAGCATGTGGGAAACTTATGTTAAGGTTATTCATCTAGCTAAACTATAGGTTTTTTTAAATACTGTCCCAGAATTGTTTGTCCCACACCAATGATTGTTTTCACATGTTTTCACTCTTTGAGATGTGTTCATGTCAGCTACTTACTCCCTCGTTCTATTAAATTTCTTTATCTATAGTTGTAGAACACTACTCAACCTTTGTTGTTTATTATGTAGAGTGAACCGAGGGTGAAAGACTTGCAGTTACCAACCCTTCCCATGGTATGATAGGCTTGCTATGATCTTTGACAAAGATCGTGCAACCGAGGAAAATGTGGAAGCATTTGGAGACATGGTAGAGGAGGTTGAGAGGGAAGACATTGCTGCTGGTGATAGTGGTCAAAGCTCCACATCAAGTACACGATCATGCACGAAAAAGAGAAAAAATAGTGTGGGTTTGCTTGCAAATTAGATTGTTGATTTTACTGATAGAATGGTTGGTGTTCTTTTATCTAACAATGTGTCGGGCAAAGAATCATTCAGCAACTAGAGGAAGGCTGCTCACGAGTTGATGTTAATGCCATATCACCATTCAAGAGTGTGTCGATGCTGCTTTGAAGATCTCAACCAACTTGGGACTAGTGGAGATGTTCTTGGGATTCGAGGGGGACTAGAGGATTGAGTTTGTTCGAGGAATATTAAGCCAGCCATAATCCTTGTTCAATAGGGGCTGTTATGGATCACTTTTTATATTTTGGTGAAACCTATATGATCTTATAATTGCTTTTTGTCTGCTCTTGAAGGGCATGCTGAAGACTTTATAATTGTATTTTGATATCAATTTTAATATTTTACCCAATTTAATTTTATATTTTCTCAAAATACGGAGATTTTGATTAGAGTGTATTTTGCAATCCTATTACTACACCAACCAAACATTAGATGGGATTGGATAGGTTATCATGTTGCTTTATCATATTGAACACCAAACACGTTATTTGTATTAGCTTATCGGCCCCTTAGACCATCATGTCATATCCTATAGGATTAACATATACTATTCTATCATATACAACTAACCAAACGCAGCATTAATGGACTAGAATTCCAACAAATTTGAAAAGGATTTAATCCTACGGGGAATCTATTGATCTAAGGCCCTATGGATTGATTTTGGTGATGCCAAAATTGTATTACTAATACATTTCTTTGTTAAATTTATTTCCATTTTTAGGTTATTCATTACAAGAAGGAAATATCAAGAGAATACATTATTGTAGATGGAAGATTTGATGAGCAAGTATAATTGAAGATTTGATAAAATATTATTGTAAGTCTATATCTCAATATATTTGATAGAATTACATGTTGCTCAAAATAGAAAATCTTTTAGATTTTGATTTGAAATTCTAAAAATCTTGATGGATTTTCTCTAACTGTTTTATATTTAAAAATTCAAAGTTTCCTTCAGGTATTATCTTTTGAAAAATATATTTGACAAGTATTTGGAGAAAGATTATTTCTCTTTGAAAAATAGCTTTGACCGGAATTGAATTTAAATTTAACTTCCTTGAACTGTGGATTTACAAATTGACTGAAATGTTTTATGCATGATTTTGACATGGGAGATTGCAAAGACATATCTACTCCAATGATTACTAGTTTAAAACTTGACCAAGACCTTGAGAGTACTAGTATTAATATAAAGACATATCAAGGTAAGATTGGTTCTCTTTTATATTTAATGGGCATCTAGACTAGACATCATGTTTCCTGTGTGTCTCTGTGTATGCTTTCAAACTAATCTTGAATTGAGTTGTTATTATGACAGTTGATTTTGCTGGGTGTAGAATAGACCATAAAAACACTTGCGGCACTTGTCAATTTATTGGACACTCACTTGTTCGTTGGTCTAGTTAGAAGTAGATTAATGTTTCCATATATATAGCTGAAGCTAAATATTAGCAACTAATCTTGCATGTTCTCAACTGTTTTATATAAAATAATCCTTATCAGATTACAATTTGAACTTACATGATATGCCAATTATATGTGCTATTAATTTAAGTAAAAGAAATCATGTTTTACACTTTCGCACAAAGCGCATTGATGTTAGACATCATTTTTTAAGAGATCATTAAAACAAAGGAGACATTTCATAGCATTTTATAAATTCTGAAAGTCAGCCTGCTGACATTTTTACAAAGCCTTGACAGAAAATACTTTTCCCAAAATTCAGCAAGAACTACATAATTATTTATTTTTAGATATTGCATGATAAATTTTCACTAATTTTAAATATGTCTGAATTTAAAATTGGCCAAAGTACGGATTTGGTCCTTGAACTTGTCGTGGTAGAACACTTCAATTGCTAACCTTTAATTTTATGTACTGTGGTTCCTTTAATTTATATTTTGTGGACAATGTTTTCTTTAGAGGATGGAACCATTAGCCGCCAAACATTAAAAGCTTACGAGACAATTGAGTTCACATTTTTTTTAAATATTTTCTAATCCTTTTGTTTTTTGCCTCCCTCCCTCTCAACGAAACCCACCAGTGGCTGCCTTCCAAGCTTCCTCAAGAAGATCCATCTTTTGTTTCCTCTCTCCCTCATTCCCACTCACTGCTCTGGAGACTGAGGTAGCATACGGCGGTGGCGCCCCTGTCCTAGAGGCTTCCAGCATCAGAATGGGTCCCGGCATTGGAGGATTTCGGTTGGGTCCGGCGATGGAGCTCAAGTCGAGGATGGAGATGGCGGGTAGGGTCAAGGTTTTTCACTTCTTCACACATTATCTTGACGCGAAATTGAGCTACACGGTCGCCGCTGCGATCAGTGACGGATCTGCTACTTGAGGTTTATGGTGTTTTGTGTATGTAATTTGAGCTCCCAACTTGGTGGAGAAACTTGGGTGTGTTTTTCACTTCTTCACGCACCATCTAGAGGCGAAATCGAGCTACATGGTCGCTGTTGAGGTCAATGACGGATCTAGTTCAATTATTTTTGGTGATTTGTGTATGTAATTTGAGCTCCCTCTTTTCTCTCTCTACAAATGGTAGCTGATCTGTATTTGGGTTGTGGGTTGTGGATTCTGCAGATCTTCCCTAATCTGCTGCAGATGTAAATTGGTGCATCTGGGTTGTGGGTCACCAATTTGGGTGTGTAAAATTTCTTTTTGGGGTATGTAATTCGAGTCGGAATTGTACAAATGAAACTGATCTTTGATTCACATTTTGCATTTGTTCTAATTCTTTGGCTTTGTTAAGTAATTGGAGATCTGGGTATGCGTAATTTTGTTAAGTTATTGTTCAAAACGATGATTCCAAAGTAAGTATGATTCAAAGTGGCTTTTGAAAAGGAAAGTTGCTTTACGGAAATTGGTCCCCTCACAGAAGAGCAATTCAAGATGAGTGAGAATGAGGAAGTTGATTCATTTAATTCTTCTTCCTTACGGTCATCGGAAACATTAAAGCTATCATCCACCCCACTCTCCGTCATCTTCATCGGAAATGGTGGCAAGCTTTAAGTCGAAGAAGGGTCCCTCATTGTCTCCGTCTTCCCTGTCGGTCTCCACCTCCTGAGGACCACTTCCGGCAACCATGAGTGCTTTAGAACCGTCGTAGTGTCCTCTTTTCCTATTTTGAAGCAAACTGAAGTCTTCTATGGCCGAGAGAGAAAGAGAGAGAGAGAGATGGAGGAAAATATGACCTTTTGCACGCCCTCTTTAATGGTGAGGTTCCAATACTGAGAAAATAGGGGCAACCTTAAGGTTTTTTGGCGAGCTTCCCTCTAGTTCTCCAGCAATGTCGGCAAACAGATTCATCGCCCGAATGAATCTGTGGTTTCATATCCTCCATTGCAATCTCCTACGGTGAATTTGGTGCTGTATTCTGTGGTTTGTTTGTGGCCTTCTTTTTACATTCAAAACAACCCTACTGTTAGGGGAATAACAACTTTATTTGAACAAGGGTTCCTCACTCGATCTTAATCGAGTCACAGTACTTTGAAATCAGCGCCAGGAGATCCACTGCCCACTTCCCCAACAGCTACACGCCTCGATATTTCCTCGCCCGGTGGCTGTTGCCAATCTCTATAGGGCTTCTTTCTGCACTTGACGTTGGCTATCGCTGCCATCACCGCTATGCCACTCTCGATGGTGATCCTATTGACATAGCACTGGACTCGCTAGCGGAAGTTGCTCTCGTCGTCGAAGGAGTTGGTGGCATCAGGATCAATGACGGAGATCTGCACGATCTTGGGGATGTCAACAGTCTCCGGCGGAGGTCGAAGGGCACCTTTTCAGGCTACATTGAGGGCCTTAGTATAATACCCCTGACCATAAAGTTGAAATCGATTTTTACTGACCTTAACATCAGTATTTCTCTTAGTTGTTCTGCATGCTTAACCAGTTTAAAATTTTGAGAAATTTTCACGAAAAAAAATATTTTCGCATGCGGACGTAAAATTTTCGGGTTTTGGATGAAAATACCGAAACGCCCTTGGCCATTAAGCCATAGATAACGATAGTAATAGTTGCATATAGTTTTCGAACCCTAGAAGGAGAAAATTATCGGTTTCGTAGAAATCATGAATAAAACCGAGTTTTGGAATAGTGTTTTTGACCCGGCTACGGATTATCGGGCGAGAAATATCTAACGAGTGATTGACGCGAAAGGGGGGGCCACACGTGAAATATGTGGTTGAGAAGAGTTGACTTTAGGATATTTGTAAAAATTAAAATAATCAAATTGCCCTTAGTGTTTTCAAAAGGCTAGTTTTGAGACTAGGGGCAAAATCGGAAAAGGGGAAAGTTTGGCAATCTACCCCCTTAGGAAACGTGAATTCCTGGCGGGGAGAAAGAAAAAAAGAGAAGAAAGAAAGGAAAGAGAGAGAAAGAGAAAGAAAATGAGAGAGAAAGTTTGGGTTTGTGGAGAATTCATGAAGGAAGTGTGATTTTGCAACAAAGAGTTCAAATTCTTCCTAAAGCAAAGTTGTAAAGGTAGGAAATTCACCCTTGAATCTCTATTTTCAAGTCTTGATTCCATGTTTTGACATGCTTTCTCTTGCCAAGAAATTATATGTTGATTTTGAGCCATAATCATGGTTATTTGTGGTTTCCATGATAATTTTTGTGTTGAATGATATGAGAGTTGTTCATGGAAGTATTATATGATTAATCATCTCAATTGGTTGTGTGTTGGACCCAAAAAATGGTTTAGTTTGGTTGTGATGGCTAAGTTGTATTTATGCTGTTTTTTTTTTTTAAATTAGTGGTTTTGCACACCATTTGAAAAGGCGGTAGGGTTTTTAGGGTTTTTCACCTAAAAGGATTTCGAATTGGAGAATTTGTTCTTGTGAGAAGTTTTAGTTCTAAAAAAGAGCTACAACTTTGGTTTTGGAATCAGTTCAATCCGTGGTATGTGGAAGAAGTTTTGGAACTTTAAAGATTCTACAGAGAATCCGGATGAACAGTGTTTCCAGCACAGATTTGTGTTTTTTGTTTGGATTTTTACCCATATAATTGATTGATTTTGTGATGGTGTTAAAAATGAAAATTTTTCTTCTTTAAGTGCTTCAAAATTTCTCTTTTGGGAGAAAAACTTTTTGAGCCTTTTATTAAAAGTTGTTGCATTTCAAATGAAAGATGTCCAAACTGAAATTGCTGTATGGTTTAAAGCTACAGATAGCCACTGTTTGCTATTTTTCATATCACTAGAGTGTGAATTACTCTTTGGGGTCAAAAAGGAAGTTGTAGCCCCATTTCTCATCTAGGTATCTTTTTTTGGCTGCAACTCAAAAAGGAGTGTGTATTAGAGTATAGCTCGATTTTTCTGAAAATGGTCCAAACTGAGTTTTCGAGGGACCAGTTTTCAGTGTCCATTGTTTTTGGCCCGCTTGGCCAATTTGGGGGTTAAATCACATAAGGTGTTCAACATGAAAGTTGTAGATAACTTTGTAGATAATATAACTTTGTTCGTTTGGGGGCAATCCCAAATGAGCACTTTATAAGAAGTTGTAGTATTTTAACTTGAGGTGGCTGGTTTACAAAAGTGCAAGGATTTTAAATATTTTGGGAGATGATTTAGAACAATACTTCCCATGAATGGCTGATTTCACTGTCTATCTTGCTGTACCCTTATGGGTGTTTGTTGGAGAGTCTTTGATGGCTACTTTGTGTGTGATCAAGTGAATGACCATTGTTGAAGTCTTATACAATACTTGCGGTTATTGTTAAGTCTTGATTTGTATAGCTGGGTGTTCACTTGTTTCTGAATGCCTACTGGTTTTGTGTTGAGCTGAGGTGAATGAAATCGTTGGATGTGCGAAGCCCTAACCTAGAGAAGGCTATAGCGTAGAGAATAAGTTGAATTGAAACTTAGATAGTTTTACATGGGTTAAGGCAGAATGGATGGTTGTTTTGTGTGGAAAATTCGAGGTGAGATTACGAGAGTCGTCTTAGTATCTCGTTGTCTCATAATGATGTTATGTAAGGGTGTTGGAGGTCTAGCAGTCGAATTGCCGATAAAAGTTGTTGATCGTTGATCATTGACGTTGAATGAAGGGATTAATCAAGCTCTAAAAGCACGACAGTTGATTAAGTGGATCGTCTTGTCAACAAATAGTTGAACAACGTGGATCAGATTAACTGGTTGTTGTTAGTCTAAGATACGCCGCTGTAATTCGACACAGTGAATTACAACATGTTGAATAGAGGTTGCTAAGTGAACTATCTTGCTATTGAGCTTAAGACTGTTTCTTGTTTCATGTCTTAAATTGATATGAGTTGGACTGCCATTTGCTGGGTAGTATTTTTCGAAGTTTGATTCGGACTGTGTACTCGATTGTTGGGGTACCTTTCAATTGTTGGTTGTGATCGAACTGAGTTGAACAACCCCATACATGGGGGATTGAATTGATGAAAAATGTTTTGCCTATGTTGGCACAAAGTTGGACCCCGTGCTTGGGTTAAATAATGTACACTGTTGGACCCCATGCTTGGGTTAAATAATGCACGCTATTGGACCCTATGCTTGGGTTAAATAATGCACAAAATGTTTTTGCCTATGCTAGCAGCTAATGGATCTATTTGACAAAACTGTTAGGGATTCCGTGCCCTAGTCCTAAAGTTAGAGCACAACTAGCTAAGTTTAGCTAAAACGTTCATGATCTCATTACAGGTCGCTCAGTAAGATCACAATTTGTTCGAATGATTGAGTGTTTATTTTTAAGTTGTAGAAGAGAGTTGTAGATTGGTTTGATTGAACGCTAGGCAGACGGAAGGCGTGGTTTAAGGTTTAAGAACCGTTTATGTGAAGTTGATGGACCTTTTGGTTAAAGGATGACGAATCGTCTGATTGAAGCTTGATTGGGGTTAGTTGGTTAGAGTTTGGATGCTGTGTTCGTGCAGTTTGACGCACAGTTTTAAAATTGTTATTTGGCGTTGTCTATGTGTCATTATTCACACATGATGAAGGAATATGATAAATTTTTGAAGTTGTTATATCATTTGTTCATGATATAACCTGGTAGGGGTATTTTGATATGAGTTTCCTACTAAGTGTTTTATCATTCACTCTTTGTTGATATTACCTACCAGGTGAGAGCATCTGAGCAAAAAGAGATGAGATGGATGTACAAAATGGAATCAATGAGATTTTCCTTCACATAGTTATTCTAGTTTAGCGCTAGTTAAATGATCGTAATTAAACCTATTGGACAATGTTGTAATAAGATGAACCTTATTTCTCTTATAGTCCTTTGAAATAATAAGAGATAATGTTAGAGATTATTGATTGGTTTGAAGGTCGCAAGTTTGGTTTGAAGATTGAAGGTTATTAGTTTAGCATAATTGACCCATGCTGTTAGTTATGCTTGGTGATACCGCAGTGATTGGTCTTAGTTGATGCCCTGTCGACCTGCCAAGGGTGCGGGAAATCAGGGTGTCACACTTAGGAGCTTCTTCGTTACGTTCCTGTGTGCACTGTACTAGAGAAGTCCATCTCAGTACTATTTTCTTAGATCCTATTCAAATTCTGCTGATTCAGAATGAAACCTAAGAAGAAGAACCGAAGGGGGTGAATCCTTGGTGAAGACAAAAGATTGAAGCACAGTCCTGTTCAGATTTTTCGGCACCCTCGCATTGTTTGACAAGTTGCCATCGCCACCACCGTTAGCGTGCGATTGTTATAAGATCTTTCTCCTTTGTCGTCGGCAACAATGGTGAAGAGAAAGAAAGGAGGGGAGGCGGGAGAGAGAAAATTGAAGGATTATAAAATTTTAAAAAATGCTAAGTCTATTGCCGCGTTAGCTTTTAACATTTGGGGGCTGACAGTTCCATCCTTTAAGAACAATATAGTCGACAAAATATAAATTAGAGGGCCACATTGAACCAAATTAAAGGTTAGGGGCTGAATTGTTCCATCACAACAAGTTTAGGGACTAAATCTGCACTTTAGCCTTTAAAATTTTGTTTTTTTTATATCTCTGTGATCACACATCTTTTCCTAAGATTCTCTTGCTACATCAAAGAAAAGCTAAGCAAAAGAAGAAAGAGGCAGAAAAGGAGGAAGAGCTTGAAAGGGATCCCTTACATTTGACTAGGAAGAGGAAATTCGCAATTCCTGATGAGGATGTGTACTTTAAGTTTGCTAACAAGTGACCTAAGTTTTAGGTCAGAAAAAGGACTTTTCCTAGCTTATGTGAAGAGACATTTCCTACCACTTCAAATGAACCTATGCCTCAAGGGGGCATGTGTCTCAAGGGGAGTCAATGCCTTAGGGGGGGCGATATTCCTAAGGAACCTACAACATTTGCTTCTCCATCTTAGCCCAAGTCAGTCATGGAGAACTCCTTGGTTTCTTCCATCAACAGCTTGGAATTTTCTCGACAACATATTTAATTCAAGATGTAAATGTGGAATCATTTCTCTGTGAAATTTATTTCCATTTTTAGGTTATTCATTACTAGAAGGAAATATCAAGAAAATATGTTATTGAAGATGGAAGATTTGATGAACAAGAATAATTTGAGATTTGATAGGATATTATTGTAAGTTTATCTCTTAATATATTTGATAGATATACATGTTGCTAAAAATTGAAAAGATTTAAGATTTTGGTTTGAAATTTTGAAAATCTTGATGGATTTTCTCTAACTATTTAAGATTTCAAAATTTCGAATTTTCTTTTAGAGATTATCTTTTGAAAAATAGATTTGACAAGTATTTAGAGAAAGGTTATTTCTCTCTGAAAGATGCCTTGACTGAAATAGAATTTAAATTTAACTTCCTTGAATTGTGGATTTATAAATTAATTGAAAGATTTTATGCATGATTTTCTCTTGCAAGATTTTATTTCAACGGTTATTTACTTTACCTTATATGAGGGATAATAGCTTTGCTTTTGAATTCAAGTAAGACAAGAACACACAAAAATTGATTTCTTTTTACAAGTGTTCAAACTACTATTTTCATGTTCAAGCTACTACTCATTCGAAAAGAGATTTTGCAAAGTGCTGCAATTGAGAATTCTTGATGATTCTGATTTATGAAAGGACTGTAAGTTTTACTTTTATTACGGGAATTCTTTATGTGAAAACAAATTTTATTTAAATTTACTTTTTTACACTTAGGTTTTTCATAAACGCTTTAATTGTTCAAATTATTTTGTTTTCTAAAAAATCAGTTTTACAATTGTTTTTAAAAGTGATCTTTTTGAACAACTGTGATAATCTAAGGGTTACTTGTTTATTTTCTTTGTTGCCTTAGAATAAGAAAAGGTCATAGCTATAAAGGTTACTTGTTCCTAAACCCGTAAAAGGAACTGTGAATTTAGTGATATCTTAGGGTAGCAGTGGGCTAAACTTGGTAGAGTTAACGTACCTTTAAGTTAAAATCAACCACTATAAATCTTGTGTGCTCTTTACTTTTTGCTCTGTTCAAACTAGTTCTGAATGAAATGTTCAAACTCATTTGCATTGTTTAAATTGTTTTACACTACCTGCTCAAACTATAATATCGTTCAAATAACTTTGTTTGTGTTTAAACTATTATTATATATTCTACATTTAATTGTGGGTGATTCCAAGTGATTGTTATCTGAAAAATTTTGAAAAACATCATATTCACTCCCCTCTAGGCTGCTCAACAAGTGGTATCAGAGCGGGTGTTTTTCAGGAAGGACTTAACAATCTGAAGAGTAAAGATCTCATGTTAACCATGAGCAATTGCAATGAAGGACAATCTGCAACTTGTGACACCTCGATTTCCCATACCCTCTATAGGTCAACGGGGGGTCAACTAAAACCAATCATTACAGTATTACCAAGCATAACTAATAGCATGTGAGAATTATGTAAAAGTAATAACCTGTGATCCTGAAACCAAACTTACGACCTTTAAACCAATCAATAATCTCCAACATTTTCTTTTATCATTTCAGAAGACTATAAAAGAAACAGGGTCCATCTTATTACAACATTGTCCAATTGATTTAATTACTACAAATTAATTAACGCTAAACTTAAACAACTATGGGATGAAAATCTCATTGCTTCCATTTTGCACATCCTCCTAATCTCTTTTTGCTCAGACGCGCTCACCTGGTAGGTAACATTAACAAAGAGTGAGTGATAAAACAATTAGTAAGAAACTTATAGCAAAAAGACTCCTACCAGGTTATATCATGAACAAATGATATAACAGTTTCAAGAAGTTGTCTCAATCTTTCAACATATGTGAATAATGACACATAGACAACGACAAGCAGCAATTTCAAAACTATGCATCAAACTGCACGAACACAGCATCCAAACTCTAACCAACTAACCCTAATCAAGCTTCAATCAGATGATTCTTTTTTTTTAACTAAAAGGTCCATCAACTTCATATCAACGGTTCTTAAACCTTTAACCACGCCTTTCGTCTGCCTAGCGTTCAATCAAACCAATCTACAACTTAAAAAACTCAATCATCCAAACAAATTGTGATCTTACTGAGCAACCTGTAATAAGGTCATGAATGTTTTAGCTAAACTTAGCTAGATGTGCTATAACTTTAGGACTAGAGCACGTAATCCCCAACAGCTTTGTCAAATGGATCCATTAATTGCCAGCATAGGCAAAAACATTTTGTGTATTATTTAACCCAAGCACGAGGCCCAACAGTGTGCATTATTTAACCTAAACACGGGGTCCAACAGTGCCAACACGGGCAAAACATTTTTCGTCAATTCAACCCCCCATATATGGCGTTGTTCAACTCAGTTTGATCACAACCAACAATTGAAAGATACCCCAACAATTGAGTACACAATCCGTATCAAACTTCAAAACAAATGGCAGTTCAACTCATATCAACTTAAGACATGGAACAAGAAACAGTCTTAAGCTCAATAGTAGGACAGTTCACTCAGCAACCTCTATTCAACATGTTGTAATTCACTGTGTCAAATTATAGCTGCCCATCATCAACTAACAACAATCGGTTAATTCGATCCATGTTGTTCAACTATTTGTTGACGAGACGATCCACTTAATCAACTGTCGTGCTTCTAGAGCTTGATCAGTCTCTTCATTCAACATCAATGATCAACTGCTTCTACTGACAATTTGACTACTACTATCTTTAGCAACATCCTACATCATCGTTATAAGACAACTAGATACCAAGACGACTCTAATAACCTCACCTCGAACTGTCCACGCAAAAGCAACCATCCATTCTGCCTCAACTCACGTAAAACTATATCTAAGTTTCATTTCAACTTATTCTCTACTCTATAGCCTTCTCTAGGTTAGGGCTTCACATATTCAACCATTCCATTTCCATCAGCTCAACACAAACCAACAAGAACCAATAGGTATTCAGAAATAAACAAATACCCAACTATACAAATCAAGACTTGACAAGAAACACAAGTCATGAGTTACAGTTCAACAATGGTCATTCAAGTGACCACACACAAAGTAGTCTTCAAATACTCTCCAATAAACACCTATAAGGGTTTAGCAAGATAGACAACAAAATCATCCATTCACGGGAAGTATTGTTCTTAATCATCTCCCAAAACATTTAAAACCCTTACACTTCTGTAAACCAGCCCTCAAGTTAAAATATTAGAACTTCTCATAAAGTGCTCACGTGGGATTGCCTCCAAAAGAACAAAGTTATATTATCCATTTATCTACAACTTTCATGTTGAACACCTTAAGTGATTCAACCTCTAGATAGGCCAAACAGGCCAAAAATGGTGGATACAGAAAACTGGTTCCTCGAAAACTCAGTTTGGACCATTTTCAGAAAAGCTGAGCTATCCTTTTATACACACTCTTTTTTGAGTTACAACCAAAATAGGATACCTAGATAAGAAATGGGGCTACAACTTAGTTTTTGACCCCAAAGAGTGATTCACACTCTAGTGATATTAAAAATAGCAAATAGTGGCTGCCTGCAGCTTTAAATCATACAGAAATTTTAGTTTGGACATCTTTCATTTGCAATGCAACCACTTCTGATAAAAAGCTTAAAACTTTTTTCTCCCAAAAGAGAAATTTTGAAGAACTCAAAGAAGAAAAATTTATATTTTGAACACTTTTGTAAAATCAGTCATTTAGAGGTCTAAAAATCCACATGAAAAACAAAAATCTGTGCTGGAACACAGTCCTGCTAGATTTCTCTGCAGAATCTTTAAAATTCCAAAACTCTTTTCATACACCTTGGATTGAACTGATTCCAAAATCAAAGTTGTAGCTCTTTTTTAGAATTAAAACTTCCCAGAAGAGCACATTCTCCAATTTGAAATCTTTTTAGGTGAAATTTCGAAAAAAAACAACATAACTACAATTTAGCCGGCACAATCCAATTAAGCCATTTTTGGGTCCAACACACAACTAATTGAGATAATTAATCACATAATACTTTCATGAACAACTCTTATATCATTCAACACAAAAATTATCATGGAAACCACAAATAACCATGATTATGGCTCAAAATCAACATAAAACTTCTTACCAAAAGGAAACATGGCAATAGTTGGAATCAAGATTTGAAAATGGAGAGCCAAGGGTAAATTTCCTACCTTTACAACTTTGCTTTGGGAAGAATTTGAACTCTTTGGAGAAGAATCACATTTCCTTCATGAACACCTTCAAAAACCCACACTTTCTCTTCTCTCTTTTCCTCTATTTCTTCTCTTTTTTTTTCCTCTCCCAACTCTCTACACAAAACTCACGGCTTCCTTCTTCCCTTAAAGGGATTTTTTTTCCATTTTTTCTAACTTTGCCCCTATTCTAAAATGCAACCCTTTGAATACACCAAGGATATTTTGGTCATTTCACTTCTCAAAATATCCTAAAGTCAACTCTTCTCCACCACATATTTTCGTGTGGGTCCCAAGTATCGCATCAATCGTTCACTAGATATTTTTCACCCGATAATCCGTAACTGAGTTAAAAACACTATTCCAAAACTTGGTTTTATTCTTAATTTCTACAAGACCAATAATTTTCCCCTACTAGGGTTCTAAAATTATACACAACTATTACTATCATTATTTACGACTTAATGGCCAAGGGCATTTTGGTAATTTCACCCAAAACCCAAAAATTTTACGTCCGGGTGTGAAAATATTTTTTTTCGTGAAAATTTCTCAAAATTTGAAACTGATTAAGCACGTATAATGTCTAAGAGAAATATCGACTTTAAGGCCAATAAAAGTCGACTTCAACTTTATGGTCAGGGGCATTATACAACTCATCCACCATTTTTTGATAGTGCTGACTACTTGTTCTAGAAAATAGAATGGAATATTTCTTTCTTTTCATTGAAGAAGGATTATGGGATGTTATCTAGAACGGTTACATAGAACCAACAACTAAAACAACATGTGAAGTTGTAGGTGAGCACAAGGAAGTACCAAAACCCATAAGTGATTGGACTCAAATTGAAAAGCAAGACAATATCAATTATCTTATTTATGATTTTGAACTGTTTAAGATGAAATGTGATGAAACTATTACTTAAATGTTCACACGTTTCACTACTATTTGCATTGTTTAAACTGTTTTATACTGTCTGTTCAAACTATATTACTGTTCAAACTACTCTGTATGTGTTTAAATTGTTAATGTATATTCCACATTTAATCGTGGGTGGTTGCAAGTGATTTTTATCCGAGGAATCACTCCCCTCTAGGCTGCTGAACAGAATCCATTAGGAAGTTTCAACCACCAAGATAGCCTTTTCAAGAAAAAGAAATTCTATGAATTGACCATAGACTACCATTCATTCCTGAGATATATACCTTTCATGGATCAACAAAATGGTTGAATGGGGGAAGCAATTGGTGCAAGGGTCAATGGTCTAGGGGATAATAACTTAAATGGATATCAATGTGGTGTTTATCCGCCTAACGTTCCAATAAAGGTGAAATGAAGGGCCTTGGTTTCAGAAGACCCGAAGATTATAATAAATCTTATATGGTCAAGCACATTTGGTCCCCTTTTACTAATAGGGCCTTCCTTTGGTACAAGTGGATTTATAGTTACTTTCTCAAAAAAGACCACTATTAGGTTGCCAAAGCTCTTATTTTTCTCTTCCTAGGCTTGGAAGAATATTACAACTCTAGCCTGTCATGGAGCCATGCTTTGTTTGGAGGTTGGAAATGGGTCTACGATATCCTTTTGGTTTGATCACCAGCACTCCCCTGGCCCTCTATAAAATCTTCTCCAACAGAGGCATTTGCCATTCTCGTATTCTTATAAATTTGTTGATGCTTGATGCTGGTTCTTTGTCCCCTTTATACATGATATTGTGAGTTAGCCTAAGCCTATGCCTCTTCTTGTTGCAGGTGCCCCTAGTGTGTTACAATAGTAGGGTAGGAATAGGAGGATTTCTCAATTATTTTGGCTTGGGATGATATTCGAAGGAGGGACTATAGCAAACGCTGGGTGGGTTTTGCATGGTTTAGGCACCTAGCCCCAAGACACTCTGTTCTCTTTTGCCTGAGCTTCAAACACAAAAAAAATCCTCATTAACCATTAGGGACTTCAATTTGCTACTTATGGGTTTTGTGGCTTGCCCACCCTCCCTTGACCACTCATTTTAACTACTTACCACAGCTTGTTTGGCTCTTTTTTGGGCCTCGAAATGCAACATCTTATGAGTAAATGGCTTGCAGATTCAAAATATTTGATGGATCATCTTTAATGCCAGTGGTAACTGTCTCCAACACATTATCATTTGTGTTTCCTTTGCTACCCTCTACTACATCATCTGGCAGGAGAGAAACAATTGTATCTTTAGGGGAAAGCAAGCCTTATTTGCCTCTATTGCTAGCCACTTGACCAAGTTGTACGCGACATTCCTTGTATGCTATGAGGTTGTCTGTGTGGCCCTATTGTATTGTTCATTTCATGTTTGTAATTCTCCTCTAACTTTTATTGCCTTTGTGCCTTGGGAGACACTGTGTGGTGTGTGATTGGGTATGCTTCTTGTAGTTTTGCTTCAAGCTTGTCAATTGTTTTGTTATGCTTTTCAGTTATAAAATTTAATTTACCAAAGATAAAAAACACCTCCAAACTAAGTCACTTTAATGGGAACACTAATGGATACTATTAGGAAAAGGTATGGTCATCAAATAAGGCAGGTTTATGGTTGGTTTATCGAAAACCATACCCTAAATGGATGATATACATTTGAATTTCCAAGAGGTTTCAAAATAAGGGCAAAAATGGAAATTAGTAGCTAGAATATATAATAAAAGAGTTTGGGGCTAAATCTTTCGAAAAAAAGGAACTACTGTAGAGAAGCATACTTCTAATTCAGACCAAGGACTTTAGATTTTGAAAATGGTACTCATTTTAGGAAGGACCTTTTTAGAGCCACGAAGTATCGAATAGTGAAACTTAAAGGCTAAGATTGCTCGCCGAAGAGATTGATAACAAGTCGATTAATGGAAAATATCCAAAAATGTATTATCTCGGTATTTTGGAATACGTTGATTTGACCAAGACATCAACCGGCTAGTATAATAAGAGCATGTTCACTATTGAAATAAATAAAAGGAAAATTATACTTTAAAGCCAACAAGTTGTCTTACTTAGTATGTGTTTGTTGAACAAGGATGGATGTGTTAAAGCAATCATTTAGTCTAACAACTTGTTATTATTAGAATAAAATGAAGGGGCATTGTTTTTACAAAAAATAATATTTATCCTAATTAATTCTACATTAGCAAAACTGGAAGCCATCAGCAATTATAAATGAGCCATTTATGGGAATTGTATAAAACAATTCCACACCAACATATGAGAAAATCTGACAATAGCAATTATAAATGAGTGTTGGTTATGGAAGAATTCTATACTGACCAAGGATTTAGCTGCTCAAGTTCATCTACAATAAAGGGGAAGAATTAGAGACAAAGGGCACACACATGCAACACCAGCACAACTTTATTTTGCTCTTTAATTTACTATACTCAAGTTTTGCTTCTCTATTTGCCTTCTGTTTTTCTACTATAATTTAATTCTCTATTATTTGGAATAATTTGTTATATTTCTTATAATAATTACTTGTACTCTCAAGGAAATCCTTGATTCTCTAGTAATAAGAACCTATACAATAGTTTGATTTGCATTCCTTGCACAAATGAAACAAATTAATTTTTTCCTGATTGAACCACAACATTGAGAAAAAGTAATATTCAATCAAATAATTAAAGTTGATATTTTTTATTAAATTGATATTATTGTATTCCTTTTCACAATTACAGAATAAACATGACAAAGAGTGTATTTTTGCCAATCCTACAGAATAACAAGATTAGAAAGCAAATCAATGCAAGAAAAGGAAAGAAATTGATAATGAAATTACTTGGAGAAAAAAGAAAGGGAGAAAATGGAAGCAATTACATGGAAAAGAAAGTAAAGAAGGAAATAAAAAAAAGATTTAAACAAAGGCTATTATTTTTATTTTTCATTCCTTTTATCTCCTACTAGCCCATACTCTTGTCTCACTCATGAAATAAGAGTCTCTCATTCTCTTAAAAGGAGAAATAGACTCCTCCCTTGCCTACCACCAAACTCGCTTTCTTTCTCTCTTTCGCTTTCTTCTCTCGAACCAGCACCACATTTCGCTATTCGATGTCGACATTGCACCAGTATTACATGTTGTTGCCCTTGTTCTATCTTCCCAAGGTCCATTTAATTCCAACATGGCATTCCCTAACACCATGAGTAGCTAAGTTCCCTATTCACTTTTCAATTGTAAATAATACTTTAATTTTGATTGATAGTATATAATTGATAAATCTTTGGAACGTCTATGTAATTAAGTGCTTGATGTTGAGAGTCGATTAATTAAGCCTTATTATTATATTTAGTCAGGATTATGGTTTCATAGATTCTGTTAGTTTTTTTCAAGCATTAGTGTGATTTGTGTGCTGATTTTTCCAGTGATAATCTATAATTGATTGAACCAAAGTTTGGCGAGATAGATTATACCTAAGTAAATTCACACAATCTTTCTCAATCTCATTAGGCTTGTAGCTTTGATGGATTAGTTGCATGCATATTCAAATTAATCGGTTTAAAGTAGATTGGAGCCTCAAAAGTGAATTTCCCAACCTATAGTTTTCTCCATTAAAATTTTAGATCTCTTTTAAATTATTTTTAGATAATTTTTATAGCTTTAAAACAAACTCAACTTAGGCTTAGATTAATTGTGGGACGATGCTCTACTTGTTGCTTTACTAGGTAGTATAATAGTTTTATTTAATTCTTTTTTATTTGAAAATGACCTATCAAATTTTGGTGTCATTGTTGGGGAATCCATAACATAGATGGTTTGTTTTTCTTAGTTAGTTTAATTTAGTTTATAATTTCCATATTTGCTTACTAAAAAAACTATTTAGTGTGTTTTGATTACTATTATTGTTTTGGTTTTCTTTTCTTTTATAGTAATTTTTGTGAGCTTGCTAGTATATGCTTGGTCGTCGCTCGTGTCATCCCATTTTGTCTCTATTAGACCTTGAGTTGGAAAGGATTTTGAGCCATTAAAAAATATAGGAAACAAAGGAAAGTTGTTAGAGTGCTAATAAATGAACATTGGTTGAATATATTCGCCTATGTTGCGAGCATGTTCCTTTCTCCCTATTGTGTCTAACTATAGCCCTCTAGTGGTCATGATTGCTAATCTGGTTTGCACAAAGAGTCCCTTCAATATTTTAAATTTCTAGATGTCTCATCTAGAACTTTTCACTCTCTTTCTTTAAAACGATTTTTTTAATGAGTTCAACTCAAAAGTGAATTAATTTCCGAATTCACTAAAGTGACTTTGGATGAAGTGAACTTGGAGTTTTACTTGATTCTATTCTTGCATAAATATCCATTTCACCCTTGTCACCATTGGCGAACATTTCCTAAAAATGAGATTTGAGTTGAGGAAATGGTTGAATTTGCCAGCAATGTGAGGGGAATAGCGTTGAATCTTGAGAATAAGAATGTATAGTGATACTGCAATTAAAGAAAGAGATCTTGTTAAACGCACTAGATTTATAGTGAATGTAGCAAAGATGTGTTGAAGTGAATGCCTCTAGGATTATTGAATGTAAATCTATGCATGGGCCATGCAAACAGGGCTAAAAGTTGTAGATAGCCTCATTCCTATAGGCCACGATAAACAAAAACTTATAATCAGAGATTGCCAAATAGGAAAAATAGCTATTGCTATTGATATTATATTACACCAAAAGTAATTGAACTCAAGGCCACCTTTGAGAGTGACACATTGTCTTGTGAGCCTCCCCATACCATACAAGTGCACTTCGAGCCCATGCAAAGAGTTTGGTTAAGATATGTTAGGCTCCACCAAGTATACAAATGGAACCTAGCCATACAAGTCCATTGATTATATCTTCCACATAGTCCATGCTAACAATCCATCCTTGTTTGCCAAAGGGGTATTTTAGTAAATAATCAAATAGAACACTTGGGCCATAGGCCAAGTTAGCAGAACACTTTCAGCTTTTTTCCTTTTATGTGATAATTTGCCTTAAAAACTAAGGCGGAACGCATTCCTTGCTCAAGTTTTATCTTTTCCTTGACCGAATATCAAATAAGTTGTCTAACCGTGGCCCTACTCCTTTCCCAAACTAGCAACCTCTCTTTCTGTCGTTTGCCAACCAATAAAGATTAATTTTTTGATCTATCCCTGGAGTTGAATACATTCAAGAATTGTTTTTGATACAAGCCACAAGAAACATTAGAAATGAAATATCCCTTATGATACATTAGATCCAGCTCAGTTATGGTTCAAGCATTTGATCATATAATCTCACCAAAGAAATAGCCGTTGTTATTTATTATGTCGGCTATTAAAATTAGGTATGTTTGAAAGTGAAAGGTCCAAATGATCAACTCTGTAATCCATTGTTAGAATCAATGGGTCTTCAAATCATTCATTTGGAAAAATTGAAACCCTTCTTATTGGATGATCATGACACTTCCTAAAAACCAAAATTCTTAATCAATGGAGGAAGGATGTATTTCCATGGTGCTCGTTTTTTCAATTCTAAAACATGGTTAAGTGATCCTACCCACATCGAACCAAGTGCCTAGGAGGTTCGGCCAATAGTGGGCCAAGAAATATTGAATGGTAATGTGGGCAAAGGTTTTGGAGAAATACAAATAACTTCTGTTTTTTTCCTAGATTTTGTGAGCATTTTAAATAATTAGTGAATTACAACTCTATTATACGAAAATTGGGGGATTAATCTTTACGGCATTAATGCTTTTTGTTGGTTGATTTCGTTATCACAAAAGTGCTCCAAATTTGGCTTGGTTCCAAGATGTAGAATCTATGTTGATCACTGTTTAACGAGCTTATTAAAACTTGAGTCTCTTTCTTTGGGAGGACATCAAATACACATATCTTTGCCAATTAACTAATTTCTAAATGTTGGAGTGGATTTTGAAGAGATACCACTTCCTCATGAATTTATCTTGAATCAGAATCTTTTAGCTCAACTTTATCCCAATCTTGCTCAAGGAACAACCCCATTTATAACTTGAATTGGTTAAAATATGTGTAATTTCTGAAGGCTCGGAAAGTAAACAATAGTAAATCAGATCAACTCTGATTGTTGAATAATCCACATCACTTCTGCTTTTATTGTAACAAAAGATTCCCTTTTTATGTTTATGTGGAAAAGGCCCATATCAATAATTATGATTTTACATATGGAAGATTCCTCAATTTCTTGTTCATTGACAAGAAAACATTTTCTTTTTGCTTTGGTAAAAGAAAAAAATGCTTTGTTTAGAGAGAGATACTATTTTACCAATTGAATTATAGGTATCTAACATATTCATATCTAATGATTTTTCACAAAGTGGTGATGAAATGTAACATGATATAAAAACTCCTACTAGATTAGATAAAATGAATATATGGAGCAGTGAGCTAATCCCACTTTGCTCGATTTTAATCACTCTTCCAAATGAACAGACCCATAAGGATTGTGCCTAACTTCTCCAAAGTTTACCCAAGTCCAAGGATATGTTATGTTTAGAGTTATTCCAAACTTAAGGTGCCCAAGTCACCGCTTAAGTCTTTTAATCGTAACAGCTATGACAAGATAATTTCTCTGGTCAGTGCTACCCATCACAACCTGGACTAAATTCCAATTGACTGACCCTCTAAACAAATCTCTTGCTGATATGGAAAAAACTTAGGGTGCCACTTTCTCACAGCTTATGCTTCAGGTGGAGAGTTTCTTTAAATTGAAATCCTGAGTGAAATGGCTTGCAAAAGTTGACTAGAATGCCAAATATTTTCACCATTGTGTGAAGAAAAGGCAACTGCAAAACTATATTATTTCCTTCCAATGCTTAGAAAGTCATGTAATAAGAAGAAGGCATTAATGGCTGCATGGAGCTCAAGTGATGAAGAAGAAAGTGAAGAAGCAAACCTTTGTCTCATGGCCAACAATGAGGTAAATGACTTTTATACCTTCGATTAAAAGTAGTATTAATAGTCTAGCTCGTGTTAAATTAGCAAAGTTTAATACATGTTTTTTCCTTGTTATTTTTGTGGTAAAAAGGGACATTACTCTAACAAATGTTTTGCTAAAAGAATTCATTTTTTTAAAAATCAGAATTTCATGAGAGATAGTTATTATAATTATATACCAATTTTTTATAAACTTAAGTATGTCTCTCCGTCTAAGAAGAATATTTCAATATGGATACCTAAAATTGCGACATCATCTTATATTTCTAGTTACTCAATTGGACCCAATAAAAAATAGGTGCCAACTTATAGTATTTAAATCTTTTTTGTAGGTATGCTTGCAAGTAAGGAAAAGTCAAAACAAGTGGTATTTGGATAGTGCTTATACATAGCATATGATGGGAAACAAAGAAAGGTTCATAGAATTGAAACCTAAAGATAATGGGCGTGTTACTTATGGTGACAATGGTAAAGGTAAGATTATTAATATTGGTATGATTGGTAAAAGATTATTAATATTGGTATGATTGGTAATAACTCTTCTTCTACTATTGATAATGTTTTACTCGTCGAGAGCTTAAAGCATAATCTTCTAAGTATTAGCTAACTATGTGATAGTGGCCATGATTTGCTCTTTGGGCTTTTCTAGTGTACTATAAAAAAGGACAAAGATCTACTCTTTATAGCTCCTACATGTGGTAATATTTATTTGGTAAATTTTAATAGTCTTACTAAAAAAAAGCTTAGTTCAATTTATAATGAAAATTTGTTATGTCATAAGAGGCTTGGTCATGTTAACATGGATACTCTATCTAAAGTTGCTAGAAAACAATAGATAGTTGGCTTACCTAAACTTAGTTATGAAAATGATTTATTTTGTGATGCTTGCATGAAATTGAAGCATGCTAGGTTTGCTTTTAAACCTAAAATTATTATATCTACAACTAGACCACTTTAATCGCTGCATATGAATTTATTTGTACCAATAAAAATAATGAGTCAAGGTGGTAAATATTATACCCATGTCATAGTTGGTGATTATACTAAATTCAATTGGACTATCTTTCTAGTTCACAAAAGTGATGCATTTAAATCGTTTGTTAGTTTCTGTAAAAAAAGATTGGAAATGAGAAACAATCTAATATTGCATGTATTAGGAATGGTCATAGAGGTGAATTTGAGAACCATGAATTTAAAGAATTTTGCATACAAAATGGAACTGAACATAATTTCTCTACTCCGTATACTTCTCAACAAAATGGCGTGGCAGAAAGGAAAAATCGAACTTTAATTGAAATGGCTAGAACTATGTTGTTTGATAACATAGTTCTCATGTATTTTTGGGTCGAAACAGCTAACACTTCCTATTATATCTTAAATCGCATGCTTATTAGATCTATTCTTAAAAAGACTTCTTCTGAATTATGGGATGGTAGAAAACCTAAATTTGGATATTTTAACATTTTTGGGTATAAGTGTTATGTTTTAAATAATAAAGACTATCTAAGCAAATTCGATGTTAAATCTAATGAAGGCATATTTCTTGGATACTCATCTACTAGTAAGGCATATAGAATTTTTTGTAAAAGAACTTGTATGATTGAAGAATCCATGAATGTTCGTTTTGAGGAAACTAACCATTCCTTGGGAAAGGAAAGCTTTTCTGATGTTTTAGGTATAAACAATGTCTCTACAGAATTTACCAATTCTCAGAAGAAAAATTCTATTGTGCTAAACTAGATTTCTTAAAATAAAGATGTTTAACTTGAAAGCGAGACTTCTTAAATTGAGAATATTAAGACAAGATTTGAGTCATTGCATCAAGAGGTAGACATGGATCTAATGGCTAGGAAAGAACCGTCCAAGCAAAGTGATCCATGCTATTCAACATCCCAGGGAAAGTATCCTTGTAAATCAAAATGATGGTATTCGTACTAGATATCAGTTTAAAGATTTCCATGAATGTGCTTTTATCTCTCAAGTTGAATCAAAATCATTTAAAGATACTGAAAATGATGAATCTTGGCTTCTTGCTATGCAACAAGAATTAAATCAATTCACTAGAAATAATGTTTGGACTTTGGTTACCAAACCTAAAAATACTCTATAATTGGCACTAAATGGATTTTTAGAAATAAACTGGATAAGTTTGATAATATTACTAGAAATAAAGCTAGATTAGTTGCACAAGGTTATTCTCAAGAAGGAATTAATTTTCACGAAACTTTTGCATCTATTGCTAGATTAGAAGCTATTCGTATGATGCTTTAATTCACATGTCATCTATATTTTAAATTATATCAAATGGATATAAAAAGTGCATTTTTAAATGGTTATATTCAAGAAATTTATGTTGCACAACTCCCAAGTTTTATTGATTATATAAATCATGATTTCGTGTATAAATTATCTAACGCTTTATATGGATTAAAACAAGCTCCTCATGCATAGTATGAAGGGTTAAGTAAATTTTTATTTGATAAAGGTTTCTCTTGTGGAAAAGTTGACAATACATTATTTGTTAAAAATAAAGGAACTGAAATATTGCTTGCACAAATCTATGTAGATGACATTATACTTGGATACACTAATGAATCTTTATATAGGAAATTTGCTTAGAATATGTAGGTTGAATTCAAAATGAGCATGATGGGTGGACTAAATTATTTCCTTGGATTTCAAATCAGACAATCGAAGGATGAAATATTTATAAATCAGGCAAGTATATTAAAGAGCTTCTTAAGAAGTTTAGAGAAAATTTAACTAAATTCGCTCTTACACCTACGAGGACTTCCTTAAAGTTGGATAAGGATGAAAAAGGTAAATCCGTATATAAAAAATTATATCGTGGGATGATCAGCACTCTGCTTTATTTTATAGTTGGTAGACATGACATTATGTATGTTAGCAAATCGGATCTATATATATATATATATATATATATATATATATATATATATATGCATCTCTAAATGCATAAATGACTTACAAATTAGTATTGGTCTAATTACTTCGATGATAAAGCGGAAGTGTCCCACAACTGGATCCTCATTGGTTGGTGTTGAGTCAAAGCAATGCATGTGTTTATGAAGAACTAAGGAATAGAGAATGAGAACTAGGTTATGAGCCTAATCAATCGAAGTTATCATTCAGATCCTTATTTGACACTCTGTAACTGTATTTATTTAAGTTGAGTGGGTGTTAGAGTAAAGTTAAAATTCTCATTAGATAAGTTCCTAAGTTAACAAATAAGCCAACTCACTAAAAGATTGGCATTATCCGATCCACACACAGCCCATAGGGCACATATGTGCATTTGGTTTCATCTCCCACTCGCACACTAGCTTAAATGCCATATAAACCTAAGAATTTGTTCATCTTTCCTAATCTCATTAAATAATTTAACCACAGAACATCCCATATTCAGGAAAAGGGCGTGCAACCAACGAGGATAAAGATAGGTCATGTACATAATGCTACAACCCCTACGGGTGAGAGTGATGCAAGATAACTACAAATGAAACATAAAATAAAGTTATGATTGTTCTCCTCGTTCCATACTACCGCTGTCACACATATCCCTCACGTGCTTAGCTTGCATGCATAGGCACTAACATAATGTGAAGTTATGTTCTATTAATAAAGCCCAAGCAATCAACTTCCACACTCATAAGGTGTGTTATAGGAGTCTTACATTGAGCCACTATCCCAATCCATCTTGCTTCTATTGCTTTCTCAAAAATACCTCATATAGCTCTCACTTACATTGTGTCAACCGATGGGAGTACTATCAAAATAGCAACACGGAAGTTTGACTTCATGTTTAGTACTTCAAAATGTATAAGAACAAAGAAAGTGAGTCTACTAAATGTCGCAAAGCACATCCAATATAACGCGGATGTCGTGGTGTAGTATTAGCCTTTCCTATGGCTATGCTCACGCGACACGGATCTAAGGACTAGCCTACTTCCTGAAGTGTCCATCCTTGTGACTCCACCACCTTGACGCACCCCCATGTGTGGCATGGACCTCACATTTGGCTGTATAATAAGGCTTAATGAAGCTTAGATAAAGCTCTCACTTGGTCTATATTACCTCATCCTAGCTCATCTGTTACAACCTATCTAGAAGTCCATTGACCTAATGACAACCTCAGAGTCTAATCTGGGTGCCCAGTCCGTTGTTTAGTCAAGTAAAAAAACAAATCCTTGTGCACATCATGTGTATATATAAAGTGTGTACCAAGCATAAATAGTGCTTAAAAATAAAGATTGAACAGCACAAATGCAAATGATATCCCACAGATGTCTCAACTGCTCCAAGTTATGGACATGTTGCGAAAACACAACTGTGGGATCGGCTTTGTCAAGGGATCAATGACCATGCCAGCGATAGAAATATGCTCTAAGACAATCTCCTTGCCCTCTTTAGCAAGTGATCTAATGGAGTCATAGTGAATTTGAGTACTCTTCACTTTGTTGTGGTATTCATGATTCTTCACGAACTGCAAAGCCACACGGCTGCTTAGAACTAGTAGTATCCAATAACTACTTAAAGAATCTCCTTGACCACACGGTCCCTCGACTACAACACTAGAAGCAATGTACTCAGCCTCCATAGTAGATAGAGCAATGCAAGACTGTTTCTTGCTACACCAAGAGAGAGCCCCACCTACCAATTTGAACACATATGCTAAGGTGAATTTTCTTTCATCCAGTCAACACCCCAATCTGCATCTCCGTATCCTCTGAGGTATAACTCTCATTTAGGAAACAATAGTTTGTGCCTCATAAATATCTCATAGCGCACTTCACCATTTTCTAGTGCTCTTCCCTAGGATTACTTTGGAACTTGCTCACTAGGCTCGCAAATGTTAGGTCTAGTACACATCATAGTATATATTAGGCTGCCAACTACACTCACATAAGGAACATAAGACACCCTCTACTTATCTTGAGCACTAATTAGGCACAAATTATGAATTAGGAAAATTCCCTTCTCGATAGGGGTGTATAGGTTTAGCTTTATCATATGATAACTCTCTAAGAACTGCTTGATGTACATCTTTTGAGACATACTGAAAAGTGTCTCAAGTGATTGTGAACGATCTCAATATCAAAGTTATAACTAGCCACTCCCATGTCCTTCATTTTGAATATAGCAGATAACCACTTCTTTGTGAAGACTATCATTCTTAACGATGAGTATACCATTAACATAAAGCGATAAGATAAGAATGCCACCTGCAGATCTCAAGACATACATACAATGGTCCTCCTCAATCATCTTAAAGCAAATCCCAGTGATAATTTCATAAAATTTGAGGTACCACTACCTAGATGATTATTTGAGTCCGTAAATGGATCACTTTAGGTGACAAACTTGACGTTCACATTCATTGATCTTAAAGCCTACTGGCTGATCCATTAAAATCTCTTCATCTAGTTTTCCATTAAGAAATTTAGTTTTGACGTCCATCTGGTGCAATTCTAAATCTATATTTGCCACTATCGCTAGTATAAGGCGTATTAAGGCAATACGCACCACAAGAGAATAGGTCTCATAATAGTCCACACCATCGTATTGCCTAAAACCTTTCGCCACGAGACGGGCCTTAATACTTATGAATTAAACCATCCACTTTACACTTGACTTTAAGAATCCACTTGTTCCAAGTTGTCTAATACATTTTAGACATATCATCTACGGCAACTCTCCATTCAGACGCAACAGATGAAGCAAGAGCCTCATGACAATTTTGTGGCCCATCTTCTTCACGTGGAACGCCTTAGACTCAATTTGAAAATGTCTATGAGGGATAGGAATTTGTGTGCTTCTACGTGGTGCTGGAGGATTTTGAGTTGGTAATGGTTGTCTCCCAATAAACCGATTGCCATTGAGAGCACAACCCTCACTAAAAAACAACCCTACATGCCTGAACATCTTGAGTGATTACTAGATCATCCTGTGTGGGAGGATCGCTCCCACTCAAGGGGATGATCACAGGAGTGCTCCCACTGGGAGCATCATTCCTTCTAACAAACAATGGAATCAAATTTATGTTGGCCTCAGCAATTGATGGAGACATCAATTCCCTACCTTTGCTAACAGTTTGCACTGGCTCATTATACCTAAGCTCCCAGAGTTGGTGATTCATATTCACAGTACCTCTGCTAAAAAATCTTCCTTGATGAAATCAACATCTTGGGACTCGATCTCAATCAATCCCCCACCTGGCTATTTGTACAGTATCACATAGCCCTTTAAGGACTCAGGGTATCTAATAAAAATTCTCTTCTGTTCCCTAGTTTATAACTTCCTATGTTGAGGGATTGGGATGCATACAAACTCACCGACCCCTAGGGTACACGAATGGTTCAGATTAGGTTGTCGGCTAAACTAATGCTCATAAGGCATGTTGAGCACTGATTTACTAGGAACTTGGTTAAGTATGTAGGCCACAGCTAACAACGCATCCCCCAAAAATGAGTTAGAAGTTTGGTGTGCACCATCACCGACTTAACCATCTCAAGAAGTGTGTGGTTTATCTACTCAGCAACCCGATTTTGTTGGGGTATGTGCTGAGTGGTAAGGTGTTGCTTAATCCCCTTACTCTCCTAAAGTGACATAAAATGTTTAGATAAATATTTTCATCCCATATCCATCCTAAGAACCTTTACAGTCCTATTAGTTTGATTCTCAACCTAGAGAAGGCACTTTTGAAAGTAATCTAGCTCAACAGACTTGTAAGAAATAAAATAGACATGAACATAATGAGAATAGTCATTTATGAGTGTGATAAATTAATATGCACCACTACATGCCCTAGTATTAAATGTTCCATAGACATCTAAATGAATTAACTCTAATGAGTGATTGACTCTTACCGTTTTACCAAATGATTTACATGGTTAGAGATTGACCCCAGTGAGTGGTCATATATGACCCACTCTAGTCAGTTTAGTCATTTTACCCTCCTTGATGTGACCTAATCTAGCATGAAATGAGATTGAATCATCATGCAAGATAGAGCAAGAAACAACCATTACATTGATAAGATAGAAAAACTATCTACAAGGCATGGTTTTAAATAGCGGTTGCGGCCGCCGTTGCGTAACGGTCGCGAGTGTAACAGGACGCGGGCGTAACGGGGGTTTCATAACGGGATGTGGGCGCAACAAACGTGAATTATAAGGCACGGCGCACGACAATTATTTTTTCACATTTTAAGTTTGTAAAAATGTTATAAATGATTTTTAGACTATTTTGACTCACCTTATTTATCAAGTAAACACTGATACATATGACTTTTAGATTTTAGATAAATTTAAGTATGCTATTAAACATAAACCTACATATATCTTGATTTGTACCATCACAGCAATAAAGATTTTAATATATATTATCATAAATGAAAATCACATAAATTTTAACAAGTTTTTGCAATCACAATAAATGTTATGTGGTGGTAATTCATCCCCACCACATTGAATGATGCACTAGCTAATCAATTTCATCATCCACATTATCATTTGTAATTTGAACATGAGTATAAAATATATCTTGTCCACTATTACATCATCTTATTTTGTTAATAAAAAAATATAAAATCTCCAAAAACCACATGTACAAATATCTCTTATCCACTATACATCTTCTTATTTTGTTAATTAAGAAAAATGAAATTCTCTAAAACCCATATGTAATAATGTTTCTCTTCCACTATACATCATTTTATTTTGTTAATAAAAAATAAAAAATGAAATACAAAAACCACATGTATAAATATCTCTTCTCCACTATATTTCATCTTTTTTCCTTGTATTTTTTTCTTTTTCTACTTCATATGAGTAAAATTTTCCCCCTCTTATGTTTTTGCTCAGTTAATTAGGGAAACTCAAAAGAAAAAATCACACCAAATAGTTTATTTTTCACATAAGAAAAGCATTAACCTAATTCCTTATTTATATTCATAGTATAACCATATATAGCATAAAAAACAAAATAATAATAATAATTATGTAATGTTTCACTTTTTTTTTTTCTCGGTTCATCAAAATACCTTTCGAAGTAAAAATGTGCGGCTTCAACGTTACGTCGTCATCCTCATTGATTTAATTTGAAAATCCAGTAAGGGACGGTAACGACATTGTTTCGACTAGAATTCCTAACCACGAACCACCCTCATTTCATCATCATCGATAACATGGCCAAACAAACTCTTAGAGGAGGCGGCGACTCCTCGAGAAACGTTGACTACCGTGCACGGTGGCGATGTGAGTCTGGACACTCTCGAACTTGGAGATCTAGCAATGTAGAAATATATATGCAAATTTTTCTTTCCTCATTAATTTGGCCATAGCGGCCGTAGCGGGCATCACGGCCGTAGTAGGCGTCGTGGCTGTTGTAGCGGGTGTCGCGGCCGCTACGGCCATGAATCGGGTTCAAAACGCTAAAGCGGGGCGTAGTGGTATCAGGATGCGCCGATACCGCTACGGTGCGTAGCGGCCGCTTTTAAAACCATGCTACAAGGTGACCACCACTAAAACCTCATCCTACACTCTAAAGGAAACAAAATCTTTATTGAAACTTAAAACGAAACCATAAGCAACTAAAAAAGTCATGAATGCCAAATTTTGTGCGACACCGAACGCATACAAGAAATTAGGCTGGAGATGTGTTCGTCTTGATCACAGTCTTAGTTGGCACATGCCAACTCCAACCACCCTCTTTGCCGTATCGTTCCTTATATATAACGTGTGTGTCCCTGCTAGTATCTTGCAGAAGTTCGTGAATCCTGACCAATCTCGTGCTATATGCCTTGTGACCCCAGTATCAAGAATCCAAGAAGGATCCAAATCAGCAGACCACATGAGTAATTGTAAAAGCATGGGTGTCAAGAGAGGATATTACCTTCTGCATGTAATCATGCGCAAAGTGACCCTCCTTCCCACATGTGTAACATGTTTTAGCCTTTGATTTCCTAGTGCCTGTGCTCTTCTTCTTCACACCACCTTAAGCCACAATTATAGGTGCAAATTTCGTTTTGTGAGCACCTCTCAAGCACTTCTTTGGTGCCATAGGCTTCTCGCTGGCAACATAGAGAGTCGTTGTTGCAATATTTACATTAGAACATTTATACTCATGACGATCAATCTCCATTTTAATATGCTTTTTGAGTTCATCGAAAGTGGTAATACTCAAATTGTGAGTCACCACCTGCACCATGAAATGGTCCTAGTCATTGGGGAACAAAGTGAGTACTACTTCAACCTGTGATTCAACAATCATCTTATGCTCACCTCGATCAGTTCTTTGATCATACCCTTCATCTTTCAAAGGTGTTCAGCCATAGTGGCATCATGTCATCATCTCACAATAATGGCTAAATTGCATAGCCATCTGATGGTAGCAAAGAGGTGAGGCAGTATTATAATTCAACCCAATTTGTTCCCAAAGGTCATTGGCAAAAGGCACATCCATGAACTTCATCTTGATATCGTTAGACAAATAGTTCAAAATAACCATCTTTGTGTGACTAGCCTTCTTGAGCCGAGCATCATAGATTGTCTTTGCTACCAATGCAGCTTTCGTGGTGCCAGCATCCAATTTGTCTATTTTAGTAGTTGCATGTGGTTCCAATTCCTCTTGCTCAAAGAAAAATCAATCCTGATTTGCCAGACCTTGTAATTATGGCCATCTAGATGGTCATAATTGATTAAATCATTGAGGTATCCTTTAAGGGGTGCCATCTCACTACAAAAAATTATTTAAGTTGGAAATCAGCACATTTAATACATAGATGAGACCCATCAAAGTTCACGAGACCATAATATGCTCTACCTTAAAATGTGCAAGAAAGGATCGTTAGGCTCACCCCCACAAGTTTACGAAAAAGCTTTGAACATCACTTCTCATGAACACCTTATTATGCTCTAATCAGATTTTCAAAAATTGTTTATTTTCCTTTATTTAAAAAAAACAATCATGATGGAGTTAGAAACATGCACCAAACCAAGCAATTATCATAAAATAATGTATATCTGCAACAAAAAAAAAAAATGAGAGAGGACACGACCCAAAGTGCACAAGTATACTCGGCATACCCACACATAACAATCCTATGCTAAGGCATCTGACCTCTCAAGATCTCTACACACCCAAATAATTTGCAAATATACTAGATATCAATTTATAGTAATTTTATCCTACAAATAGAGGTATGTTAGTCAATAATTTAACTGTCTGCAGGACATAAGAAATTTTAATTTAATCTTTGCAAAAAAAAAAAAATTGTTAAAACAATAAATATTCAAATTAAAATACTCAGTTACCATTCCCAATGGTCCTTGTAAAAAAAAAAAAGAAAAGAAAACAATGGACCAACAAACAATCTCATATTTGACTGTCCACATTTATGCTACCAAGATAGGATTAAATTATGGCTGCCAAAAATTATAGTGCAACAAAAAGGTTACAATTGAAAATGTCAAACCTTTTAACTAAGAGACGTGTGGCTTCACAATGATTGTTTCCCCATTTATTTATTTATTATGAAACAAACAAGCAACCATTCTTCAATGACATAGATCCAGTGAGATCAAAACTTGATGAACCTGCAGCGCCATAAAAAACATTAGGGGGCAGTCAGAAGTTGGCTCGGGATCTCCAATTGTCCTCAATTTGAATGCCAACATATTGATAAATGCACCGCGTTCAACAGGATCTGATTTTCATGATCCTAGATTCGAAATTACAGATATACAAATTTACAATTCTACAGATTATACCATAAAAATTAAGCCAAAGCAGCCCCAATTTGATCAACAAGGTGCACAAATCATAAAACAACGGATTTGGCTCTAATACCACTTTTAGCAACTAAGATGTGTTTATGGAGAACAAGGGGGAGGGGGGGGGAGGGGAGAGAGAGAGAGAAGTTGGCTTAAAGAGTCTCATTTTATTATTGTTGGGAAAATATTTAAATATTTATTGGGAACTCGAGAAATTGGCTTATGGTATTCAAGATTAAATGATTTCAAGCTTTTCGGATATACTTATGCTAATTTTTGCGAACTCGATAGAAAAAGTACAAGCAGCACTTGTCAGTTGTCCAAAAATTGCCTGATTTCATTGCTCAGTAAAAAGCAAAATTCCGTAACCATTTCTACCACCGAAGCTAAATATATGGCGACTGGTAGTTGTTGTGCACAATTTCTATGGATAATGCACTGAAAGGAGGCCTATGGATTTAAATTAAATAAAGTACCAATATTCTATGATAACACAAGTGCTATAAATTTGACTAAAAATTCGTTCCATCGTTCACGAACGAAACACAAAGAAATATGATATCATTTTATACAAGATCATATGTGGAAAGAAAATATCATGCTTGATTATGTGAATACTAATGATCAACTTGCAAATATATAGACAAAGGCACTAAAGGAGGAAAGGATTTGTACGTTGCGATGAGAATTTGGAATTATTAATTTGTTTGCATAAAAAGGTTAAGTTCGGTATACCTTAAACTTTCCTGAAAATTCTGCAACAAATAAAGTAATCCCAACATGGAGAGTTCACATTGCATATTTTTTAGAAGAAGGCTTTGAAGCTGTAAAAAGATTTTACTCATTAGGATGGGGTTCTATTATAAATGTGATTGATGGTGAATATACAAATTTGGTAAAATTATTCTATTCCAATATGTGTACTGATGTTGCCGAAGATAGAAAAAGCGCTACCATCAAATCTTTGTTGAAAAAGATTGACATAAATTTTGATGATAAATTATTTGGTGATATTCTCAAAATCCCTAAAAGTGAATTTTGTCTTGAGTATGATAGGGACGCTGCTATAAAGTATATCATAGATGGTGATTTTCTGCCAACTAGATATAAGGCCTTGTTGTGTGAATTATCATTGGAAAAACGGATTGTGCTTTGAAGTTTTGTTCATCAACTAGGTAGGATGGCCTGCATAACGAGGAAATATCTCTATCTGCTACATAACTATCTTATAGGAAATAAGACAAACTTACCTTTAAAGATGATGTTGCATATGAAATCCTTCATATCTAAGTCTTCATTTGCTTTGCCTTATGGTTATCTGCTGACCTCTATGTTTCACAAGTTCAAAGTGACATTACATACATAAATATGACCTAAGATTACTCATAAAGTTGCCATTGGAGCCACTACCTTGAAACGGATGCAAATCCGTAAAGAGTACAATATTTGGTCTTGTGATGTCAATCGATGATATCTTTTATGTTGCATTCATTTAATGTTTTACGAAATAAATCACAGCAAGAAAAATGACAATTCCTCCCTAGGTTTGGCTTCCCCTGAGGTTTAATCTACTTTGGACCTTGAACCCTGCTATAACATTCAAATTCTAAATCTTTCTCAAACCTTAAATCAACAATTTGCTTTGTTTGACACAAAACTTGATTCTTTCATGACGGTTGAAGCGAATGGGCTACTTTCATGTATGAGTTGAATATTGTATCCCAAAATGTCTCTGCAGGCAACTCTCAGCTTACTAAACTCTCAAACACCGAAGCTAACATGGTTAAGGCCATTCAAACTCTGGGCGCTTAAGAAGCAGAGATCTATCGCAAAATTCGTGCCTTGCATGCTTTCTTTACAGGATAATATCCTCATTAGTGGTCAGTCGTCATCTCGTCTCTCCTCAAAGACGCTATCTCTCTATATTATTTTGCCTTCCCTTTTTGGGTTTTCCATTTCACGTTAACCATTTTTAAAGTGTTATTTTGAACATCTATGTTTTAAGATTTTTCACGTGTGCTCAAGACAAACTTATTATATTATTCTATTTTTCCTCTTTCTCTTTTCCTTGTATCTCTCTATATTCTTTTTTGCAGGTATACTCTTTTTGCTTATGACAAAAAGGGAGAGAAATATTTGAGAAAATATGCACATTTTCATATCTTTCTTAGATTAACGGGGAGCCTTTAGGTTTTTTTTTAAGGGGGAGAAGAAGGTATGATCTCTAAAATTTCTCATTCATATAGGTAGTTTTGTCATCATAAAAAAGAGGGGGATTGTTGGCCTTTTTGTAATTGATTTGATGACGTGTGTATTCATGAGAAAATAATTAATTGAATTAAATTAGCTAGTTTTGTGATATTTAGTTATGGAATATTAAAATATATACTTGAAAATTTTAATTAGCTACTTTGTGTGATTTTATTGGGCGAAATAAACTAATTGATAATTATGGAAGTATTTTTGCATATAAATTGCTAGAAATTTGAGAGTCGTTAATGTCATATTGATTGATACTTGAAGAGAAAGGTTAGCTTGTATTATTGAACCTTTAATGTAATATCTGCTAAATTAGAATGATTAGGGATTTGTATTGAACTTTTATAGGAGACATTTATTAAGGGTTTGACTTGTGATTCAGATCTAGGAAACTCTAGTTGGTGCAAAGAAATAATGAATATTTATTATTGAGCTTTTATTTCAGGAATTTATTTAGGGCTTAATTTGTGAAGCAAGTCTCGGAAGCCTCAGTTGGCAAAATATCCAATTCACCTCCTTCCATTATAGGATCAGTTTAGAGGATATTTTTGGACCCGAAATAATATTTTTATTACTTTAGAATATTCCTCATATCTAACATTTATTTTTGGAATTATTGGAGATTATTTTTGTGTGGCAAAAATCATGGAAACCTTAATCGACACACCTTTGTGCGCATGGCCCTAGGATGGATGGCCATGATTGGTTTGACCATGTGAAACCCTAATTTCTACTTGTTGCAATATATGTCTGATTTCATTGAATATATATTGGATATTAATTTGGTTTCAAGTCTGCAAGGAAAGAAATTCCAAAAGCAATCAAAGAAACCCAAGATTTTAAAAAAATCTAGGGCTTGTGCCTCACTTCTTATGCTGGACAGCCAGTTTTGATGCAAAAACCTTCCTTTTTGCTCTCTAAGAATGTTTAGAATGATTATATTTTGACTCCCATATATTCTGGAAATTATCAAAATTGCTTCTATATTATTATGATTGATATAATAAAAGATTTTGGAGGGGTAAATGACACTTTAAAACTTAAAGTTTCACTGCTTTTTGACATTGAACCTTAATCTTTTTTTTTTCTATTAAATCGAACCTCGAATTTTCACTTCCGTGTTGAATTGAATCCCGTCGTCAGCTCCGTCCAAATGGATAGATGGAAAAGGGTCATGTATGGGAAAATCATTAATCAACTTATCCTTTTCTCATCTACGAAGGCCACATGTCACTATTTGATTTATCCTTTTTTCTTTTGATTTTCCTTTTCCTTCCTTCTCTCTTCCCTTTTCTCCTCTGCAGTTGTTGCCCTTGCAATAGGCTCCTCACTGAATTCCTCCTCCACTACCTCAAGAAAACCTCCGCCAAGCTCACCGGCAGCACGAGATGATCGCCAGAGTATGGCGCCCTCGCAGACACCACCATGTATGATGTGAATTTGATCAGGCGGAGCGGCTTCTCGTGCCAAGGCTTATTCTCAGTGCTGTGGGTGGTGTCGAGGTACGATCTGAGTGGGGATTGCAAGGCTAGGTTGGAGAAGATGATCAGGGAGATGCTGGATCAGCCAGCCCAGAAACATAAAGAGGGAGCATCATCATTTGTTCCTGACTTCCAATCAAAACGTATTCGGTGGTGGAGGGAGTAGTGGCTTCACCAACGGGAAAGGACACTACATGACCTTGTGCTCCCCATTTGTATCCTATTCACTGCCGCCGTCGCCTTAAGTGAAGAGAATGAAACGGACAGTGGGTGCTTCGATAGATGGTGGAGCTAGCTCTGGATAAGGTGTTCGCATTGCAATCATTGCAAGTGTGGAGAGCAGTATTGAACTGGATCCTCTTTCTTCTCTAGATATCAGAGCCATCCCTTCCATGGCGCAACTCCTCTCCTTCATTTCTCCTTCATAATTATCTTCTTCTCCTTCTTTCAAGCCTTTGCCCATCATCGAGCTATTGGAACAACAATCACCCTCCATTGATCTATGTTCTACCAGCAGTAGCAAGGGTGCCAATATTGCCGATGAGGACCACCATTGGTGCCTCCAAAAGCTCACGGTAGGGCTTCTTTTCCCCATGCTCTATCCATTTTGAGCATTTCTTTCGTTTGAATTATTCGTATAGTTTTTAATTATACTATTAGAAAATATAATTATTGGAGGTGTACCTTGCTTACTGATGATGATACTCCCCTTTCATGTTTTTAGGCCGGTCAATCCAACATCATCTTCTTTAAACCGGCCCTATAATCGCTGCTTATATCCTAACCCGATGCTAGCCGCAGCACTGAGAACATGCTCCAGCAAGAGAAGCTGCTCCGCCCTATCAGGTTCATGCCGTACACTGCGGTGTCCACGAGGGGGCCATACTCCAGCGAGCACCTCGCGTCATAGGTGAGCTTGGCAGAGGATTTCTGGAGGTAGTGAAGGAGGAATCAAGTGAGGAGGAGACTATTGCAGTTGGAGGCTGTTGCAGGGGCAACGATTGCAGAGGAGAGGAAAGAAAACAGAAAGGAGGAAAAGAAAAATTAAAAGAAAAAATGGCCAATCAAATAGTAACATGTGACCATTTGAGATGACAAAAGGGTAAGTTGTAATTTAAATGAATTTGATCAGTGATTTTTCCATTTTGCCCTCTAAAAAGGGTCATGTGAGGGGCACATGACCCTTTTCTATCCATCCATTTGGACGAAGTTGACGGCGGGGTTCAATTCAACACGGAAGTGAAAATTCGAGGTTCGATTTAATAGGGAAAAAGATTAAGGTTCAATGTCAAAAAGCGGTGAAACTTCAGGGTTTAAAGTGTCATTTACCCGATTTTGGAGCTATTATGTGCAAATTTTTCTGTAGAATTTGAAAGGATTCTAGAAAATTCAAGTGGCAGATTTGAAGCTTGAAGTTAGGATTTTGCAATCCTATATAAAGGAGCTCAAGACTTGGCTGTTGGGACATCGAAGTATACGAAGAAAAATTAGAATACTCTCATTACAAAAGCTCTTTTCTTTCCTTCCCAAATCTCAAACCTTGGAGGATTTGTGTTGCTAGAATCTTCAGCAAAGGAGTCAAGGAAATTCATTCGTCAAGAGATCAAATTAGCGTTCATTTTAATTTCTTTCTTTCTCTTTGACTATATTTTTGTTGGATTCTTGACAATTTATTGTAAAATTCATTCTCAAACCTGAGATTGAATTCGCATACCTTGAAAGGTTATAGGTTCCTATTGGCTTTAGACAATATTTGATAGGTTACTATTTTTCCTAAAAGAAATATTTGTTAGGTTACTATTGACTAGTATAATCAATATTAGGTTACTTTTGGTGGAAAAGCTTAGTGAAACTCAAGGTGCACGCACCCTTGGAGAAGTGGAGTAGGATAAGTTGTGCCAAACCACTATAAAATTCTTGTGTGGTTTACTTGCTTTCTTTATTCTGCTTATTGTATGATTTGTTTGACTTTGCCAAACTTTCCGTATTTGTTTTTAGGACTTTTCGTTTATTTTATTTGAGACTTCTTTTTTATTTTCGTTGCATTTAATTATCAATCCTTTTTAGTTGTAATTAATTTCAAAAAAAAAGGGGAAACCCAATTCAACTCTCCTTCTTGGATCACTTATATACTCACAGGCTGATGTTTCCATAGATGATCATTGGAACTACCTCCTAATAAGAAGGAGTTTAGCATTTGGAATAATCATATTCCTATTCTCTCAAATACAAGGCCGGACAAGCTGTTGTCGGGTGGTTCGACTGATATGCTTACTATGGCTTCTGTATTTTGAGTCCATTAGAACAAGATCCTTGGAGCAGCCTTAGGCTAGTCTGATTGGTCTAGTTTTTGATTCCCAGGCACTCCTTTTTTCTTTGCCTAGCAGCCAAGGACATGCTTCTTACTCAAGCAAATCTTTTATCTAACTCCTAGATTTTGCATGGAGTTTGTGGCTTCCATGCATAATGCCCTGACTCCCTTGCCCATCTGTTCTTTTATTGTGCTATCACTTCTAGCCTTGCGTCCTGCTGGGCGGTTTGTGCAATATTGACTAAAACTATATGCCTTGGTTTCAAACACTGGATTGGTTAAAAAGCTACTGGGGCTCACAACTCTGACGCGTTGCGGTTCGAGTTTCTTTTGGTTCCTTGTTTTACATTATTTGGAAGGAGAGAAATAATATTATTTTCCGTAGCAATATGGTGGACTTGAGAGCCATGTAGGATCTCCTCTTGCGAGTGATGCGCGATCGAGCTTGCAAATGGGGTTCGTTTCCTATGTCTCCTGAGAATATTTGACTCCAATGGGCTTGAAACTTGCCTGTAGGGTGTGCATAATTTAGAAATTTCTGAAAGATTTTCTGAAGATTGGGAAATTCAATTTGAAAATTCGGAAAATTTGATCGGAGATCGGGAATTTTTTAGAATAATTCGGTTTTCAGGAATCAGGTAGGGAAAATTTTTAAAAATTCAGAAATTCTTAAAATTCCCAAATTTCCCTAACTATAAAGTGCTTTTTTTAGGTCTTTATTTAATTCCCTCTCCATCCTCCTCATTTTCTCCTCATCCGGGAAATTTGGTTGGAAAATTTCGAGAAACAATTTAATTCGGTCAGAAATCTAAATAAAAATTAAAATTTGAGAAATGGTCTAAAAATGAAAATTCGGTTGAAAAATTCCTAAATTTTCCAAATAAACACCCCTACTTGCCTCTGCCTCTGTTTGTTTAATTCCTATTATGGCATATGCTTATTTCTGGTTTTACGTAATCTGATCTCCCCCTCTTCCCTTTCCCTTATGCATTTGTAGTGTTTGTGATGTGAAAGGGTGGGGTAGGGATCCTTGTTTCTTTATTGTTTTGGCTTTGTGGTGTTGTATCTCTTTCGGCTTTGGCTTTGTAAATTTTCTTTGGTGATTAATAAATCTAATTTACCAAAAAAAAATAAATTATAAGCTGCACCCATATTAAAATATATTAAATATTTTAAATTATTTTTGGGATATTACAAAAAAAAAGCGAGAGAAGGTGAAAATAATGGAAACTGAAGCATTGAGAGTGCGGAAAGATGAAGGAAATTTGGGAAAGGAAAAAAATGGAGATGAAGGGAATTGGGTGGGAACAGAAGCGTGAAAAGGTGGGAAAAACCAAAAGGAAAAAAAAAACGTGAATGAACAAAATATTGAGGAATCGTATGTACATAAAATTATAATTATTTATACGGGCTTTTTATACATAAACATAAAAAGAGAATGTTTTTAAAAAAGTAGAAGTGTAAGTGATATGAATTATTTAAAAATTGGAGTCAATTTGTTTTATAAAAATAAGATATAAATGAATTTTAATGACATAATTAATGAAGCCTTTCACATGAGTTTTTCATGAAATTCTCGACTAATACTGATATTATTATATAATAATTCGTTATGGTCCAACCAGATTCCCTTGTTAGAGTTTCAAATTAACAAGCGCAGGCTTGGGATGATTCTTTCCCCGTTCTAGTTATCATCTTTTATATATAGAATTAAAAAAATATAATTAAAAACCTTAACTTAAATGAGCAATTGAACTTTTCCATTTTAATAATGTTCTTGCGTTTGGCACCTTTTCCTGGTATCTTTTATTTTATTTTATTTATTTATTTATTTATTTTTCCTTTTTCCCCCTTTGCCCTCCAAGTAAATAAGTAAATCGGGTGGAAAAATGGAGAAGGGGGAGTACCAACTGAAAGACTGAGACTTTGGGGATGAGAGAAGAAGGTAAGGGAGAGAGAGAGAGAGAGAGAGAGAGGCTGACAGAGTTGAGGATTTCGTATTCTAAACGTCAAGTAGTAGAAATCTGCTAGAACAGGCTTCCGAATCCATCATTTTCTCGAGAATTAGGCTTCTTTTTCCTTACGGCTTCAAAAATCTCATCTTTTTCTCTGAGATTTTGCGTCTGTGGAATGGAGTTTCCTCCTTGTAAGTTGTATACTTTCTCTCGTTGTATGTTTTTCGTGTATTTTCCATCACTTCGTCGATTTTACTTATCTGTGGTTTCTGGGATGTATTTGAATGTCAATCGTTCGTCTGTTGAGCGCAGGTTGAGATTTGGGCGTATTTCTACTGTTTCTTCTTTGCAGATCTCGAGGTGAGAAGCATGATTTTCCTGTTGACGTTCAGAAATATTGTTTAAATCTTTGATTTCTCTGGCTTTCCAGTGGATTCCGGGGAAATGACCTGATGGGCTTCTCAATCTCTTACTTTTCTCTCATTTTCTAGTTGTTTCCTGAGAAAATTATGCAGATGGGATAGGATTCCCGTCATGCTGTCTTTTTTCTCATTTTTTTCGTGCTTGCCTGGGAAAATACGGAGATGGGCTTCTCAATCTGTTATTGTTTCTCCCATTTATTGCCGTTTATTGAGAAAATATCCCGATGGGCTTCTCAATACATCACTCTTTCTCTCATTATCTCTTGGGCTTCTGGGAAAAAAAAAAAAAAAAAAACAGATAGAGGTTAAAAGCCGGTCCCTTTCTTTTCTTCTGGTGATTTTCTCGCAACACCCCGATGTGCTACTCCATAGGTTACGCTTTCTCTCTGTTTCCGGGAAAAATACCCAGATGGGTTTATCAATCTGTTGCTTTTCCTCTCATTTTCTCCTACTTCCCTGGGAAAATACTCATATGAGCTTCTCAACCCGTTTTGCTCTCATTTTCCCGCGGTTTCCTGGGAAAATCCTCGGATGGAGAGTCTCAATCTCTTATTTTTTTTTTATATATAATTTTTCAGACTGAAGTGATGGATAAGGAGGGGAAAAGCCAAAGAGGGTGGAGATCTACAGAACGAGATTTCCTTTTGCAGTGGGGGAACAGAAAGAGGCTCCGGTGCGTGAAGGTGAAAAACGAAACCATCACAGAAAAATCAGAGGGAACGGTCATCAGGAGAAAGATCACCTCCCGTGTGGATCGACGCATTGTAAATGCTGAGAAAGATGTTCCTTCTCCTCATCCTCCCCACCGCCTAAACAGGTGATGCAACAAAGCAAAGATAGAGGAAAACAAATTTTTTGAACTTTCCCGAGAAAATGTAGTAAAGTAATTCGAAGTACCATTTTTTTTGTTCTATTTATAAGATCTCAGCTTTGAGTTGGGTTTGGTGGTGTTGTCTCCCAAATTTGTCAGAAATCCAAAGGATTAGAGGGAAAAAATGTATTGTAAAAAGGAGAGGGAGAATTTGTTTTATGTGGGTTGTGTTTGGTTGCAGGAAAATAAAATCTCTAGATTTTTTCTATAAAATTACTTTGGGTTGGATTTGGCGTTATTATCCCTAAAACAAAAAGAAAAACATATAGCAAAATAGGGGGGGTGGGGGTTAAGAAGTTTATCCATTTTGAGTTGTGTTTGGTTGCAGGGATTCTGAATTGGGGATGATTCCGATTGAGAATCGGAAGTCTTTGTCGCCGGAGAAGGAAGACCGGTACTACACAACTAGGGGATCGGTAGGATTGGACGAGAATGGGAAATTATTCATGGATGGAGGGGAAGAAAGAGGGCTTGTTTGGCCAAAACTGTTTATTTCCTTATCAAGCAAAGAGAAAGAGGAAGATTTTATGGCTATGAAGGGGTGTAAACTCCCACAGAGGCCCAAGAAAAGGGCCAAACTGATCCAAAGAAGCTTACTTGTAAGTCCCCCCATTCATGCCCATCATAAAGAAATCAAAGAAAAGCAAATTTCTTTTTGTTTTTCTTTTACAAAAAATATTTTGTTTTCTGATATGCTGGTTGAGTATTTAAGGTGTGTTTGGTTAAAAGTGTGTGGATTGTGCAGTTGGTGAGTCCTGGGGCATGGTTATCAGACCTGTGCCAAGAGAGGTATGAAGTGAGGGAAAAGAAGGCATCAAAGAAGGTAATTAGCTATTCATAATTGGTTTTACTTCTTTTTATTGATGCTAGATTTCTTTTTCCTCAAATATAAGGCTCTGTGGATTTGTTAGTAAAGGGTTTTTCTTGGGGAATGTAATGAAATGCAGAGGCCAAGGGGATTGAAGGCAATGGGAAGCATGGAGAGTGATTCAGACTGAAGTCAATATAAAGGGGGGAAAGGAAGAAAGAAATGGTTTATGGATTTGATTATTTTTCCCCTTATTTTTTGGTTGGCTTTTGAAAAGAAGCTATATGCAGAGAGAGACTTATGGCTTTATAAATGGTGGTTTCCACGTCCACTTCTGCAACAAAATCTATGTTCATTTTTGGGGAGAGCAAACTTGTCTCACATGTGCTCATGATTGGATATAGATCATCTGAAATTAATCCGTAAATTTGTAAATTTTGATAATCCTAGCCATGCCTATTTTCCATCTCTGGTTTTCCTCATTAGTGTTCTTACAATGAATGGTTTGAATTGTTCGAACTCATAAAGTCAATCTTGATCTATCATGATTAGCATTATGAAGGTGATATTGAATGATTGTTTCTCCAATCTTTTGGCTTTTGGTGTCATTATAGTTAATATCTCATGTTATTTGAGACACCCATAAGACACATCCATTGATGGTGAGTGGCTGTGGCTTGGATCTCAGGTTGCAGTTATCTAACCCTACCCAGTTGTATAGATAAGAACAAACAGATTCCCTCCACCAATTCACATTCACATTATGTTTGTGAGTTTGGGAGAAAGGAAATGGAGGGATTTGAACTTTTAAGAGAGGAAAGGGAGGGAAATTAATTCAATTTTCTTCTGATTTGTTTATGAGTTTAAGGGGGAAAGTGTGTTTTGTTTTTCTTTTGTTATTATTATTATTTTTCTTTTTGTAAGTTGAAAAGAAAAGAAAGTAAAACTTGAAAGTACATATTACTATTTTAACCCTAGTCTAGGCTAATTTTTTTTTTTTGGGGCTCTTGTATTTTGGGTGATTATTGATGAGAGTGCTTGTAAGTTTAAATTCTTTTCATTACACCTCTTACGAAAATAGTCCTATAGGTCATTATTATCCAATTTCATCCAAATTAATAACGTATAATAATTATTAAAAACAGAATAAAAATGCGAAATTTGAGGGGAAGATTGCATTTTATTCATTTTTCTTTTAGCACAATAATTTTTTTTCTTTTTTTCCCTCCTTAATTTTCGCATTATATTCTTTTTTTTATAATGATTTCTATTATCAATTAGGATGGAAATGAATAGTAGTGACCTATTGACATATTTTCATAAGTGTGAGAGGTGTGATAAAAAATTGAAATCGTAGGAGATCTCTTCAATATAGGAGTCTTTAAACATTTACCCTTTTCGTTTTGTTACTTAACATTTTGAGGGCGTTATGGATATTAATATTTTTTCTGCTCAACTTTCTTTTCACCCTAAATTTCCCAAACTTTGAAAAGGAAGTTCTAGAGAGGAAGTAAAGGGTTAGCTTTTCCCCATTTCCTTTCTGCTCTTCCCGGAAAAAAAAAAAAAAAAAAACTTAAAAACAAGGGATTTGAGAAAAAGTTACTTTCCTTTCAAATCCTTTCTCCTTTCCTATTTGTAACTCAGTGTTAACTTTTAGCTTCTAAGGAAGTCGAGGAAAGCAAATACTTCTAGAATTCTGTCCGATAAATCATTTTTGCTCGTACTTGAATACAAGGTGTAGGATTTATTTTCAAGCTATCATCGATCTCCCATGAAAGTAAGCAAAAACGGGTTACTGTCCAATACATTACATGAGATCTCGTGATTCGTAAGTGTAAATCCTATATCATCTCTCGGGATTTTACTGCTTTCTTTGAACAAATAGGTCCAATAGTGCTGCATATGGCGATAAGGAATATGATCATTTAGTCATTGATGAAAAAATACCACAACTTATTCGAGTACCGGGACTCGAAACTCATCCATATTATACCAGGACACATTTGCAAAAACACCAGATGGGATCAAAACATCTCAATTCAATTGACTTAAAACTAGCATCACCTTCACGAAACGTATCAGAACACGTACGCAAACACATCTCGCACGCAAATATCAATGTCTTGCCGAAGGCAATGAACAAACACATCCATTCATTCATGAACAAATAGTACCACTCCAAGAGACCAGGATGGCCACTGTCTCCTTTCCCCCAGACCAATTACAGTTACAAACGGAGGATTCTGTAGTGAAAAAACAAAGACAGTCAAAAACTCCCCAACACAGAAGGACCATATACCACTAAATGAAACTAACTAAATATCAACTACGAGGCATTATACTAACATTGAATAATACACACTCAAACGAAATGGGAGTGATTGGAGTCGCTCGTTCATCATATTATGGGCAGTTATTGTTTCTACCCGGCCCTCCATAGTAGAAGTAATTACCCCACGCTGAATTACTGCCAGTTTGCACGTCGTAACAATTCGACTGCTCGGTGAAGGTGCCCATCCCTTTGGGGGCCTTGAGATTATTGGAGCTATCTACAACTTGAACATTTCTGAAATAACTAGCCTTCCCAAACCCTTCTTCAGGGAAATGGCCGCTTCCCATCTGGGTTGACGTGTGTTGGCCGTCTGAGTTTGTGTTCACCACCTCTCCTCCCCATTCTATCATGGAAGCACTGTCCGCCAAGTAAGAGAACAGGAAAGAGGGCCAATACCCCAACACATAGCCGTTTCCGTATTGCATCCACCAATTTCCTTCTTTTGGATCCTGCAACAAATTTTACGAAGTAAATGAATGTAATACGGAATGTAAGATGTGTGCACATATGCAATGAAAGGCTTTCTGAAGAACAGGATCAGAATTTCTTGCGTGTGGAATGCCACTACTTGATCTTCCATTAAGGAAAAAATAATAACCCGAATGGTCAAAATAGTTACCAACTAAGTTCACCTCATCTCATTGTTTTTGGATAAGACGGTTTTACGTTGATTTTGAACAAATGTCACAACATGAAACTAAAGCAAGGTGCTTTGAATTTACCTTCCATATAAGTATACTGATATCAAATTGGGAATTACGAAAAGAAGAAACAGGGGATATGCTTGCACCCATTGCTATTTGACTGCTAATCTGAATAAAGCCTGCGCAGAGGAGGTTGTAGCAACCCGTTGCTTGATAAGCATCAGTCTGTATATGTTTCCACCGACCGTGGAGATTAGATAAACCACTCATAAACATTAGGTTAAATTTCTGCTATAAACGCAAAACTGGAGGAATGATCGACAACTTACGGTCCAATATGTGAAAAGTCTTGTGTTGTTGTCGCCATATAAATCAGGGCTCACCTGGTTTCAGTTGCATTCTAGCATTAAAGATGAATGATGACTGACTACAAAATATGGAACTCAGTTTACTAAATCATTGAGCAAGGCTATATGCATAGAAATTTTACACAGAAAAGTTTACCAAACAGACACAAGGGAGCTCATTCACTAGCACAGTGGGTGGGCCCACACCAACTGTGCCTATTATGAAATTTTTCATGTTCAAAATTTATATGCACCTACACTTATTGTAAATCATTTCTCCTTTTCATAACAAAGAGCTAAAAAGCAATTATACCTGCCAACCAGCTTCAATGCTGTTGAGATCCTGCCCAAAAGAACCACTCAATACCCAGATCTGTGACAGGCTGAACTCATTGCTTTGTTGTATTTGAGGTTTCCAAACGTTAATGGTCGCTTTTGCCCCATAATACTTATCTCCTTCAACATAAGCTATTGCATGCTAGAAAAAAAAGAAAAACAAAAAAAACAAAAAGACCAGAACAGAATCACTGAAAATGGAAGAAGCAGTTCACTTTTTTTTGCGCTCTTTTAGTTATGGAAAATGTTTCCCATTTTCTATTTCCAAAACTCAAGGCTAAATATCATGACCTAGTTGATTTTAAGCTATTCAACTCAATTTATTGGAAAACCCAGTTTTCTAAATGCTCTTAAGTTAGGAATATTAGAAACCCAGAAAATAACCTTTAGTTAGGGAGAAAAAAAATTCTCCATTTCTATAAGTTAAGCCTAAATATCACAATCTAGTTGATTTCAAGCTATTCACCTCATTTCATTGAAAACCAAGTTTTCTGAATGATCTCAAGTTTAAGAAACATAGGAACATATATCATTTTCTTTTTCCCTAATACACGTGAATGAAAACATATTTCATCTGCTTTGTAATATGAGAAAATGATTTATGCAGTGGCTTTGTTCCTAATTACATAAAGTGGCAGCAAAAACAATGCCATTCTATTAAATGATTGTTAGAAAGACAATTGACTTTTACCAAAATGTTGTCATTTTGGGGTACTTACCACTATACGTGATTAGGCAATTAGAAGCAGTGGCAATACATAAAGTGCAAGCGCTTCGAATATACATGAAAGTTCAATTAATTTGGAAAACCTGGTTTCCCAAATTGCATCAACCTCCTTTGATGTTATAAGATGAAATTATACGTGGAAGTGGAAAATAGCTTCCCATAACCAAAGAACCCCTGAATTTCTCTGGTAACAGTTACCTGATGACCAGTCACGAAATTGAGGCCAGGATCTGCAGATCTAGGCCGCACGAAGCTCCGGCGCTTCTTTTTACCGAATCTTTTGACTGAACTTGCCCTAAGGACGTCATCCTGCTTTGTTCTTCTTATGGGAATGGTGTTTTCGGGGCACCTCCCATTCAAATGCCACAGTTGATTAATTGGGGTTGGTCCAACATTGGCCTCTATAGATATCTTGCTTTCATCAATCAATCCCTCCGGGTGAAAATTAGGCCTCATCTGAAGAAAATAAACAGAACTCAAAACAAAATTTAGTTCAAAATTTTGAAAAAAAATTCAAAAATAAAAAAAGACCAGAAAAAAATAAAGAGGCATTAGGGAAGAAGTATACCTGGATTGTGTGGTCTTTGAGGAATGGGTGATCAAAAGCAGGCTGATGAGAGATATGGACACAGTCTATTATATCTCCATCTGGGCTCTGCAAAATCATCAAAGGAAAACCACAGGAACTTAAAAAAATTTAAAAAGAAATAGAGTGAGAAAACTCATTTCTTTCCTACTTTTGACGCCCCAGAACAATTTGACTCAAAAAATCCCAACAAGCACCCCCCCCCCCCCCCCCCCCAAAAAAAAAAAAAAGAAAAAGAAATTTTCCATGGAAAAGAAAAGGTAAAGAAATGCACAAAGGAGCCAGTTATTATATCTCCATCTGGGTGAAGAACCACCAAAGGAGAAGCACAAATATGTGTAGATTAGAAAAGGGAGAAACTTCATTTGTTTCTTAGTTTTGATGCCCCAGAACAATTTCACTCAAAAAAACCCTAAATAACAACCCCAAAAGAAAAAAAAAAAACAATTGAAAAGCAAAAAGCTACCATTGATTTACGAGGTATGATACTGTTAAAAGAGAAAAGCTGATAAAGAGAGATAAGGCTATAAACGAAAAACCGCACAAGAAAATAAAATTCCAAATCTACCATAAATACTGCAAAATCCGAATGAATATAAAACTGGAAAATCACATTAAAAAATCATAATAATCACTTGCATTTATTGCAAAAGGAAAACAGGGGAAAAAATCTAGATAGGAGAGAAATGGTAAGAGGACCTGAATGGTTTTGACGGCGGGTTTGTTCAAGCGCTTCAGGTGCTTCTTGACCTGAAACTTGTGCCTGGAAGAGGGCGACCCAGCTGCGCCAGATAGCGAGATCAAAGCCCATAAGAAGAGAAGCAGTGCTGCCCTGTAAAACTGCGCGGCCATCCCGGAAGAAGAAGAGCCCCAACCCAAAGAAAATCCCTCAAAGGCCGAACAAAGCGAAACAGCTAGGCACTACACCCACGGCGGAGGTTAAACCACATCAGACCAGAGGCGAGAGTGCTATATCCGATGAAAATAGGTAGTTTGGAGAACAAAAAAAAAAAAAAAAGAGAAGGGAACCCAGAAACTGAAATCCACCCGTCTGCTTATCGTGCGCCCCCTTCTCCCTTTAGCTTCCTCCCACTAAATCTTATCAGAACAGCGCACTGTAGCACTGCAGTGGAAGTGGGACGCTTCTGCTCCTGCAAGAATCCAAAGAGAACCCCTCAACCACAGCTCTCTCTCTCTCTCTCTCTCTCTTCTTTATTGTTATTTTTTCATTTTCTCTCTCCTACTGGGTAAAAGTGGGAGTTTTTTCTCACTGTAGCGTTAAAAAAAAATACCCTACCTTTTCAGGGGATTTTATGTCTACCCCAGTTCTTTAAAAATGCGGTTGCCGGCCGCGTTTTCTTCGTTCCCGTTCTGACAACCACCGTTACGGTTGTTGGGGCGCGAAAACGTAAAAAACACGCCCGGCAACCGCGTTTTTTGTTTTTCTTTTTTTTTTCCCTTTAAATTGGGAGGCCGGGGACGCGTGGCGAGGCCACATTAAAAACGCGCTTACCATCCGCGTTTTTAGTGCCACGTGTCACACCCCCATTAAAAACGCGGACGGTAAGCGCGTTTCTCAGCCGTTCGTTCTTTTCAACCGTAGAATGTGGACACGTGTCGTGATACCATTAAAAACGCGAAGGCCACCCGCGTTTTTAGTGACACGTGTCACACCCCCATTAAAAACGCGGAGGCCACCCGCGTTTCCACTTCGCCTTTTTATTTTTACCGCAGAATGGGGACACGTGTCGAGTCCTCATTGAAATCGCGGACGGCATCCGCGTTTTCACTTTTCCCGTACTTAAAAATGCGAACCCCGTCCGCATTTTCACTTTTCGCGGACTAGAAAACGCGGACAGTGGGCGCGTGTTTAGGCCAGAAATCGAGTTTGCTCCCCTCGATTTTATTTCCTAACCCCTTTATATTAACCCAACCATTTGTATATGCCATTTGTGTGTATGTGAGGTGATTTGAATCAGTATCTCTAAATTTGTCAAAGCTCTAATAGATTCATCAATGATTCCCATGATTTGTTACTGGGGAGGAGAAATTGTTGGCAATTCGCACCAGTCTCTTAGTTATGTAGGAGGGAACTCGCGAATCATGTTCGTCCAATCCGGCGGTATCACCCTCGAATCTCTCCTTGACCAAGTTTGCTTACTGTTATCCCTTGAACGCAGCCTACATAGAGTAAGTCTTGTATTTAGGTGCCCTGTGACGCTTGGCTCGGGAGTTTCGCCGACATATTCTCCCTGCCATTTGTATAATGATGAAATTGTTCAGTATATGTTCCTAATGTTTGCGCAGTATCCAGCATTAACGACGTTGGAAGTTTATGTAAATGTTGATCCAATCCAATACCTACCAGGGCCGTCTACAGGTGTGTACAATCAGTTTTTGACAAGCGATGGTGGAGGTGACGATTACCAGACGCGAATGGCAGATGTAGATGCTGCTGGGCCTAGCAGTCTCATGCCAGTTGGGTCGCATAATCCCCTCGAAAGTTATTCGTATGGGAGGTTCGACTTAAATGTCACTGGCGGTGGGCATGAAGATTATGACGATCAATGCTACTACCCGTTGAACGAAGTCACACATAATGCAAATCTGAGTAGCAGCTCAACGCCGCAAAGGGTTCGAACCATGTCATTCAACGATCCTCCAGTTGAGGATCGTAGTGAGGCTTCCGAGGAGGATGACGACATCTTGTTGTCCGACGATAGCGATGCCAGTGATTCGGACCCCGTTCAGGCTACCTCGAATGTCAACTCCCCTCGTTTGCATCAGCCTCGCGCCGAGTTTTATACTTCAGGGGAGGAATGGCCGTTAACATATGACCAAGACAGTCCGACTGTCTTCAATCCCGATACAGACCACCTGCGTGTTGGGTTGGTTTTCGACTCAAAGAAGACATTGCAACGCGCTGTTCAGTACTATCACATTCGAATTTGCAAAGAGTTCATGGTGGAGCGCTCAGATCCTGAGTTATTGGTTCTCATTTGCAAAAACCATCGCAGGTCAGGATGCTGCTGGAGGCTTCGAGCGCACTTAGGGAAAAAGTCTGGTGGTTGGATTGTGACTCGATATGGAGGGGATCATACTTGCGAAGTGCATAGGAGGAACCAGGATCATCGATGCATCTCATCAGCCATGATATCTGACCTCATCAAGGAGAAAGTGCGGTTGCAGCCTACTTACAAGGTCAGTCTTATACAGGAAGATGTCCGACAGGAGTTCAAGTATCCACCAACCTATAAGAAGGCGTGGTATGGGAAACAAAAGGCTCTTGCGGCATTATTTGGGGACTGGACTAAGTCCTTCAATACACTACCCAGGTTTCTTTCTACCGTCATGCACTATAACCCAGGGTCGGTTGCCTTAATCCGAGCAAGGCCTTGTAGGGTAGCACCTGGCACTGCAACTCTCCACAGTGTCTTCTGGGCGTTCAACGCGTCCATCGAAGGCTGGAAGCACTGTCGGCCAGTAGTGGCTGTTGATGGGACTTTCCTTGTCGGAAAGTACAGAGGTAAGCTCCTCTGTGCAACGGGTACTGATGCAAACAAACAGATATACCCCCTAGCATTTGCTATCGTCAGTGAGGAGACAACTGATAACTGGGGATGGTTCCTCCGACTACTGCGTCGACATGTGGTCTCGACGGAACGAGTTGGTTGTTGTTTGATCAGTGATCGTGCGAACTCCATTATGTCGGCGGTAACTGATCCACGTAATGGATGGTCTGCACCCCACGGGTACCATTGTTTCTGCCTCCGACATGTTCAGAGCAATTTCGCAAAGCACTTTGGTGGTGGGTTACTAAAGAAGTTGTGGTGGGTTACTAAAGAAGTTGTGTTGGGCTGCCGGTTCCACGCCGCAAAAGAAGAAATTTAAAATGTACATGGACAGAATAAAGGACATTAATGCCGAGGCATATAGGTATTTAGACGATATTCCCCTCGATCAATGGACGAGGTCATACGACGGTGGCCGTCGCCTTGGGGAGATGACAACGAACATGGTGGAGTGTTTTAATGGGGTTTTGAAAACTCCCCGTTCATTACCAATCATTGTGTGCGTCGAGTGGACATTCTACAAGCTGAACAAATATTTTACAGATTCTAGGGACCAATCGATGGTTGGACCGAACGGGAACGTCGGTCCGTTCACAAGTCGGGTGATGAAAATTTTACGGCATAGGTCAGCCAGGGCAGGTGCTCATGAGGTTACCATATTTGACCACGAGCAAGGGATCTACGAGGTGAAGACGACAACTTATGTTAGGGGGTCCGCTCGTAAGGGAGGGAATAGACAGCACATTAACCTAATGATGAGACAATGCAGTTGTGGGAAATGGGATTTGGGAATCCCTTGCTCCCATGTCATTGCGGTTTGTCAGCATCGCGGCATTAACTCGGATCAATGTGTGCTTCCATACTTTACGTTGGACGCCTATTCGCAATCTTGGGGTCCTAAGTTCAGCCCATTGTTAGACGAAACGTTCTGGACTTGGCCATACCCTGACGAGTGGCAACATTTTCGTTAAAAGCTTCTACCTGACGACCGATGGAAGAGAACGAAGCGCGGTAGACGTACGTCTAGGCGAATTCGGAACGAAATGGATGCACGTTCATAAAAGCCCGGTTAGGACTTCATTGTCGTGGTTGGGTTGATGTAACAGGATGTACTGCTTCAATATTAAACTTGTATTTCGTGTGCTTGTCAGTAACTACAAAGTACGTCATTTAATTTTTCCAATGAACCGATCATATAAACATTTTACATGTACTGGCTAATACGTCATACAACAACATAACTACATATACTGAAATAACTGGTCGATCGACTCAATCAACACAACGAACCGCCCGTGAAACACCTACGTCGCCGCCGTTCTCGATGTGGTCTCGATGATGTGGGCGATGGTGGCATATCATCCGGCCTGACATCCTCCGGCGACACGATCGCAATGGGCGTCGTCTCCAGGACCTCCATGGACTCAATGTACTCATCACCCAGCTCCGAAGAGAATGTCGGTGCATGCACCGGAGATAGGTCAGCGTAACGGCTCGGGCCCGCCTCAGTATAGCACGCGATAGATGGGTCCTGAAGAGTCGTGTATGGCACTGGGGTCACCTGCTCATCAAAGAACTGTGTAGGAGATATGGATGGCGGATGGTACGGGAGATACCCTCCCATGAAACTGCTATCATGGCCGGCGTCGGACTCCTGTGCAGTGGGCGGCCCTGCTCCTCCATGACTGCCGTGTGAACGGCGGATCTCCGAAATAACTGGAGGAGGCGACATCCGCTGTCGTCGCCTCCGTGACCGTCGAGATGTCTCTGGGTGCGATGGTGTGGGCTGCGTCGTGGGGGCGGGCTGCTTGTGATGTGCTAGTCGACAATCCTGCGCTAGCTCCCTAATCGCTTCAAGCATGCGGTCCCGTACCCGGCTCACATGGGGGGAGGGCTGCTCCTGCAACGATAACTCGTGGAAACCACCTACAATGGTTCCCCACTTCGTGCAAAGACGAAATTTAATAATATGAATCCGCATATTAATATCCCAATGGAAGAAAACTAAATATAGGTTAATTATATATTTACCATGATCTCCGAAGCGCGCGTGTTGCCCTGAAAGGCGTGGCCCAAATTCAAAGAAGGGTTATGCACGAGGCGGCGAGTGATGGCGAAGTACCATGTGAAGTACGGATCGTCGCTACGCATTCGGCCATGTAGGGGGACCCCAGCCTGTACGGACTCACGGCGGCAATCCCAAAGTGCAATATAGGCAGACCACTTCCTCGACCAATCGATGTGACCTAATCCCCGTAAACTGAAGTGGTGGAGTGATCTTCCGGTATCGACCTCCGCTACTATGGGCTGCCGGAAACCAAACTGTCGAAGAACGCGTGAAGGAAGGTGCCACTTGACAATGTCAATGCATATCAAAGGAACCTCCGCGGCCTATATGTCAACTCCGGCGAAACAATAATCTGGGAGCGGGGTGTTCTGGTACGGCTGCCACAAAAAATCATCGTCCTCCATGATGTCGAACTGGAAGCGATATACGACGAGGACGTGGGTGGAGGTCGTCTCGAGCGAAAAGGGGCCAGCCCAGCTGCGTACCGTTCAGACGACAAATATTAGTTAACATAGTTATACATGACGCATGACATTGATGGAGTATTTGCACTACAGTTGCACATACCTAGCGCCTAGAGGAGGTGGTGGGAGGTTCTCGAGGACCTCTGGTGAATACGGTCGCCTCGTGGGCCGTACACGAACGAAACGCTCCCACGCCCACAGCTGTAGTTAACAGATCCACAAAATTAAGAGTCGTGCAGTATGATGTGAAATAATGACTTAATATATTCAAATGGAATCGAAAAGATGCGATTACCTCTAGCAGTATCATGGGCCCTGCAATCTGGTGCGCCGAAGCTCGAGAGCAGCAACAAAGCGAGCGATATAGGGTCGCCAAGCATGCGGCACCCCAACTGTAGGTATGGACACGGTCTAAGTCGGCTAACAATGGCAATAAACGAAGGCTCGACCGATATCCAAATGTATCACCAAAAAGAACTCCACCAAAAAGCATGAGGATGTATGCTCTCGTATGGGCCGCAACCTGCTCTGCAGTGGCGTCATCTGGGAGGGTGGCACCGAACCACTCAACTAACCAAGCTATTTTCACGGTCGCTCCCTCGTGGATGTCCGCACGAGTCGGACGCACACCCAACAACTGCTCGCACAGATCAGACCATTCGTCCTTAGACGATGGGCCACCACCGCTAATCGTGACGACCTGCCCATCTACTGGGAGACCAAGTAAGATCTCCACATCCTGTAACGTGACTGTTACCTCTCCAATGGACATATGGAAGGTATGTGTCTCCTCGCGCCATCGCTTGACCAATGCGGTGATCAACGCGTGATCGATTTTGATGCCACCTAACCTGTACACACCATAAAAGCCACACTGTCGCAACATATCCAGGACGCGAAAACTAGGGACCACAGCTCACCTGAATATCAGATCCCCTCACCTTACTTCTAACTGTTGATCTATACTTCCATCCCAAACAGCCTCCGATCGATGCATAGGCTGTAATGTAAGAATCAAGGGGTCCAGTGGGCTGGGAGCAATATGATGTGACATCTGTATCATAACACAGTTTAGTAAATCATATGCACAGTATAATGCAGTTATTATTGAATAACAGTCGAATAAAGTTGTACAGTAAACCATAATTGAGGACAACACATATAATTCACCGATCATATAAGCGTTATAACGAACTACTAATTACGACTAGGTCAACAAAAAGAACTCCATTATTAACCTTAATTTTACATATTTCATCCAATCCAAACAGAAATAAGAACAAACAGGGACAATTGCTCAATAAAATAAAATAAGTCAATGTGTCCACCAAAGGCCTTGTAGGGTAGCATATTATGACAGCATTTCGTGCCGAATTCTATCGCAATAGTTCCGTATGGTGGTTCAGCGCAACCGAATAATAATTGCACACAGGAGATGTAATTAAACACAACACATGCTTTAAAGGACTTATGAAAAATACAATTGCTCAATAAAATAAAATAAGTCAATGTGTCAACTCAAAAATAAGAGGTAGCATATTATGACAATATTTCGTGCCGAATTCTATCGCAATAGTTCCGTATGGTGGTTCAGCGCAACCGAATAATAATTGCACACAAAACATGTAATTAAACACAATATATACTTTAAAGGACTTATAAAAAATTACAATCGGAGGAAACTCCGAAATCGCACCTCCGAACTACAAGCGAAGAGGCTACTGCAAATCACCGGACGCGTGGATCTAGCACCTTCGAACTGCGAGTCACTGGAGAATTCCGGCGGCGGCGCACGGCGGCGGGCGGTGGGTGGGTTTGCTAGAGATCTAAACTCGCACCTGTCAACCGCGAGTAACCGGCTCCGGCACAGCAGACGACGGACGGCAGCGGCCGGGGGCGGTGGACGTCGGAGGGCAGCGGGCAGCGGCCGGCGGGCGACGGGGGCGGGGGCGCACGGCGGAGAGGGTTTCGTTCTCGTGGGAGGAAATGGAGAATGAAGGCGGCCTGGGGGGATAGCAACTGAAATCGCGGGCAGCGTCCGCGTTTTCAACTGCGCACCCGGCCACGTGTCGCCGTGCTATTCGCCGGTCAGCGTTTTCATATTGAAAACGCAGATGCCGTCCGCGATTTCAATGGGGACTCGACATGTGTCCCCATTCTGCGGTAAAAATAAAAAGGCGAAGTAGAAACGCGGGTGGCCTCCGCGTTTTTAATAGGGGTGTGACACGTGTTACTAAAAACGCAACTAAAAACGCGAGTCGTTTTGAAAAGCACCAAAATATTATTATTATTTTTTGCTATTTTCTTTCTCCTATCGGGTAAAAGTGGACTTAAAAGGTGGTTTTGAAAAGCACCAAAATATTATTGTTTTTTTTTTTTTCTATTTTCTCTCTCCTATTGGGTAAAAGTGGACTTGAAAGGTGGTTTTGAAAGGCACCAAAATATTATTATTATTATTATTTGCTATTTTCTCTCTCCTATTGGGTAAAAGTGGACTTAAAAGGTTGTTTTCAAAAGCACCAAAATACTATTATTTTTTTTTGTTGCCATTTTCTCTCTGCAAAGGGGTAAAAAGTGGACAAAGAGAGTGGACTTAAAGAGTGGTTTTTTGAAAAGCTCCAAAATAGAAAAGTCGGAGAGAGAAAAAGTGGGGGAGGGGAAATTGGTGGGACTTTCTAAAGCCATGGTTTCAGCATCATTTGTGTTTCCAGTTTTACCATTTCCATTGATCAAGTTGCTTATACTTGGGTATAATTTACTTTAAATTCAGATATTTATATGTAGTTTGAGATTAAATTTTAAATTTTTTATTGGCTTGAAATGAATTTAGATCGTATTTCTTTGAATTCTACTGTCAATTTCATCCAAGCGAAAAATCGTTTAATTTAGGATTCAAAACATACTTGAAAAAAGAGAAAAATCGATCGATTCTCGTTGAGATTCCCAACAGAGATTTGTCTAGGGTTGGACGTTTAGAATCCACATTAAGCCTCGTGAATTCCGCAGCTAGACGCGATTGCACCTTTGCTTCTTCATCCTTTCGCAAGAGAAGAACGACTCAGGACACAAGAAGAGCTCTTCTTCCAACAAGAATAGTTCAATGATGTTCTTGCTCGGGTGTGCTCGCGCTCGGGCAAATGCTTGAGGAAAATCTCCCTGATGTACTGAACCTTGGCGTCTCGAGACACGGCGAGCATGGAGGGAGGAAGGTAGTGCTCGATCGAGCTGCAGAGCAGTGGGTTAAACTCCAATTGGAGGTCCTTGTAGCTGTCGGGCTTGTGACCGACGACAGGGTTCAGGCGAAGCATCTGAGATGACGGTGGGTCCGGAGGGTCGATGTTGTTCCCATTGCCGGGACCGGCGGCACCTCCCTCGGACTCCTTCCTCTGGTCGACATCGATGGTCATGGCTCTGGAGAGATGAATGTGCAAGAGCGCAAGGGGATAAAAGACGGCACAGAGAGAAGGAAGAGGAGGCAGGGGAAAGTCAACACTTGAGTATTTTGGGAATTAGGGTTTCTGAAAATCTAGGGAATTAGGGTTTGCAGAGAGAGAGAGAGAGATGTGAAAGGGAAGTATCCGTTTGTTTGTCCATTGAAAGTCTCCTTCTCGAATTTGAGCTCTATGATCTAGTTCATCAACTTCTCTGCGCCGCCCCCATGCTAACTGCGATTAGGGTTTCGAGGGTGGAGGAGAAGGAAGGTAAACATGATAGATCTGAGAAACTGCGATTTAGGGTTTTGATTGGAAGAAGAAAGGTTTGGTGATTCGTTCATGAAGATATAGATTTGAGAAATTTCATGGGTTTCAAAAGTTCTAATCTACGTTATGCCATCAAACAAGGTTCCGCCCATTTATTTGAACAGCACTGACAGTAAAGTTCTAAAAATACAATCTAAAATATTAATGTTTATTTTAGATAAAAAAAATTTAAGTCTAATCTCAAATCGTCTACAAATATCAAGATTTAAAGTAAATTTTACTCCTTATTTTTCGAACTACTTTATTTTTTCTACCTTCTTTTTTTTTTAATGAACGGCCTGTGAGTGAAATTTAGTTTAAGTGCCTCCAAAGTTGAGTTCTGATTTTTTTTTTTTTCCATTTAAAATGAATCTCAATATTTTTCTTACATTTTAAGTTGAATACTACAATTAATGTCCATTTTTTTGATAGACGAAAGTTCGCATTTGTATTCTTTCTAGAATTTAGTGTTTAAGAGAGAAAGGTAGAGACTATATGCGAAGAATAAGAATTAATTTTATCTAATAATTAAATTGAAGAGTGAAATAAATGTAAAATTTAGAGTAAAACATGAAATAAAAGTAAAATATTAGTTAGCCTTTTAAATAAAGTTTACAATAAAAAAACGAACACGGATGTTTGTTCCGTCCATTAAAATGACGGACATTGACAGCAGAGTTTAAACTAAAACTTAATAGAAATACAGGGATTCACTTTAAGCCAAAAAAAAAAAAAGGAGAAGAAGGATTTAGGGTTCAACCTAAAATAGTGTAAATTTCAGGGTCTAAATTAAATTTCACTGTAAAAGAAAAAAGGTTTCAAGGTTCAACCTAAATTAGAGTGTAAATTTTAGTGTTTAAATTAAATTTCATTACACCCTATTAGTTAACCAACCTTTTCTTTCTTTTTCTTTTTTATTTTTGAGTGAGAAGAAAATGGAATAGTACGAGTTGAGTCAACGCCAGATAGAGCATATGATTTATGTCGTGATTGACTGAACACACGAGGACCACAATAATAACCCAAACTCTTGACCTCATGAAAGAGTGTCTGAGCACTTATGGTTGTAAAATAAAAGAAAAAATATTATTCGTCCAAATTTTTAAAGCACTCGCAGGTTTAACAAACTCAACAACAATTATAATGAAAATAAAAAAGTGTATATAAAATCCGTCAAAACTTGTGTAGGATTTAAGAATTTGAATGAGATTTGAGTGGAGGAGCAGCAATACTGCCAAATAAATCATAGAGTACGTGCTTGAGTGAAAACTATAGTCCTGCGATGCAGTGACTTATTGGTTAGCATGTATTGTTTCTGAGGCAAATTCGTCTCCCTTTCCCCCTTTAACTTCTCTCACTCCCAATCTCGCTATCGTAATTCATTTTAAGACATTTTAAAATAACTTTGATTAATGAGACAAAAAAACACGTAAAAATATATAAATTTATTATTATTTTTTTACTAGATTTGGAAATGTAGAATATTATCACCCTAATTGTTTAAAATTGTAAAATTAAATGTTTATAAAAACTTTTAATGAATTTTCGATACTTAGGACGAATACGTTTCCTATTTCCAAATTTCTTGAAACTTGTTCCGTGATGTATTTTTGTATTTATTTTTAATATGTACGATTAAAATCATTTTAAATATCTTAAAAATAATTAGAAGGTAAAATTGAAAAGAGCTAAATTGAGGGAAAAAAAAGGGAGAGGAACTTGATCCATTTTGCCTGGTACTTTGGGGAAGGATTTGTTGTGACAAGAGACCACTAGAAAGTTTAGATAATTTTTTATGCAAATTTATATGATTATGAGTAAATTATAATTGCATGAACTGTAATACAATCACCCTTTTATATATTTTTATATGCATACGATTAGAATTTTTGTAGTTCTAATTGAACAAAAATTTAATTTTGATAATATTTGTTTCTTTGACCTAATGATAAAAATAATCTTATACTTTCATCCCTTTATGATTTAAATCTTAAACTTTTAAAATTTTAATTTCTAACCCATACTTATATTAATGAAGCAACTTCAAACATAACCCTAACTTTCATCTACTTTCATTAGAATGGACACTTAAATTGCACAAATAAGAAATAAAAAAATCCATGATGACATGTTTAGGAGTAGAATTTATATTTTAGGAACTCGACTACTCCAAAATTTTTATGCAATAAGCTTAAAAAAAATGGATTGAATTAGATGGAAGTTAAAGTTAGGATTGGAATTGTTTCACTAATGTAAGTTTAGGATAGAAATCAAAAAATTAAAAGTTTAGAATTTAAATAAAAACGAAATTATAGAATTATTCTTACCATTAAACCTTTTTTATACGGTATAAGTTCTTGCACATTAAAAGTATAAACTTTTTTTTTTTTTGTAAATATACTCTTGTTTAATCCTTAAAGACATTACCTAGAGAGATACACGTAAATATTAAACTAAATTAATAAGCATATATATATATATATATATATATATATATATATATATATATATGTATGTATTTAGAGGTGTCATTGTCGGTTGAGCATATAAGCATGTGGCAACAACTTGGCGTTTCATCGAAGATGGTGCGTTTTATATTGTTCTGGACAAAGACTATATGCTTTTAAAATTAACAAAGTTGATGATAACCTCAATTATTTTTACTATTATTGTATTTTAATGGATAGTTGCTCAAGTCAAAAGTATTATAATTTTTATTTCATTATTTAAAGTAAAATAGTAATTATAGTAATTAATGTTCTTATAAAAAAGTAATTAATGGCAGGTACCAACCATTATATATTTCAAGTGCCCCACTATTAATTAGCCCACGGGGAAGGATCCAAATTTTAAAATTTAAATGAGTCGTTTAAAAACAAATAATTATAGTCTTTTTTTTTTCTTTTTTTCTTTTTTTTGGCACTTGGCCCATGTGCCCTTGGCTTTAGTGGGCTTGGCACCATTAACGGAATCCGTGAGATGACTACGCTGCATCCTTTAACACTTTCTCTTTCTCATAAAATTAAATTTCCTTTGATATTGACTCCATAATTAATTTTCTTTTCATTCTCACAGTTTCTCAAATTAAAATTATATTATTTTTTGGATTAAACTTAGTGTTAAATATTTGTCATTTCCTATAACGAAAGACGATAGAAAAAGTTAGACTATTATTTTTCTTACATAGTCGTAGGAGCAATTTGGTCATAGAAATTAATTATTAATATCTAAAAAGAAAACATCATTTTACAAGTGGAGAGTGAAGTTCACCTTCTATCAAAATTAACAGCATTACGAGAAAATAATTGAAACCATAAGAGAATCATGTGTTAATTTCTAAATCATTTCCATGCTCATATCGCTCCAATATTCTAAGGTTGATATGAACTTGCTTACATTATCCTACTAAACCTATTAAATTTGGATTTTAAAAAATTAAAATTGAAGAATTTCTAGATATGAGCATAGAGAGAAAGCTTGAGAGGGAGAGAGAGGAAGGAGACGTACGAGAGAGAGAGAGAGAGAGAGAGGAGAAAACTTCGATCACTTGCACCTTTTCTTTCGATGTCATTTGTTTCCCCTTTTGCTAAAGTTTTATTGTTCCTTTGAAAAATTCTTAAGGAGAGGTTTTGATCCACTAAGTCACGCTTGTGTTTTATAAAGCCATGTTTTGAGTAGGGGTAGTGTAGAGTTCGAGAAAAATTATGAACTTTTTGAAAAATTTCCCAACAGTCGGAGAGCGGAAATAATTTTAGAAAAATTCAGAGATCGGGAAATCGATTAGGAAATTTTTTTGGAAATTCGAAATACCCGAATTTTTCGAAATTGCATAAGAATTTTAAGTTTTTTCTTGGATTTTATATTCTCCTCTTTTATTTTTTTCCTAAATATTATGAAAATGCAATTTGAGAGGAAAATTCGTTTGGAAAATTTTGGGTAAATGTTTTGTTTGGTCGGGAATCGAAATAAAAAATAAAAATTGAAAAAAAGTCAGGAATTTCTCAAATTTCCCGAATGAACATCTCTAGTTTTGAGATAGCGCTTTGACTATAACAAGCGCATGTATTGTTCTTTTCACAAATGACATATAATATCTTATTCTTTTGACTTAAAGGTATGAGATTTAAGCTTTATGCTTTTGATTTTAAGAGGAGATTTTAAAATCGCTTCATCTATACTTCTAGAAGATTTCAATGTTAGGGACTTTGGCTATAGAAAATGAGTTATAACTTTTGTCTAAAAAAGATTACTTTGAGTAGAGTTTCCAAAATGTCTCGAAACTTAGTCCTAGCAACTGACTTGGACTTCATCCGTTAGGGAGACTTTGATAAAGGACTTCAACACGGTCCGATCAGCACTAGAAGCACCAGCACCCGTTGAAACATAAGATCTCTAATATTACCCCCCCTTCTCTGATTTGCTGCCGACGCCGTTGATTTCGGCCATTGCCGCTCCTGTTCTTGCTTCACCCACTCTAATTCTTCTTCTCGCTTCTTGAAATAGAGGCGACAGATCCAACATGAACGCCCATTAAAGATTAAGATTCCTATCTATCAAGTGCTTGATAGAATGCCTCACAGAACCACAACAAAATATTCACTCCAACTTCATCAAATTGAAACAGAAGGTGACCATGCGAAATCTACAAACTTGATGACAAGTTAAACTGGGAAAAAAAAAAAACTAGAAAAAGATACAGTAGAGGACCAGATCTGTTCTTGAAAGCTCTTGTTCTTGGTCATCTCCTCATATTCGTCTTGCTCCTCGAGCTAGAGACGACCGGAGATGGGAATAGGAAACCGATCAGATAGTTAGGGCTATGGATCGAAATCTTGGGGCTTCAAACTCTGGAACCGGAAAGAACAAGGAAGAGAATACAGATTGAGAGTGATTTCATGTCTAATTGATTCATAAATTAAGGAACAGGAAGAGGACATCAGCGGCAGGGAGCCCCGCAGCAGAGATCTGGGAGACGGAAAGGCGCATTGAGATGGCGATGGCGGCGATGATGTTCACGGTTGAACGAGCATAGCATTGCCGAGCTCAAATCTAGGAGACGCAAATGCGCTCTCCGCTTTTCGTCGACGCCCTTTCCCCTCACCCATGCATATCCGCCGGCACCATACGGCGCCGCCACATGGGCTCCTTCGTGGAGAGGGGAGTTCATGTCAGGTTAGGGTTAGCTTTGGGCTTAGGTTAAATCTAAGTTGGATTGGCTGAGCTAATGCTGGCAGTTAGAGGATCCAAGGACTTAATTGAGTAGGGATTACGTCCAATAGTCTTTGAATTAGAGTGCAAAGGATAAAATGTTCATGATCTTGTGGTCATCACTCTATGTTTGTGTTAGATGATTAATATCTGTTCAATGTTTAAACTACTGAATTAATGTTAGGTAACATATGACCCTCATCAATATGTATGCTGTATCTTTGTATCGATTATTTAATTTAAATCATTGTAATCATTGCATATGGTATAATCTAGTGAATGTTTTAATTTAAGATCCTACAAAGTGTTTGACGCTCATATTTGCTGCATCTGCATGGCCGATTGATAGCCGATTGATAAGGAGATAGTTGGGCAAGCGAAAACAAGTGAGACTAGCAAGAGCAAGGGAATTGTTTTGACTAAATTTATGATTTATGATACTTTTTCTCTAAGACTTCTTGGCAATCTAATAAGGATAGACCAAGAACTGGGTAAATTAAAACTTATGTTATAATAGAAGCATGAAACAGCTTATAATCCTTGTACAAGGATTACATTGATTAAATCCAGTTGTACAAGGCGACTTGCATTTCTCAGTACTCCTCATCAGATTGTGAGCAATGTAATATCACCGTTGGATAACGTTTATGGATCATTTCCTTATCTTTCGGCCGGGAGGTTGAACCTCCAGGCTGATAAAAGTGGTAGCAGAGTAAACCCTCGTAACAATGATCGGTTGGTTCTCGATCTGTTTCAAACTTTAATAATGGTCCATTGGTTGATTTTTGGTATTTCGTGGAAACAATAAAAAAAATCAACCGATGTACACCCTTAAGAGAAATTGATGTATGAAATAGAGAGGAGCGGATACCCTCTTAAAGGGATTTAACGGCAATGACAGAATTGTGACATTATGAGAGTTCAATATGAAACACGAGACAAATCAAAATTTAGTTGTGAACATTTTGACAGATGAACTAGAGTGGAGCGAACACCCTCCTGAAGGGACTTAATAATAATTATAAAATTGTGGCATTATGAAAGTTTAATATAAAACATGAGACGAATTAAAATTCAGTAGTGAACGTTTTAAGATTACCCCCAAAATTCAGTGACATAAATGGAATTTATCCGCAGTTTTCAAAACTGTTAGTACTATTTAAGTTTAAATAATTGTTAAATTTATCATTTGGCTGATCACACATTTATATTACACTTAAATTGGGAATTAAGTTTGGTGTTACGCTGGACATCTTTGACATCTTGAGAGTTGGAACGGGCACTGTGAATATTAATTTTCAAAGGAGTATGATCAAAACAAGTAATGGTTTTTGTTTGGAATGACAATCACCTGTGTTAAGGTTATATAGAATGCCTGATACTTTTAAGAGCAGGGTATATTTTGAAGTTAATGGCAGCATCTTTTGATCTCTGTCGATCTTTGAAAAATTGGGTTCAAAGTTTAAAATATGTTGGAGTTGTATATATATGTTTTATCCCAAAGGATATACGTTTCCTTTTTTATTTATTTATATTTTAATTACAAAATGCAATTATGTGATCGTTTTTTAAATTTATTTTTTTGTTTATTCCTATATTAAAATTTGCTTTTAAAGGTGCTTAAGGAGCCTCCCCAAGCTTATAAAAGGCCGAGTCTTGATAAGGAAAATGCACACCTCTCATTCCCTTTCTTCTTCTCGTTTCTTGCTCTCTCAACTCTACAGAGACGCTTTCTTGTGTTCTTGAGTTTCTTGGACATATTGTGCGCGCATGGTAAGTTCGGTTCAATTCTTTGTTGAGTATTCAATGAATCAGTTCAAACTTTCAGCCTTTGTATCTTGGGGGAGGCATCTGAGATGTTACTCCACTTTACCTACTCCGTACCTGGGCTTTAATTTATCAATTTTTATTTCATCTTTCAACTACAGATTTTGTTCAAGGTGTATACGTTCTTCAATTCCGACAAATCAGAAGATTGTTTGTGACAACCATTCCTGATTCCATTAAAGATTTGAAGGCAAATCCCAACAAAATATGCCAAGTAATTATAGAATTGTCGTCTGAAAGAATCATGGTAATTTTTTGTGAATTAGTTTTTATGCTTTAAGTTTTTGCTTATACTGTGTTTGCATTTAAAACTTTTGCATGGTGACGTGTAGTAACCGTTGTACCCTAACACCTTTGGCTGTTATAATCTGTAAATGTTTAAAACCCATGCTATTAAATTTAAATTTAAATAGTGAAATAAATCTCATTCAATATAATAGTAATTACTATCAGATTTATGGGCATATATACTTCTAATGATATTTGTGATATGCTTAGTCGAATTCCACGGAATATAATATTATTATGTTTGGAATAAACAATTAAATCCAAAGAATGTTAAAGTTTTGCATTAATACCCTTTTATTAAAAAAAAATATATTCACAGCCTAAAATATATCAAATTATTTACAAAATAGAAAATATTTATTTCAAAGTTAACACTAAAATAAAAGTTTTACCAAATTTTAAATTTTAAAGGACAAAAAATTTAATTCAAATATCTACAAACTAAAAATAGAATTATATAATATAATAATAAATTTTTAAACAGAGTATTATCAACTCTTTATTATGTATTTATTTACTATCAGTGTTATTATTATTATCATTATAATTAATATTATTTTAAGCTGTATGAGCAATGTGCTTAATTGAGAATTTTGTCAATCTATTCATTTATAATGCTAGTTTCAATATTCTATTTTGTGTATACATTTTGACCTACTCAAAATTTCATATTCCCACCTCTCAATTCAGGGAATGTTTAGCCCCCTTTGTAAGTAATGTAAGATTATGAGATGTGACATTTCAAGAATCTCACATTCTAGGACCATATCCAATACTGAAATGTGAGAATCAAATGAGTCATAACTGTTAAACACATTAATTTCGTTATTATGGCACTTTGAACATATGATACATGCGTTCGTTATATAATTTATTAGCTAGATAAAAAGTTCAGATGTGTCATCATTTTGTGCGTGCTCTATTAATATGTTTTTTTTCTTTTTTTTTTTCATAATTACAGATATTGTTTGGTAAGGTTTATGGTTTGAGGAACGGATCTTAAAAGGAGATTTAAAGGGTGATTTATCTTTTTAAGTAAAGTTTGAGAATCTTCAATTTTATTTTTCTTGGCTCTCTTTAGACACGCCTTTTGAGGTTAACCTTTTGTTATGGGAAAATTTTGCTTTCAAAAATTTTTGGATTAGAGTTTATTATTTAACATTAAGCGTGAAGTTTAGTTGGCTTTATTTCAACAAACGAACCTTTATTTAGCGCATTTAGGTCCCATACGAGTTACACAGCTAACCCAGTATATAAGTGTGTTTGGTAGGACTTTAGGATATATATAGATAATGCATAAGATGAAAAAAAAAAAAAATCCCTTTCTTCCCTAAAGTATTTTCTTTGAGCATTCGAAAGCTTTAGATGCACTAAGTACTCCTTCCTACATTTGTGTTCGCATAGGAGGATGTTAACATAGGGGTTGTTTTACTACTCTGTAAGTTACCGCTACTAGGCAGGTGACTATCCTCTACTTTTAGGCCAGGATATTCCTACATTCTCTTATTATTGTATTAGTCAACTTGTAATATACAATATGGATGTTTAAAATAATTTCATATTATTCCTCTAATATTTTTTTTTTGTGTAGATAAATCATAGAAATCAAGAGTCTATTTTCCAACATAAATTATATTTGGCAATGCTGGTAAATAATCTTGGCGAAATTACCGAACGAATGCAACAGCACTATGAAATCACGGTCAACGATTAATACAAAATAATGTATCATAAAGGGAAGATAAAATATCTCACATAAGTCGAGCTAGCGAAACCCGTGATCGTAAAACTCGACACGATTCATTTACAACCCTAACGAAAACTATAACCACACTTGCTAAAATTCTTGCAGCCTGCCATTACATAGATCTCCAGTGATACCTCCAATTCACAAGTCAGTGAGAGACCTGGTCGAGCAAAGAGATTAGCAGAGCGTTACAGCGAATGGTGCGCACCTCACTAAAGGAGTTAGTGGGGGCATTTAGCCTTCTTCTAACTCTGGCGTGCCTAAAAGTACTTAATGCCCCTGCCTGACACAGTAGGTTAGGTGCGAATCCAAAGGGTCGACTGTGGCAGGACTGATCTCTTGTGCCCGGAAAATATCCCAAAGCAAATTAATTTAACAATCTAATAATTCTTAAAGTAGGTATACAAAAAAGTTACTTTTCGAAATAAATTTAGTCAGGTAATTATTAATTATATTATTAAAATTAGTAGTTAGTCACGTAATTATCATTATATGACTAATAGTCAATCCACCTCTCATTTTGCGCACACTTTTATCTTTTTCGAATATACATAATTAAATGTAAAATTTATTTTATGCGAACAATTACCTTCATTAGCACAGAAATTTTAGAAACAAAATTGGTAATAAGTTAATTCGTACTTTCTAAAATAACTTACAATTTTGTTTCTAAAATTTATCCACTAATGAAAGTAATTTCTCCACAAAATAAATTTTATATTTAATTATATAAATTCGAAAAAGAGAAAAGTGCGCGTAGCGTGTGCAAAATGAGGGAAGGATAATTAAACTCGAAAAAGAGAAAAATATGCATCGTGTGTGCAAAATGAGAAACGAGTTAGGCCTTTAATCACGTAATCGACAATTGCATGGGTTGCCGGCCATGGCTCTGCTCAGATGACACTTCGAGGGTACTCGCGGTCCTACCTCCGGGCCGCTTAGCGTAGATTTTTTGCGGCATCATCATGCCACTTCATTGCAATTGCATTATTGGAAACTGTTTTTTATTTCTCGCGCACAACTGGACAAGAACCATTAGGTCACTGCTGTATTGGCATTTATTATTAGCGACCACTGGTGGCCAAACAATAGCCATGCATGATCGGCCCCTACTACTTTGTAATGACAGTACAAATTTTTGGGATAATGTTGTATTTGGCTATTACGGTACTTGAAGTTCGTCACCTTGCGTGCGAGCTTATCCCTTTCAACCTTTTAAAAATCAGAAGGAAAGAAGGAAATTTGTTTGTATTGTTAGAGTAGTATGAGGGGGAATAGTAGTGGTACCTGATCAGGAAAAAATAATTTCGTCTAAATCTCATTATTTGTGTGGGGGTGGATTTCACGGGACTTCTCTATTATATATGTGGGATCGATTTATTAAGGTGAATGGTGAGATTTGGATTGAATTGTTTTTTCGAGATGGGTAACATTATTCTATGAGAAATATCATTCATTCACCTAACATTAGTTTAGTATGTAAAAAAAAAAAATAATGAAATTAGAATGTAGACATTTTACTGTTCAAAATTTCTTTTAAGAATATATATATATATTTGTAGTTAGTAAATGAAGGTTGAATACATAATGGCAAGTATTATCACACTTCCAACTTCTTTTAAGTAGTATTTGGTTTTGAATGCTGATTTTAATTTTTATCTTTTTGCAACATAAAATGTTATAAAATAATTATTAGCCTCCTAGAGAGGAGAGAATGACCATTCTATTCATTTCTATTTTTATTCTCATTCCATTTCTGTGATCCAAATGCAACTTAATTCTTTTATAACCTTTTAGGGGGGAGGGGAATTTTAGAAGACTCAGTTATTTGTGTCATTTTTTTAAAATGTCTCCCTAGAAATTAGTGAGCTTAATTGACATATCTTACCCCTCATTCTCAAAAATAAATACATAAAGCTAAAATATATATGATCAGCAGTAACTCAGTAAGTTTTACTTATCAAGCAACCATGCATATGTGTAAGCATTACATGTGAAATGGTTTGGTCGTGGATCCAATCACCCAATAAATAAGAGGCATTATTAGTGTTCCTTTTATAATACAGGTCACATTTGAACATAATGCTATTCATCCTAAAAAATGTAATTCTACCCAAAACCCATTGCTCACATGTGGGGCGAGCAATTCTACGGTTTATTTTATGTATATATGAATATGAAAAGTTGGTCATAATTAGAGGCTTGATCATATTAATCATACGTAGAATGGAGACGGAGAAAGACCGAAGTCAGCAGTAGTAGAATATAGACTATAAGAGTGCAATCATATACGTATTAGCAAGGAGGAAAAGTGGCCTATCATCACCAAAAGGGTGTGAGAAGTTCTTCCCCCTTTAATTATTTCTTCCATGATTCTTGCTATCCCAACCGTCAATATTTCAGGAACGCAGAGAAACTATTAATAGCTTGGAGAAAATATTTATGTTTAGAATTTAGCGATGTACCATCAAATTTGAAAGGAAGTATGCATCAAGGTGCACACAAATTTGTGCGCGTTCATCAACCAAACGATATCATTTTGCTAAAATTTTTCTTACTGTACACTTGAACTGTTTAGCAAAATAAGGAACTGTTTAGCAAAATAATGTTGTTTTGGTGATGGATACACACCCAAACTACGTGTGTTCAAGTTCATACTATCTTTTTTCTTGTCGAATATTCAATATGATTTTACAAAATCTACTTTTATTCAAGTAATGAATTCCACCCACTTGAAATGGCCTTCTGATGAACCAAAGACCACCTGCATTCCATTAATAAAAAGGATTCAAGATATCACAAATCGAAAAAGAGATTCAACAACTAAAATAAAGATTGTTTGAATTCTTTAATAATGAGGATTCGAAAATATCACATTTTGAAAAGGAGATTCAACAACTACAATAAAAGATCACCTTTCTAAGTTCTCTCTTTCTTCAATCAAAATGACTAAAGATAAAATTAGACTAATTTTCCAAATATTAAAAAAAGAAAAATATTGAGTTGGTCGTAATGGGTGAGAGTCCCCTGCCTTTTTCTTTTTTGAATAAAGAAGAGGCCGAAGTTTAGGGCCAAAACAAAATCACATCTTCACGAGGTGGGAAAAAATAATCTCACATATTGTGAAATTTATAATAGGTATGGGCTTCCTCTTTATTACCCTAAAATCATGTGCCACTCTTATGCCAATATATATATATATATATATATATGTATGTATGTGTGTGTATGTATATATGTATGTATGTATTTATATATATATTTATGTCTGCATGCATATATATATATATATATATATATATACACACACATACATATGTATATATATATATAAGGCGTTCCTTCCATTTGGTGGTGTGAGAAATAGAAGTGAGAAAAAATATTGATCCCTCCTATTGTCTTTCTATTGTCCCTAGTCTATGCTATATTTCTCTAACAATTTATAACATCACCCATTTATTTCTACAAAAGAGGAAAGCGCCTTCCTGCCCCCACCCCCTCCACCCACCCAGAAGAACCGTTCGCCATGCAAATCGTCTCATTGGCAAGTTATTCTGCACTTATGTTTCCCTCTCGCATTGTATGTTGCTCCCTAACAGACCATGGTCGCCGAAGAGTTCACGATCTTCAAATAAGTGCTACATCGAAGAGCAACAACGGCCTAACCTTTCTACTCAATAAAAGAAAGGTTACAAAAGGGTCTGCAATTTGATACAATCTGGAAACCTATACAAAACGTATATAAATAGCAATTGAGGGGAAAAACACAACTGCGGTACTACACGGGCTGGCCCCAAATCGATACGGCGGAGAAGTGCTGCCTCCCCCCGCCTAGGCTTTCCATTTGGAAGCACCAGCCCCATGCACTAATTAGCCACCGCAAACCCCAACAAACAAGAATGTCTCCTCATTCATGTCGAATCCCCAGGGTTCAACCTATATTCGACGATGCTCCACCATGGCTTGAATTCCCAAAGTTGCATCTCTACAGAACTGCATCTTCCATCGTCACTGTGTGTCTCCCACTCACTCTTTGTGACAAGTGGGAAACAGATAAAGTCAACAACATAGGCTCCATATTATTATTACGTAAGAGGTTCAACAAGTTTACAGAAGCCATTCATACATAAACAAACTTCTAATTTAGGCAATCCCTTCGCCTTTCTCAAGCATACACGTCTCGTACTTGTATGTTTTTAGACCTGTGCCTAGGTCTTTTAACTATTGTCAAATGGATCCACCGACTACCAAGTTCTTTTAGGCTTAACGTGTATAATCCAACCCAAGCTTGCGGTTCTAATCATTTTCATTTCATATTTTCAAAGCACGGGGTTGTTTAACTTAGTTCGATCACCAACAAGATAAAAAACAATAATAACAAAGTGTAGTCATTAACGGAATTTTTTCATCACTCGAAGCACCTACCCATCGTTGAAGCTTTTAGTAATAGATTCCCATTGCTGAATGTGCCTTCCTAATAATCTCGTGAATGAAAGCTTTTAGCAATGGAATAATTAGAGATGGATTCCATCGCAGATAAACATTTGAGACCTGTTATGATGTCGTTTACAAAAGATCATCCTTTGTGGGACTGAAAATCTGTTTCTGATAGGAAGGATGAACAGCTACAAAAGCATTGATGGAGCTCTCTTTCTACGCCGGGAGACAGGGGTTGTTTTTTGTTCATTCTCCTTTTCCTTCCTTCCACCGTCACTCCCTCGCTTATGGGTTTTTTGATAACCCAACCTTAATTCATGGATTGGGTTTCTCGTGCATGTTCTACCGGCATTGGTGGCCATGACTATGTTTTACGTGTATCAGAAGCTAAATGCCCTTATGACCCTTCTCAAGCAGATGAGCCAGGATTACTCCGATAATATTTCTACCCAGGTGGAGGATGCTAGGAACTTACTTGCCAACCTATAGATTTCCATTAAATCTAATCCTCGATATTCCTCTATTATTGAACAGGAAAAGTAGCAGCTTGAATCCTTCTCCATCCTTCGTTTACGAGAAAAGAAGTTTTATAAATGAAAGTCCACAGTGAAATGGCTTTCAGAGGGAGATCAGAATACCAAATATTTCCACCATTTTGTTCACCAGAGGCACCTACAGAACCGTATTCTCTCTATCCTTACGGAGTAAGGCTAGTGTTTGGTTGATCTTGAGAACATTAACCAACACTGTTTTGCGTGCGTTTGGTTTCCTCAGTTAGATGATTGGTTAGATCTCTTCTTGTTTGACTTCATCTATATTTTAGATTGCTATTAATGGTGAGCTTAATGAGTTTTTTTGGCAGTGAGAGGGGGTCGATACAAGATGACCTTCAGTCACCTTATCTAATCACTTTGGCCATGGAAATCTTTTCTATTATTCTGCATTTGCGTGCCAGCAAGCCCTGAATTTATTTTACTTTTTTTTTAGTCATGTAAAACCCAGCAACTCAATCATCTCTTCTTTGTTGATGAAGTACTCTTATTCACTAATGCCAACTCACAATCTGTGACTGCTCATGAAGGTCTGTCAAGGCTAACACTTCTAGCAGTGAAATGTTCATTTCCGGAGCTGGTGAAAATCTGATATATGAAATTATAAATATTTTAGGATTTCATGAAGGATCCCTTTCCATTTAGTATTTGGGAGTCTCAATCATTTCCGAGCGCCTCAATTTGACCCCAATGTTTTGATCAACTTTATTACTGCAAGGGTTCAGCCCTGGGCCCATTGGTGTCTGTCCTATGCTGGCAGAGCTTAGCTAATTACCTCAGTATTGCAGTCCAGTCCAATTTTGTTGGGCCAGAGTATTCATCCTCCCCAAACTGGGCTGCGCAATATTGAGAAGATCCTGAGGAAGTTTTTCTGAAAAGGGTCTAGTCTTACAATGGAAAGTAGTGATGTTGAATATTTTACCGATCAGGGTTTCCTAAACTTGCTTCACAATTCAAGCACTTAATAAATGCCTCCAACAAAATCTTAATAATAAATATTCATTATTTCTATATACCAACTAAGATTTCCTAGATTTGCTCTACAAGTCAAACCTTTAATAAATGTCCATGATAAAATCTCAATGATAAATATCCTATTCTTTCCTTACACCAATGAGTTTCTTAGAATTCCTACCCAAGTCGAATCCACAATAAATATCTATAAAGCATTCCAAATCCATAGATATTGCATTTAAAGTTCAATAATAAAGATTCAATCTTTCTCTACACAAATCAATCAATTAATTTAGGCAATTAATACAAGCAAAAAATTCTCGTATTTCTATCAATTTATATGGTAAAATCTTTCCTTGCACGCAAAAAATTCTAGTATTTCTATCAATTTATATGGTAAAATCTTTCCTTGCACACATAGCAAAATGCCTCTATAATTATCAATTAATTTATTTTGCTCAATAAAATCATACTAAATAGGTAATCAATTTTTTCAAGCATATATTAATATCGCATAATAAAATATCACAAAATGAGTTAATTTAATTCAATTAATTAATTTTCTCATAGAATAAACACATCATCAAAATTAATTACAAAAGGGCCAACAGTTTTGTGCAAAACTTTTATGTAGATGCTAGAAGCTTCTGCCGGAAGACTTGAAACTTGAATCTAAGGTTTTGGAACCCTATATAAAGAAGTTCAAGCAAAAGCAATTAAGGCACCAAGAATAATAGAAAAATTAAAATACTCTCAAGCATTCTTTCTTTTCTCCCCAAATCTCAAATCTTAGAATACTTTGCTAATAGAATTTTTGAGGAAGGAATCAACATTTCACATGGCAAGAGATTGAATCAACACTTCATTCTTATCTCTTTAATTATATTGTTTATGGATTTTATCCTTGACAAATAATTGTAAAACATTGTCCATTACACAAACAGAGAGAGGAAACATGAAGGAAGCATGATTGTGGAAATATACTGTCAAGGAATGTATGGCATCAAAAACTAAGGTCTGATTCGAAAATCCAGATACACAACATTCAAAAGATTCAGTCCAAAATCCCTCCTGGCACCGAACAGTTTCCCAGTTTAGATCAAAGGACTCTGCATCCTTCATAACTTTATCTCTATGCAAGAGAAGCATTGGTCCACAAACATGCGAATCCCGTGTCAAAAAATATTCGATTTACAAGTGTCGTAAACTATAAAAAACTTGAAAACTTTTAGCTAGTATTGAAAGACCAAGCCATCGAAAGCTCGAAGATTTTCTTTCTTCCCCTTTTTATTACAGAATTTATACAATCCTGCATGAGAATAAGCCTTGAGTTAAAGAACTGCTGTTGTTCCACTCTCCCTGTGAAAATGATAAAACTAAGGATACAGCATGAAGTGAATCAAGCTTGAGGGACATGAAAAATGGTTGTGATGAAAAAGGAAATTGTAATCATACCACCATAAACTATCTCCTGAGACTATAACTTGATAGAACTTTCTTCCCATATGGGCTGGTCTGAAGCACAGGAGCATGGGATCTAATGGCCTCCACCAATTTAGCATGAAGAGCTCCCTGTGCAATCAAATAATATAAAAGATAAGCCGATCGTAATCAGGAAGATTTATTTCTCAAAGATTATCTCAATCATAAATTGCAAATTGAAACAGCCCTCGATTTTTTTCAAAAATTTTATATAAAAGTAAGAGAAAATATTTTTACTCACAAATGCTAAAAATGTTGGGAAATACAGTAGTTGTAGTTTGTAGTTAGAGCAAGTTCAATCAAAAATGACTTTAATCCATTGAAAACAAATAAAGAATAACAAAAAACTGATAACTTCATAGTTTGGTTCATGGTAAAAGATTTTCCATTCCTGATCTATTCCTATAGCAATTACCTTGTTTTTGGTTTGCTTGAGAGTTTCGAATAAATAATCTTACTTCCTATCCCGCCCAGTGAAGAATACACATTGTTCACGAGAATAGTTATTTCGTACTTATTCTATTTTCATGAAATGACTATATTCTTTCATTATTCCATTTCGTGAACCAAGCATGATGTAAAATCTTCAGAGATAGCTACTTACCTTTGACTTATTTAATGCTGCTTGAATAACATAGTTCCCATATGGGTCCTGCATAATTTGATCCAATCGAGAGTTATCTATTAACTCCTGGACAATTAACGATCGGCGTTCCTCTCCTGCAAATTTCAGGCATTTCTCAACTACATTACTGCTGCATTTCTGCACTGAGAGGTCTCCATAGTTACAATGCAATTGGTCAAGTATATCCCTGGTTGCCCATGGAACCTCAAGCTCAAGTACAAACTGCACAACGTAGTTCCTGCACGCATTCATACTTATTAAATAACAAAGAATTAAATTAACACACACACACAAAAAAAAAAAAAAAGGACATTTACCGGATGGCGCAATCAAGGACCTCTTTATAAGAGCTTACACTATACTGCATTTTTGGCTTTCTAAAAAGCCCAAAAACAGAATTGTTTGAATAAGCTCCAAATTGTAGCTTATTTGGAAAGTTGATCTTTCAGCTTTTATAAGCCCATATGAGTTTTTTGGGGAGATGTTCAAAGCATTTTGAAAATTTTCCCAACGCCTACTTTTGTTAGAAGATCTTTTTCAATGTTAAGTCAAAATAATAGCTTAGACAGACATACTAGTTGAAGATTTTCTGAAAAATGGTGAACTCAATGCTGGATTTTCTACCGTGAAGCACAGTTCTCAATATATTTTAGTCAAAATAGTGCATATGGACCTCTTCAAGGTGGAGACTTTTATCTCCATTTATCAATAGTTCAATGTCAATGCCAACATGGCCAGCTGATCACAAACCAATTAAAGTAAACTTTGTCCATCTATTTTAACCTTTTTTTAATGCATGTAGATCTGATAATATAGATTGTTTTAATACAATTTTTGCTAAAATCAATTTAAACAATATTTCCCAATGCATCTTAAACCCCAAAATGGTTTGGTCGGGAAGTTTAAATAGGGTTTTCTCACTGGATATTGTAAGGTTTCCTCCCAGACAGAACCAAAATAATCTGGAGACCAATAAGCACCGGTAACCATACAGTGATAATAATAATAATAATAATAATATACCCAATCGATTAAACTAAAATATAATAATTAAATAGAGGCGATGAAGAGAAAGGTAGAAACGTAGTACCCAAATGGATCTTGTGAAAGAATTAGAGCATTTGAAGTGATCTCGCTGATTAATCTACGTCTTTGCTCAGCATCTGAATGGCCAATGCATTTTTGAAGCACACAACAGCCATGACGGTCCATTGCGAGCTCCACACAATTAGCAGTTACAGCTTCAAAAAGGAACTGCAGTACCGACCATGCCCAGTTCAAAATAAAATTTTAAATTGCAAATTTTTCATAAAAGCAAGAGTATAACTAATAGCGTCCCAAAAAAAAAGATAAAAGCAGAAAATGATAAGTTCTTTCCAAAGATGTCTGAACCTAACTGCATAAGATAATGATTGTTCACTTTATATCGCAATTAAGACCTGTTTGGTTGGAAGAAATTAGAACGAGAATGTTGATTTTCATTCCATTGTTTTGTAATATAGAAGGAAATTGAAATGGTTCTTTCCTTGTAACGAATGTTCCCCTATATACCTTTGTCATTTCCATTCCCATTAAACTATCCAAATGCCACCTCCTGGCACGTACAGAATCCAAAACCAAAGGTATAAATAAACAATATATATAACATTGTAAGCAAAACCAAACAGGGCCTCAACTTTGTCCACCACAATTTTCTGTCTATTTAGTGAAGCCTAAATTTGAATTGGAATTTTATAGAGCCATGATATGGCATAACTTAAGAGACACTAATTCATCATAATGTCTCTGCCGAGTCAAGTAACCTTACAGAAGGCAAATGTTAAGATCCTATATGGCCGTCCAATCAAAGTCAAGCCCATTCTTCACTTGAACAATCTCTTAACATCTAAATCTCAATGAAGAGTTCAAGCATAAAGACTCCCATATATGACACTTTCTCACCTCGCTGTGCTGAGGCATCAAGTACTGCAAGCAGCAGTAGTGCAACATGATTGCCATTAATGTTTTTAATCAGCGTCACAATGCCAGGCCTCAGGGAGGAAACAACCATTCAAAAACTGCTTTGGAGTCTTCAGGGTCTCAATAATCTTTTGAACAGCTCGAGTCCTATATTCACAAAGAATGGCTCAGAAGATAGCCACAGATATTATGCTATATTTGGTGCATTGGAATGAATGGAATGGATTTTAAAGATTCAAATCATCTCTCATTGAGAGGTTTCATCCCATTGTTTATTCCCGTTCCTTTCCATGAGAAATGCATATGGAATGAAACTTCTCAACAGCTCAGTAGATAACCACAAACAATGGGCTATGTTTGGTACGTTTAATGGAATGGAATGGAATGGAGATGATTTTAAATGGTGAAATCATCTCTCATTGATGGTTCCATTCAATTATCCATTATCACCATAATTAAAAATTGTACAAACCATGGGAATAGGCATTCCTTTTTATGAGAATTGATAATGGAATGAGGCCTCTCAATGATACATGATTTACTCTTTAAAATTCATTCCATCTATTTCATTCTAATGTATTACACGTACCATGATAGCAAAAGGGAGAAACAAAACAGAACAAACCCGTGCATGTCACAAGAAATTTTAACAAGGTCCCCAGATTTAGCAGTGACTGCTTGAAGTATTTCAATCCGTTGATCCTCATTGCAAACATCGAGCAGCTTCTGCACAAGGTAATTCCCAAATGGATCAGTCATGAGCTCAACAATGTGATCTATGATCTCTAGAAAAATCTTTTCAATATCTTCCAGCTTTCCCTCTTCGAATTTTCTTTGTAAGTAGCGGCACCCATTCTGGTCTTTTGCCATTAGAAAAATTTTACCACAGACTTCATCCAACAGGTTGTACTTCTGAGGAACATCAGCATTTTCACGGGACAAAACCCCTGATATGAAACCATTTAAGAGCAAGTGTTCACCATTTGGAGGAGCCAAACTTTTTCCATTGGATAGAGATCTCCTGTTGGCTGATCTAAATGAGTTCAATCCATGTGATCTCACTAGATTTTTCCCCACAAAATTCTGTTTACTAATTTTCTCCAAAATATTGGGTGGATGACAACCAGTGCAGGAAATGCAAGGGTTCAATCTTTTTACCCCCATTGGAACCAAAAAATTGTCCCAAGGTGACTTTTGATAACATTGTTCATAGTATGGCTGTATTAGGTTCTGGCTAATAAGCGTCTCATTGACTTGAATTGGAAGCTGAGCTCCCAAACACCGATTTTGCTGCTGATTCTCCCAGTACAAGTACTCTTGCTGCATCCTATAATATCGCTCCTCTTCCACATGACCCCATGTGATATGGGGCTGGCTTAAATTTTGTGAATGCAAATTCCGAGGTCGAGAATGTTCTTCCAGAAGATATGACTGCTGGTTAGATATTAGAGGGTACTCCACATGAGCGTCAGGCAGATCTGGAAAATACTGTAAACCTTGACTTCCATATGGGAATGGTACATTGGCAAAGAAATTTTCTTGCACACTATTTCTAAGTCCACTGGATGATTTTGGTTGTGTAATTGAAGGGCGTTTGTGATTAGGGAGGGATTTATAAAAAGAGCCATTAGCAATGGTAGCATATGTAGTTACTTTATCACCAAAGCTTAGTTCTGAAAATGCAGATACTAAGGATTGGTCATTGTCTTGGCTTCGGCCCTCCCTGGGCATTTGAAGAATTTTATTCACTGAGTTCTTTCCACTATCCATTGAACTGCTGTTTGAGTGCTTTTGGATGAAGGATACTTTGGGGTGTGAACAGCCAGAAGTCACATTCGGAATCTCACCAAGAATTTCTTCCAATTCATCAAACTCGGACTCACCCTTCCTTTCTCCCATTCCAAGAACTGCAAAATAGAGAAATCTTCACTTGGCAATGTAGATCCCCAGAAAAGCCCATCAAGTGAAACTCTGCTACGAAATTAAAATGGAGAATGTCGAGAAGCAAAACAATTGTTGTCCATTAAATATTAAACTACGTCTTTTAGCCCCATTAGTCAAATTATCATCAAGCTCAGAGAAGTAAACAGATGAGTACAACAAAATATTAACAAAACCAAATTGATGAAAACCCATTATAACGGCTGATGTTTTGAAACCGCTAAATTAGTAGTTCAAAAATTTTCAGTTGATCCTTTGACTAATTAACTCAAACCGGAAATTTGAAATGCGTAATGGACTATAAATTGTGAAACATAAACATGAACATAACAGCGGAACCATTTTCATCATCCTCATGAATGGACAAATGTCATTGACCTAATTCATCCCTTTAGACGTCCACTATATAATAAAAGAAGAAAAAGGATCAATTTTTCATAAATAAAATAAATCCATGTGAAACAATAGTCAAGTTCAATCAGCTTCTTCAAATGTGCCCAAACTCAAAATTCCGTCCGATCATTAGAACCTAAACCCAAGAGAACCAAATATATGACGTGGGGAATTCTGAAAAGAAAGTTTTTCCATCAGAAACGATAAATAAATACAGGGAAAAGAAAAAAAATCAAGAGTGATTCATCCAGATGAAAGTCGATATTACAGAGAAAGGAATCACATTTCTAATCTGAAGGTACCTGTATAAGAAGAGGCCAGGATTCAAAAGATGATCAAGCCATGCCCAGTGAGGGTTTTGGGTTGATTTTCCAGAATGCAGGAGGACTGAAAGCGCCGTTAATCAGGTCTGGAGGAAAGGCGGCGCGACAGAGAAGAAAAAACTAGCAAGGACGGTAGAGAAAGTGAGAGAGTGATGGAAAAAGGGGAAGGGTTTTTGCCATATATATGATCATGCATGGTTTTCTCCTCTCTCCCTCACGCTTTGGTCCTTTCTAGTGTTTGTTTAAAATAATGTGTTTTTTTTTTTTCAATCAATTACACAATTTTTCCTTTGGCCATATGGTAAAAATATGCTCAATTTTTTATTTAATCTAGTTTTACAAAAAAATAATGGAGATAACATAAAAATACATGAGCAGTTAATTTTCATGAGATTTGAAATGTAAAACCTATTCGTCACAAGCACTGAAAAATTTAGGTTTGAAAAATGTAAATAATTTTTTTTCATACTTAAGATGAATAGGTTATGCATTCCAAATCTCACGAAAATTAATAATCTTGGGTATTTTTGTATGTAATTTCCCTCTATATGGTTAACTTTTTTCTTTAAAATGCATTAAATAAAAAAAAAAAGAAAAGAAAACTGCATTGTAAATTGGAGGGGAAGAAGGTAGGGAATCCAAATCCAGAAATAATATTGTGCCCTCATTTCATTTGATTTAAACCCTAATTTCTAACTTGCAATATATTAGTGAAGCAATTTTAATCTCAACCTTAATTTCTATCCACTTTTATTAGGATAGATGCTTACATGATTGGAAAAAAAAAATGCATTAACTTGTCAAATACCACATTTTGATGTTTATCTGACTATAATACTCTTAAATTTGTTCTAAGGTTGCTACACTCTTTATCTCCTGAGCTCTTCTCCATCCCTTGTTGATGCTTGCATGGCCATTTTCTTTATCAACATAAGCAGTCACCTTAAGAAATAGGAGAAATTACACTTAACCTTCCCGTGGTTTCACCTCGTTGCAGGGAACCCTCCTGTGGTTTGAAAATTAGCACATAACCCCCCTATGGTTTCAACGGACTTGCAAAAGTTAACTTTTCCGTTAAATCTAACAGTTTGTTCTTTCTCAAATTTTTCAGTGTTTAATAAGATAAAAAAAGACTTTAATTTCTAAAATTATTCATAAACTAATTTCTTAACCCCTATTGTAGCAGTACCCAAATAAATTGACACTTTTATACTTCTTGTATCTTGAAAAAAATATATTCTATAAAAGTTATATATTCATAATCCCAACTAATCATGATGATTAGAAACATGTATACGAATATTATAAGCATCTAGGTAGATTCACATACAAATGTCTTTCTTTTTTTATACAATAAATATATCATTTTTATGGCCTAAGAATTATAAAAACAACTAGTTCTTTGAGAGTCATCGTGATTGAGGTAAGGAGTTAATTTTTGGTAATTTAGGAAATTAAAGTCTATTTTTTCTATTAAAGACTAATTTTTCTTTTTTTTGGAAGAACAAACAGTTAGATTTGACCGAAAAGTTAACTTTTGCAAGTCCATTGAAACCATAGGGGGGTTATGTGCTAATTTTCAAACCACAGGGCGGTTCCTTGCAACGAGGTGAAATCACAGGGAGGTTAAGTGCAATTTTCCCTAAGAAATATGAATGAAATTGGATAGAAGCTAGACTTAGAATTAAAATTGTTAATATAAGTTTAGGTTAATAATTAAAAATTTTAAAAATTAAAAATTCGAGAATTAGATCAGAAAAGGTGAATGTTCTAAATTCCAGAAATGGGCCTCTATTTTAGTGCCCATTACAGAACTTATCTGTATATATAAATACATAACTGCTTTGATTTTATAATTATGGTACCCATCGTCCTTCTCCTCTTCAAAAATTACGAAAAGGCCAAAATGTCTTCAATTCTTGAAAATTTCAAAATATCCTCAAGAATTAAAAATATTGGGGCATAAAATTGATAAATTTTGTAAAAACAACGTAATTTAAAAAGGTACCCCGCTACTCTATCCTTTTGAGGAATTGGTTTTTTCAAATAATGCACTAGATTTAAAGTTCATGAAGTGCATGAATCATTTAATTATTAATAGTTATAAATTTAACGTATATAATTAAAGTGATGGAATTTTATATGTATAATTCCATAGAAAGAAGAATTCTACTTTTAAATTTATAGTATGTAAGTCCAATATATAAGTGACCGAATAAGATTAAGCATCGCATGAATTATTATCTTCACACAAGCAATGAATAGAATTAAATTTTTTGGTGAGAGATGGTGCGAGGAGAACATTGATAAGAATAAAGATATGAGTGAGGGTAGGGAATGAGAGATTACTGGTATGAGTCTGTACACGTGTATAGTATGTTACCTATTTTCATATCCCAAGGAACGGCAATTAATGTTTCTCAATTTAATTTCCAGAAAGATATCGTTGAGATCAATTTTTAAGTTTTTTAGTTTAATTTTTAGATAACATGTGTAAAAACCATGCAGAAAAATCAGCAATATTTATTTTTTTAATTTAAAATATGTGCGAAAAATCAATAACTATATTTCAATTTCCGAAAACATAAAAGTGTAGAAAATAAGTGTACAAAACTTCATTAATGTTTTCCTAAATTAATTTTTATAAAAATTTAATCTTAATATAAATTTTTGATATTTCACATTTTAATTTTCCAGAAAACATGTCAAGAAATGCCCTTATGTAGGAAACCAATAATATGTAAATTATACTTAACCTTCTATGGTTTCAGCGAATTGCAAAGTTTCCCTATGCTTTAAAAATTAGTATTTAACCTCCCTGTATCTTTGACTAGAGTTGCAACAGTCAGCGCTTTTGTTAAAGTTAAATGGTTTGTGCATCTCAAATCTTTAAAATGGAGAAAAATGAATCTAGTGTTGCAAAATTTGTACCCTAATAGAAATTAAAACTTTCATTTAAAAAATTTGGAAATATGAAAGCTTAATTTCATCATTTTATAACCATGGGGATGCACAAACCATTAATTTAATGCCCTGTTTGATCAGCCGGATAAGAGGGGGGGATTGGATTATTTAATCTATTTCTAATTCTACCAAGTGTTTGATGAAGGCTCATACAACGGATTGGGTCATCCAATTAGGCCCACTTATCAGCTTACAACAAAATTATGTAATCTTACTTGGAAGTTTTGATAATCATATCCACCTTATCAAAAAAATGAAAAACAAAAAGGGAAAAAGAAAAGCACTTTTTTTTTTCTCATTTGTTTTTTTCCTTTTCCTTTTTTCCTTCCTTTTTCTATTTTCTTTGCAATTTTGAATATGATTTGCCTTTAAGAAAAATACTACTAGATTTTTTAAATAAAATTTGTTCTTAACTATTAATTTACTTGTATCTAATTTCTTATATTTCATTAATTTTTTGACCTTTTTGAGATGATTCAACTCTATTTTATTCATTTTTTAGGGTTTAATGGTTTAGTATTTTAGACAAAATTCAATGCTTTGTCATTTTAGATTATATGAATGTATGACATCAAATTTTTTATCAAAAAATTATGACTAGCGGACCGAACAAGAGATAGGATAACAACTTTATCTAGCCGAATAGCTATCTTTTTCATTTTCTCTTCTACTCTATCTGGGCAGTCAAATAAGGTATAATAGAAAAACTAATTGTTATAATCCTAACGGAAGATATAGGGAGGTTAAGTGCTACTTTCCAAATCATTGGGTGGTTCGCTATAACTCGCTAGAACCACAACGGGATTAGTGTACTCCACAAATGAGTTAAGTGCAATTTTCACTGGCTGATATTTTTCATTTTAAATCTTATAAAAAATGTGTGTAGAAAATCAATAATAATTGTTTTATAATTCAATTCTCTAGAAAGAAAAGAAAAGAAAAGAAAAAGTCCTTAGAAAATGAGTAAATAATGTTTTTCATGTCGAGTCCCATAAAAGGTTTGTAGAGAGTACATGTACCAAAAATTGATAATATCATGTCCCCCAGATAAAATTCTTTGAAAAAAAATTAATGTTGAAATTTTTTTTTAATATGTTTCCCATTTTAATTTCAAAAAAAAAAAATGTTGTTAGAAAATCTATAATCAATAAAAATATATATATTGTAGAAAAAATATATTTTTTGTTTAAATTGGCAAGAAACATTTGTAGAAAATGAAAGTGTATAGGACGTTAATAATTGATATTTTCAATTATAAAATGTGTATGAAAAACGAGTGAAGGACCAAGGACGTTGGTTGCTGGGGTTGTTGGTTTTTTTTGTAATTAATTTTGATGATGTGTTTATTCATGAGAAAATAAATGAATTGAATTAAATTAGCTAATTTCGTGATATTTAATTATGAGATATTAATATATCTTTGAAAAATTTTATTAGTTGCCTTATGAGATTTTATTGGGCAAAATAAATTAATTGACAATTATGGAATTATTTTTGCCATATAAATTGGAGAAAATTGCACTTAACCTCCCATGGTTTGACGCGGTTGTAGAGAACCTCCCCGTCTTTTAAAAATGAGTATATAACCCCCCTATGGTTTCAATGGACTTGCAAAAGTTAACTTTTCCATCAAATCTAACGATTTGTTCTTCCATAAATTTTTTAGTGTTTAATATGATAAAAAAAAATTTAATTTCCAAAATTACCCATAAACTAATTTTTTAACCCCTATTGTAGCGGTACCCAAATAAATGGACACTTATATGCGTCTTGTACTTTGAAATAAAAAATTCTATAGAGGTTATATATTCATAATCCCAACTAGGTAGATTCACATACAAATGTCTGTCTCTTTTTTTGTACAATAAATATATCTTTTTCATGGATTAAGAATTATAAAAACAACTAGTTCTTTGAAAGCTATTGTGATTGAGGTAAGGATTGAGAAATTAAAGTCTATTTTTTTAATATTAAACACTCTAAATTTTTTTTATTGGAAGAACAAATAGTTAGATTTGATGGAAAACTTAACTTTTACAAGTCCATTGAAACCATAGGGGGGCTATATGCTGATTTTCAAACCACAGGGAGGTTCCCTGCAACGGGGTCAAACCATAGGGAGGGCAAGTGCAATTTCCTCTATAAATTGCTACAAAACTAAGAGTTATAAATGTAATATTGATTGCCTAAATTAATTGATTGATTTCTGAAGAAAAAGATTGAATCTTTATTATTGAACCTCAAATGCAATATTTGTAACTTTGTAATGCGAAGGGATTTGTTTTGAGATTTTATTACATGCTTTTATTGAGGGTTTGACTTGTGCAGTAAATTTAGGAAACCCTAGTTGATATAGAGAAAGAATGAATATTTAGTATTGAAATTTTATTGCAGACATTTATTATGGGTTTGACTTGTGGAGCAAGTCTAGGAAACCCTAATCGGTCAAAAAAGCCAAAATTGCCACTTCCCATTATGGGACGAATTTGGAATATATTTTGGACTCAAAATAATATCTTTTATTACTCTATAATATTCCTCATATCTAACATTTATTTTAGAAATTATTGGAGGATACTTTTGTGAAGCAAAAATTGTGGAAACCCCAATTGACACCCCCTTGCATGCACGGCCCTAGGATGGACGGCCAAGATTTGTTTCGTTTTGTGAAACCCTAATTTCTACTTGCTGCAATATATTTCATATTTCATTGAGTGTATATTATATATTAATCTAATTTCAATTTTCGCAAGGAAAGAAATTTCAGAAGGAATCAAAAAAACCCTAGATTTAAAAAAATCCAGGGCTTGCACTTCGCTCATTATGCTGGACGGCCATCACTGATTTTGGCTTCAAAAAGCCTCACTTTGCTCTCTAAAATCTCTTGGAATAGTTATAGTTTAATTCCCAAACATTCTGGAAATTATTTGAATTAATTTTGTGTTAATATAATAGAAGATTTTGGAACTATTGTGTGTAGATTTTTCTGCAGAATCACAAAGGATTCTAGAAGATTCTAATAACATATTTGCAGCTTAAAGTTAGGTTTTTTGAACCCTATATAAAGGAGTTCAAGGCTCAATTGAGGTATCCAAGCATACAAAGAAAAATCAGAATTCTCTCATTGATAAAGCTCTTTTCTTTCCTAAATAGATCTTAAATCTTAGAGGATAACTTGTGTTGCTAGAATTTTCGACAAAAGGACCAAGGAAGTTCATTCATGAAGAGATCGAATCAGCATTCATTTTTATTTCTTTCTCTCTTTGACTATATTGTAGGTGGATTATACCCTTGACCATTTATTGTAAAATTCCTTCTCGAACTCGAGATTGAATTCATAGACCTTGAAAGGTTATAGACCTTTGACAATATTTGATTGGCTACTCTTTGTCTTAGAAGAAATATTTGATAGGCCAATATTTGCCTTAGAAGAAATATTTGATAGGCCACTATTTGCCTTAAAAGAATATTTGTTAGGTTATTATTGACCTGTAGAATCAATATTAGGTTAGTCTTGACTGACAAGATTAGTGGAACCCAAGGTGTCCCCTTAAAGAAGTGGAGTAAGACAAGTTGTGCCACACCAGTATAAAAATCCTGTGTTGTTTATTTGCTCTCTTTATTCTACTTATTGTGTGATTTGTTTAGTTTCGCCAAACTTTCCGTATTTGTTTTTGAGACTTCTCGTTTAACTCTATTTGAGGCTTCTCCTTTTATTATATATATATATATATATATTTGAGACTTTCCCTTTTGTTTGACTTATACATTTATGTGAGACTTCTCTTTTAGTTTTGCGGTATTTATTTATCAATCTTTTTTAGTTATAATTAATTTTTAAAAATGATAAACCCAATCCAGCACCCCCTGAAGAAGTGGAATAGGATACGTTGTGCCAAACCACTAATTGCTAACTTGTTTTCTTTATTCTACTTAATATGTGATTTGTTTAGCTTCGTCAAACTTTCCATGTTTATTTTTGAGACTTCTCGTTTAACTCTATTTGAGGCTTCTCCTTTTATTTTATATATATATATATATATATATATATATATTTGAGACTTTCCCTTTTGTTTGACTTATACATTTATGTGAGACTTCTCTTTTAGTTTTGCGGTATTTATTTATCAATCTTTTTTAGTTATAATTAATTTTTAAAAATGATAAACCCAATCCAGCACCCCCTAAAGAAGTGGAATAGGATACGTTGTGCCGAACCACTAATTGCTAACTTGTTTTCTTTATTCTACTTAATATGTGATTTGTTTAGCTTCGTCAAACTTTCCATATTTATTTTTGAGACTTCTCGTTTAACTCTAGTTGAGACTTCTCACAAGGGCATCTTCAATCGTAAATTAGTGGCTTCGACAGGAGGAGCCTTTTTGGTCTCTTTTTTAGTTGATTTCCCATTTATCTTAATAATATGATATTTCCATATGGTATTACTTCTAGGAGTTTGAGAACTTGAACCCCTTAGGTTGAGTGCCACCAAACGCATATCTTTTGGAGAGATCTTGTGGTGGGCATTTAAGTGTACACAAAGCCATTTCTCTTGGAGAGATACGAAGTGGACTTCAGTTATCATCACATTTGCCGTCTCACTTGGGTGGCCAGGCATTTCTGGGTAGCCATCGGGAATGAGGTTCTTCTATTGTTTGATGATCTCGTGCCTTTGGTTGAGGACTTGTGAGGCTGGGGCAAAGCCATTGGGTCGACCTAGCCCTTCGATTGAGGAGCCTCTAATCGAGGGCTTTTAATAACTCTCACTCCAGTGCCACTTAAGTGCCCATTTTATCCCCAGCATAGGCTAGGAAGCCATCGAAGCTGGCTTTTAATTTTTGAGCCAGCTTGGGCCGGGGTGACTCCAGTTGAGGACTTTTGAGACCAGGGTACAGAAAATTGTTATATAAAATAGAATGCAATTTTACAATAAAATAGCCACTTGTCTCTCGAGAAGAAAAAGAGATGGAAAACATGTTTAATATTATTAGATTGAATAATTGACCTATTTGTTTATTGCTCGAAGAAAGCTTTCGAGTCTATTGGTATTTTTTCAAAAAAAAGCAGATATAAAATAATGAATCTAGTCATGATAATTAATGTTTTCAAGCCAAAATCTGTGAAAAGTTCGATGTTGAATTCAATCTTTACTTTTTTTCATTTTATTTTCAAAAAATGTCTATACAAAACACATAATTAATATTTTTATTTTCGTTCTCAAGAAAAAAGACTATAAAAAATTTCCTCATTTTAATTCTCAAAAATCGTGAGAAAACAAGCAGACCATGTGTAGAGAATCCGTAATTGTTGTGTTGCAATTCATATTCAACACAAAAACATCTATAAAAAAAATCGATGATAAGTGTTTTTAATTTTAATCCCCATAAAATGTTGTTAGAAAAACGTGTACCGAAGTTTAATAATTAATATTTTCCAATTTAATTCTTCAATTAAGAAATTAATGTTAATAATTTTATTTTAACTATCATAAAATATAATAATTAAACTCAATAGCTGATAATGTTTTAGGGGAGAGAACTTACACAAGAGAGAGAGACGGGGAATCAAAAACCCAAAAATAAGAGTAAAAGAAAAAATAAAATAAAGAAAAAACTGTCAAAAATAATGCCGGATTCGAAGCCCAGTCTTATAAACCAAACAGAGGGACTAAATCACTCGTGTAGTTTCACTGCGAAATTATATTTGTTACTATTATACATTTAGGAAAACATAAAATCTGGAGATGCCACGTGGCATCAAGGAAGTAGGAGGTGGCTACTATTGATTGATCGACCTGTAGGATTATTTTCAGGTAGACGGTTGCACCGGCAGTATTGCAATGGTTCTTCTTGCTGGTTATAAAGGAGGTTGAGGCGTGGAGCATTGTTTAATAGTTAACTATATATTAGTTTACGAAATAAAACATAATAGGCATTTCATAAAAATATATAATATATAAAGAGTAATGTTTCCGTAGAGTATATGTAAAATGACAAGGAGTAGTTGTTTTCAATGACCAAGTATATAATGACCAATTCTTTGTATTATATGGAATACATATTTCACTTCATTTCGTGAACCAAACTAGTGGCTAGTATATTCACAGGTAAATTCCATTTAACGCCATTGAGCTTTGGGAGTTGTCTCAAAATGGTGATTGTATTTTGATTTATCTTTTTTCTTTCATGATGAACTTTCATAATGTCACAATTCTATCATCGTTGTTATGTATGTCTATGAAGGAAGTGGATCCTCTCAATTTCATCAATCAATTGCTCTCTCCATTTCATTCTTCTAGTCATTTTGAAGATATTTTAAAACAATTTTAATTGTACAGATCGCAAGAACATACAAAATTATACAGAATTATCTATTTTCATGAGTTCTCTAAATGTGGAACATAGTCATCATAAGTATTGAACTTTCAGTATAGTTAACCTTTGATTTTCTTAATTTTCGATAATAATGATGAATATGTTCGACATTTTTGTATCTCGTGAAAATTGATAAGCCAATATATTTTTGTATGTTATCTCAATCCATTTGGTTAAAACTATTTTAAAGTACTTTGAAATTGACTAGAATATTGAAATGTAGAGATAAAATAACAATGATAGAATTATGAAAGTTAAGAAGTACAACAATTATTTTGAGACAAGTTCTAAAGTTCAGTTCCAAAATGCATAGAAGAGGCCTAAATAATTCATTATTTGTCTGTCCAAGAGACAGCAAAATCTCGAATTTTCAAGAATCAATATTTGGTATGATGGAAAGAAGTTCATTTAACGGTCCAATTCACTTTAACTGTTATCCAAATTCTGAATTAAGATTTTCCGATCTCAACTTTACCAAAACACTCATCTAGAAATCAAACTTCATAATTACAACTGGTTACTAGGATCCATACCAATTGCTTTAGTGTATGGAGTCTATTATACTTCTACCAAAATAATCAACGAAATACCTGAGGAGGAACATTGCTCTTTGAAACACTTAATCTTGCAACATTTTAGAATCAAACTATAGGAAATATGGATAATAAAAATTTCAAATAATTTCCTTTCAAGAATATTTTCAGAAAATACATATCTTCTCCCTCCACTACTTGGGTTTATCTAGGTACGGGGACCAAGAAAGTGATATTTCACTTGATATATTTCATTTTTCTGAAAATTGAAGGCATAACGACGGAAAAGGCAAAAATAAGAAAGTGCGTGAAACTAAAGCAAAAGACTTCCTATATTTTTGTTATTTATTTTATTATTTTATTATTATTTGGATATCAAACATAAATTCAATCCATTTTATTAATTAAAGCGGGACAAGTCTAATAGGGCCATTGGATCCAAATCAAATTAAATTAGATGAATTAAATATTAACTTAGAAACTAAGGTTTGACAAGTCTAGAATTTAGATCAGGTGTGAGCCCAGGAAAACTTGAGAGTACTGACAACATTACTATCAAGGCAGTGAATACTTTAATCAAGACAAATTGAGGGTATAGTGCTGAGTTGGAATTCTATTCTACCTAAGGGTTCTTTCCAAAGGATCTAACTATAGGAGAATCAGTAGCCACTTAACCCACAGCGTCAAAAATTAAATTTTTACCCAACCACATTATGACCTTGTGCTTTCTCCCCATTTCATGACTGTTTCGTGGCCGCCCAATAAGTTCAAATTGCCTGAAGAACTGCCTTTACTAGTTAAGCACAAGCAGCAGAGACAAGAACCTATGAGTCAACGACTGAGCCCGACATAGAAACGTCCAAGTATCTAATTAGGCGTTCCCCTTCATTAAATCCAAACAGGTCCAAGATGGGAGTTTTTTGATCCATAGAAGCACCAGAGAGAAAAACCATCTGAAATCTCGATTTTTACTAAAACCATCAACTCATCACATTTATCCCATCATTCCACTACAATGACCTATAATCAATCACGCCCATTAAATTCTCGCCCTTCCATTTATGAAATTCCACATCTCACAACTGTGCATGACCCAACATCCACCACCAAACTGTGGAATCTTAATATGTGGGCACTCTCGTTTGCTATTTTAATTCCCTTAAAAGAAATTTATCCATATTTAAAAGAATTTAAATTATTAATTCCCCTAAAATAAATTTAATATATTTTTTAATTAATTCCCATAAAAAAGTTCATTTCCATTTTTAAAGGTTTGTTTCCCTTAAAAATGATTATACACATTTTCCACCAATAAACATAATTTAAATTTACTTAAAACCATTTAAGTGTGCTTAATGGGTGTGGGCCCCATTCAAGGGAATTGGATGAGGTGGCAATCTTTGATTAGTTACCCCTTTTAAATTTTATTTAAACACATTTAAACATTTAAATATGTTTTATTCCCTTCCTTTATTGCGTGTGTGCCTCAAGCAGCACAATAAAGTTGACTTTGTCGCACCTTTTCTTTAATGGTCGGGTGACGTTGCATGATTTCATTGGTCCATTTAATGTTTTTATATGGCTTGCAATTAAGGGACTTCTTGAGGGGCAGAATGGTAATTTCAGGTTGCCACTTTCCTCACCTTTCTTCCCCACGTTCCTAGCAACTGGCCGAGGCTCCATTTTTTCCTACCACGTTCGGGAATGGCTTCGTTTGAGCACCAATTCACTCACTACGAAAGGGGAGCTGCACCATTTCGTAAGGGGAGTTAGAGGGGAATCCCGATGACTTATAAAAGGACCAAATCGCATAGTATTTTAGAGGTGGGAAGCTTGAACTTGGGTTGGAAAAAATCAGATTGGGAGAGAAAAGGAAGTGGTTCTGAGAGTTTGCTAAGGGTGTTCCAGTCCAATACTTAGGCCAGAGTCCCTCCAGTGCAATCCATGCATACTTTCCCATCGTTTGGTGATCGCAGTGAGTACATTTGTGACAATTGCGACCAGCAACAGTCACTACTCATTTCGACCTCTTGTTTCTGTTGAATCCAACCAACCAACAGCCATAACCCGCTGATCCGATACCGTTAGAGACCATCGCTTTGTTTTTCAATTGCTGTTCTTTTGTTTTTAGGTCCTCCCATGGCTAGGTGAGCCACCGTTTTGTCCAATTACCTCATCGAGGAACTGGGATACTTCCGAACCCATTGGAAAATGAGCCAGCATACTGTGGCTTTGTTTCCCGACAAGGTAGTATGAACTAAAACCTAACTAAAACATAATAAAACTAAAATATACGGATTCAGGCCTATGGCACTTCGTATTTAGCATCAGTTACCATCTAAGGGGTTTTTTATTCCTCATTGTCGGGTTTACGGACTCAAGGGCCTGCAACACTTCATGCATAGTAGAGCGGCCACCTTAATACACTTCGGTGTGTGCATCAGGTCTAAGTATTTGGGGCCTGGGGCACTCCATATTTAGTGTTGGTTACCATCCAAAGGGGTTTTCTTACTCCTCATTGTTGGGTTTAAGGACCTGAGGGTCTGTGATATTTTATATACACTTAGCAAAATGGCCACCTCGTGCTTTTTTCAACGCATTTTCTCTGGTTTATCACTAGAGGCCTATTGCAGCACTACGTGCTTAGTAAAAATGACTATATTTGCTTAAATCCATAATCATAGGTCTTCGCTCACATTAGCGGTTCGTTGTAATTAACTACCATCCATTTACAAATAGTTGGAACTTGAAATCTCGATTTCCATCAAAACCTAAAACCCCCGTTTGGAGGACATTTGTTTGTCAACAAATTCTAGGCACACCCAGTGGGAAATGGTTTTCCTCTCATCTCTCGATTTGAGTAAATTCACAAAGCCGTTGTGCTGCAATGGACCATCGAGGCATTTTCCCTCGTGGAATGTGGTTAGAAATAAATAAAAAAATGATGAATGAATGGCTAAAATGGCACCTATAAGGAAACTGACCTTGCCGGGAAGGGATTTAGTCTCTGTGAAAACACAAAACTGCTTTGTAAAGGCTCAAAAACTGCTCCATGAAGGGATAAAGTCAATCTGCAAAGGCTCCAAACCATTCGAAGAAGGCAAAAAAAACCACTTTGCAAAGGCTTAAAACTGTCCATGGAGGCAGAAAGTCAATCCGTAAAGGCTCTAAAACATTCTGCAAAGTCACAAAACCATTTCGCGAAAACTTGAAACTGCTCCGCGAAGGCACGGCCCAAAACTACTTCGCGAAGGCAAAAAGTCAATTGGCAAAGGTATAATGTAGCTTCCCGAAGTCACATTAGGCCACTGCGAAAGTATAATCTAGCTCCGCAAAGGTGTGAACAAGTTTTGCGAAGCTAAGTTAGCTTTCCTTGAAGGCATTCATTTTGACCTTAAGAGTCAGATTCCAGCTTCACCTAACTTTGTGATTCAATTATAAAAACTTAGAAGTTTGTTGTGAATGTTCCATAGTAGTTCATGAAGCCCAGTTAGTTGTTTGCAAGGGCATTAATTCATTTTGACCATAAAAGTCAAATTCTAGCTTCACCTATCATCGTTAAGAATTCGAGTATGAAAGTTAAGGGCAAGCAATTGTTCATCTGAAAATAGCCATCCGATGTTTATTCTCAAAAATTTGGTGCTTATGGTGGGGTTAACCCTTACCACTCAAGTACAAGGGGCTCGGTGTCTGACACTATTGGGTACAAAATCATCCACGATGGGGTTAACCCTCACTGTTCAAATTCAAAGAATCTAACACCTAAAACCATTAAACACAACATCATTCACGACAGGGTTAACCCTCATCATCCAATTCCGAAAAACCCAATGGCTAAACCTACTGGGTACAAGATCATCGACGATGAGTTTAACCCTTGTCATTCAAATTCAAGGAGTTTAGTGGCCAAAACCATTAGACATGACATCATCCATGATGGGGTTATCCCTCATCATCCAATTCCAAAAAATCCAGTGGCTAAAGCTACTAGGTACAAAATCATCGAGGATGGATTTAGCCCTCGTTATTTAAATTGAAAGAGTTTAGTGGCTAGAACCGTTAGACGCGACATCATCCATGATGGGGTTATCCCTCGTCATCCAGTTCCAAGAAATTTGGCGATTAAGCCTGTTGGGTACAAAATCATCATTTGCGATGGGACGAAATCTCATTATCCAAATCTGTGAAGTTTAGCTACTAAAAACGTTGGATGCAATGTCATCCGTGATGGGGCAAACCCTCATTGTCCAGTTTCAAGAAGTCCAGTAGCTAAACCTGCTAGATGTGCGGTGTTTCACCTTTGAAGTTACCCTTCATCGACAAAAGCAATCAAAAAATCAGAAAGAACCTAAAAGCTGACCCAGGGGACATCACCCAAAGAAGGAAGAGTGGATGCCGAAAGAGCCTCAAGCGCCAACTTCACTGAAATAAACCATTGAGTGTCTCCAGGACCATACTGTTTTTCTGAAGTGGGAATCATTGTTAGGCCAGTTCAAGTTCTACAAGATGAGTGACCTTAAGGAGATGTTTCAAGAATCACCACTCGGGGTAGATTCTTTCGAGGTATTGTTTGCAATAAAAGGAAAAGCTAAAATGTGCAAAGATGTCAAAGATTCCGATCGTAGCTTTGATGCGAATAGTCAGCATGTGATACCCCTAAATTTTCATTTAATCATAATTTGAATAAGTGGTAAATATAAGATTAAAAACTGATAGATTGGTGTGTTGTTTGGGTTGAACGAAGAATTGAGATGATAAAATGACATAATCGAAAGGTCAAAAATAATTCAAGGTTGGCAAATACGGTGAAAAGTAGAATAGGTGGACGCACGACACATAATTTTCTATATACGCGTATGGTCAACGAGAAAGGAAAATTACCTTAGATGTATATGACATATAAATATAATGTAATGCATATTAATTTAACATAATATAATATAAGATTATATATATATATATATATATATATATACACGTGTGGGGAGGAGGAGGCCGGACTTAGTGACTAACTCACTAAGTCGGCATATCCGCCAAGTTGCAACATATATATATATATATATATATATATATATATATATATATAAGTAGTTACAGTCGGCAAAAAAAAAAAAAGAAAGAAGAAGAAACTGAAGAAGAAACAAGAAACGGAGAGAAAGTGAGCAGCACAGAGGAAAAAAAAAAGAAGAAAGGGAGTGAGAGAAAAGAGAGAAAGGAAGGAAAAAAAAAAAACAGATTAATCCCGACCCCTGAGCTATTCAGGTAAGGGTAATCTATTCTTTGTAAGGGTATTCTATTCTTTTACTTCGAATTTGTTCTTTTGCGAGATATTTCAGTCCTTTTGTTGAAATGTCTCATATTCATTGATTATAGTTGAACCTATTAATATTTGGTTCTTATTTGCTGTTTCGAACATTATTTGGCATGTCTATATTGATTTGTTGATCCGATTCGCAGTTGTACGTATTATTTGAGCCTGAACTGTTAATTTGGCTGTAAGTGGGAATAACCGTTTGAACCCACTAACCCAATTATTGTTATTATAATTGTTTGAGATCCTAAACATTGATTTGATCATGGTTGGACCTATTCGTTCGGTCCCACTTGTTATGATGATTGTTGAATGTTACGTTTGAACTTGTTGACTGAGATGAACAATTGCAAAAGCAAGAATGAGAGACCCCGTGCTTGGGTTAATGCACGCATGAGCCGTAATGGCTGGTTGACGGGCCCCGATACGTTGAGTAGGAACAGTGCTTGGGTTAATGCATAAGAGTTGGACTCCGTGTCTGGGTTTGAACAGACACATCGTTCATAACCCTTTGGGTCTCTCAGTGATTGATGGTTCGAGCTTAACTATGTTGAATTTGTTGTGATGAACTTTCTTGAACATACACCTAATTGATTATCCTTTACTGAGCGTTCATTCACACTCACCCTTGTTGGTTTGAACCTTTTTCAGGGGAGTTCCGTAAGAACGTGACGTAAGAGTGGTGGTGGTGGTTAGGGGCAGCTAGTAGTTATACTTTCAAGCTTTTGTTGCTTTAAGCTATCTTTTGGGTTGTGATAAATACTGTAAAGTGGTATTAGGTGTGACGTACCTAGTTCTATATTTGTGTTAATAATAAGGAACCGTTTAGTGGATGGTGGACGAGTGCACCCTTGTACAATTATTAGTGTGTTAAAAGTGGGGGTGTCATAGCTTGGTATCAGAGCCTAGGTTTTTAGGTTTTGAAGACAATGTTGGAGTTTGTGGAAGTTAGGTGAGGAAATATTTGATTAGATAGTTGAAGTGTGGGTTTTGGAAAGGGGCGAGAGTGCGCCACGTCAATCTCCTCGTGTTATTAATAGTAACACTCGTCTTTTGCTAGAAGACCAACCAACATTCTTAAGATTTGAACGGAAGTGTTGTTTCAGAACAGTCGATGAATGAACTGGCAGTTGTACATTGTTTTCCCGTTAGGACCATTTGCATGACAAGCACACATGCAAGTTCTCCCACGAGTCTTACAGGGGTATCTGTACATGGATGTGTTGGGTGGGAAAGGCTTCGAAGTCCAAGCACGTAAGATGGAGGCCGAGGCCTACATGCAATAGAGACAAATAGAGTATGAACGAACCGACTTTTGGGACTATGTTGACCAACTAGGGCACGAGGTGGGGAGGAAACAAGAATTCGTGCGCACTAGCTTACAGAGTCAGGTGCGGCATGTGATCGAAGTGGTTAGCGATGGTCGTTAAAATGGTCGAATGATAATCACACATGACCTTCTTAACCACCTCCTGCTGGAGTTAGAGGGTAACTCCAATTATCTATGGTCCTTCCAAAAAGGATGAAAACCGCTCATAGACTGCCAATATATGTGTTTGGTAGAGGATCCCTTGTCTTTAACCTAGGTTGAACCTGTTTGACACTTTCAAGTGTGAGTGAGCTAGTAGTAAATAATGTGTCAGAGGTACCTATAAACAGCGCGGAGGAACATGCACCAGGGCATGTTATATTTGAAAAACATATTTCAGTAGGATCCAAGTAAGGTGGAAGCTATGGTAGCATGGGAACCCCCAAAGAATATACCAAAGATCCGAAGTTTTGTGGGATTGGCTCGTTATTATCGAGGTTTTGTACAAGATTTCGCAAAAGTAGCTAACCCATTAACTTAACTCACAATAAAGAATGTGAAGTGTGGCTGGTTAGAGAAATGCGCTAGAAGCTTCAAACAGCTGAAAGAAAGATTAGTTTTGGCACCAGTCTTAGTCATGCTAATGAGCAACGAAGACTTTGTAATATATAGTGACGCTTTAAGGAAAAGGTTAGGTTGTATCCTGATGCAACAAGGGAAGGGGATTGTCTATGCTTCTCGACAACTAAAGAATTATGAGTAGAGCTACCTGATTCATAACTTGGAATTGGCAGTCGTGGTGTTTGCACCAAAGATTTGGAGGCACTACCTGTTTGGAGCTTCATCTCTATTCTACACCAATTATTAGAGTTTAAAGTACATCTTTACTCAAAAAGATTTGAGTATGAGGCAAAAGTGAAGGCTTGAACTACTCAGGGACTATGATTGTACAGTTCTTTACCACCTATTAAAAGCAAATGTGGTGGTGGGTGCACTAAACCAAAAAAATATAGAAATTTTGGCCAATTTAATGACTAGACATCCTTAATTACTCCAACAATTACAATTCCTAAAAATGGAAGTGAAACTAAAAGAGGTGGGTGGAACAAGCTTTTACAACATTGAGGTACAACCTACCATCTTAACTTAAATTAAGGAAGTGCTACTATTTGATGCGGAGTTCAAGAAGGTCTTAGTAAAAGCCAAGGAAGGAAAGACAGATCACTTTGGACAGAATGCTTAAATTTAGAGATAGAGTCTACATATCTGCGGATCCAAACATCAAGAATATTATCTTGATAGAAGCTCATAGTACTGTATACATTATACATCCCAGAGAAACGAAAATATAAAGGGACCTGCGCTTGGCTTTCTGGTGGATAGGTATGAAAAGAGATAGTAGAATTTATGGTCAAATGCCTGACTTGCCAGCCAGTAAAAGATGAACATCAATCACCGTCGAGTTTATTACAGCTTTTACCAATACTTGAATGGAAGTAGGGACATGTCACAATGGACTTTGTGGTTGGACTACCTCGCACAACAAGAGAGTTCAACACCATATGGGTAGTAGTTGATCGATTGGTGAAAATGGCACATTTTTAGCCGATTAAAGTGAATGATAGTCTAAGCCGGTTAACTCAACTGTACATACAAGAGGTGGTACGGTTGCATGCAATACCAGTTACCATCATCTCAGATCAAGACCTGCGTTTCACACCTAAGTTTTAGAAAGTCTGCAAGCAGCTTTAGGAACGAAGTTGACAATGAGCACCGCGTTTTGCCTACAGACAAATGGATAATCAGAAAGAACAATACGAACTTTGGAAGATATGTTTAGAGTTTATGTGCTGGAATTTAAAAGTGGTTGGGCTGAACACGTTGCTCTAATCGAGTTTACTTACAACATCAGCTACCACTTTAGCATTGGAATGGCACCATTCGAGGCATTGTATGGAAGGAAGTGTAAAACCCCACTCTATTGGGAAGAGGTTGGACAACGAAAAATATTCGGACCCGAGTTGATACAAATCACTGTGGACAAGGTTAGAATTACTAAAGAGCATCTTTTAATTACCCAAAGTAGATAGAAAAGTTACAATGACCTTAAACAAAAGAATTTGGAGTTCGAAGTTGGGGAGAGGGTATTTCTCAAAGTCTCGCCCTGAAAAGAAATAATGAGGTTTGGAAAGAAAGGAAAGCTAATGCCGCGATATGTTAGACCGTTTGAAATCGTTGAAAGGATTGGACCAGTGGTGTATTGATTAACGCTTACCCCAAGCTTGTCCAATCTACACAACGTACCCCACATCTCTGCATTACGAAAGTACGCACTAGACTCGATGCACGTGCTTAGGGAAGAATTAGTAGAGCTTAAAGAAGACTTATTCCATATGGAGCAACCCATTTAGTTATTTGATCAGTAAGATCAAGTACTTCGAACTAAATAGATGCCATTGATAAAGGTACTATTGCGGAACCATTCAATCGAAGAAACAACCTGGGAGTCCAAAGATAGCATGAGAAGCGAGCATCCAGAGTTGTTCACAAACTAGGTATATTAATTTCGAGGACGAAATTCTTCTAAGGGGGGGAGGGTGTGATACCCCTAAATTTTCATTTAATTTTAATTTGAATAAGTGGTAAATATAAGATTAAAAACTAATAGATTGGTGTGTTGTTTGGGTTGAATGAAGAATTGAGATGATAAAATGACGTGATCGAAAGGTCAAACATAACTCAAGGTTGGCAAATATGGTGAAAAGTGGAATAGGTGGACGCACGACACATAATTTTTTATATACGCGTATGGTCAATGAGAAAGGAAAATTACCTTAGATGCATATGACGTATAAATATAATGTAATGCATATTAATTTAACATAATATAATATAAGATAATATATATATATATATTGTGTTGGGAGGAGGAGGCCGGACTTAGTGACTAACTCACTAAGTCGGCATATCTGCCAAGTTGCAACATATATATATATAAGTAGTTATAGTCGGCAAAAAAAAAAAAAAAAAGAAAGAAGAAGAAACCGAAGAAGAAACAAGAAACGGAGAGAAAGCGAGCACTGCAGAGGAAAAAAAAAAAGAAGAAAGGGAGAAAGAGAGAAGAAGAAAAGGAAGAAAAAAAAAAAAGAGATTAATCCCGATCCCGCGAGCTATTCAGGTAAGGGCAATCTATTCTTTGTAAGTGTATTCTATTCTTTTACTTTGAATTTGTTCTTTTGCAAGATATTTTAGTCCTTCTGGTGAAATGTCTCATATTCATTGATTATAGTTGAACCTATTAATATTTGGTTCTTATTTACTGTTTCGAAAATTATTTGGCATGTCTATATTGATTTGTTCATCCGATTTACGGTTGTACATATTATTTGAGCCTGACCTGTCGATTTGGCTGTGAGTGGGAATAACCGTTTGAACCCACTAACCCAATTATTGTTATTATAATTGTTTGAGACCCTAAACATTGATTTGAACATAGTTGGACCTATTTGTTCGGTCCCATTTGTTATATTGATTGTTGAATGTTACGTTTGAACATGTTGACTAAGATGAACAACTGCAAAAGCGGGAATGGGAGACCTCGTGCTTGGGTTAATGCATGCATGAGCCGTAATGGCTGGTTGACGGGCCCCGATACGTTGAGTAGACCCCGTGCTTGGGTTAATACACAAGAGTTGGACCCCGTGTCTGGGTTTGAACAGACACATCATTCATAACCCTATGGGTCTCTTAGTGGTTGATGGTTCGAGCTTAACTATGTTGAATTTGTTGTGATGAACTTTCTTGAACATACACCTAATTGATTATCCCTTACTGAGCGTTCATTGACACTCACCCTTGTTGGTTTGAACCTTTTTCAGGTGAGTTCCGTAAGAACGTGACGTAAGAGTGGTGGTGGTGGTATTTGGCAGCTAGTAGTTATACTTTCAAGCTTTTGTTGCTTTAAGCTGTCTTTTGGGTTGTGATAAATAATGTAAAGTGGTATTAGGTGTGACGTACTTGGTTCTATATTTGTGTTAATAATAAGGAACTGTTTAGTGGATGGTGGATGAGTGCACCCTTGTACAATTATTAGTGTGTTAAAAGTGGGCATGTCACACGGCATACAGAAAAAATTCTTAGAAATTAGGTGGGTTCGATTTATCATGGGTTGAGCTTGTTGCAAGGCCTCCAAATCTCATGTTAAACTAGTTACTTATAGAGAAGAATATTCGAATTCTTGATATCACTTCCTTGCGATAAGTGCAGCAGTTGATCAACAATGTTGAGTTCACCATGAGTTCGGATCGTGCAATGGCAGAAGTGTATCCTTTGTGGGTCTTTCACACATTATGTCTTGATGGAGCTTACCTTCGCCTGAAACCAAAGGTGAAAGAAATTCGAAAAGCACTATATTGTCCCGGCTCTAGAAAGGAATGCAGGCAAGCACTTGTGAACGCCTTTGTGGAGGTTGTCCACATTCTTGATGAAATGCAGCATGATATTACAACATAAAGCTAGGGGCATAAATTGTTAATATATTTTTTAAAGAAAAAGAAAGAAGTGTCGAAACCATGATCGCCTTGTGTGATATCATGTAATGCCACTTCGTCTATATAACTTAGCAAAAATAAAGCCTCCATGTGAGAAACCAAAAGGTACCCCCACACTACTAAAATACATCCAATGGTTGATAGGCGAGGACTTTGACAACTATTTTGTAGTGAGTGAGTCTGATTCATTCAAATGGTTACCAAAACCATTTTCTGCACCTTCAAGTCTAAGCTTGGGAACTAAAAGTTTATAATCCCCATCAACCGAATCTAAGAGAAGAAGTTCAACCTCTATGAGGCTTGGTCCCACGGTCCAACCAAAACTGAAGGTTTCAGTTTTTGCAAGGCTTGGCTCAACAGTGGAATCGATGTAGAGAATTTCAATTTTCACAATACTTGGTTTCATCGGTGAGGATGATCAAGAAGTACTTGTTGCTTTAAAGTAAGGTCCTACTATCAAGTATAGAGCTAGGGGCAACCCCATTTGCTTAGATTACTTAGATGAAGTTGGCCCCATGATAATTGAAGGAAAAGGAAGCTAGAAAAGCGTCCATTATATGTGGAATGCAGACGAATTGACAATTCCTCCTCATTTACACTTGACTTCACTGTTGAAGATGAGGACACATTTGGGTCATCAGTCAATACTTATAACATTGGCGAGTTTTGAGTATAGCGGTGATGAAGACAAGGATGATTCTATAGAGAAAGGTCTTCAACCACTTTTAGTTCGGGTGATCTATCCAAAGCCTCTTAAACGCCAAATTAGAAAGCCACGATAGACCCACAAAGGTCCTCGTTTCGAAAGAATACCAAAACAGTTAAAACAATCCCACGTCATGCCAGTCTTAATGGTGGAGCCTACAGATTTGAGCGATATTTCTCCAAATACAGATTATGATCATGATCAAGAAATCTTTTAACTTAAGGAACAAGTTGAATGAAGCAACCAACAAGTTATGTGATTGAGTGATGATGTGCAAGCACTATTGCATCTTGTTCAAACTCAAGCCTAAATTCAACTAAACTCTCAAGCAATGGTCCAACCGCCAGTACTGTTACCCCCTTTACTTCAAAATCAAGCAATCACAATTGAGTTCAACTTATTTTCAGAGCAACCTTCAGCAGTGGAAGCCGAAGACAAAGGAAAAGCTCTAACACAACCTACTCCTTAAGAGCAGTCTATATTCCAGTTCCTGCCAGCTTCACAAGGGCTGCCATCACAACCCACTGCACCTGTTCAAGTCAGTGTGCAAACACCACAGCGCCATAGTAAATGCAACCATCAATGTCATTCCAATTTCCACCAATACCAAACATAGAAGCATAGCATATACTATATTCAACCACTATAGTTGAGATGTCCAAAATTCAAGAGAAGTTTGAAGTAATTTTTAACTCTCAAGCATCGATTGAGATGGAGTGAAGACCTTATCTAGCATGGATTGAAGACACTCCGCTACCACCAAAGCATAATTATCTCGCCTTCACTATGTTTAATGGCTCTGATGATCCTAAACAACATTTGACACGCTTTGTGTTAAGGTGTGGTCCTCCAATGGGAACTCGCGTTCAACAAAAAGCACTCAAGTTACGCTCTTTTGTCCAAGCTTTTGAAGGTGCAGCTTTTGTTTGGTATAACAATTTGAAGTCAAACTCCATCAGGAGTTAGGATGACCTTCACAGGCAATTCTTTTACAAGTTCAACAATATTTATAGCAAGATCAATGTTTCAGACTTAGTAGTAATAAAGCAAAGGGATAATGATACTGCCTCAGAATTCATTGCTTAATGGAAGGGAAATGTTGTATCCATGCCCACACTAGTTGCCTCAATAGGAGTTGTTGAATATTTGTGGTAGTAATCTTCAACAGAACATCTCCCTCCCACTCCTGCCTCAAACCTTTCCTGAAAGGTTTAGAGAACTCATTGAGCAGGCTCAAATAATAGAGTGGAAACTCTACCCTATGAAGCCGCTAATGAATTTGTGGTCCCTGCTACCCACCGAAACGACTTGATTAGGTTTAATTCTTATGGGGATCTAACTCATAAGGTTAATGTGGTTTAATTCTTATGGGATCTGACTCGCAAGGTTAATGTGGTCAAGGTACATAAACAGCCTAAGCGAGTAAAGAAAGATAACTTTGGTTTGGTTCACTAGAAAATGAGTTTTCAATAACCGAAAAACCTGAATGCTCTGACGTAAAGGCTGAGCAACTCACAACAAAGCGGTGGCATGATGAAAAGTTTGATAATTTGAAAATCAACGGTATGCTTCCTCGATTATAATCATTAGCCATTGAGGAATTTGATAATTCAAAAGTTGAAGCTATGACACCAAAGGTGAAGGAAGCTTCAAAAGCCGTAAAGGACGACGTCCTAGCCACAATTGATAGCCTAAAAGAAGTCAACCTTGGGACAGATGTTGACCTTCGTCTGGACTTCATTAGCGTTGACATGTCTGAAGATGAGCAACAACTCTATTCAGAATTCTTGAAGAAAAATAAATACTCTTTTGCATGGACGTATATCAAAATGCTTGGTTTAGATTGCAATCCACAAGCATGTCATGCCAATGAACATTGAGGTTTGAAGCAGTCCCTACAGAGAATGCACCCTGACTTGGCTAGTAAAGTTTAAAAATAAAAGAAAAGGTTGATAAATTAATAAAGGCAAACTTCATACATAAGGTTTAGTACCCCAAATGGCTTTCCAATATCTTGCTAGTTAAGAAGAAGAATGTTTAAATCTGAGTTTGTATTGACTTATGCGATATCAACAAGTTTTGTCCTAAAGATAACTTTCCACTGCCATTGCCTAAATTGTTGGTAGATGTGGTGACTGGCTTTCGTGTGTTGTCATTCATGGATAAGTATTCTCATTATAACCAAATATGCATGGCTCCCAAAGACAAAGAGTACACTACCTTCCAAGTACCGCAAAGAAACTTTTGTTATGAGGTGATGCCTTTCGGTCTCAAAAATATTGGTTTTTCACTAAAATAGTCACACCCACAAAATCATTAATTGTTTTAATTTCCTAAAAGGAATTCATTTACTCCCCTTAAGAGGAATTACCCCATTTTATTAAAATATTTAATCCCCTTAAAGGGAAGTTCATTAAATATTTAATCCCCTTAAAAGGAATTTCACGATTTAATTAATCCCCTTAAAAGAATTTCATAAATAATTTAAATCCATTGAAAGGACCTTGTTCTTTATCTCAATTCCCTAATAAGGAATTTATTCATTTATTTATTCCCTTAAAAGCAATTTATTCTTTATTTTAATTCCCTTAAAATAAATTTTGATCCAATTTTAATTCCCTTAAAAGAAATTTTGATCCAATTTTAATTCCCTTAAAAGGAATTTGCCCATATTTAAAAGAATTTAAATTATTGATTCCCCTATAAGGAATTCAATTTGTTTTCTAATTAATTCTCCTAAAAGGATCTTGTTCTCATGTTCAAAGGTTTATTTCCCTTAAAAGGGACTGTAAACATTTTCCACCAATAAACTTGTTTTTAAGGATATTGCCTTATAAGTTTTTAATAAAATAAATTAATTAGAATACATTTTCTTAACTTTATTTTAAGGTGGTCGATATGAAATTCTTATTTAGATTAAGTATTGATTTCTAAAAGAGGCATTTGATTTATAGTGATACCTCAATTTCATTGTGAAATTTTTGAAAGGTCTTATAAAATTGCTTCATTTTTATGGATATTATTTTTAAAATGCAATAAGTTTAATAATACAGTTATGTCTTATGTATGAAAAAAGTTGACTCATCTTATTGAACCACGGGGATGGTCTAGTGTTATGTTCGCTATACAGTTATGCTTATTTTGCTATACAAAGAAATGGTCTAGTGCTACTGGTATGCATATGGGGATGATTCGAAGTATGTCCCCATTTAGGTCTTTGGGACCACACGCTCATTACGTTATGCCTTTAGGGTGCAATTGGAGTATCCTTAGCCTTTGAGCCTATTCTACGTGCATGTATAACTAGGATTATGTATGTATTTCAAGTAAGTGCTTTATGAAAATTGCTTATTCAAGGTGATTGAACTGAAGTAAGACAACTTTATTGTTGTACATTATATTTATATTTAATTGTTTTTAGATTAAATGGCTTTCTTTTCTTTGATGCTACATCCTTCTCATTGACAAGTCTCACCCCAATAAGATTCCTCTTTAGTTTGTTTAAGATTTTATTCATTACATTTGGAGCTCGTTTTGGCCTCATAGACGCTTTAGATGTTCATTTAGACTACTAAATTATGATATACATTCTATATTAACAAATGGTACTGATTAGACAAGGAGGCTAAAGTAGGTAAATGAGCAAGTGTAAGGGTATAGACAATGTATGATGCAAGTTAAACTTGCATTGTAATAAAAGTTTCTTATACGTTCTAGATCTCGATAAATGTTATTTTTAGTATGAATATTGGAATTATAAGTTTACTCTAGCATAATCTATCAACCATAGTATTATATTACTAGCTTACTTTTGCGAGGGAGTTGAACTCGGTGCTTTGTAGTCTCATGAAAGATTTTGAGAGAGAAAGAAGGAGGGGGGGGGGGGGAAGTTCACGACTATTCCATTTGAAGATATGTATTGAGCGAAAGGGTGTAGATCAGAATGGGGGAATGCACCCTGAATCCCTCAACAGCGACTGCCCCACTACATAGGTACCGAGCTAAGTGAAGTTTAGTTTGAACCACTGCACGTGAATCTAATTTGAGCTTGCATTTAACTTGAAATTAATAAATCCGGAAATGGGTGGTTTAGACCAAGGCCTAAAGACCAACTCGAACTATCTCTTGGCAATTGCTCTTTACACAAAAAATGAAAATAATAAACATAAAAGGCTTGATAACGATTACAATAATATAAAAATCAACCAACACAATTTCATAGCATACAAGGCATAATTACATTCACCAAAAAGGAAGGAATTAACAAGGGAAAAAATCCAAAATAATACAGCTTTTTTTATAAAAAAATCTCAAACTAGGTGTACAAATCTATTTCTTTTTTCCCAAATAAGCTTTAATCACGCAATTGATAGTTGCATTTTGGTCACCCAATTGGTAATTGCATGACCCAACTCAAGATAATTACAAATCCTCTAGATAACTACAAGTTCAGAATTCATTATAATTATAAGTCCTCTAGATAAATTACTCTTCTAAATAATTATAAGTTCAAAATTCAAGATAATTATAATCTAAAATTCAAGAAAAATTCACTCATCCAACAAAATAAATGTTAAAAATTTTAGGAAAATCCCAAAATAATATAGCAAATAAAATTATTGGGGCCCAAAGCTTGGACCTCAAAATCTAAAGAAAATTTGTATTCAATGACAATATGTGCCATCTCTTCATAAGGCCTGGGAAATTTCACATCGCACCAGGAAAGTGTTAGATTATTGAGGTTAGAAAAATAGTGTGATAAAGAAGCCATTATAAAAATTTCTAGAGATGGATGAAAAACTTACGCAAGAAAATATCAAACACGAAAGAATGGAATGAACAAAAGAAATGCTAAGCAAAAGTATAATGACGATGGTGGAATCTTTAAAATTCCTTCATTATTCGACCTTCCCCCTTCTATAGCCTCATTAAAAGTTGGAAATTTGCATCATCATAGCTTATAAAGCAAGAGACTCTATAATCTTGAGGCTTGATGATAACAAACACATTGGAAGCCCAAATAACTACATGTCACAACCAAAGCTTGATGTTTACGGTGCCACATGCATACGATGATCAAGAACATATGAAATGCACCCACCCTAGTCTAACACACCTTGATGTACCCTTATCCAATATTTGAGTTGTTCACAACTATCCACCCTTGAAAAGTGACTTCACAAGTAGTAAAAAATGCCGGTGAATTTATCAATTTAGCACCACTAGGCTAGGAGCCTATAATAACAAACCGAAGCCCACCATGGAGATTGAAGCAAAAGGGTCGAGCCCAATGGGCTTGCATAAGAGCAGCCCATAGCTTGGCCTCATTGTAACTGGCACAATCTAGCAAAAACCTAGAAGATGGAACATCTTTATATTTTGTGGATATATACTAGATTACACAAACTTTGAAGCTTTTGGGTAAAATAAGTGAATTAATGAACAAGAACATGCAAATGAGAAAATGGCTGGTCGCATACCACTAAAAATTTCTCGATTTCAAAATTTATCGAAGCCTGGAGTAGTAAAAAAAAGTGGGATGCTATATTTCCAGGATTGGATTTCATATTCAAATGAACCTTGTAATCGTAAGAAAGTGGGTTTTATTTATACTAATTAATTTTATAAATATAAATAATTATGAATTCCAAATAATGATATAAATTAAATCTTTTGTAATGTGTTAATCCTAGTTTTTCTAAATTAAAATAGAAATACAAAGATACTTAGATGGTAATAATATTCCAATATTTGTGACTTTTTATACACTTAAAATAATAAAATATAACGACAAACATTCTTCCCTTCATCATTAGAGGTAAGTCTATTCATTGAATTTAGTCATTGTGCAATTGCTAATAATATTCTAGTATTTGAGGCCCTTTTATACACCTAAAATAATAAAATGTAAAGACAAACATTCTTCCCTTACTTGCCTAGGAATTGTTTAGCGAGTTCCACCTATAGCCTTACTTGCACAAATGTGCCATAAAAGTGGGATTTCAAAAGGTATATAACTCTATTGATTGGTGTTTCTTGGGGCGGGTTCTGAAATTTTTGGTTTTCCACAGGAAGCCATCAACTAGATCCTTACTTGTGTTCAAACTACTTAATTCTTTATTAGTTTGAATGGGGAATTAAATGGTTTCTTTAGAAGTGGTCGTGGCTTGAGACAAGGTGACTTAATGTCCCCATACCTTTTTACCCTTGCATAGAGGTGTTTGCTAGCATCCTGAACTCCTCTGGAACCATGGCTAAGTTTAAATATCAGTGGAGATGTAAGAACTTAAAGCTTAATTATCTTTTCTTTGCTGGTGATGCTTTGCTTTTTATAAAAAGGGGGATGACCTCTATTGTGTTGCTCAAGAATGCCTTCAATAAGTTCTTTCTTTAGCTTAGCCTCAAAGCTAATAGATAGAAAAGTGAGATACTCCTTGCTGGTACCTCAAGGAATATCAAGCAAAGTAGGTAGATCTATTTGGCTTTCTTAAAGGGATGCTACCTACCAAATACTTGGGGGTTCCCATAATTACCAAGAGAATCAATGATGCAAATTATATTAGTTTAATCAATACTATTGTGGATAGGGCCAAATCCTAGACTCATCATTTCTTATCCCATTGAGGCTGTGCTGAGCTAGTTAAATTTGTCTTATAAACTATCTAGAATTACTGGGCTACTATGTTCATTCTTTCTCAGACTACTCTTGTCACCAGATGTCCAAATTCTAGCCAATTTTCCTAGATTCCGCATTATACCTTGTCCAGCAAAAAATGAAACCAGTGTAAACAAATCAAGCATGTTTATCATTGCTCAAGAGAAATAAGAATATGGCAACAAGAACATGAAAATGGGAATAAAACTAAACTAGCCCTTAGCTTGTAAATAGCTTTGCCCTCATTCTTTCTATTTTCCATAATATATGTCAAATTTATGATTTTTACCATACTTTTACCTGTTGTTTAATTTTATATATGTATATACGATTTATAGTTATACAATGTAAAAAAATACAACAAAAGCAAATAAGGGACACATATTGTCACCAGGGTATTATTATTATTATTATATACACACACATATACACTATTTCAAAACTCAAGTGATGCACAATTATTTTAACTATCAATAATTATAAAATTTAACATAATATTCTTAAAATGACGAAATTGGGTGTATTATAATGACCTTAAAGAGATAAGGACTCTTCGACCCAACCAACTTCTTCCCAAGTCTCTCAATAATAAGTTCTTAAGGTGAAATACTCATGTAAACAACTTTGAAGGGTAAGTCTATGAAATTGGGAGGGAGGGTCACTTTAAATTAGAGAAAAGAGGTGAGATGATGGCCATCAGCACAATATCCCTATTAAGAATTAGTTCACTTTGTGCTAGCTTAACTTTTAGCTTAATCCTAAGAGTTATTGTCATAAAAATGTATCATTTGCAAACATCAAGCAAGAGATAGACATGGTTACATTTAAACCTCCCATTTGGAACTCACCCTATAGAGAGCTTCTGATGGCATTATCCATCATCTAACTACAGATTTCCATCAACAAGATGAGCAAAATAAAAAGATGATTCCTTTCTTAGTTGACAAGAAATCAGTGGACCTTTCATTAAATAAAATAGAGAATTTGGCAGTTGAAATGCCTTTAAGAAATCAAATTTCTCCATTTAACAATGAAGACTATCTTAAACATTACTTTGAGTAAAAAATTGGAACAAATATTGTTAAAAGCTTTTTTCTCATCAAGCTTACAAAATGACACCACTTCATTGGCTATGAGGGCAAAATCAAGAATCTCTTGTTTCCCTACAAAGGTGGTTTAAAAGGAGGCAACAACATTCTCAACAACACTTTTGAGCTAATTCACAACCACCTTTGCGATCTTTTATAGTTGCAACACACAAGGCTTATGGGTTTAAAATAAGGGATGTTGATCACTCCTTCCTCCTTAGAAGTGAGAATGATAGAGGTTGTGTCTAGAATGGTGACAAAATCCTCTTTATTGTGAAAATTTTTAAACATTCATAGCATGTCTTTCTTAACAACCCTCCAATTAAATTGTATAAAAGATATTGTGAAATTGTCAAAAAGCTTTATTCCCATTGCAATCTTTCAAAGCTCAAATAATTTCCACTTGTTTAAACAGTGTTTCTAGCCAACAAGCACCATAACTATCTAGCAAGTCTTAACTCCATATCTGCAATAGATTTTTAAGGAATTTTTTCTCCTTATAAAGCTTTTAGTAAAAGCTACATATAACGCTTATCATATCCTTACCATCCTCACTATCAACTTTGATGCAACTTAAATAACTGAAGTGACTATGGGCATTGGTCATTTGATGAAAGAACTAATGTGTTTTCTCCCTCCTTCACTACAAGAAAATGGTGTATTAGCCATGGATTTTTCTGTCATGGTAAAGAAATGACATATTGTTAAAGCTTTTTAATGATGGCTTACGTTGCTAAAAGTCACTTGTGATACCTTACTGGCTGGAAAGCCTTTAGCAACAGAATAAATGTTTCTTTACGACTAGTACCTTTTTTAGTTTTTAACAATAAAGTATTCGTTGTTAAAAAAAAATCAATCTGTCACGAACACTGGTAGCAAAAAGTAATTTGAATTATGTCGAAAGCATTATTAGCAATAGAATATCCATTGAAGAAAGTAGTTATTATTATTATTATAAGAAAGAGCTCTTAATCTTCTATAGTCTCCCTCTCTTGGGCGATTCCTAGGGCGGCTTCTTGCTGTGGATTCCATGGAGTGATTGATCCCTTTGCTCTTTCTCTTCTCTCCCTTACACACTTCCTTGACTTTCTCTCGTGGAGTTTTGTTGCTGCCGAGCTGTGGGGTGGGTCTCCCCTACCCAGTTCGCGTTCCTCACCTCTCTATCATCTCCTATGATTTCTACGGTTTGACCTTCCTTTTCCTCATGGGAAAGAAGAAGAAATCCTCGCAGAAGCTCGTCCACAAAGCCACAGATGAATATCTGGAATTGGGGTGCAGAATCATGGCTGAGCAACGTGCCAGAAGCTCTGTAGTGGAAACTGTGGCTGGTATCAAACCTCTTGTCCGATCTGATGAAAGTTCTGATTCTTCTGATGTAGAAGCACGTGAGGCTTCTCTGGGTTTTGATTATGATTCTGCTAAGATGGAATCCACCCCTAAATTGAATAATTTCACAGAACAAGAGATTGACGTAGGCAAGGTGTTTGACAAAATGCCGCTGTCAAATGCAGATCCTAAAAGCTATCCAAGCGTCTCTATTACTCTTGGAGAAGCTGATTCCACATCTTTTGGTGAGGTTGCCCCCATGCTGACACAGTTGAAGATGGAAAACCCATGAATAGGCCGTGGGCTAGCCCATTCAAGCACAATCGGGACCCCAATGAAGGGGTGAAATTGAACTTTAAAGAAGTTGATTCTGATGCCTGCAGAATTAGAGTCGATGACTTCCAACCAGTCTCTAATGCCTGGAGGCCTACCCTTAATTGGTTATGTGGCTGGAAGATTTCCAGGTAAGAAAGCTATCTCTCAATGCTGCCAGTCCTGGGCCTCACAATGCAATTTTTCCATACATGAGAGTGGCTGGCTTTTATTCAGATTTAAAGAGGAAAATCACATGAACAAGGTTTTTGAGAATGGACCCTATCTTATCTTCCAACGCCCCCTGTTGTTGAAGATTCTACCCACATTCTTTTGCTTTGACAATGAGGAAATTTGCCATGTTCCTGTTTGGGTCCGCCTACACTCTCTTCCCTTTGAGCTGTGGGATGCTAAATGTTCGAGCAAGATTTTATCTTTTGCTAGTAAACCATTGAGGACTGATAATTTTGACTGCCTCCCAAGGTAGAGCCTCCTATGTGTTAGTCCCAATACGAGCACTGAGAAGGGGGGGGGGGTGAATCAGTGCTCCTTCAAATTCTTTCCTTTTTGCGCTCTTCAATCTAATTCGATGGTTATTGCAAGAGTAACACAAGCAAACCAACCAAGCAATCGCAAACACAAGATATACGTGATTCAGCTACACAATGCGTGCAACCTACGTCCACGGCTGATTCGGGTTCACTACCCTCACCAACGAATTCACTATAACTGTATTGGCTCTTCACTAGAGCGATACAACGGTCTCACTGACCAATTACTAAGTCGTCTCCCCTTTTGACGAACTTATCACAAGTCTCACTGACTAATCACTAAGTTGTCTCCCCTTCACTAGGTTTGACAAACTTATTACAAGAGTCTCACCGGCCCGAACATAAACAAGATTACGGAATAAAATTCACGTAAGAGTGATGAACAGCCTACCACTCTTTGATGACCAGCAAGCACCTTGTTGTAGCTTCAAGAACTCAACGAACTCGAAGAAACTCAAGCACAAGCACCAAACGCAGCCACTGCACGGAACAACCCCTCGAACACGATTACTTCACGCGTGGATGTTCAACGTCACCTTGTGGCCACAACACATAACACTCACAAGTGTTTCCCCAATCTCGCACACACTCAACCCTTTGGAACCCCAAGAGCGCTCAAGAACACATATGGCAGCCCCAAACTCTCCAAGAGAATTTCTCTCAATTCTCTCTCTCAAATGCTCTCCCAATACTCAAGGGAGGTCACAAATTCGTCCAAAGGAGAGGCCCTCCTTATATAGCCCTCCAAAGCCTCCAAGACATGGCATAGCGGTTGATTTTAATATTCCTCCAAACATGGTCCATGTATTAGGGGTGGGAGACTCATTATGGTGTCTCCACTTAGCCAAAAACATGGCATTAATTCCTCCACCAAACATGCTCCATGTTTTAGGGGTGGGAGACTCATTATGGTGTCTCCACTGCCATTAATTCCTCCACCAAACATGCTCCATGTTTTAGGGGTGGGGGACTCATTATGATGTCTCCACTAGCCAAATGAAGCCTCAAAACATGGATGTCTTTGAATGCTCAAACAACATTCCTCAAATTAGGGGATTATGTCACCAATGGTGGACCAAATAGTGGAGTGGCTGCTGCCCACGAATTTGACTTGGTCCAAGTGTATTTGGACTCCTCCAAGTGTCATTGGGCTTGTTTAGTTGCTGCCCATGTGTGCCAAGCCCATTAGTTGGCCCAAATTCGTCACCTTGCACAATTAAGCCCAAAATGGCTCCCCAAAGGCCCACCACGAATTTCTCTTGACCCATTACCATTACTTGAGCTCATTGCAACCCATTTAGCCCAAATTTACCTCAATGTAGGCCAAAAACTCCAAACAAGCTCCTTTTAAGCTCAACACGGTGCATATGCTCCAATTAGGCCTAACCGGGCTCAATTATGACGCTTCGACCAAAACCGATTTCCTTTGAGCCGTTTGTGTCCATACCACTCTATTATGGTATATCATAGCTGCTGGAGTCTCCCCATGGTCGTTGGATCAACCAAAGTGCCTCAAATCAATAACCGCTTCAAATTAGGTCAAACCGGGCTCAATTATGACGCTTCGAGCAAAACCGATTTCCTTTATGCCGTTTGCATCCATACCACTCTACTATGGCATATCATAGCTTCTGGTGTCTCTCCAAGGTCATCGGATCACTCGGAGTGCCTCAATTCAATAACTACTCCAAACTAGGTCAAACCGGGCTCAATTACGACGCTTTTGGGTACTTCACTCCCTCGCTGTGTCTTCTTCATTTTCGCATCATTCTGATGTCCCAAAGTCATGCAAAGTTGATATACGAGGTGTACCAATGATATGCACACTCATTTAGGCTTGCCAACAATGACAACACCTCATTATTCTAATGGGAACAACACTATGCCCGTGCTTTGGTAGAAATTAATGCTGCTAAGGAGCTGGTTAGGGAAGTGCTAGTGATTCTACCAAACGGTGACACTTTTATACAGCATATTACTTATGAATTTGTCCCTAGCTTCTGTTACAGGTGTAAAGCTATTGGCCACAAGGAAACCAGCTGCAAGTTCAGCAGTGAATCTACACCAACTGCTCCAGCCCAGTCTACGAACTCTGTGGTGTTTAAGCCTTCTAAGGACAAGCCTGCACTATCTAAACAGTCTGGCCCTCTTCTACCCGTTGTGAAGCCCCATTTGCAATCTAAGGATAAGCCCTCGCTGCAAACAGATGAGCTAGTTCCACAGAACCCTACTAATCAGGTTAATCTGCAACATGCTGATATCCCTCACAGAAATTTACTGAGTGCTGCCCATACAGAAGGTGCTGCCCCTGTTCCTCCTAGTGACAGAATCTTGCGATCTAATTCCAAAAACCAGACTCTAATTTCTTCAAATCAAGGTTCCAAACTCAAACCCCCTGATCTTAAATCCAAAGGTAAAGAAATTGCTGTTGCTGCTTCTAAAGTCGCAACCTCTGAAATTCCTAAGAAGGCCAAAAAACAACTCAAGATTGGGGGTCCTCACCCCCCCATCTCACTATGATTTTAGCATCTTGGAATATGAGGAGCCTGAACAATCCCCTCAAGCACCGTGGATTGGTGCATATGCTGAATAAAAATAATGTTTCTGTTGTTGCTATTCTTGAATCCAAATTAACCTCAATTTCTCTTAATTCTCTCATGAATTTGAAGCTTAAGAACTGGTCATTTGTGCACAATTTTGACTCTCATGCTGCTAGCAAAATCTTCATCATTTGGCTAAGTGATCGAGTTGACCTCGAAGTGCTCTCTTTAAGTGACCAACTCATCAATTGTTCCATCAGATGTAAGATATCTTCCTCTCAATTTGTTGCTTCTTTCACTTATGGTCTGCACTCTATTCATGCTTATAGACCTCTTTGGGATAATCTCCAATCCTTTGGCACCTTGATTGACTGCCCTTGGATAATTTTGGGAGATTTTAATAGCATCATGGACCCAGATGACAAGCTGTATGGTTCTGATGTTACGGACTATGAAATCAAGGACTTCAACTCTTGTTGTGATGCCCTTGATCTGGATATTCTGCCTTCAACAGGGGGCCAATTCATTTGGACCAACGAAAGGGTTTGGACAAAAATTGATAGAGCTATTGGCAATCCTCGCTGGTTTGATACATTTCAGGATGCCTCAATGTTCATCTCAGACATTGGCCCTATCTCTAATCATGCCTACTTGATCATCACAGCATCCCCCACGATTCACTAAGGATCCAAATCCTTCAGGTTTTGTAATGAGATGACTACACTTCCTCAATTTCTGGACTGTGTCAAGAATAATTGGAGCTCTAATCTCAATGGATATAAATCATTTATGCTATGTAAGATGCTCAAAAATCTGAAGCATCCCCTCAAAGCTTTCTACCGGTCTCATTTTAGCAATTTATCTAAGCGCATTGACGACACTGAGGCTGACTATAATTCTGTTCTTCTTTCGCTACAACACCATCCTACTGATACAACTCTTCTGGATTCTGCTTCATCTCTTTGTAATAAAGCTCTTTCCCTGCGCCGTTTGGAACACACCCACCTTGCTCAATTGGCAAAATGCAAATTCATCCTCGGTGTCGATAGGTGTTCCAGCTTTTTTCACAATGTTATCAGCAAAAATTGGCGTCACAGATTCATCCCATCTCTTACTAAAGATGATGGCTCTTCTACCACTTCGATTAAGGAGATGGGCTCTCTATTTGTTGAGCATTTCACCAATCTTCTTGGCTGTTCCAGTGCATTGGAGCCAGCCTTCGATGAAATCTGTATGTCTGGAAATCTTGTTGATCCCACATGCTTTGATGATCTTTTGGCTGCTGTTTCCAACTCTGAAATCTGGAAAATTGTTTCCTCTTTTGGTGATGATAAGGCCCCTGGGCCGGATGGCTTTAATGCATTATTCTTCAAGAAAGCTTGGCCTGTTATTGGTGCTGATGTTGTGCCAGCGGTTCAAGAGTTTTTTGCTTCAGGTAAACTCCTCAAGCAACTTAACCACACTAACATTGCCTTAGTGCCAAAATCCTCCTCTACCTCAAACGTTGGTGACTTCAAGGCCATTTCTTGTTGTAACTTGATTTATAAAGTCATATCTAAGATTTTGGCTAATAGAATTGCTCCTGTCTTGGAGAATATTATCGGAGATCACCAAGCGGCTTTCCTTGGCAACCGTTTGATGAACAAGAATATTTTTCTAGTGCAAGAACTTCTTCAAAAGTACTCAAGAAAACATATTTCTCCCCGGTGTATGCTCAAGGTCGATCTCCACAAATCATTTGATTCTGTTGAATGGGGCTTCCTCCAATGGCTGTTACATAAAATTGGCTTTCCCCCCGGCTTTGCTAGTTGGATTATGGAATGTGTCACAACCACTTCTTTCAGCATTATGATGAACGGCAATATCTTTGGCCACTTTAAAGGTGGTCGTGGCCTTAGGCAAGAGGATCCATTATCTCCCTATCTTTTTGTCCTCTGCCTAAATACCTTTCCCGCTCCTTGAAATCCACGGATTCCTTTGGTGGCTTCAGATATCATCCGGCTTACAAGGAGCTTAAAATTACTCACCTCCCTTTCGCAGATGACTTAATGCTTTTCTGCAGAGGTGATGTTACTTCTATTAACTTCCTGATGGGCTCCCTTAACAACTTTCGCCTTGTTTCGGGCCTCTCATTCAGTGTGCATAAGTCTGCTATCTTCATTGCAGGAGTTAGTGATTTTGAGCGTGAATCTCTAATTCATGCTACTAGATTCGAAAGTGGATCCTTCCCTTTCAGATACCTTGGAGCGCCCCTTCTTTCATCTCAACTCAATGTGTGTCATTATGCACCCCTCTTCGACAAAATAAGAAATCTCCTCATTGGCTGGAATCAGAAATCTTTATCATATGCTGGCAGGGCAGAACTCATCCGGGCAGTTATTGGAGGAGTGGTTGGTTTTTGGATGTCAATTTTCTCCGCTCCCTCAATCAGTTATTTATCGAATCGATGCTCTTTATAGAATATTCCTTTGGGGTAAAAAAGAAGAAGGTAAGATCAAGCCCCTTGTTGCTTGGCACTCGGTCTGCACCCCCAAGAAGACCGGTGGCCTTGGCATCTATAACCTAAAAATCTGGAACAGCTCGCTTCTTTGCAAAGTTTTATGGAATATTCACTTAGAAAAGAATTCGCTATGGATTCGATGGATCAGCCACATTTATTTAAGAGGTGCTTTAATTTGGGAGGTCATACCAATCAAGTCAGATTCTGCATTATTCAAAAAGCTTCTCTGCATTCGTGATTCCATTATCTTGAAATCTGGAGGAATTGTGGAAGCCACTGCTGTTATGTCTACATGGTCTAACGGAAACCATCTTCAAGCTGGATTGGCATATGCTTATTTGCTGGACCATCACCCTCATTGCCAATGGAGCCTTGTCATCTGGAATTATGATGTCTTTCCCAGATGGGCATTCATCTCCTGGCTGGCCATTCGTGATAAACTCCTTACTCTCGACAAAGCGGACATATTTGAACAAAGGTACCACCTGCTTTCTGTGTGGGACAAGTTCTGAAACTAGAAACCACTTATTTTTCTCCTGTCCACAATCTTCTAAGATTTGGACAGAAATCCGTAGTTGGATGTGCTTCCCTCAGAAATTTACATCCTTGCAGAGTATGGTTCGTTGGACATCTCAATCTCGGAGACATTCTAGAACTCTTGGGGCTGTCAGATGCATTGCTATTGCATCAACTGTCTACTTCATTTGGGAAGCTCGCAATGTTAAGCTTTTTGAGAATGCATACTTCTCTTGTGACCTGATTATTGGAAAAATCAAATTTCACATCCTTAGGGCTACTCATTTGGCCAAGTTGTTTTAGATTGCTTTTCAATGTATGTTTAAGCCTTTGTTGCTTCTGATTGGCAGGTTATTCCCTGTATTGTAATTACTTTTCTTTGGAATATTAATATATATTTACCTTTTCTAAAAAAAAAAAAAGAAAGTAGTTATTATCACTAGTAAACGATGTGTGGAAAGTTTTATCACTGATTGAATAGTCGTTGCTAATACCTTTCGATTATCATAAATGGAATACTGTTCACTTGAAATCCATTGCTAACAATTCCCAAGTACGTTGTAGAAAGCAGAAGCTAACCAAATAAAATTGAAACCCAATCAAACCACTATACAAATAAAACAAACATAAAGTATATATCATGAATAAGTATAAGAACAACACAAAATGATAAGAGATGACATTCATACTTGCTAAAGGATATAAATTGGGATAGAGAGAAAGACATGATCGAAGAGGAGGGAGGATCAGGATGCATGAGGATTATCTAAAGGAGGAGAGGAGTCACCATGGGCCATCCTTCTTTGTTCCTTAAGTGAAGTTGTAAGTTGTGCCACCAACTCTTTCATCTCAACGTGCCGATGCTCATTTGCTTCCAATGCTTGCTCCAATTCCTCCTCAAGTTTTTTCACATTATCTAGTTTTGGAGTATTGCCACCGAACATCATGGCTGAAGTAGTAGTGCAATGTTAGCTACTAGGGCCGTAAAAGTCTGAGCTTCATTTTCAGCCTAAACCTCATAATACTACAATTCTTTGCTTCGCCGATGGCCTTCTGCCATATATCATGATAAATGGAGCGTTGACACCTCTTCTTACTGTATGCTCTTGCAAAAAATATTGTTATCATAAATGTCATTCAATAAATAGTAAAAAACTTAAGTACAATCATTTTGAAAATGTAAGAGATAAAAAGAGATGTTTCATTAACATATTGAGATATTCTTAGATTTTTCGTGAATTCATTCATTATTTTTATCAATATGTGTCTCATTGTACACATCGAAGTTCATTCACAGCCAATTATCCATTTTACTCTGCTTGTAAGAAACAAGTTTAGATTCCATACATGATATATATTATGAAAGCACACACATAAATCATGTATAAATTCTTTTTAGCAATTTAGCTACGTGCCTGGCATTTAAGGTGTTCGACAACACTAATGGAGCAATTTGTGTGATAATCAAGCACCGATTCTTTTTTGTAGCAGTTGACACCTTGAAATTCTTAGATGTCCAATGTTCACACAATAGCAACTAAACCAACTTTCTTCCAACAAATACCTTGGTTTGAATGGAACACTCTTTACTAAAAATCTCTACTATAGCTTTTTTCATGACTTGCCTTATTATAGTAGTAGGTGCTAGTTTTGAAATTAATGATCATCATCAAGTCTTAGCAATTTCTAACTCTTTTAAGCAGCTCTAGATCCACTGAAAGGTACTATATCACCTAAAAGACGAATTCCATCAAAATTAATGACAAACAATTGTTAAGTTAAAATTGTAAATGGAGTTTACTAGAATACCCTCTATTGTTGAAACATCTACTCCTGGGTCTGTCCACCAAAGATGTGTGTAATGTTACTTTAAGACGCACGTTGCTTGTGAGATGACATGGGAATGAAAACTATATAAAAAAAAAAGTAAATAATACACTTGTTAGTGTATAATTGATAACTACACTTTCTTTCTTAAGCATATGAAAACAACTTAATGTATCTTTATTCACATTATACTTTAAAGGTATTATCTTATACGGGTTTGGATTTGACATGGCCAGTTTATCTGATAACTTCCCTTGTTTCTTTGAGATAGGAGTCTTTGGTGCATCTACTTGAAAGCTTACTGGTGAAGAGGGTACAACTTCCATAGTGACCTTACCTCCTAATCTTTGTCCTTGCTCTCATCCTTCCTCTCCTCCTTGACTAATGGAATCATCAAATGGGTTCACCTCCTAATCCTTTTCTTCGCCCTCGTCCTCTTTGATTAGTGAGCTCATTCGATGGATTGTCAATCCTCCTTTACTACATGTGCCTACCTACAAAATAAAAGTAGAACTATCAGGATATAAATAAATAAAATATGCATAAAAATATAAAGTTCCTAAATAAAGTTCACAGAAATAACTGACACATCCATAAAGCTCATAAACATAATTGAGATATTTATAATATTCATAAATAAAGTTCACGAGCTTAACTAAACTATCTATACCATTCATACATAAAGTTTACAAGTATAATTGGGACATCCATAAAGTTTACAAGCATAATATACAAGTATTAAAAATGTTGCAAATTTATTCTTCTTTATGCGCATGCAAATTTATCCATAAAGTTTAACATGTTACACACTATAAGAGTACGCCAATATGGAAGCTCTAAAAGAAATGCTCTTTTTCACCCAATTGTGATCCTTCCCAAATTTGGGAATATTTCTTTGTTGATTAATGGACCAAATGTAATTCCTAGAAATTGTTATACTATATAATACAACGTATCCCTTGTCAACTCTTGTGGCGGTGGATCTTTTTCAACTCTTCCTCTAGTAAAATTGTCCTCATATTTACGAAATGGGTGGTTAGCAAGCAAGAATTGACAACGATGGTAAAAAAATATGCTTTCCTTTTATTCTGTAGCACGAACGCTTTATTATGCCCCATATAATAAGGGCACGACATTGAGTCATCAGTGCTCGAACCAGACAACATGGCATACATATGAAAATCACTAATCCTCTACATTAATGCTACCATCATGGAATTTAACTTGTTAAGGGCATCATATGTACTAACTCCATCCTCCCACAAAAATTTTAACTCATTAATCAATGGTCTCAAGTAATATCCAAATTCTTTCTGGGACTACTACAACCAGGTGTGATCATGGTTAAGTACATATAAGGCTACTTCATACACATTCATGGAAGGAAGTTATAAAGGGTTAAGAACACTGGTTAGCATTATTACGATGTTGAGCCATGCCTAAATAGATTGAACCCACCAGTTGCAAGGACAAATTTAATATTACGAGGCTCATAGGCAAATGAAGGGTGCTCCATATCAAAATGCTTCCATGCCTTACCATCTAAGGGATGAACCATCTCCCCATCTAGTGCATGGTTACTCTTATGTCACGTTATGTGCTCTATAATCTTTGTGCACATATGCAATAATGACAATCTCGATGTAATTGGAAAGTACCTCAACTATTTCTCCAAAATGTCCCTTTTTTTTTCCTCCCTCTAGCTCTAATCCTAGCTTTATATATGGGCTTATTACAAACTAGACACTCATTTTTATTGGTGCAAGCGTGAATTTTCACGTAACTAAACCCAAGTTTACTGACTATTTTTTTCGTTTCGTAATAGTTATCAAATAACTTCTCATTATGGGGTAATAAACTTTTAACAAGTTTCATTATTTAATCGTAACAAGCTTTGGGCATACCAAAATCAGATTTGAGAGCTAGAAACTTACTAACCACTCCCAACCTACTTTGCAGCTTCATGATTTGGGGCCTCATGGTTACTTTGTTCATTCTCATACATATCTACTCCCTAATCAAATGATGAACTAGTAGCATCCATCACCATGGTGACCAAGGGATTTGGTTGTTCTATTGGGACACTAATAGGGACATGATGTATTGGTGCTACAATTTCCCCATGTCGACCCCAAGTTTCAAAACTATATATGAACCCATGTTGCAAAATGTGGTCTTCAATGTTTATACAACTCTTATAGCGCATCAAACTACACCGATTGCAAGGACACCTTATACGCTCACTGGACTTATTGTTTGGATTGGCATGTGCAAAATGAATGAATACCTCCGCTACTTTCCCATATTCATAATTGGCAGTAATCGCCCTGTAGATAGTTTTTATCTTTTCGATTTAATGGATGTTTTTTACTTTGTTTCGCATTATAATTCTATATAGTGGCAGGCTAAATTAGGTCATCTAGGGCAAGATAGAATAACTAGACTAGCTAGAGGGGTCTTACAGGACCACCCACCAAGGTTAATGCTCTAGCCATGTGAATCTTGTTTAGTTAGGAAAGCAGTGAGAAAACTCATTCAGTAAACGGATAAGAGCCTAATCACTCGTTAGAGTTAATTCATACAGACATTTGTAGACCATTCAATACTAGAGCACGTAGTGGTGTATGTTACTTTATCACATTCATAGATGACTACTCTCGTTATAGTCATGCCTATTTGATTGCTTACAAGTCTGATCCACTGGACCGCTTTCCAAAAGTACCTCATCGAGGTTTGTTTTATGAGAGTAAAGGGATTAAGTGACAGCTTACCACTCTACACATGCCCCAACAAAATGGGGTTGCTAAGCGAAGAAATCGTACACTACTTGAGATGATTAGGTCAAAATGGCACACGCCAAGCCTTCTTACACATTTTTTGAGGGATGCTTTGCTAAATGCGGCCTACATACTTAATCAAGCACCTAGTATATTTATACCTGACTCGGCTTATAAGCATTGCTTTAGTTGACAGCCTAACCTAGACCATTTGTGACCTTAGGAGTTAATGGGGTTTGTACGCAGCCCAACCCCTCAACAAAGGAAGTTGGAACCTAAGGGATAGAAAGGAATTTTTATTAATGACCTTGAGTGTTTTACAGGGTTACGTGATTTTGTGTGAATAGCCAGATTGATTGAGATCGAGTCATGAGATGTGAATTTCATCAAGGATGATTTCTCAAGCAGAGGTACTGTAAGTATGGATCGCTAACTCTGGGAGCTTAGGTATAATGAGCCAATGTAGACTGCCTGCAAAGTTGGGGAATTAACATCTAAGTTTATCATCAAGATAAGCACCAATTTGACTTCTATATTTTGCAAGAAAGGATGATGCTTCCAATGGGAGCACTCATGTGATCATCCCCTTGACTGGAAGCAATCCTCCTACATAAGATGATCTAGCTATCACTCAGTATGTTCAAGCAAAGTGGGAGCTGCCCTGCTAGTAAGGGTCATGCTTTCAATGCCAATTGATCTTTAAGAGACAACCGTTACTTTCAAAAGATCCTCTAGCATCATGTAGAAGCATGCGAACTCCCGTCCCTTGTAGATGTTTCAAGATTGAGTTTGAGGCATTCGTATTCGTTCCACGCAAAGAAGATGGGCCACGAAATTATGGTGAGGCTCTTGCTTGATCTGTTGTGTCTAAATAAAGAGTTGTTATGGATTAGGAGATGTCTAGTATGTACAAGAATCAGGTTTGGGAGTTAGATGATCTTCTAGTTAGGTGTAAGACAATTGGGAACAATTAGGCTCTTGAAGTCAAACGAAAAGTAGATGGTTCGATTGACAAGTACAAGGTCTATCTTATGAAGAAAGGCTCCACGCAACAAGAAGGTGTGGACAATGATTAGACCTACTCTTATGTGGTGCGTATTGCCTCGATATGCCTCATTTTAGTGATAGTTGCAAATGTGGATTTAGAATTGCACCAGTTAGAGGTTAAAAATTGCATTTCGTAATGGAGAACTAGATGAAGGAATATTTATGGATTAGTTAGTAGGATTTGATACTAATCAATGTGAACATCAGGTTTGTCACTTGAAGTGATCCATCTACAGCTTCAAACAGTTATCTAGGGAGTGGTACCTCAAATTTCATAAAGCAATCACTGGGATTGGTTTCAAGATGGTTGAAGAGGATCACTAGGTGTATGTCTTAAGATTAATAGGTGACATTTTTATTTTATCGTTTATGTGATGACATACTCATTATTGGGGATGATATCGAGGAGATAGTCTCCACTAACAAAGTGGTTATCTTCCTTTTTTGAGATGAAGGACAGAAGAGAGAGGCTAGTTATATCCCTGGTATTAAGATCGTTCGTGATCGGTTGACACTTTTTCTAAGTATGTCTCAAGAGATGTACATTAAATAATTCTTAAAGCATTACCATATGGATAAAGGCTAAACCTATAAACACCCCTATCGAGAAGGGAAGTACCTTAAGCCAAGATTTATGCCCAGTTAGTGCTTAAGACAGTAAGAGGATGTCTTCTAGTTTATATGCAAGGACAATTGGAAACCTAATGTATATTATGATGTGTACTAGACTCGACATATGCTATGTATGAGCTCGGTGAGCAGATTCTAAAGTAATCCTAGGGAGGAGCATTGGAAAGCGATGAAGCACGTTATAAGATATTTATGAAGCACCACCGAATTTATGTTATGCTTTCATAAAGGAGAGTTACGCCTTATAGGATAAAAAGATGCATACTGGGGTGTTGACCCAGATGAAAGAAAGTCCGCAATGGCCTATGTGTTCATGTAGGTAGGTGGGGCTATCTCTTGGTGTAACAAGAAATAGTTTTGTATTACTCAATTTACTCTGGAGGCTGAGTACATTGCCTTTAGCATTGTACTATAGGAAGTCATATAGTTAAAAAGATTCTTTAAATAATTGCTAGACACTGCTAGTTCTAAGAAACCAATCACACTACATAGTGATAGTACATCAGCTTTACAATTCGTGAAGAATCACAAATACAGTGGCAAAGTGAAGCACATTCAAATTTGCTATCACTATATTAGATTACTTGCTAAGAAGGATAAGAAGATTGTCCTGGAGTATATTTCAATCATTGACATAGTCATTAATCCCTTGACAAAGTCAATCTCGCAGTCTATGTTTCAATGACATATTCATAGCATGGGGTTGCGTACACTATAAAGACTTTTTATGTTATTTTTTCTTTATTTCTCATTTTGAACATTTGTTGGATATCATTTACATTTATGCAATTCAGTTTCAATTTTCCCTCTATTTTCTATAACTGCATGTGCATGGTACACACTTTGTATATACATATATGATGTGCACAAGGACTTGTTGTTTTATCTAACTAAATAGCAAACCTAGCGCCTTATGGTGTGCCGGACTGGACCTTGGGGTCGTTGCTAAGTTGACAAACTTCTAGATAGGTTGCTTGATAAGAGTTAGGATGAGGTCATTAAGACCAACTGGAAGCTTCATTCGAGCCTTGTTATATAGGAAGATGTGAGATCTGTACCAAAAGTCGGGGTACATCAGAACTGTAGAGTCACAAAGATAGACGTTTAAGGAAGCAGGTTGGTCCTTAGATCCATGTGGTGTTTTAGGTAGCATGAGTATAGCCATGGGAAAGGCTAATACCACACTATAGCATCCACCTCACATTGGATGTACTTTATGACATTTAGTGAACAAAGATTAGTGGGATATCCCATATTCCATACTGTCTAGTGAGACTCATTTTTTTTTTTTTATACATCTTGAAGTATTAGACATAAAGTCAAACTTCTGTGTTGCCACTTTGATAATACCCCAGTGATTATCATAACATAAGTGCAGGTTGTAAGGGCTATTTTTGGGAAAAGCAGTAAAAGCAAGATGGATTGGGATAATGGCTTAGTGTAAGACTCCTGTAATACCCCATGAGTGGGGAAGTTGATTGCTCGAACCTTATTAATAGAGTATAATTTTACATTGGGTTAGTGCCTATACATGCGACCTAGGCTTATAAGGGATATATGTAGCAATATCAGGTGTGGGAGTGGTAGTCTGGAACAACGACATGAATAATCATAACTTTATTTTATGTTTCATTTGTAATTGTGTTACATCAATCTCACCCTTCCGGGCTGTAGCATAATGTGCACGACCTATATCCTCGTTGCTCAAATGCTTTATTTCCCTAATTTGGGATGTTCCATGGTTAATTTCAAAATAAGATTAAGAGAGATGAATAGATTCTTAGCTATGTATGGTATTTAAGTTAGTGTGTGAGTAAGGGATGAAACCAAACACATGTCCACGCAATACAGGCCACGCGTGTGGGTGGGATTACTCTAAATACAGCTATGGATCTGGTATCAAATAAGAATTTGAATCATAACCTCATTCAATTAGACTCATAACCTAGTTCTCCCTCTCTCTCTCTCTCCTTCTCCCTCTTTCTATTCCTTAGCTTTTCATAAACACATCTAAGCATTTAAGGGATGATGTTTGTATGTCAATTTGGGCATTGCTTTGACTTGACACAAATCAAAGAAGATTTATTTGTGGGACGCTTCCATTTCATCGTCTAAGTAATCAGACGTATACCGATTTATAAGTTGTTTATGTATTTGAGGATGCATATATATACGATTTTCTAACAACTTATAACTATCATCTTCTTGCCATTGTTAAGTCATCATACATTCGAAGAGATTATTTTAAAATCTATTAAGCAACAAAAACAACCCTTTCCACTACAGCCTTTTCTAATATGTTATCTTCGTCTTAATGCTAATAATTAAAGGAGCATTGAATTCGTTTCAATTACTTCATTTATTATTCTTTTGGAAACTCAATACTACCATTTTTCCCGGTCAATCTTCCATTTCAACACTTTTTCCTTTTTAATTGCCTCAAATAATTTTGCGGCCTTGTCTTTAAAGCCTATGAATGAAATGCCTAGCATTGTGGCCACTTTTTTTTAAACCTTCCTAAGGGCCCAATCAGAGGCCTAACAATGTAACAATTGAGCACCTCCTCTTGATAGGGTAATTTAATGCTTATTGGTAAGTACTCAACAACATCAAATTGCCAAATCACCTTCCTTAAATTTAAAAAGCACGGACGAGCCAAAGAGATTCTTGACTAGAGCCTTTTTATCACCAGCTCAAGAAATTCATGCCTGTAGAGTTGGAGCTTCAAACAAAAACAGCAAGAATTACAACAAGGTAAAAGAATCAGACTCGAAAGAACTGGAGGATGAAAAATCTAATAATGGAGCCTTTTCATTACAAATCTCTATGGCCCTCTTTGATAACACGTTTCTTTTTACCAAGCCTGGACATAGGGTTGGGATCATAAGGTTCATGAATCACTATGGCCTTTGAAGCCATAGCTTGCTAGATTAAATTTAACCTATAAAGCACCAATACCATAGGAAGATCATTGTATTCATATCCTGTAT